>BSUD01000006.1:113291717-113516005 GCA_033239045.1 Fagopyrum esculentum
TGGCCATGGATTAAAGATTTACTTTGGACCAGTTTCGAGAGATTTCACATTCAGTTGTGACTCACCTCGGTTAACCAGAGATTCACCTCGACCGAGGTGACCCAGAGATGCCGACTCGACCGAGGCGAACACCTAGGACGCGGCGAGAATATTTTATTCTTGGCTGAGATCTTTTAAATTTGGAAAGTGATCTTATATTTTTGGGCTTGGCTCTTGGAAGGAAGAAGATCTTATATTTTACCTATTTTTATGGGAAAAGATCTTCCTAAGATATCTTATTTTTGGAGGGTTATTTTCCTATAAAAAGGGTCGGATTTCCCATAAATCCGGCATCCGCTATCAGCGCAAGAAGACGCTATACCGTCGATCAGGGTTTATAGCACGCAGCAGCAGCAGCATACTCCAATTAGGGGAGATTCGAAGAACCTTTTTGAAGGTTGAAGGAAGATTGAAGTCTATAGCTTTTATAGCTTTTTGGAGGGTTTTGCAAGATTGCCTTTAATTCCCTCACTTGTTGCCTTGTCTTGTTGGATTGCTATCCAAGGAACGCTTTTGTTGTGATATTTGATTCAGTTATTGAAGTCTTTTTCATTAAATTCTTCTTGTTCAAATATTCACCTTCTTCCCATATATTTAATACTTTCATAATGATGATGAGTGGCTAATTTCCTTGTGTGATTCTAGGGTGATTGGCTGAAGGTTGTGGGAAAAACAATGATAGAATAATCTTAGATTCCAGTAGGATCCTGAAAGTTCGAGTCTTTAACCTTAACCCTAAGCATCTCGTTCGGTCGATGAACATCTCGGCCGGGGTGGAATTCGTCTGACCGAGGTGACTTATCCGATCCTAAACTGAGAGTTAAGTGTTAGAGTTTGCCAAATCCTATTCTTATTACACCTTTCCTGGTTCAATGCAAGCTTAGGATGAGACTTACCCGGTAATTCCTTAGTTTGTGTACCAACGATCATAAGTGTAGGTAATAAAGGTTTATCCTTTATTGGAGTTTGAGTGTGCTTCCATCCCATCTTTGTGAGTTAGCCAGAGACTTACCCGGTAAAGGTTGATTCTATTCCCTTAGATGGTGTGTTAGTTTGAGGTTATAGTTCTTTATCTTGATTCCTTGAGACTTACCCGGTAATAGAGTTACGGTTTAGAATTAGTGAGTAGTGAGACTTACCCGGTGATCTACTCCACTTTAGTAACACCTTCCCCACGCCAAAATCTCAGCTTTGTCCGCTTATCTTTGGATCTTGAGTTGGAACCACAACTAGAAGCTTTAATCCCTAGAATTGCATGTTTGCTTTATTGACTTCTTATTCATCTTTGATTGTGATAATTGCTCTTGTGGTTAGCATTAACACTAGCATACCGTATTGACTTTGTTTCACTAAGTCCCTGTGATCGACCCCTGGAATTTCTTGCTTTTACTACGATTGACCCGTACACTGCGGGTTCGCATCCTTGTTTTAAGCTTAAGTCTAGGGTTATAAATTTAAAGCTTGCACACACCGTTTGGAGCGAACAAGTTTTTGGCGCCGTTGCCGGGGACTTGGTCTAGACCGAGCCGGTACGGTTTACTTTCGGGGCACTTGCCCCTGTTGCTACTAACTACTCTTTCTATGAGTTTTGTAGTTTTCAGGATTTCCGATGACTACATTTGATCCAGCCTGGATAGCAAGACAAAGTGCTAGGGCGGACCATTATGAATACTTGGAGGAGAAGTATTCCTTCTATTGGTTCAACAATGAATGGGAAAGAGAAGAGGCCATTCAGCATGAACTCGCAATGTGGGATGAACTGAATGTCCCTAAAAAGATTTGTGAGCAACCCCTTGAAGATTCTCTTGAATCAAGATAGGAGAGGTTGATGAAGAAGGTGGAAGAGCTCAAGGAAAGCACCCTATCCTATGCTAAGCCGGAAGAGGAGCATAAGGAAGTGCTGCAAGTTCCAAGCACCCCTCCAATCAAACCAGAAGTTTCTCCTAAAGCTTTTGAGGGAGAAGAAGATCTGGAAGATTTCGATCTAACTGTTGAGACCTCGGCCGAGGTGGAAGAAGAATCTGCAAAACCAGAACTGGAAGATGCGGAGAACCTTGGCCAGATTACGGAAACTGTGGTCAAGGTGGAAGGAAGACCAGCTGAGCTGAGAAGGATTTCGTGTGGGGATTATCAACCCAACATGAAACTTGTCTCAAGCTTTGGAGAACTTTACAAGGTACATTCTCCTACTTTATTTGAAATCCCTATTAAAATTTCTGACTTTTTCAGGAATGCGCCGGAGAGTTGGAGGTCTCCTCCGAAAGAACCTCCTAAGATCAAGATGAAACATCCCTTGCAACTGTTGGAAGAAGATACTCCTTGGATTATAAGGATTGGAGTTTGCAAAAACTACACCGTTAAGGCGATGAAGTGTCTCTTGTTCAAGTATGGGGTCCCTCACATGCTAAGGACCTTGTACCTTCCCCAAGCTAAGGATGGGGAAGCTACTAGGATTCTCGAGAAGTTGTTTTCTCGATCAAGGAAAGGATGGGACGCAAGGCTAGATTATGTCCCATTGAAGTGCAGGAAGGCTAGAAGGATTTCAGTGAGAATCAAACCGTACAAGCTTGTACGTGGGAGATCTTACCATTTGCCGGTGAAATTAGGAACCGGAACCTTTTTGGAAGAATTTTATGATGGATGTGATGAGCATTCCATGGTGTTCAAGGTACATTGAGTAATTCTATGGAGAAGGGTCCAGCTAGCGACCTTAAACCAAGCGCTTCTTGGGAGGCATCCGAAGGTATTGCTTTCTTCTCCCTTTTCTAGTTTAGTTTAGATAGTTGCTTTGTTTTTGTTTTCCTCTAGACAACAACCAGGTATTCCAAAAGGAAGGATCACAGTTCAGGAGCTACACTGGAAGAACAAAATTTCGAGAAGTTGAGGAAACGAGCTTTACTGGGATACATCTCGGGTACTGTCAGAACACCTCGACCGAGATGTGCTTCGCCAACCGAGATGGTCTTATCTGGAAGCTGTTTCTTACTTCTTCACGCAGTTTAGCTATGTTCGGTGAGTATTTTATTCCTTAGACTTATTTTGACCCACTGGGACAGTGTGTCCCAAGTATGGGGTATTTGTGTATTACTTGACACTTATGATGTATGACTCTATTTGACCGGATATTTATTCATATTTATGCTTCACTTTGCATCTATGTGTTTATCTGAGATTGCATGCATACTTACAGGTTATTTGATTGAGAAAAACGTCGAAACTGAAAAAAAATGGTTTTAAAAAAAATTTTTTTGGACCTCGACCGGGGCAGTTCTGGCCGAATGAGGCGTTTCACCTCGGTTGACCTAAGAACACCTCGACCGAGGTGGGTTAACTGAGAGTTTTCGAAAACGATTTTTGTGCTTCTTATCTGGATATGATCTCAGTGAAGAACTTGTTTACTGACTGGTTTTGAAATTCTTTATGTGTTTGAAAGGTTTTATAATATGTTTAAGTTGCTAAATGCTTTGTTTGAAATTATTGGCATGTTTAATAGTTTGTTTTTGTCTAAATTATGTTGAATTTGAAGGTTGACACCACGTTTTGAGTTCTCTCACTTTCTTCCTGGGAAGACCAAGGCAATTCATTCTTCTCTCTTCTTCTTCTTGATCATGCTTAGCCCCTCATATACATTTTGCCTCCCTTTACCTATCCGGGAATTTGAAAGCAAGCGAAGTGGTGAAAGCAAGTGAAGTAAAAGTTGAGAAGTTGGCTAGAAGTGAAAGTGTTAGAAAGTAATCTTAGGTTTGGGGAAGTCAATCATGATGATGAGTAACTCGGCACCATTCACATAGCCGGGTGTTTGTGTCTTGCCAAAGTCGGATTGAGCGATATTCCTAACGGGTCATGGTATGTGCATCAAGGGTTTGATGCATCTCAAGAAATTGATGATTGCTGATTTCCTAGGCTTTGGTTATTGTGCACCTCTGTCCATGCATCCCAAAAAGTAAAGTAAAAGGAAAAAGTGTGAAATAAGCAAAGCTTATTGGTGGAAGATGTTGCAAGTCAAAGTGAAAGTGAAGTTCATCCTTTTCCCGGATTCTAGCACCACATTACCTTACATACATCCCTACCCTACACGTTTCATGACCTTTTCTTTTGGGAAGCCCTTGAGACCTTGAGCTTGTTGATTGACTTAGTGGTTTAAACTGGATTATACATGATTAATTTTGATAATTATGACTTATTATGCATTCTATGGTTTTATGCAAAGATGAACAACTTTCTTATATTCATAAAATGTTTTGAACATGTTTTGATTTTAAATTCCATGAAGTATCCTCTTAGAGTGATCTATGATTGTTGCACACCATAAAAATGTTTTTGAAAGACTTTTCATTGATTTTCTTGACTTATAATCCATTCTATCTTGTCTCTTATATGCGGAACTTGCTTGGGGACAAGCAAGGGCTAAGTATGGGGTATTTTGATAGCATGAATTATAGTCTATATTTTGGGGTTTGTATGGACGTTTTATCTTTCATAATCTGCATGTTTGTATGTATATTATGTGATTATATTACCATTTCATCTACCTTTGCGGGAATCGAGGTCTACACCTAGTCTTGTTGTAATCGTAGGTAAAATGGCACGTTTTGCATCGAAAAGGAGCAAAAAGAGTCATGAGTCATTTGGAGCTACATCCAGGGAGCATGGCCATGGATTAAAGATTTACTTTGGACCAGTTTCGAGAGATTTCACATTCAGTTGTGACTCACCTCGGTTAACCAGAGATTCACCTCGACCGAGGTGACCCAGAGATGCCGACTCGACCGAGGCGAACACCTAGGACGCGGCGAGAATATTTTATTCTTGGCTGAGATCTTTTAAATTTGGAAAGTGATCTTATATTTTTGGGCTTGGCTCTTGGAAGGAAGAAGATCTTATATTTTACCTATTTTTATGGGAAAAGATCTTCCTAAGATATCTTATTTTTGGAGGGTTATTTTCCTATAAAAAGGGTCGGATTTCCCATAAATCCGGCATCCGCTATCAGCGCAAGAAGACGCTATACCGTCGATCAGGGTTTATAGCACGCAGCAGCAGCAGCATACTCCAATTAGGGGAGATTCGAAGAACCTTTTTGAAGGTTGAAGGAAGATTGAAGTCTATAGCTTTTATAGCTTTTTGGAGGGTTTTGCAAGATTGCCTTTAATTCCCTCACTTGTTGCCTTGTCTTGTTGGATTGCTATCCAAGGAACGCTTTTGTTGTGATATTTGATTCAGTTATTGAAGTCTTTTTCATTAAATTCTTCTTGTTCAAATATTCACCTTCTTCCCATATATTTAATACTTTCATAATGATGATGAGTGGCTAATTTCCTTGTGTGATTCTAGGGTGATTGGCTGAAGGTTGTGGGAAAAACAATGATAGAATAATCTTAGATTCCAGTAGGATCCTGAAAGTTCGAGTCTTTAACCTTAACCCTAAGCATCTCGTTCGGTCGATGAACATCTCGGCCGGGGTGGAATTCGTCTGACCGAGGTGACTTATCCGATCCTAAACTGAGAGTTAAGTGTTAGAGTTTGCCAAATCCTATTCTTATTACACCTTTCCTGGTTCAATGCAAGCTTAGGATGAGACTAACCCGGTAATTCCTTAGTTTGTGTACCAACGATCATAAGTGTAGGTAATAAAGGTTTATCCTTTATTGGAGTTTGAGTGTGCTTTCATCCCATCTTTGTGAGTTAGCCAGAGACTTACCCGGTAAAGGTTGATTCTATTCCCTTAGATGGTGTGTTAGTTTGAGGTTATAGTTCTTTATCTTGATTCCTTGAGACTTACCCGGTAATAGAGTTACGGTTTAGAATTAGTGAGTAGTGAGACTTACCCGGTGATCTACTCCACTTTAGTAACACCTTCCCCACGCCAAAATCTCAGCTTTGTCCGCTTATCTTTGGATCTTGAGTTGGAACCACAACTAGAAGCTTTAATCCTTAGAATTGCATGTTTGCTTTATTGACTTCTTATTCATCTTTGATTGTGTTAATTGCTCTTGTGGTTAGTATTTACGAAGCTTACCGTTATTGACTTTGTTTCACCGAGTCCCTATGATCGACCCCTAGAATTCCTTGCTTTTACTACGATTGACCCGTACATTGCGGGTTCGCATCCTTGTTTTAAGCTTAAGTCTAGGGTTATAAATTTAAAGCTTGCACACACCGTTTGGAGCGAACACCATCTGTCTACGTGCTCAGCAATATGGGCAATCTGCCCCCAAAACTCCCTAGCTACAGATCGGGATGGGAAGTCAACAACTGTCGGCTCAGGAAAACCAAAAATCTCTCTCCAGTACTTTAGCGGCACTAAGAAGTACCGGTTCATCAACCGGTACTTCACAGATTGCTCTATGGGGAGGTAGGTGAAGGAGCTAACAAACTCTAAGGTGGGCTCCAGATAGGAAGGGGCTCGGATATCAGTAAACTGATCTAGCCCTACTGTGGATATCATCCGTCTAAGGTCTCCATCCACATGGAGACAATCAAAAGCAGACACGTCCAGGAAGCGAGGTGCAATCACTGGACGGCCGGAAATACGGTCATAATCAACTTGGTGTCGCTCATGGATCACCGGGCGATAGGGTCGGGAAGAAGAGGAAGAAGGGGAAGGGGAGGATCTATCTCTAAGGGCAAGGCGTCTGTCGGAACTCATTTTCAGAAATATGTCACTGTCAGGTCACCTCGGTCGACTGACAACAATCAAGAATCACCTCGGCCGAGGCACAGCTCGTCTGGACCGAGGCGGAAAACTGGATTCTAATTTCCTCAGAAAATTCAGTTCTTTTCCCCCAAAATCACTGCAACTGCTTCCTATGGGGTACTTAAGCCTTTTCTCAGCAAATGCAAGGGCAACCAAAGCCCAAATCGAAGCGAAAACAGCGAGGTAGAGTTTCGGTTTTGTTTTACCTCGTTCGGCCGAATCGGTTCGATTTCTTCGCAGATCGACGATGCACTGGGATCCTCTATGCCTTAATCGCAGTTTGGAAGCGAAAATCTTCGAAAACGAGCAAGAATCGAAGGAGGCGAGGTGAAAGGGCTGCCGCGGTCGAGGGGGTAGGTAAGAGGATAAAAAGGAAAATTTTCCCCTTTTTATACCCTTTCTGGAACTGTTGTCACCTCGGTCGAGATGGTCTCGACTGGACCGAGGTGATACGGACCGAGGTGGTTCTTCAGAAACCCTAGTCGCCTCGGTTGCTCAAGAATCATCTCGGTCGAGGTGCTCTGATGGCAACCGAGATGCCTCAGTCAAACTTCGTCTTCTCAAATTCTCGATCTTCAGTCCTTCTAGTTATGCTCCTTCCTTAGATGTCTCATCTTTATTTGTCTAGGACGCAAAAAAACAAAACAAAGCAAAGCAAAAGCAAAAACTATCTAAGCTAGACTAGAAAAAGGGAAAAGAAAGCAATATCTTAGGTTGCCTCCCAAGAAGTGCTTGGTTTAAGGTCGCTAGCTGGACCAGAGTGCGTCTCAAACGAGGTATATTGGTGTAACCTCCTCAACCGGAGTTTCCGGTTTGTACTTCTTAAGTCTATGGCCATTACCTTGAAGCTTCCGCTCGTTTCGCCCCATATCTCAACTGCACCATGAGGAAAAACATGTTTCACAACATAAGGTCCGGTCCATCTAGATTTTAACTTACCTGGAAAGAGGCGGAGGCGGGAGTTGAAGAGTAGAACTAAGTCTCCTTCGTTAAGCTCCTTTGGAATGATACGCTTGTCATGCCATTTCTTCGTCCTTTCCTTGTAGATTTTGGCATTCTCATAAGCGTTCAAACGCAGCTCCTCCAGCTCGTTGATATCCAATAGCCGCTTCTCGCCGGCCTCCTTAATGTCGAAGTTCAACCATTTGATCGCCCAATATGCTTTGTGTTCTAATTCAACGGGCAAATGGCAAGACTTCCCATATACCAAATTATAAGGGGTGGTACCTATGGGAGTCTTAAATGCGGTCCTGTACGCCCAAAGAGCATCGTCCAATTTCATGGACCAATCCTTCCTCGTTCTAGAGACGGTCTTCTCCAAGATTGCTTTAATTTCTGTATTCGAGATCTCGACCTGTCCACTAGTTTGAGGGTGATAAGAGGTTGATACCTTATGGGTTACCCCATACTTTGATAGAAATGCCTTGAACTTCCGGTTGATGAAATGCGTTCCTCCATCGCTGATGATGATGCGTGGAGTTCCAAAACGTGGAAAGATGGTCCTGTTTAAGAACTTCACAACCACCTTGGCGTCATTAGTGGGAGAAGCAATGGCTTCAACCCATCTAGAGACGTAATCAACTGCAAGAAGAATATAGAGGTTCCCACCGGAGGATGGGAAAGGTCCCATGAAGTCAATCCCCCATACATCAAAGATTTCCACCTCTTGAATGTTATTAAGCGGCATTTCGTTCCTCCTTGATAAATTTCCTGTTCTTTGGCATGCATCACAAGAGACAACAAACGATTGTACATCCTTAAATAATGTAGGCTAAAAGAAACCGGAACGTAATACCTTAGCGCATGTTTTATCGGTGCTAGCATGTCCTCTACAAGGAAGTGAATGACAATGCCGTATAACGCTATTAACTTCATCTTCCGGAATGCATCTTCGAAGTATCCCATCCGGCCCGCGCTTGAATAGCAGCGGCTCATCCCAGTAGTAATGGCGTACTTCTTTGAAGAATCTCTTCTTTTGAGAGTACGTCAATCCGGGCGGTATTTCCTGGCAAACAAGATAATTCACAATATCAGCATACCAAGGTCCTTTATTATCAGAAAGTTGGTGGATTGAATGTTCCACCAACTGAGGATGAATGTCAGAGAAGGGAGTAAGGAGTTTATTATTCTCAGTAGTCTCAGTTGACATCATCTCGCCATCGACCTCGGTCGAGGCACAGAGGCGTTGACCGAGATGTTCTTCAGTCGCCTCCCTCGGTCCAGAAGGTGCCTCGGTCGAGGTACTGCAACTGGAACCGAAACTGGAGATCTTCGTCTCCTGGATTAGCTTCTCAGTTTTAGCTCCTGGATCTTCTTCCAGTGCTTTTAAGCTCCGTATATCTGCATCACAAGAAGCATCTATACCTTCCTCCATTAAACTGAAACTAATAACTCTTTCGAGTGGATCGTTAATAAGGATAGAGCTCACCAATTCTCTTGATTCTTCTTCATCGTAGATGTTGAAGATATCATCGCTCAACTGCTCCCCTTTCATGGCTGCAAGTAATGCGAACTCCACCTCATCGCCGCCAATGTTGAACTTTAACTTGGCGTTCTTGCAATCCACGTTGCAACCCGAAGTTGCTAGAAATGGCCTCCCGAGAATAATAGGAACAGAATAATCTGCGGGAATGTCAAGTACAACAAAATCTATAGGTAAATAGAAATTACCTAACTTGACCGGAACGTCCTCCAAGATGCCCACGGGATGGGTGATGGAGCGATCCGCCATGTAAAGTCGAATCTTGACCGGCTTGGGCTCTCCAAGTCCGATCTTCACACATAGCTCCAGCGGAATGATGCTCACGCTGACTCCTAGATCACAAAGGGCTTCACAAGTGACATCTCCAACTTGAATGGGAATGCAAAATGAGCCGGGATCTCTCAATTTAGGTGGCATCTTCTCCTTCATGATTTGTATGAGCTCCGAGGATTTAGATGTCATCCTAACTTCACCAAAATCTTCCAGTTTCCTCTTCCTTGATAGGATCTCCTTCAAGAACTTCCCATAGGCGGGCATTCCTAGAATAGCATCAAGGAAAGGAATGTTAATGTGCAGTTTATTCATCAAGTCAAGGAACTTACCAAAGTGCTTGTCTAGATGTGCTCTGGCCCTTGACTGGGGGAATGGAAGTGGTGGTTTGTATGCAGGAGGTGGAACATAAACTTCAGTTTTCCCCTCCGCTTTTTGTGGCTCCACCTCGGTTGGCATCTCGGTCGAAGTGTTCTTCGACTGCATCTGGACCGAGGTGGTCTTCGTCGGTACTGGCACCGACCGAGGCACTGGATTTGCAGTTTTCAGTCCACTCCTTGTAGTTATGGCCATGATCTGGCCCTTAGGGTTGCTTTTCGTCCTTGCTGGAAGCTTCCCTGGATCTCTTGGCGCTTCATTCGCCCTACTTGCAAGTTGTTGTTCAAAGGCTTTTTTGGGCCTTCGAAAATGAAGTCATAGAAGTCTCCATAGCATTACGCTTGATCAAGATAGCCTCCAGAACTGCGTCTTTCTTTTCCGGCTGAGACGAACTTGATCCTTGCCCCTGGCTCTTTAATGGAGTAGAAGAAGAAGAAGGGGAAGAGAGGAAAGGATTAGAGGAATCGTTAGAGTTGGAGTTTGAATGATTGTTACCAGAATTTTGGTTGTTCGCCCTCCAATTGTTGCTATTGGATCCTCTATTGTTGTTGTTGTAATTGTTGTTTCGGGAACCGTTGTTGTTGTTATGGTATCCATTGTTGTTGTTCCTTTGTCCTTGCTCTTCCTTCTTGGTTTGAGCAACCAAGAGTTCCTTCAATTGCTTCACGTCATTCTTCAAAGACGTGAGTTGATTGTTGTTGGGCTGAGTTTCTTGAAAGTTAACTCTTTTAACTCCACCTTCAACTCCTTGGTGGGTGTACTTCTCCATATGCAAAGCTTGCTTCTCGATGAAGTCCCAAGCTTCGTCAATCGCCATGTCCATGAAGGTACCGGCGGAGAGTAGTTGGAGGTTGAACTGGGTGCTTCCGTCCAGTCCTTTGAAGTATATCTCCAATAACTCTAACTTTGGAATCCCATGATGTGGGCAATCCAAAAGAATGTTCTTGAACCGCTCCCATGACTTGGACAAGCTCTCCTTGTCCTTCATAATGAAAGCATTGATCTTCCCTCTCATTTCAGCGGTCTTTGAGGGGGGGAAAGAATTTGGTCAAGAATTCCGTAGTCATCTCCTCCCATGTGTTAATTTTTTCTGGAGGAAGAGATTGATACCAAGTAAGAGCTCTATCTTTTAAAGAAAAGTAAAAAGGTATTAGCTTGTAGTTGTTATTTTCAATTCTTGAGGGTCTCAAGGTCTCCATCAAGATCTCATAGTTTTGAAGATGTTGATGTGGTGATTCCTTCTCTAGCCCTCCGAACTGGCATTGGCGAATCATGGATAGAACTTGCGGTCGAAGTTCATAGTCATGGTCCGCTGGATCTCCTAGATTAACTCCTGGACGCCTCAGTTGTTGATTAGGGTCCATCCTTTGACCTAGGGTTTGTGGGATTCCTGTAGGAAGAACACCTCGGACTGGCATCCGAGGTGGAAGTATCTCGGCCGGGGCGTCTGGTACTGGGACCTGCCTTGGTCGAGGGTCAGCGACTGGGACCTAGATCGGTCGAGGATCTGGAACAGGATCTTCCCTCAGTCGAGGTAGAAACTGGTCTCGTAAAGCTGCCATATCATCTTTTATCGCTTCAGTCCTGGTGCGAGTTTCTTCTCTTTCCTGCCTCAATTCTTCCTGGCTGAGGCGTAGCTGTTCTAGCGCCTCTTTCAACTCGGCCTCAAGATCGCGATTGTCTTGGTGGGCCATCTTCGCTTCTCTTAAGCGTCGTTTGTATGTCTTTTCTGGTTCGGGATCGTAAGGAACGATTTCCTTCCCAGTGCGGGTTCTTCGCATAAACCTAATAAAGAACCTGCAAAAGTCACTCAAGTAGAGTGGTTAGTAGACACGGGGGCAAGTGCCCCAAGAGCAAACTGTAACCGGCTCGGTCTAGACCAAGTCCCCGGCAACGGCGCCAAAAACTTGTTCGCTCCAAACGGTGTGTGCAAGCTTTAAATTTATAACCCTAGACGTAAGCTTAAAACAAGGATGCGAACCCGCAGTGTACGGGTCAATCGTAGTAAAAAGCAAGGAATTCCAGGGGTCGATCACAGGGACTTAGTAAAACAAAGTCCAATTACGGTATGCTTAAGCAATCACTAACCACAAGCAATTAAAACAATCAAAGATGCTATAGAAGTCAATAAAACAAATATGCAATTCTAGGGATTAAGGCATCTAGTTGTGGTTCCAACTCAAGATCTAAAGATAAACGGACAAAGCTGAGGTTTTTGCATGGGGAAGGTGTTACTAAAATTGAATAGATCACCGGGTAAGTCTCACTACTCACTAATCCTAAACCGTAATTCCTATTACCGGGTAAGTCTCAAGGAATTAAGATAAAGAACTATAACCTCAAACTAACACACCATCTAAGGGAATAGAATCAACCTTTACCGGGTAAGTCTCAGGCTAACTCACAAAGATGGAATGAAAGCACACTCAAACCCCAATAAAGGATAAACCTTTATTACCTACACTTATGATCTTAGGTAAACAAACAGAGGAATCACCGGGTAAGTCTCATCCTAAGCTTGCATTGAACCAGGAAAGGTGTAATAAGAATAGGATTTGGCAAACTTTAACATTTAACTCTCAGTTTCGGATTTGATAAGTCACCTCGGTCAGACAAATTCCACCCCGGCCGAGATGTTCATCGACTGAGCGAGATGCTTAGGGTTAAGGTTAAAGGCTCGAACTTTCAGGGTACTACTGGAATCTAAAATTATTCTATCATTGTTTTCCCACAACCTTCAGCCAATCACCCTAGAATCACACAAAGAGATTAGCCACTCATCATCATGAAAGTATTAATCAAGTATATGGGAAGAAAGTGAATATTTGAACAAGAAGAATTTAATAAAAAGACTTCAATAACTGAATCAAATATCACAACAAAAGCGTTCCTTGGATAGAAATCCAAACAAAGGAAGACAACAAGGAAGGGAATCTAAGATGATCTTACAAAAATCCTTCAAAAGCTATAAAAGCTATAGACTTCAACCTTCCTTCAACCTTCAAAAAGGTTCTTCAAATCTCCCAACTGGAGTATGGTTGCAATGGTGTAAGCACGATCTCGCAGCCCTCAATGGTGTATAGCATGATGTTAGATTTGTGGAAATCCAACCCTTTTTATAGGAAAATTACTCTCCAAAGATATGATATCTTAGAAAGATCTCTTCCCATAAAAATAGGTAAAATATATGATCTAGCATATCTTCTTCCTTCCAGGAGTCAAGCCCAAAAATATAAGATCTCTTTCCAAAGATAGAAGATCTCAGCCAAGAATAAAATATTCTCGCCGCGTCCCAGGTGTTCGCCTCGGTCGAGTCGACTTCTCTGGATCACCTCGGTCGAGGTTAATCTGTGGTCAACCGAGGTGAGTCACAACTGAATGTGAAATCTCTCAAATCTGGTCCAAAGTGAATCCTAAATCCATGGCTATGCTTCCTGGAGGGTTCCTTATGTTCCTGGATGTAGCTCCAATGACTTCATAGCTCCTTTTGCTCCTTTTTGATGCAAAATGTGCCATTTTACCTACGATTACAACAAAACTAGGTGTAGACCTCGATTCCCGCAAAGATAGATGAAATGGTAATATAATCACATATTATACATACAAACATGCAGATTATTGAAGATAAAACGTCCAAACAAACCCCAAAATATAGACTATAATTCATGCTATCAATTAGGTCTAACCCGTTGATTATATTGATGCTATTAGCCCAGCGTAAAACTCGACCAAAGGTACTATCATCCGTCTTCCAGTTAGCCTCATCGGTTCCTCGTTTGCCATTAGATCATCATGACTGACAACATGTCTCGATTCATGTATGTACTCTCTCAATTGATACACATGAAACTCCGGGTGAACTCCTTCTACTCTCGGAGACCACGTCAACTGGTAAACCACTTTTCCAACTTGCACTAAGATCTCAAAAAGGTCCGATATATCGGAAACTCAACTTCCTTTTCGGGTCTTTCTCAATGCAGCATTTTGCATTTCCATTTTGTTTCTCTTTGGTTGCCTCTAACACAGAAGGTCAAACTTCTTAATTGGTCCCGCTAAACCAAACTTTGATGTTACATCTTCTCAATCTTGTTGCAAGTTCCAAGCAACAAAGGAAGTACTTTACTTCACACCGCTTCTACTAGCGAGACACTTATGCTATTACTTTTACATCTTTCCTCAATACTCGATCAAGACCTTGTCTTGAAGAATAACTTGTACCCGTCAAACCCATCATACCTCGAGGCAATGTAAAAATAGTTGCACCAATGAATTCCCTCTTAACTCTCAGCAACTCTATTATAAATTCTTCGTCCCATTCAATACTTCATTGTCGTCCGGATTAGGTTACCATAGTTGGTGTTATACAGCTTCTCTCTTCACAGATCTGGTAAAGCTCAACACATCTAAGAAAATTTGTAACTTCCTTCACATATTTCAGGGTTTGCCATCCCGAGACAACTTGTCATACATCTTCTCTCTTTTTCAAGAGTAGACCCAAAATATCTCGTCCGGGCATCAGTAAGCCCATGTGGAGTAACTACCACTCGTAGTGACCCTGGTTGGTCCAGAATGCCGTAATTGCAATATCCCAGCCTCAAATTCTCAAACGGTGACAATCAAGTCTTAACTTAATCTTAGAAGAGACTACCGACCCTTGCAGATGATCGAGTAGATCTCTCATTCGTTGTAAGGGATACTTGTCCTTCATTGTCATTTTGCTCAACTTATAGTAATCGATGTACAAACGGAGATAACCGTCTCTCTTCGCAAACTGGTGTCCTTTATAACAACTTCAAATCAAGAATTCAAGATATATCCCCACATGAACTTCAAATAAAGAGTTCAAGATATATCCTAACGTGAACTCCAAATCAAGAGTTCAAGATGTACTCCAATATGAACTTCAAATCAAGAGTTCAAGATATACTTCCAAGTTCCTCATGTAGTGTATTAACGAACCCTTATCGTCAAGAGCTTGCAATTGCAATTGCTCCTTCAATTGCTTCCTTAATTCGAGTAACTTTATGGGTATCATTTATTGATATCATATGTACGGCGCCTGGGAAATGGGAGTTGAGCCCAAATCAATCTTAGCGGTAAAATCCACATTCCGATTCATTGGAATCCGCGCTATCTCGGGCTCCATCTTTTCTCTACCAATCACATATCGTAATAACCGACACAACCTAGTCCTACGCTTGACAAGTGGTCCACCCCGATCTATTGGGGTGACGTTCTTTAAACACGTATATTATTCCATCTATAGCTATAATGTTGACCGTCCTCTTACAAAGATCCCTCATCTCCGGAACTCGAGAGACTTGCTCGAGTCTTCTAACTCTTGGGGCCTTAGTTAAGCAATACTTCACCTTAATCCCCCTTTTTACTTCGAAGGAATGGCGATAATAATATTTCTTGATCTCGCACATATGTTCAGTCACAAAGGTCCTAACTATAAGACTTAATCATGCCTTATAACAAATCGATCTTATCTTCTTCGCTTTCCCTGACATCCCAACACATAGGAGGAGCTCTTCATTTTACATGAGCTTTCACCATATACATCCTTTCTTCAAGTAGGTGTAGAAATCATACTTCACTTCTTTTTGCGACGTCCATCCGGCAATCGGAGGTTTCAAATCCTCGATCTTTCATGTACTTCTTGTACATCTCATATCGACATCAAACTTTAAAACTTTAATCTTCTCCTTCTCTTGGTATTCCAAAAACAACTTCACAACCGTACCGGTATGCCTTGTGAAGAACGCTAGGCTAAAAACCCCTACCAACATCACTGAAGTATCCAACTCATAACTCCACCCAGCACTAACATCATAACTCTAAGCTTGCAGCGTTGCCCTAATCCAGATTTCTCGTTTCACGTCATAGCCACTATGGCTTTGCCATATGAGTCACAAAAACCTTGACTTAGCTTTTACTCGCAAAAACATGGCATCCATTACCTTAGAACAAACATATCATACGTCTCCTCATATATTCCCCCTGTATGCACCATAACGATAGAATACTCACCTCCCTCTTTGGCCTTCCAGTTCCCTTTATCCTGATCCGTGTCGTTTCCCCATATGACAATCAACTGACCTAAGAAGGTCGTACCAGATCGTTACAATCCCTCCCCATAAGGTACGTTACCATCACTTGTTGGGATCGGTAAATTGCTATGTGATTAAGATAATTGCACTTCCCTTGATATACCTCTTTATTACTGACATTCTGATAACACGATTTATGACTTAGGTTTAGGTAATCATTTAGATAGATTTCTCACTCATTCATGCATGGTTTAGCACTAATTCACGACGTTTGCACTCAATTCACGTATTTTGTCGAGATAGACGTCTACACGGACTTGTGTATTGCTTTGTAGGTATTTCGGGGGTCTTTTGGACATTAACCAATACATTCGAGGGCCAAGCCTCATGGTGGTACACATCCAAAGCTTTGGAGGAGCATAATTGGAGCAACAAAGGACACAAAGACCACTATTGGTGCAAGCAATGGAGCAACTCATGGCTAGACGATCATAGCATGCTTTTGCTGAAGAAACTCGGACCAACTAACAGATAAATCGGCCGATTTTTATCTCTGGGTCGATTTTCCTGCCTTCAACAGCTTAAGCCACGTGTCCCACGATCTCTTGATCCGGCCTTGCTCTTGGTGGAGAATATAAGTGGTCCTGCAAGCTGTTGTTGAGCATCTTTCCTCTCCCACATTCTCTCATTCACAGCTCATCCATTGGAGGCAAGATTGGAAAAAAAAACTCTCAAAGATTGAAGGAAGAAGAAGAACATCATTCTAAGAGTGATAGTGAGGTTTTGAGTGATTTTGAGTGATTTTTGGAGTTTTGGATTGAAGAACTATTGCAAGGATTGTTAGGAACGTTTTGGATCTTCGTTTTAGAGTTTGTAAGTCTTGCTACAACTTAGATTCAGCTGAGATTTATTGATTTTACTTGCTTATCTTTCATTATCCATCTATGAAAACCATGAATGTTTGTGTGATGATTTTGGATCTTAATATGCTTACTATTGGCTAGTTTATTGTGATTCTGGAGTGATGGATTGATGGTTATGGCTAGGGTGATGATAGAATGGACTTATATGTTAGTTTAGGATGATTTGTATGCACGAAACCCAAACCAGGAGGAAAAATCGCCCTGATCATCAGCAGATCGGCCGATTTAGCTGTAGAACAGCCCGATTTATTCTCCTGTTGCTCTCTAAATGATGAATTTGTATGTTAGGGTGTTAGGTTGTTAAATCCTAGTGTTTATTAAGCCTAATTTAGCTTAGGATCACCTAATGCTATCAATCTAAGTGAGGGAAGAGATCTACCCGATGATTTCCGATCTTAGATACCTTAGATGATGAATTCTAGGTAGTAGTGAGCCTCATAAGCCGCTATTGGATCGAGTGTGCTAGGATTATTGCTTGAGACTCCCCTTTTCCGAGACTTACCCGGTAAGGAGAGGGTTGCCCCTTAAGTAGTATCCAGTGTGTGTGGAATTCCTTATTTTAACCCCTTGAGACCTACCCGGTAATAGGAGTTTGATGCGGGACTAGTGAAGTGAAAGACCTACCCGGTAATTGCTTCCATTAGTGAAACATTCTTTCCCCGAACACCGCAGCTTGTCCTTAGAATCCTTAGAACCTTGAGTCCTATGCCATAACCGGAAATCTTGACCTCTAGAATCCACTTTTCTCTCTTGATCATAAACTTTGTGTTTTGTGTTGTTTGTTTGTTTTGCTAGCTTGAATTGTTAGTTTGTTTTATTACCTTGCTTGATTTGTGATCTTTGCTTGATCACCATAAAAACTCAACCAAAAATATCATCATTTTCATTTCTTTATTTCTTTCTCCTCTCTTAGATTAGATCTACACTATCTATGACCATTGTTTGACTCGATTTCACCTTAGTCTTTGTGTTCGACCTCGGAATACTATCCCTACTACAAACGTCCCATACACTGCGGGTTCGCTAGGAGTTAGGATAAATATAACGAGTATAAATTTAAAACCTATTGCGTATCACACATATCCTGAGCGTAACAAGTTTTTGGCGCCGTTGCCGGGGACTAGGTCTAGATTGAGTCTATTTGTGATTGTTTATAGTGTAGGTCTTTCTTGTTGCTTTTGATCTCTCTTTGGTTTGTGTCTTTGCTTTTCAGGACATCTCTTACTCTTTAGGTGTATGCGAAGATCTCGTGGCAAGGATTTAGCTCCATTCGATCCCGAACCGGAGAAAACCCTTAGATCTAGATCCAAGAGCATTAAAAAGGGAAAAGAGATGGCCGGAAGAGACCTCCAAGCTGAATTGGATGAGGCTTTAGAGCAAATAAGGCTAAGAGATGAGCTCTTGGAGGAAGAAAGGAGACTTGCCAATGAGAGGCAAGAAGCAACTAGGAGGGAGATTGATGAGATTAGGCAAGCCCTTGTACAAGGAGAGCTTAATCGCCAACAACCTCCACCTCCTCCACCACCACAACCGCAGCCGGCGGCGAATGTTAGGGTTGTACCCATTGCTATTGAAGAGCCACAAAATTTGGGGAGACGTATGGATCCGGCACAAAGAGCACACCGTCCGGGTGTGAACTTAGGAGATCCCGCAGCCCACAACTACGAGCTCCGCCCTCAAGTTCTACAAATGATCCGGCATAATCAATTTGGAGGGATAGAAGGAGAGTCTCCTCATCAACACTTGATGAATTATGAGATCTTGATGGAGACTCTTAGACCGCCAAGATTGGAGAGCAACAACCATAAGCTTAGGGCTTTCTCCTTCTCTCTTAAGGACAAAGCCTTAGCTTGGTATCAATCTATTCCACAAGGGCGAGTTGGTACTTGGGAGGAGATGACAACCGAGTTTTTGACTAAGTTCTTTCCACCTTCCAAGACTACCGAATTAAGAGGGAAGATCAATGCCTTCGTGATGAAGGATAGAGAGAGTTTGTTCAAGTCTTGGGAGAGGTTCAAAGACCTTCTCCTAGATTGTCCATACCATGGCATACCGAAAATTGAGCTATTGGAGATCTACTTCAAGGGACTTGATGAAGATAGCCAATTCAAGCTCCAATCTCTTTCCGGTGGGACTTTTATGGAGAAAAATGTGGATGAAGCTTGGGAGTTTGTGGAGAAACAAGCTCTAGTGATTGAGAAATACTCCCATAGGAAGAGTGAAGGGAGAAAGGCGGGAGCATATGAGGTGAGTGAGGTCACCATGAGCAATTTCAAGCTTGACGCCATCAACAACGAGCTAAAGTCCTTGAGGGAGTTGTGTGCTACAACTTTGAAGAACCAAGCAACTCCTCAAGTGCTTCCACAAGCTAATTTGTCTTCCAAGGAGGAAGATGTGAATTACATGGGAAGGGGCAACTACAACAACTATCAAGGTCCAAGGAACTTCAACAACAACCAGCAATTCAACAATTACCTGCCTAACCACAACCATCCCGGGTTTTCCTATTCTAACCCAGATGGAGCCTTGAACCCTCCCGCTTCCACGAGCACAACTCCACCACCAAAAGCTTCACAAGAACCTCTACCCGGATTTACTCAACCTCCAAAAGATAGAACCGAAATGATGTTTGAGCAATTGCTTGGAAGGTTGAGTGGTCTTGAGAGCACGGTGACTTCAATTTCTAAAGCTCAAAAAGTTTTGGAAGCTCAAGTGTTCCAAAAGGCGGGTGAAGCACATAGAGATCCGGGGAAGCTTCCCGGAAGAACCGAAGACAACACCAAGAGGCCAAGTGTTGGCTATTACAACGAGGAGTGGGTTGAGCATGAAGGATCCCTTACCTAAGGGAAATGACAAAGGGAAGCAAGTGGTGAATGAAGAAGAGTCATTGCAAGAAGATGGAGGCAAGAGCAAGGATGTTGAGCCAACATATGTGGCACCGCCTCCATACAAACCACCACTACCGTTCCCACAATCACGAGCAAGAGCTCGCTTGGACAATCACTTTGGTAAATTCCTTGAACTTATGTCTAAATTGCATATTAACATTCCGTTCATGGATGCTATTTTAGGAATGCCGGCATATGGCAAGTTCTTGAAGGAAATACTCTCCAACAAAAGGAAGTTGGAGGAGTATGGGGAGATAAGGATGACTAAGAGATCCTCGGAGTTGATTCAAACGATGAAGGAGGAGATGCCTCCTAAGCTAAGGGATCCGGGATCCTTTTGTGTGCCAATCGGAGTAGGAGAAGTGAAGTATGACACCCTATGTGATCTTGGGGCAAGTGTAAGCATCATTCCGCTTGCACTTTGCAACAAGGTTGGGCTAGGAGAGCCAAAACCGGTCAAGATGACCCTTTACATGGCGGATCGCTCAATCACTCATCCGGTTGGAATCTTGGAAGATATTCCGGTGCAACTAGGGAAGTTCTATGTGCCCATAGACTTCGTTGTTTTGGATATCCCGGCGGACTATCCGGTTCCTATCATCTTGGGGAGACCTTTCCTAGCTACTTCCGGATGTCTAGTAGATTGCAAGAATGGGACCCTCTCCTTCAATATTGGAGAAGAGAACATCAAGTTCAAGCTGTCCACAATGATGAAAGGGCCAGCCCTTGATGAAGATGTATTCAACATAGTTGAAGAAGAGGAGTCTAGAGAGGTTGTGAGCTCAATCTTGCTCAAGGATCCACTTGAGAGGGTTCTTAGCTCAAGCTTGATGGAGGAAGGAGTTGAGGAGAGTAGCAATGAAGTAATCAAGTCCTTGAATGCATTGGACAAGCTACCAAGTGTTGGATTTGAAGTGCTAGAAGAAGAGAAAAATAGGCAGAAAAATCGGACTGGAGGGGCCAGATCGGCCGATTTTTGGCCTTGTACTGAAGTTTCATCCAGTTTTGCAAAAACAGAAACTCAGATCGACCCACCCTCAGGAAAATTGGCCGATTTTTCCTCCTGGGTCGATTTTCCTGAGTCTTTTCAGCACCAACCACTTGATTATGAGCAATCATCAAGGGACTTCAAGGAGGCTTCCATGGATTTGCAATCATCTCAACCAACATTGTATGGATCGTCTCCAACCGAAAAAGGTCCTCCTCAACTTGATCTTAAACCTCTTCCTTCTCATTTAAAGTATGCTTTCCTTGGTTCTAATTCTACTTATCCGGTGATTGTGAATGCATCTTTGAATGATGATGAGCTTAATAGATTGTTGAATGAATTGAAACTGCATAGAAAGGCAATAGGATACACCATTGATGATCTTGTTGGCATTAAGCCCTCTTTGTGCATGCATAAGATAATGATGGAAGATAACCATAAACCCTCTATTGAACATCAAAGAAGATTGAATCCTATAATGAAAGAGGTAGTCAAGAAAGAGATCATTAAGTTGCTAGATGCGGGAATTATCTACCCTATCTCGGATAGTAAGTGGGTTAGTCCCGTTCATGTAGTTCCTAAGAAGGGTGGGATGACCGTAGTGACCAATGAGAACAATGAACTAATCCCGACTAGGACGGTTACGGGATGGAGGATGTGCATTGATTATAGGAAGCTTAACATGGCCTCTAGGAAAGATCACTTCCCTCTTCCCTTCATTGACCAAATGCTAGAGAGGTTAGCTCAACATTCTCATTTTTGCTATCTAGATGGCTATAGTGGATTCTTCCAAATCCCTATCCACCCCGATGACCAAGAGAAAACCACCTTTACATGTCCATGGGGAACTTTTGCATATAGGAGAATGCCATTTGGGTTGTGTAATGCACCCGCCACCTTCCAAAGGTGTATGATGGCTATCTTTTCGGAATACATTGAAAATATCATGGAAGTGTTCATGGATGATTTCTCTGTTTATGGTTCTTCCTTTGATAATTGCTTGGCTAACTTGTCATTAGTATTGCAAAGATGTGAGGAGACAAATCTTGTCTTGAATTGGGAAAAATGCCACTTCATGGTAAGTGAAGGTATTGTGTTAGGACACTTGGTGTCTAACCGTGGCATTGAGGTTGATAGGGCCAAGATTGAAACGATAGAGAAGTTGCCACCACCTACCTCGGTGAAAGGGGTAAGGAGTTTCTTAGGGCATGCCGGTTTTTACTGGAGGTTTATTCAAGACTTCTCTAAAATTTCCAAGCCTCTTACTAAACTACTAATGAAGGATGTTGAATTTGTTTTCTCCAAAGATTGCCTTGAGGCTTTTTGTAGGTTGAAGAACGCTTTGATCTCCGCACCTATCATGCAACCTCCGGATTGGAGCCTACCGTTTGAGATCATGTGTGATGCAAGCGATGTAGCCGTTGGGGCTGTTTTAGGGCAAAGGAAAGATGGGCGCACTCATGCCATTTATTATGCTAGCAAGACGCTAGATGATGCCCAACTTAACTATGCCACAACCGAGAAAGAGTTGCTAGCGGTAGTGTATGCCTTTGAGAAGTTTCGGTCATACCTTGTTGGAGCGAAGGTCATTGTTTATACAGATCACGCTGCGATCCGTTACCTCCTTACAAAGAAGGATGCCAAACCTAGGTTGATTCGGTGGATCCTTCTTCTTCAAGAGTTTGATTTGGAAATCCGGGACAAGAAGGGATCCGAGAACTCCGTGGCGGATCACCTTAGTAGACTACCTCCTTTAGAGATTGAGAGAGATGACATCCCGATGGATGACTCATTCCGGGATGAGCAATTGCAAATGGTGGAGGAGTGCTTGTTCCAAGTGTCTAGAGGAAGTGAGCCATGGTATGCCGACATTGTGAACTACTTAGTGTGTGAGGAAGTACCTCCCGGATTGACATATGCCCAAAGAAAGAAGTTCTTCAAGGATGTGAGGCACTACTATTGGAGTGAACCACTTTTGTTCAAGAGAGGGCCGGATGGAATGTTTAGAAGATGCATACCGGAGGATGAGGTGGAGAGTGTGATCCGCCATTGTCATTCCTTGCCATGTGGAGGGCATGCTAGCTCACACAAGACATGTGCTAAAGTATTGCAATCGGGCTTCTTTTGGCCAAGCTTGTTCAAGGATGTGCAAAGCTTTGTGGTAGCTTGTGATGCTTGCCAAAGGACGGGCAACATCTCAAGGAGGAATGAGATGCCCTTGAACAACATACAAGAGGTGGAGATATTTGATGTATGGGGTGTGGACTTCATGGGACCATTCCCTTCCTCGTGTGGCAACCTCTACATCCTATTGGCGGTAGATTATGTTTCGAGATGGGTGGAGGCAATCGCCTCTCCCACAAATGATGCCAAGGTGGTGGTGCGGTTCTTCAACCGAGTGATCTTCCCTAGGTTTGGAATACCAAGGGTGATCATAAGTGATGGAGGGAAGCATTTCACCAATAGAAATTTTGGGGCACTTTTGGCTAAGTATGGGGTGACTCATAAGGTGGCAACACCTTACCATCCCCAAACTAGTGGCCAAGTGGAGATCTCCAACCGGGAGATTAAAGGGATACTTGAGAAGACGGTCTCTAGAACAAGAAAAGATTGGGCTATGAAGCTCGATGATGCTTTGTGGGCTTATAGGACCGCTTTCAAGACACCAATTGGCACCACTCCTTACAAGTTAGTCTATGGCAAGTCTTGCCACCTTCCGGTAGAAATGGAGCATAGAGCATATTGGGCTATAAGGTGGTTGAATTTCGACCTCAAGGAGGCCGGTTGTTCGCTCCAAACGGTGTGTGCAAGCTTTAAATTTATAACCCTAGACTTAAGCTTAAAACAAGGATGCGAACCCGCAGTGTACGGGTCAATCGTAGTAAAAGCAAGAAAATTCCAGGGGTCGATCACAGGGACTTGGTGAAACAAAGTCCAACACGGTGTGCTAATGTTAATGCTAACCACTAAAGCAAGTAATACAATCAAAGATGAATAAGATGTCAAATAAAGCAAACATGTAATTCTAGGGATTAAAGCTTCTAGTTGTGGTTCCAACTCAAGATCTATAGATTAGCGGACAAAGCTGAGATTTTTGCGTGGGGAAGGCGTTTCTAAAGTGGGGTAGATCACCGGGTAAGTCTCACTACACACTAATCCTAAACCGTAACTCCTATTATCGGGTAAGTCTCAAGGAATTAAGATAAAGAACTATAACCTCAAACTAACACACCATCTAAGGGAATAGAATCAACCTTTACCGGGTAAGTCTCAGGCTAACTCACAAAGATGGGATGGAAGCACACTCAAACCCCAATAAAGGACAAACCTTTATTACCTACACTTATGATCGTTGGTACACAAACTAAGGAATTACCGGGTAAGTCTCATCCTAGGCTTGCTTTGAACCAGGAAAGGTGTAATAAGAATAGGATTTGGCAAACTCTAACACTTAACTCTCAGTTTAGGGTCGGATAAGTCACCTCGGTCAGAAGAATTCCACCCCGGCCGAGATGTTCATCAACCGAACGAGATGCTTAGGGTTAAGGTTAAAGACTCGAACTTTCAGGATCCTACTGGAATCTAAGATTATTCTATCATTGTTTTTCCCACAACCTTCAGCCAATCACCCTAGAATCACACAAGGAAATTAGCCACTCATCATCATAATGAAAGTATTAAATATATGGGAAGAAGGTGAATATTTGAACAAAGAAGAATTTAATGAAAACACTTCAATAACTGAATCAAATAACACACAAAATCGTTCCTTGGATAATGATCCAACAAGACAAAACAACAAGGAAAGGAATTGAAGACAATCTTACAAAACCCTCCAAAAAGCTATAAAGCTATAGTCTTCAAATCTTCCTTCAACCTTCAAAAAGGTTCTTCAACTCTCTCCCAAATTGGAGTATGATGCGGCTGCTGCGTATTCTTCGCTGTAATCGAGATCGTATGCGGTGTATGCAGCCTCCCCAAATTGTAGAAAATCAACCCTTTTTATAGGAAAAATAAACCTCCAAAGATAATCAATCTTAAGAAGATATTATCCCATAAATATAGGAAAAATATATGATTCTGCATATCTCCTTCCTTCTAGAAGCTCAGCCCAAGAATATAAGATCACTTTCCAATTTTAAAAGATCTCAGCCAAGAATAAAATATTCTCGCCGCGTCCTAGGTGTTCGCCTCGGTCGAGTCGGCGTCTCTGGATCGCCTCGGTCGAGATGAATCTCTGGTCAACCGAGGTGACTCATAACTGAATGTAGAATCTCTCAAAACTGGTCCAAAGTAAATCTTTAATCCATGGTTGTGCTTCCTAAATGTAGCTCCAAATGACTCTTGACTCCTTTTGCTCCTTTTTGATGCAAAACGTACCATATTACCTGCAATTACAACGAAACTAGGTGTAGACCTCGATTCTCGCAAAGGTAGATGAAATGGTAGTAAAATCACATAATGCACATACAAACATGCAGATTATGAAAGATAAAACGTCCAAACAAACCCCAAAATATAGACTATAATTCATGCTATCAAAATACCCCATACTTAGCCCTTGCTTGTCCCTAAGCAAGTTCCTCATATAGAAATCAAGATAGAATGGATTATAAGTCAAGAAAATCAATGAAAAGTCTTTCAAAAACATTTTATGGTGTGCAACTATCATAGATCACTCTAAGAGAGTACTTTCTGGAAATTAAAAACTCAATATGATCAAAATATTTTATAAATATAGGAAAGTTGTTCATCTTTGCATAAAATCATAGAATGCATAATAAATCATAATTATCAAAATTAATCATGTATAATCCGATTTAAACCGCTAAGTCAATCAACAAGCTCAAGGTCTCAAGGGCTTCCCAAAAGAAAAGGTCAAGAAACGTGTAGGGTAGGGATGTATGTAAGGTAATGTGGTGCTAGAATCCGGGAAAAGGATGAACTTCACTTTTACTTTGACTTGCAACATCTTCCACCAATAAGCTTTGCTTATCTCACACTTTTTCTTTTTACTTTACTTTTTGGGATGCATGGATAGAGGTGCACAATAACCGAAGCCTAGGAGATCCGCAATCATCAATTTCTTGAGATGCATCAAACCCTTGATGCACATACCATGACCCGTTAGGAATATCGCTCAATCCGACTTTGGCAAGACACAAACACCCGGCTATGTGAATGGTGCCGAGTTACTCATCTTCATGATTGACTTCCCCAAACCTATTATTGCTTTCTAACACTTTCACTTTCAGTCATCTTCAACTTTAGCTTGCTTTCACCACTTCGTTTGCTTCCAAATTCCCGGATAGGTAAAGGGAGGCAAAATGTATATGAGGGGCTAAGCATGATCAAGAAGAAGAAGAAGAAGAAGAATGAATTGCCTTGGTCTTTCCAAGAAGAACGTGAGAGAACTTATGCTGCGGTGTCAACCTTCAAATTCAACATAATTTGGATAAAAACAAGGTATTAAACATGCCAATAATTTCAAACAAAGCATTTAGCAACTTAATCATATCATAAAACATTTCAAACATATAAAGAATTTAAAACCAGTCAGTAAACAAGATCTTCACTGAGATCATATCCAAATAAGTAACACAAAAATCGTTTTCGAAAACTCTCAGTTAACACACCTCGGTCGAGATGTTCTTGGTTCAACCGAGGTGAAACACCTCGTTTTGCCAGAACTGTCCCCGGCAACGGCGCCAAAAACTTGTTCGCTCCAAACGGTGTGTGCAAGCTTTAAATTTATAACCCTAGACTTAAGCTTAAAACAAGGATGCGAACCCGCAGTGTACGGGTCAATCGTAGTAAAAGCAAGAAAATTCCAGGGGTCGATCACAGGGACTTAGTGAAACAAAGTCCAATACGGTATGCTAGTGTTGATGCTGACCACAAGAGCAAGTATACAATCAAAGATGAATAAGATGTCAAATAAAGCAAACATGCAATTCTAGGGATTAAAGCATCTAGTTGTGGTTCCAACTCAAGATCTATAGATAAGCGGACAAAGCTGAGATTTTTGCATGGGGAAGGTGTTTCTAAAGTGGAGTAGATCACCGGGTAAGTCTCACTACACACTAATCCCAAACCGTAACTCCTATTATCGGGTAAGTCTCAAGGAATTAAGATAAAGAACTATTGCCTCAAACTAACATACCATCTAAGGGAATAGAATCAACCTTTACCGGGTAAGTCTCAGGCTAACTCACAAAGATGGGATGGAAGCACACTCAAACCCCAATAAAGGACAAGCCTTTATTACCTACACTTATGATCGTTAGTATACAAACTAAGGAATTACCGGGTAAGTCTCATCCTAAGCTTGCTTTGAACCAGAAAGGTATAATAAGAATAGGATTTGGCAAACTCTAACACATTAACTCTCAGTTAAGGATCGGATAAGCCACCTCGGTCAGCCAGTTTCCACCCCGGCCGAGATGTTCATCGACTGAACGAGATGCTTAGGGTTAAGGTTAAAGACTCGAACTTTCAGGATCCTACTGTGATTAAGATCATTCTATCATTGTTTTTCCCACAACCTTCAGCCAATCACCCTAGAATCACACAAGGAAATTAGCCACTCATCATCATAATGAAAGTATTAAATATATGGGAAGAAGGTGAATATTTGAACAAAGAAGAATTTAATGAAAACACTTCAATAACTGAATCAAATATCACACAAAATCGTTCCTTGGATAATGATCCAACAAGACAAGACAACAAGGAAAGGAATTGAAGACAATCTTACAAAACCCTCCAAAAAAGCTATAAAGCTATAGTCTTCAATCTTCCTTCAACCTTCAAAAAGGTTCTTCAACTCTCTCCCAAATTGGAGTAGGATGCGGCTGCTGCGCTGATAGCGGGTGTATGCAGCCTGTATTTCGGTGTAAGCGGGCTTATCGAATTGTGGAAATCCAACCCTTTTTATAGGAAAAATAAACCTCCAAAGATAATAAATCTTAAGAAGATATATTCCCATAAAAATAGGTAAAATATATGATTCTGCATATCTCCTTCCTTCTAGAAGCTCAGCCCAAAAATATAAGATCACTTTCCAATTTTAAAAGATCTCAGCCAAGAATAAAATATTCTCGCCGCGTCCTAGGTGTTCGCCTCGGTCGAGTCGACTTCTCTGGATCGCCTCGGTCGAGATGAATCTCTGGGCAACCGAGGTGATTCATCACTGAGTGTAGAATCTCTCAAAACTGGTCCAAAGTAAATCTTTAATCCATGGCTATGCTTCCTGAATGTAGCTCCAAATGACTCTTGACTCCTTTTGCTCCTTTTTGATGCAAAACGTACCATATTACCTGCAATTACAACGAAACTAGGTGTAGACCTCGATTCTCGCAAAGGTAGATGAAATGGTAGTAAAATCACATAATGTACATACAAACATGCAGATTATGAAAGATAAAACGTCCAAACAAACCCCAAAATATAGACTATAATTCATGCTATCAAAATACCCCATACTTAGCCCTTGCTTGTCCCTAAGCAAGTTCCTCATATAGAAATCAAGATAGAATGGATTATAAGTCAAGAAAATCAATGAAAAGTCTTTCAAAAACATTTTATGGTGTGCAACTATCATAGATCACTCTAAGAGAGTACTTTCTGGAAATTAAAAACTCAATATGATCAAAATATTTTATAAATATAGGAAAGTTGTTCATCTTTGCATAAAATCATAGAATGCATAATAAATCATAATTATCAAAATTAATCATGTATAATCCGATTTAAACCGCTAAGTCAATCAACAAGCTCAAGGTCTCAAGGGCTTCCCAAAAGAAAAGGTCAAGAAACGTGTAGGGTAGGGATGTATGTAAGGTAATGTGGTGCTAGAATCCGGGAAAAGGATGAACTTCACTTTTACTTTGACTTGCAACATCTTCCACCAATAAGCTTTGCTTATCTCACACTTTTTCTTTTTACTTTACTTTTTGGGATGCATGGATAGAGGTGCACAATAACCGAAGCCTAGGAGATCCGCAATCATCAATTTCTTGAGATGCATCAAACCCTTGATGCACATACCATGACCCGTTAGGAATATCGCTCAATCCGACTTTGGCAAGACACAAACACCCGGCTATGTGAATGGTGCCGAGTTACTCATCTTCATGATTGACTTCCCCAAACCTATTATTGCTTTCTAACACTTTCACTTTCAGTCATCTTCAACTTTAGCTTGCTTTCACCACTTCGTTTGCTTCCAAATTCCCGGATAGGTAAAGGGAGGCAAAATGTATATGAGGGGCTAAGCATGATCAAGAAGAAGAAGAAGAAGAAGAAGAATGAATTGCCTTGGTCTTTCCAAGAAGAACGTGAGAGAACTTATGCTGCGGTGTCAACCTTCAAATTCAACATAATTTGGATAAAAACAAGGTATTAAACATGCCAATAATTTCAAACAAAGCATTTAGCAACTTAATCATATCATAAAACATTTCAAACATATAAAGAATTTAAAACCAGTCAGTAAACAAGATCTTCACTGAGATCATATCCAAATAAGTAACACAAAAATCGTTTTCGAAAACTCTCAGTTAACACACCTCGGTCGAGATGTTCTTGGTTCAACCGAGGTGAAACACCTCGTTTTGCCAGAACTGTCCCGGTCGAGGTCGAAAATTTTTTTTTAAAACCATTTTTTTTTTTTTTTTCGGTTTCGACGTTTTTCTCAATCAAATGACCTGTAAGTATGCATGAAATCTCAGATAAAACATATAAATGCAGAATGAAGCATAAATATGAAAATATCCGGTCAATAAAATACATCAAAGGTCAAATAATACATCATAAGTCAAATAAGTCAAATAATACATCAACTACCCCATACTTGAGACACACTGTCCCAGTGGGTGTAATAAAAGTCTGAAAGAAAGGAGGACTCACCGGATAAAGAGCCGAACTGCATAAAAATAAAATAAATAAAACCCTGCAGCTCCTCAGAAGTCCTGATCCGGTGGTGGTGGTGGAATGTAGGGGAACAGAGTAGGGTCATAGGGATAGCCCATGACATGCTGGAACTGTAGCTGAGCCATCATGTGCTGATGATGCTGCCGCTCCTGCATCTCCCGGATATCCAAAGAAAGTGCAGCATAAGTGTCGATAACCTGATCTGTCAGATCATCAATCCGTCGGTGTGCTGCTCTGTCTCTAACCCTCTGCCTCCTGCGCCTAGCGGGCCTGACTGGAGAAGTCTCAGCTGGCGCCGGCTCAGTGTCCTCCTCGTCCTCATCAAGATCAATAATGGGGGGCGCGCTCGTCCCTGCAGTATCTGTCCCTGTGTCCATCGGGACGCCGCCTCCTCTCTCATCAGCAGTCTCGTCATCATCATCCTCATCAGCCTCCTCAGCCTCCTCAGCAGCTGCTCCCTCTCTGTAGTCCTCCATCAGCGGGACCCATGCTGTCTGCCAAAAATGCGGGTCGAAGACCGAAAACTGTGCAGACCATCTGATGCCCTGAGGCGCTGTCCGCTCCCAAGGCATGGCAACGTATGGTGTAGTCAGCCCACGGGGAACCAGAATCCGCCGCGTGATCATCTCCTGCAGACCCAGCGGCTTCGGAGCCGCCGCCAATGTGCAAATACTGAGATCCATCCCGTGGTAGGAGGCGATGTGGGTGACTAGACCTCCACAGCAAATATCACCCTTCCCTTTGGCCTTGATCCTGTGCAGATCCTCTGCCAGCATCAAGCCAAAGTCAGGGTATCCTCCCGTGACCATGCAGTATAGCGAGAATAGCTCCCCCTGTCTGATCTTCTGGGGCGTCTCAGTACGCGCCAGAAGCATCTCGCTGAATATCCGGTGGGCGAGTCTGAAAGCTGGGTGGAAGATGACCTTCTCCCTGGAATCTCCAGGGCGCCATCTGTCTGCGTGAGTGGTGATGTGGGCTATCTGACCCCAAAACTCCCTAGCTACTGATCGGGAGGGGAAGTCTACAGCGGTAGGGGCAGGAAAGCTAAAGATCTCTCTGAATATCTCTAATGGAACTATGAAGTTCCGGCTCATCAGCCGGTACTTCACAGATCCCTCTGTGGGTAGGTAGGAGAAGGAGCTGACGAACTCTAGTGTCGGCTCTATGTAGGCTGGGGCTCGGATCTCAGAAAACTGATCCAGCCCGACTGTGGCGATCATCCTCCTAAGGTCAGCCTCTAACCCTAGGCAGTCAAAAGCTTAAAACAAGGATGATTCTATCCCATCTTTGTGAGTTATCTGAGATTGCATGTGTGATTCTAGGGTGGAAACTGGTTCAAAGCAAGCTTAGATGAACATCTCGGCCGGGGTGGAAACTGGCTGACCGAGGTGGCTTATCCGATCCTTAACTGAGAGTTAATGTGTTAGAGTTTGCCAAATCCTATTCTTATTACACCTTTCTGGTTCAAAGCAAGCTTAGGATGAGACTTACCCGGTAATTCCTTAGTTTGTGTACCAACGATCATAAGTGTAGGTAATAAAGGTTTGTCCTTTATTGGGGTTTGAGTGTGCTTCCATCCCATCTTTGTGAGTTAGCCTGAGACTTACCCGGTAAAGGTTGATTCTATTCCCTTAGATGGTGTGTTAGTTTGAGGTTATAGTTCTTTATCTTAATTCCTTGAGACTTACCCGGTAATAGGAGTTACGGTTTGGGATTAGTGTGTAGTGAGACTTACCCGGTGATCTACTCCACTTTAGAAACACCTTCCCCATGCAAAAATCTCAGCTTTGTCCGCTTATCTATAGATCTTGAGTTGGAACCACAACTAGATGCTTTAATCCCTAGAATCGCATGTTTGCTTTATTTGACATCTTATTCATCTTTGATTGTATACTTGCTCTTGTGGTTAGCATCAACACTAGCATACCGTATTGGACTTTGTTTCACTAAGTCCCTGTGATCGACCCCTGGAATTTTCTTGCTTTTACTACGATTGACCCGTACACTGCGGGTTCGCATCCTTGTTTTAAGCTTAAGTCTAGGGTTATAAATTTAAAGCTTGCACACACCGTTTGGAGCGAACAAGATGCTTAGGGTTAAGGTTAAAGACTCGAACTTTCAGGATCCTACTGTGATTAAGATCATTCTATCATTGTTTTTCCCACAACCTTCAGCCAATCACCCTAGAATCACACAAGGAAATTAGCCACTCATCATCATAATGAAAGTATTAAATATATGGGAAGAAGGTGAATATTTGAACAAAGAAGAATTTAATGAAAACACTTCAATAACTGAATCAAATATCACACAAAATCGTTCCTTGGATAATAATCCAACAAGACAAGACAACAAGGAAAGGAATTGAAGACAATCTTACAAAACCCTCCAAAAAGCTATAAAGCTATAGTCTTCAAATCTTCCTTCAACCTTCAAAAAGGTTCTTCAACTCTCTCCCAAATTGGAGTATGATGCGGCTGCTGCGCTTGTATGTGGTGTATGCAGCCTCTAAGCATGATCGGATTTGTGGAAAATCCAATCCTTTTTATAGGAAAAATAACCCTCCAAAGATAATAAATCTTAAGAAGATATTATCCCATAAATATAGGTAAAATATATGATTCTGCATATCTCCTTCCTTCTAGAAGCTCAGCCCAAAAATATAAGATCACTTTCCAATTTTAAAAGATCTCAGCCAAGAATAAAATATTCTCGCCGCGTCCTAGGTGTTCGCCTCGGTCGAGTCGGCGTCTCTGGATCGCCTCGGTCGAGATGAATCTCTGGTCAACCGAGGTGACTCATAACTGAATGTAGAATCTCTCAAAACTGGTCCAAAGTAAATCTTTAATCCATGGCTATGCTTCCTAAATGTAGCTCCAAATGACTCTTGACTCCTTTTGCTCCTTTTTGATGCAAAACGTACCATATTACCTGCAATTACAACGAAACTAGGTGTAGACCTCGATTCTTGCAAAGGTAGATGAAATGGTAGTAAAATCACATAATGCACATACAAACATGCAGATTATGAAAGATAAAACGTCCAAACAAACCCCAAAATATAGACTATAATTCATGCTATCAAAATACCCCATACTTAGCCCTTGCTTGTCCCTAAGCAAGTTCCTCATATAGAAATCAAGATAGAATGGATTATTAGTCAAGAAAATCAATGAAAAGTCTTTCAAAAACATTTTATGGTGTGCAACTATCATAGATCACTCTAAGAGAGTACTTCCTGGAAATTAAAAACTCAATATGATCAAAACATTTTATAAATATAGGAAAGTTGTTCATCTTTGCATAAAATCATAGAATGCATAATAATTCATAATTATCAAAATTAATCATGTATAATCCGATTTAAACCGCTAAGTCAATCAACAAGCTCAAGGTCTCAAGGGCTTCCCAAAAGAAAAGGTCAAGAAACGTGTAGGGTAGGGATGTATGTAAGGTAATGTGGTGCTAGAATCCGGGAAAAGGATGAACTTCACTTTCACTTTGACTTGCAACATCTTCCACCAATAAGCTTTGCTTATCTCATACTTTTTCTTTTACTTTACTTTTTGGGATGCATGGATAGAGGTGCACAATAACCGAAGCCTAGGAGATCCGCAATCATCAATTTCTTGAGATGCATCAAACCCTTGATGCACATACCATGACCCGTTAGGAATATCGCTCAATCCGACTTTGGCAAGACACAAACACCCGGCTATGTGAATGGTGCCGAGTTACTCATCTTCATGATTGACTTCCCCAAACCTAAAATTACTTTCTAGCACTTCACTTCCATCTCACTTCTCAACTTTAACTTGCTTTCACTACTTGCTTGCTTCCAAATTCCCGGATAGGTAAAGGGAGGCAAAATGTATGTGAGGGGCTAAGCATGATCAAGAAAAAGAAGAAGAAGAATGAAATGCCTTGGTCTTTCCAAGAAGAATGTGAGAGAACTTAACCTGCGGTGTCAACCTTCAAATTCAACATAATTTGGATAAAAACAAAGTATTAAACATGCCAATAATTTCAAACAAAGCATTTAGTAACTTAATCATATTATAAAACATTTCAAACATATAAAGAATTTAAAACCAGTCAGTAAACAAGATCTTCACTGAGATCAATTCCAGATAAGTAACACAAAAAATCGTTTTCGAAAACTCTCAGTTAACCCACCTCGGTCGAGATGTTCTTGGTTCAACCGAGGTGAAACACCTCGTTTTGCCAGAACTGTCCCGGTCGAGGTCGAAAAAAATTTTTTTTTTTTAAAACCATTTATTTTCGGTTTCGACGTTTTTCTCAATCAAATAACCTGTAAGTATGCATGCAATCTCAGATAAAACATATAAATGCAGAATGAAGCATAAATATGAAAATATCCGGTCAATAAAATACATCAAAGGTCAAATAATACATTATAAGTCAAATAAGTCAAATAATACATCAACTACCCCATACTTGAGACACACTGTCCCAGTGGGTGTAATAAAAGTCTGAAAGAAAGGAGGACTCACCGGATAAAGAGCCGAACTGCATAAAAATAAAATAAATAAAACCCTGCAGCTCCTCAGAAGTCCTGATCCGGTGGTGGTGGTGGAATGTAGGGGAACAGAGTAGGGTCATAGGGATAGCCCATGACATGCTGGAACTGTAGCTGAGCCATCATGTGCTGATGATGCTGCCGCTCCTGCATCTCCCGGATATCCAAAGAAAGTGCAGCATAAGTGTCGATAACCTGATCTGTCAGATCATCAATCCGTCGGTGTGCTGCTCTGTCTCTAACCCTCTGCCTCCTGCGCCTAGCGGGCCTGACTGGAGAAGTCTCAGCTGGCGCCGGCTCAGTGTCCTCCTCGTCCTCATCAAGATCAATAATGGGGGGCGCGCTCGTCCCTGCAGTATCTGTCCCTGTGTCCATCGGGACGCCGCCTCCTCTCTCATCAGCAGTCTCGTCATCATCATCCTCATCGACCTCCTCAGCCTCCTCAGCAGCTGCTCCCTCTCTGTAGTCCTCCATCAGTGGGACCCATGCTGTCTGCCAAAAATGCGGGTCGAAGACCGAAAACTGTGCAGACCATCTGATGCCCTGAGGCGCTGTCCGCTCCCAAGGCATAGCAACGTATGGTGTAGTCAGCCCACGGGGAACCAGAATCCGCCGTGTGATCATCTCCTGCAGACCCAGCGGCTTCGGAGCCGCTGCTAATGTGCAAACACTGAGGTCCATCCCGTGGTATGTGGCGATGTGGGTGACTAGACCTCCACAGCAAATATCACCCTTCCCTTTGGCCTTGATCCTGTGCAGATCCTCTGCCAGCATCAAGCCAAAGTCAGGGTATCCTCCCGTGACCATGCAGTATAGCGAAAATAGCTCCCCCTGTCTGATCTTCTGGGGCGTCTCAGTACGCGCCAGAAGCATCTCACTGAATATCCGGTGGGCGAGTCTAAAGGCTGGGTGAAAGATGACTTTCTCCCTGGAATCTCCAAGGCGCCATCTGTCTGCATGAGTGGTAATGTGGGCTATCTGTCCCCAAAACTCCCTAGCTACTGATCGGGAGGGAAAGTCTACAGCGGTAGGGGCAGGAAAGCTAAAGATCTCTCTCCATATCTCTAATGGAACTATGAAGTTCCGGCTCATCAGCCGGTACTTCACAGATCCCTCTGTGGGTAGGTAGGAGAAGGAGCTGACGAACTCGAGTGTCGGCTCTATGTAGGCTGGGGCTCGGATCTCAGAAAACTGATCCAGCCCGACTGTGGCGATCATCCTCCTAAGGTCAGCCTCTAACCCTAGGCAGTCAAAAGCGGATACCTCCAGAAATCGCGGTGCGATAACTGGACGGCCCGCTATCCTCTCATAATCTACCCGGCACCTCTCGTGGATGACCGGGCGGTAGGGACGGGAAGAAGAAGGGGAAGGGGAGGGTGAAGATCTGTCTCTAAGGGCCAGTATTCTGTCTGAACTCATCTTCACAAAACAGTCTGTCAGACCACCTCGGTCGACTGACAAATCTCAGAAATCACCTCGGTCGAGGTGCAGGCCGACTGGACCGAGGCGTAACAGTTCGATTTCGATTCTCAGAAAATTCAGTTCTTTTCCCCCTAAAATCACTACAATTGCTTCCTAAGGGGTACTTATAGATTTCCTCAACAGAAACAAGGGCAACCAAAGCCCAATAAGCGGTAAACGAGTCGGTTAGGGTTTTCGAACCTTTTTCGCTTCGTTTCGGTCGAAACACTCAGAGTTCTTGCAGATCTGTAGTTGCAATCGACTCCTCTACTCCTCAATTGCAGTTTTGAAGCAGAAATCGTCGAAAAAGAGCGAGAAACGAGGGAGAACGAGATGCCTCTGTCGCCGCGGTCGAAATGGGTGAAAAATAAAAAGTGAAAAGTAATTTTCCCTTTTTATACCGTCGCGAGATCTGCTGTCACCTCGGTCGAGATAGTCTCGACTGGACCGAGGTGGTACGGACCGAGGCGGTTCTGCAGAAACCCTAGTCGCCTCGGTTGCTTCAAGAATCAACTCGGTCGAGGTGTTCTGACAATGACCGAGGTGCCTCTTTCTTCCTCAGAATCTCGGACTTCTCTCTTTCCTGGAGTGCTCCTTCCTGTTATCTGTCTAGAACACCAAAAACAAAGCAAAGCAAAGCAAAAACAAAAACTATCTAAACTAGACTAGAAAACGGGAAAGAAAGCAATACCTTGGGTTGCCTCCCAAGAAGCGCTTGATTTAAGGTCGCTAGCTGGACCATGGTGCGTCTCAAGCGAGGTAGGAGGTTCCCTCACCCCATACTTCACCTCCATCGTGGGGTGAAGTAAGTAGATCCATCAAACGCTCCAAGACATGCAAGTGCTCGTCGGGGAATGAATCGTCTATGGGTGGGCTATCCGTCTCGCGGGAGGATTCCGGTAGCCGGCTGAGGTGATCCGCAACTGAATTCTCGGATCCCTTCTTATCGCGGATCTCAAGGTCAAACTCTTGAAGCAGGAGAATCCATCGAATAAGACGCGGCTTGGCATCTTTCTTAGCCATCAAGTAACGTATGGCTGCATGGTCGGTGTAGACAATGACTTTCGCCCCTACTAGATAGGAACGAAACTTCTCGAAAGCATATACAACCGCCAATAACTCCTTTTCTGTGGTAGCGTAGTGGCGTTGTGCTTCATCTAGCGTCTTGCTAGCATAGTAAATGGCGGTGGTCCGTCCATCCTTCTTTTGCCCAAGCACCGCTCCTACGGCTACATCGCTAGCGTCACACATGACTTCAAAGGGCAAGGTCCAATCAGGAGGTTGGATAATGGGAGCGGAGATCAACGCTTCCTTAATCCTGTAAAAAGCATCAAGACACTCCTGCGAAAACTCAAAAACAACATCTTTATTCAAGAGGTTAGTTAGAGGTTTAGAAATCTTAGAGAAGTCCTTGATGAATCTCCTGTAGAAACCTGCATGCCCGAGAAAACTCCTCACACCTTTAACAGAACAAGGAGGAGGGAGTTTCTCAATAGTCTCGATCTTAGCTCGATCGACCTCAATGCCTCGATTAGAAACGAGGTGTCCTAGTACAATGCCTTCATTAACCATAAAATGACACTTCTCCCAATTCAAAACAAGGTTAGTGTCTTCACATCTTTTAAGCACTAGAGAAAGGTTAGATAGGCAATCATCAAAAGAGGAACCATATACAGAAAAATCATCCATGAATACCTCCATGCAGAAAAACTTGTTCGCTCCAAACGGTGTGTGCAAGCTTTAAATTTATAACCCTAGACTTAAGCTTAAAACAAGGATGCGAACCCGCAGTGTACGGGTCAATCGTAGTAAAAGCAAGAAAATTCCAGGGGTCGATCACAGGGACTCGGTGAAACAGAGTCAATACGGTATGCTAATGTCAATTCTAACCACAAGAGCAATTTAACACAATCAAAGATGAATAAGAAGTCAATAAAGCAAACATGCAATTCTAGGGATTAAAGCATCAAGTTGTGGTTCCAACTCAAGATCTATAGATAAGCGGACAAAGCTGAGATTTTTGCGTGGGGAAGGTGTTACTAAAGTGGAGTAGATCACCGGGTAAGTCTCACTACACACTAATCCTAAACCGTAACTCCTATTACCGGGTAAGTCTCAAGGAATCAAGATAAAGAATTATAACCTCAAACTAACACACCATCTAAGGGAATAGAATCAACCTTTACCGGGTAAGTCTCAGGCTAACTCACAAAGATGGGATGGAAGCACACTCAAACCCCAATAAAGGACAAACCTTTATTACCTACACTTATGATCGTTGGTACACAAACTAAGGAATTACCGGGTAAGTCTCATCCTAAGCTTGCTTTGAACCAGAAAGGTGTAATAAGAATAGGATTTGGCAAACTCTAACACTTAACTCTCAGTTTAGGGTCGGATAAGTCACCTCGGTCAGAAGAATTCCACCCCGGCCGAGATGTTCATCAACCGAACGAGATGCTTAGGGTTAAGGTTAAAGACTCGAACTTTCAGGATCCTACTGGAATCTAAGATTATTCTATCATTGTTTTTCCCACAACCTTCAGCCAATCACCCTAGAATCACACAAGGAAATTAGCCACTCATCATCATAATGAAAGTATTAAATATATGGGAAGAAGGTGAATAATTGAACAAAGAAGAATTTAATGAAAACACTTCAATAACTGAATCAAATATCACAAACAAAAGCGTTCCTTGGATAGCAATCCAACAAGACAAGACAATCAAGGAAGGAATTGAAGACAATCTTACAAAACCCTTCAAAAAGCTATAAAAAGCTATGATCTTTAACTTCCTTCAACCTTCAAAAAGGTTCTTCAACAACTCCCAACTTGGAGTAGGCTGCAGCTGCTGCGTCGTATAAACCCTGATCGACGGTATAGCGTGATGTTGGATTTGTGGAAATCCAACCCTTTTTATAGGAAAAATAAACCTCCAAAGATAATAAATCTTAAGAAGATATTATCCCATAAATATAGGTAAAATATATGATTCTGCATATCTCCTTCCTTCTAGAAGCTCAGCCCAAAAATATAAGATCACTTTCCAAATTTAAAAGATCTCAGCCAAGAATAAAATATTCTCGCCGCGTCCTAGGTGTTCGCCTCGGTCGAGTCGGCGTCTCTGGATCGCCTCGGTCGAGATGAATCTCTGGTCAACCGAGGTGACTCATAACTGAATGTAGAATCTCTCAAAACTGGTCCAAAGTAAATCTTTAATCCATGGTTGTGCTTCCTAAATGTAGCTCCAAATGACTCTTGACTCCTTTTGATCCTTTTTGATGCAAAACGTACCATATTACCTGCAATTACAACGAAACTAGGTGTAGACCTCGATTCTCGCAAAGGTAGATGAAATGGTAGTAAAATCACATAATGTACATACAAACATGCAGATTATGAAAGATAAAACGTCCAAACAAACCCCAAAATATAGACTATAATTCATGCTATCAAAATATGAAAATATCCGGTACATCATAAGTCAAATAAGTCAAATAATACATCAACTACCCCATACTTGAGACACACTGTCCCAGTGGGTGTAATAAAAGTCTGAAAGAAAGGAGGACTCACCGGATAAAGAGCCGAACTGCATAAAAATAAAATAAATAAAATCCTGCAGCTCCTCAGAAGTCCTGATCCGGTGGTGGTGGTGGAATGTAGGGGAACAGAGTAGGGTCATAGGGATAGCCCATGACATGCTGGAACTGTAGCTGAGCCATCATGTGCTGATGATGCTGCCGCTCCTGCATCTCCCGGATATCCAAAGAAAGTGCAGCATAAGTGTCGATAACCTGATCTGTCAGGTCATCAATCCGTCGGTGTGCTGCTCTGTCTCTAACCCTCTGCCTCCTGCGCCTAGCGGGCCTGACTGGAGAAGTCTCAGCCGGCGCCGGCTCAGTGTCCTCCTCGTCCTCATCAAGATCAATAATGGGGGGCGCGCTCGTCCCTGCAGTATCTGTCCCTGTGTCCATCGGGACGCCGCCTCCTCTCTCATCAGCAGTCTCGTCATCATCATCCTCATCGACCTCCTCAGCCTCCTCAGCAGCTGCTCCCTCTCTGTAGTCCTCCATCAGCGGGACCCATGCAGCCTGCCAGAAATGCGGGTCGGCGACAGAAAACTGTGCAGACCATCTGATGCCCTGAGGCGCTGTCCGCTCCCAAGGCATAGCAACGTATGGTGTAGTCAGCCCACGGGGAACCAGAATCCGCCGTGTGATCATCTCCTGCAGACCCAGCGGCTTCGGAGCCGCTGCTAATGTGCAAACACTGAGGTCCATCCCGTGGTATGTGGCGATGTGGGTGACTAGACCTCCACAGCAAATATCACCCTTCCCTTTGGCCTTGATCCTGTGCAGATCCTCTGCCAGCATCAAGCCAAAGTCAGGGTATCCTCCCGTGACCATGCAGTATAGCGAAAATAGCTCCCCCTGTCTGATCTTCTGGGGCGTCTCAGTACGCGCCAGAAGCATCTCACTGAATATCCGGTGGGCGAGTCTGAAAGCTGGGTGGAAGATGACCTTCTCCCTGGAATCTCCAGGGCGCCATCTGTCTGCATGAGTGGTGATGTGGGCGATCTGACCCCAAAACTCCCTAGCTACGGATCGGGAGGGGAAGTCTACAGCTGTAGGGGTAGGAAAGCTAAAGATCTCTCTCCATATCTCTAATGGAACTATGAAGTTCCGGCTCATCAGCCGGTACTTCACAGATCCCTCTGTGGGTAGGTAGGAGAAGGAGCTGACGAACTCGAGTGTCGGCTCTATGTAGGCTGGGGCTCGGATCTCAGAAAACTGATCCAGCCCGACTGTGGCGATCATCCTCCTAAGGTCAGCCTCTAACCCTAGGCAGTCAAAAGCGGATACCTCCAGAAATCGCGGTGCGATAACCGGACGGCCCGCTATCCTCTCGTAATCTACCCGGCATCTCTCGTGGATGACCGGGCGGTAGGGACGGGAAGAAGAAGGGGAAGGGGAGGGTGAAGATCTGTCTCTAAGGGCCAGTATTCTGTCTGAACTCATCTTCACAAAACAGTCTGTCAGACCACCTCGGTCGACTGACAAATCTCAGAAATCACCTCGGTCGAGGTGCAGGCCGACTGGACCGAGGCGTAACAGTTCGATTTCGATTCTCAGAAAATTCAGTTCTTTTCCCCCTAAAATCACTACAATTGCTTCCTAAGGGGTACTTATAGATTTCCTCAACAGAAACAAGGGCAACCAAAGCCCAATAAGCGGTAAACGAGTCGGTTAGGGTTTTCGAACCTTTTTCGCTTCGTTTCGGTCGAAACACTCAGAGTTCTTGCAGATCTGTAGTTGCAATCGACTCCTCTACTCCTCAATTGCAGTTTTGAAGCAGAAATCGTCGAAAAAGAGCGAGAAACGAGGGAGAACGAGATGCCTCTGTCGCCGCGGTCGAAATGGGTGAAAAATAAAAAGTGAAAAGTAATTTTCCCTTTTTATACCGTTGCGAGATCTGCTGTCACCTCGGTCGAGATAGTCTCGACTGGACCGAGGTGGTACGGACCGAGGCGGTTCTGCAGAAACCCTAGTCGCCTCGGTTGCTTCAAGAATCAACTCGGTCGAGGTGTTCTGACAATGACCGAGGTGCCTCTTTCTTCCTCAGAATCTCGGACTTCTCTCTTTCCTGGAGTGCTCCTTCCTGTTATCTGTCTAGAACACCAAAAACAAAGCAAAGCAAAGCAAAAACAAAAACTATCTAAACTAGACTAGAAAACGGGAAAGAAAGCAATACCTTGGGTTGCCTCCCAAGAAGCGCTTGATTTAAGGTCGCTAGCTGGACCATGGTGCGTCTCAAACGAGGTAGGAGGTTCCCTCACCCCATACTTCACCTCCATCGTGGGGTGAAGTAAGTAGATCCATCAAACGCTCCAAGACATGCAAGTGCTCGTCGGGGAATGAATCGTCTATGGGTGGGCCATCCGTCTCGCGGGAGGATTCCGGTAGCCGGCTGAGGTGATCCGCAACTGAATTCTCGGATCCCTTCTTATCGCGGATCTCAAGGTCAAACTCTTGAAGCAAGAGAATCCATCGAATAAGACGCGGCTTGGCATCTTTCTTAGCCATCAAGTAGCGTATGGCTGCATGGTCGGTGTAGACAATGACTTTCGCCCCTACTAGATAGGAACGAAACTTCTCGAAAGCATATACAACCGCCAATAACTCCTTTTCTGTGGTAGCGTAGTGGCGTTGTGCTTCATCTAGTGTCTTGCTAGCATAGTAAATGGCGGTGGTCCGTCCATCCTTCTTTTGCCCAAGCACCGCTCCTACGGCTACATCGCTAGCGTCACACATGACCTCAAAGGGCAAGGTCCAATCAGGAGGTTGGATAATGGGAGCGGAGATCAACGCTTCCTTAATCCTGTAAAAAGCATCAAGACACTCCTGCGAAAACTCAAAAACAACATCTTTATTCAAGAGGTTAGTTAGAGGTTTAGAAATCTTGGAGAAGTCCTTGATGAATCTCCTATAGAAACCTGCATGCCCGAGAAAACTCCTCACACCCTTAACAGAACAAGGAGGAGGGAGTTTCTCAATAGTCTCGATCTTAGCTCGATCAACCTCAATACCTCGATTAGAAACGAGGTGTCCTAGTACAATGCCTTCATTAACCATAAAATGACACTTCTCCCAATTCAAAACAAGGTTAGTGTCTTCACATCTTTTAAGCACTAGAGAAAGGTTAGATAGGCAATCATCAAAAGAGGAACCATATACAGAAAAATCATCCATAAATACCTCCATGATCTCTTCTATGTACTCGGAGAAGATAGCCATCATGCATCGCTGGAAGGTAGCTGGTGCATTGCACAATCCGAATGGCATCCTCCGATAGGCAAACGTCCCCCAAGGACATGTGAAAGTGGTCTTCTCCTGATCATCCGGATGGATAGGAATCTGGAAGAATCCACTATAGCCGTCCAAGTAGCAAAAGTGTGAATGCTGGGCTAACCGTTCGAGCATTTGATCAATGAAGGGAAGCGGAAAATGATCCTTCCTAGTAGCCGTGTTCAGCTTCCTATAGTCGATGCAAACTCTCCAGCCCGTAACGGTCCTTGTTGGGATCAACTCGTTGTTCTTATTCGTCACAACGGTCATCCCTCCTTTCTTCGGAACGACATGCACCGGGCTAACCCACTTGCTGTCCGAGATAGGATAAATAATACCTGCATCCAACAACTTAAGAACTTCCTTCTTCACAACCTCTTTCATGATCGGATTTAACCGTCTTTGAGGTTCCCGTGAAGTCTTATGATTATCCTCCATTAGAATTCTATGCATGCAGAAAGAGGGTTTAATGCCAATAAGATCATCCGTGGTGTAACCTATGGCTTTTCGATGCTTTCTCAGGACATGCATTAGTTTAGTTAATTCAGAATCGGAGAGGGAAGCGCTAACAATAACGGGATAAGTAGAATCCGGCCCAAGGAAGATATACCTCAAGTGACTAGGGAGTTGTTTAAGCTCCACAACTGGGGGTGCTTTCTGGGAGGGATCTGTGCTTCCTCTTTCCAGTGGAGTGGTGTCAGAAACTGGACTAGATGCAGTCTCAGTTTGAATCGTCTCGCTGTCGACCTCGGTCGAGGCGCAAAGGCGTTGACCGAGGTGTTCTTCAGACGCCTCGCTCTGTCCAGAAAGTGCCTCGGTCGAGGCATTGCTACTGGATCCGAGGCTGGAAATCTTCGTTTCCTGGATCAGCTTCTCAGTTTTAGCTCCTGGATCCTCTTCCAGTGCCTTTAAGCTCCGTATATCTGCATCACAAGAAGCATCTATACCTTCCTCCATTAAACTGAAGCTAATAACTCTTTCGAGTGGATCATTAATAAGGATGGAGCTCACCAATTCTCTTGATTCTTCTTCATCGTAGATGTTGAAGATATCATCAGTTAGTTGCTCCCCTTTCATAGCTGCAAGTAGTGCGAACTCCACCTCATCGCCGCCAACGTTGAATTTCAACTTGGCGTTCTTGCAATCCACATTGCAACCCGAAGTTGCTAGAAATGGTCTCCCGAGAATGATAGGAACAGGATAATCTGCGGGAATGTCAAGTACGACGAAATCTATGGGTAGATAGAAGTTACCTAACTTGACCGGAACGTCCTCCAAAATGCCCACGGGATGGGTGATGGAGCGATCCGCCATGTAAAGTCGAATCTTGACCGGCTTGGGCTCTCCAAGACCGATCTTAATGCATAGCTCCAGCGGAATGATGCTCACGCTGGCTCCTAGATCGCAAAGGGCTTCACAAGTGACATCCCCAACTTGAATGGGAATGCAAAATGAGCCGGGATCTCTTAATTTAGGTGGCATCTTCTCCTTCATGATCTTTATGAGTTCCGAAGACTTAGATGTCATCCTAACTTCACCAACATCCTCCAGCTTCCTCTTCCTTGATAGGATCTCTTTTAAGAACTTCCCATAGGCGGGCATACCTAGAATAGCATCAAGGAAAGGAATATTAATATGGAGCTTATTCATCAAGTCAAGGAACTTACCAAAGTGCTTGTCAAGATGTGCTCTGGCTCTGGACTGGGGGAATGGAAGTGGTGGTTTATATGCAGGAGGTGGAACATAAGCTTCCGTCGTTCCTCCTGCTTTCTGTTGCGTCGCCTCGGTTGGCATCTCGGTCGAGGTGTTCTTCGACTGGATCTGGACCGAGGTGGTCTGCGTCGAGCGAGGTACTGGATCTGCAGTTTTTAGTCCACTCCTCGTCGTGATGGCCATGCACTGGCCCTTAGGGTTAGTTTCCGTCTTTGCTGGAAGCTTCCCTGGATCTCTTGGCGCTTCATTCGCCCTATTAGCAAGTTGTTGTTCGAAGGACTTTTGGGCCCTCGAAAATGAAGTCATAGAATTCTCCATAGCATTAAGCTTGATCAAGATTGCCTCCAGGACTGCGTCCTTCTTTTCCGGCTGAGACGAACTTGATCCTTGCCCTTGACTCTTCAATGGAGTAGAAGAAGAAGAAGGGGAAGAGAGGAAAGGGTTAGAGGAATCATTAGAGTTGGAGTTTGAATGATTGTTACCGTTATTTTGGTTATTCGCCCTCCAATTGTTGCTATTGGATCCTCTATTGTTGTTGTAGTTGTTGTTTCGGGGTCCGTTGTTGTTGTTACGGTACCCGTTCTTGTTGTTGTTGTTGTTCCTTTGCCCTTGCTCTTCCTGCTTAGTTTGAGCCATCAATAGCTCCTTCAACTGCTTCATGTCGTTCTTCAAGGACGTGAGTTGGTTGTTGTTGGTTTGAGTCTCTTGAAAGTTGACTCTTTTAACTCCACCTTCAGCTCCTTGGTGGGTGTACTTCTCCATGTGCAAGGCTTGCTTCTCAATGAAGTCCCAAGCCTCGTCAACCGCCATATCAATGAATGTACCGGCGGAGAGTAGTTGGAGATTGAACTGGGTGTTTCCGTCCAGTCCTTTGAAGTAGATCTCCAGCAACTCTATCTTTGGAATCCCATGATGTGGGCAATCCAAAAGGATATCCTTGAACCGCTCCCATGATTTGGACAAGCTCTCTTTGTCCTTCATGATGAAAGCATTGATCTTCCCTCTCATTTCAGCAGTCTTTGAGGGGGGAAAGAATTTGGTCAAGAATTCCGTAGTCATCTCTTCCCATGTGCTGATCTTTCCTGCAGGAAGAGATTGATACCAAGTAAGAGCTCTATCTTTAAGAGAAAAGTAGAAAGGTCTTAGCTTGTAGTTGTTGTTTTCGATTCTGGGAGGTCGCAAGGTTTCCATCAAGATCTCGTAGTTTTGAAGATGTTGATGTGGCGACTCCTTCTCTAGCCCTCCGAATTGACATTGGCGAATCATGGCTAGAACTTGCGGTCGAAGTTCGTAGTCATGATCCGCTGGATCTCCTAGGTTCACTCCTGGACGCCTCAGTTGTTGATTAGGGTCCATCCTTTGACCTAGGGTTTGTGGAATTCCTGCAAGAAGAACATCTCGGATTGGCATCCGAAGCGGATGCACATCGGCCGGGGCGTCAGGTACTGGAATCTGCCTCGGTCGAGGATCAACTACTGGATCCTGCATCGGTCGAGGTTGAATCTGGTTCCGAATTGCTGCAATCTCAGCTTCGATTGCTGCAGTCCTGGCTTGATTCTCCTCTTTCTCTTGCCTTAGCTCTTCTTGACTGAGACGTAGCAATTCCTGCGTCTCTCTCAACTGGGCCGCAAGATCGTGATCGTCTTGTTGGGCCATCTTCGCTTCTCTTAAGCGTCTCTTGTATGTCTTTTCTGGTTCGGGATCGTAAGGAACGATTTCCTTTCCAGTGCGGGTTCTTCGCATATACCTAAGAAAGAACCTGCGAAAGTCACTCAAGTAGAGTGGTTAGACAAAAAGGGGGGCAAATGCCCCAAGAGCAAACCGTACCGGCTTGGTCTAGACCAAGTCCCCGGCAACGGCGCCAAAAACTTGTTCGCTCCAAACGGTGTGTGCAAGCTTTAAATTTATAACCCTAGACTTAAGCTTAAAACAAGGATGCGAACCCGCAGTGTACGGGTCAATCGTAGTAAAAGCAAGAAAATTCCAGGGGTCGATCACAGGGACTTGGTGAAACAAAGTCCAATACGGTGTGCTAATGTCAATGCTAACCACAAGAGCAATCAATACAATCAAAGATGAATAAGATGTCAAATAAAGCAAACATGCAATTCTAGGGATTAAAGCATCTAGTTGTGGTTCCAACTCAAGATCTATAGATAAGCGGACAAAGCTGAGATTTTTGCGTGGGGAAGGCGTTCCTAAAGTGGAGTAGATCACCGGGTAAGTCTCACTGCCAAAAACTTGTTCGCTCCAAACGGTGTGTGCAAGCTTTAAATTTATAACCCTAGACTTAAGCTTAAAACAAGGATGCGAACCCGCAGTGTACGGGTCAATCGTAGTAAAAGCAAGAAAATTCCAGGGGTCGATCACAGGGACTTGGTGAAACAAAGTCCAATACGGTGTGCTAATGTCAATGCTAACCACAAAAGCAAGTAATACAATCAAAGATGAATAAGATGTCAAATAAAGCAAACATGTAATTCTAGGGATTAAAGCTTCTAGTTGTGGTTCCAACTCAAGATCTATAGATTAGCGGACAAAGCTGAGATTTTTGCGTGGGGAAGGCGTTTCTAAAGTGGGGTAGATCACCGGGTAAGTCTCACTACACACTAATCCTAAACCGTAACTCCTATTACCGGGTAAGTCTCAAGGAATTAAGATAAAGAACTATAACCTCAAACTAACACACCATCTAAGGGAATAGAATCAACCTTTACCGGGTAAGTCTCAGGCTAACTCACAAAGATGGGATGGAAGCACACTCAAACCCCAATAAAGGACAAACCTTTATTACCTACACTTATGATCGTTGGTACACAAACTAAGGAATTACCGGGTAAGTCTCATCCTAGGCTTGCTTTGAACCAGGAAAGGTGTAATAAGAATAGGATTTGGCAAACTCTAACACTTAACTCTCAGTTTAGGGTCGGATAAGTCACCTCGGTCAGAAGAATTCCACCCCGGCCGAGATGTTCATCAACCGAACGAGATGCTTAGGGTTAAGGTTAAAGACTCGAACTTTCAGGATCCTACTGGAATCTAAGATTATTCTATCATTGTTTTTCCCACAACCTTCAGCCAATCACCCTAGAATCACACAAGGAAATTAGCCACTCATCATCATAATGAAAGTATTAAATATATGGGAAGAAGGTGAATATTTGAACAAAGAAGAATTTAATGAAAACACTTCAATAACTGAATCAAATAACACACAAAATCGTTCCTTGGATAATGATCCAACAAGACAAAACAACAAGGAAAGGAATTGAAGACAATCTTACAAAACCCTCCAAAAAGCTATAAAGCTATAGTCTTCAAATCTTCCTTCAACCTTCAAAAAGGTTCTTCAACTCTCTCCCAAATTGGAGTATGATGCGGCTGCTGCGTATTCTTCGCTGTAATCGAGATCGTATGCGGTGTATGCAGCCTCCCCAAATTGTAGAAAATCAACCCTTTTTATAGGAAAAATAAACCTCCAAAGATAATCAATCTTAAGAAGATATTATCCCATAAATATAGGAAAAATATATGATTCTGCATATCTCCTTCCTTCTAGAAGCTCAGCCCAAGAATATAAGATCACTTTCCAATTTTAAAAGATCTCAGCCAAGAATAAAATATTCTCGCCGCGTCCTAGGTGTTCGCCTCGGTCGAGTCGGCGTCTCTGGATCGCCTCGGTCGAGATGAATCTCTGGTCAACCGAGGTGACTCATAACTGAATGTAGAATCTCTCAAAACTGGTCCAAAGTAAATCTTTAATCCATGGTTGTGCTTCCTAAATGTAGCTCCAAATGACTCTTGACTCCTTTTGCTCCTTTTTGATGCAAAACGTACCATATTACCTGCAATTACAACGAAACTAGGTGTAGACCTCGATTCTCGCAAAGGTAGATGAAATGGTAGTAAAATCACATAATGCACATACAAACATGCAGATTATGAAAGATAAAACGTCCAAACAAACCCCAAAATATAGACTATAATTCATGCTATCACCGGTGAGAAGCGGTTGTTAAACATGAACGCCCTTGAGGAGATTCGGTTGGATGCTTATGAGAATGCCCGGATCTACAAGGAGCGGACCAAGCGTTGGCATGACAAGCGCCTCATCCCAAAGGAGTTGAGTGAAGGCGACCTTGTCCTTCTCTTCAACTCGAGGCTGCGGCTCTTCCCCGGAAAGCTCAAATCAAGATGGACCGGGCCATATGTAGTGAAGAAGATCTTCCCCCATGGAGCTATTGAGATAGGAGGAGATCATTGTGGAAATTTCAAGGTCAATGGGCATCGTTTGAAGAAGTACATCCCGGAAGCCCCGGTGGAAGTGATTTCCCCGCTTCACCTTGATTGAAATGCTCCTGAATTTGGTCAAGCTAATGACCTTAAAGAAGCGCTTAATGGGAGGCAACCCATTGGTACATATTTTTCCCTTTCTTTTTCTTTCTTTTGTTTGATCTCACTCTTGGTGTGCTTTGTTTTTCTTTTGTGTTTTTGGGTGCTAGATCTTGTTGATTGTCGTGTGTGACGAGATGTTGGAGGTCATGTGAAGGCCTCATGGAACTGTTGAAGGTACAAGATCCAAGCACATGGACGAGGGGGAAATCACCCAGAAAAATCGGCCTGTTCTTCAGCAGATCGGCCGATTTTCCTGGGCAGTTGGGGCGATTTTTCCTCTGTAAAGGAAAGTGATGATCTCCAATCAAGCATGGGTGAAGCGGACGTAGAACTTGGACGGCTTGCGGTGCCAAGCGCGGGTTCCGACGCCATAATGAACATCAAGAGCCCTCTACCATCCTTGATCAATCATCCACCATCATCATTCAATGCGAACCGAAATACCAAAGCATCACCAATTTTACATTGTGAGAACTCTCTTTCACTTCTTTATTTAGTTTACACATTAGGGACAATGTGTTTCTAAGTATGGGGTGGGGTTTTCATGATCACTTGCATGATTAGCATCTAGGATAGTTTAATTTTGTCACATGTTTCATTATGTCTTGCATTGTACAGACATATTTCGAAAAATCCAAAAAAAATTCAGAAAATTTTAAAAAAAATTTTAGTGCTTCTAAAGCTTGGGAATGACCCTTATGATGAAATTGTTTTATGAATTGGCTATGGATGGCCTTACATGTTGAATAGATAAATGCATATGTGGACTTGAAGTACTTATCTTGAATCCCATGAATGATTTGTGATCATGAATGTTTGCCTTGATTGCGTTGAGTATTGAAAGTCGAAATTGCATACTAGTTCTTGCACATCATTTGGGAATAAATGAGGCAATTCATCTTTCTCTACTTCTCATCTTGATCATGTTGTTTAAGCACCTCAATTGATATAAATTTGACCTCTTTTGACCCATCCGGGAATAGGAGCATGATAGTGTGTTGATGTGTGTGAAAGGCAAGTGTGGGGTGAAGTTGTTGATGAAAGAATGTTGTGAAAGTGTAGACAAAATATAGGTTTGGGGACATTGGCTTAAATGATAAGTAACTCGGTACACTTCACATAATCGGGTGTTGGTGCCTTGCCAAAGTCAAATAAACCGATAGTCCTAACGAGCTTTGGTATGTGTGCCCGGTGTGGATGCACCTCGAAAAAATAGAAAAAGCCCGAGGACGGCTAATCACCAAGGTTTCGGCTTTTGTACACCAATGTCATTGTCTCAAAAATAAGTGAAAGAAAAAGAAAACAAAGAAAAGACGGAGAAAATTATACACTTGTTGGGAAGTTGAGCAAAAACGAGATTGTGGAGTTAGTTCCTTTCCCGGATTAGCATCACACGACCTAGAAATTCCCACCTAATCACAACGTTTCTTAGCCTTTTCTTTCCTAAGTTCTCGTGACCTAATTGCATGTGTGCAAGACTTAGTGATCGAGATTAGATATGCTCATGATCATCTTGACTTCTTCATCTTTACATTTCATTGCATGCTATCAAGTTAAGTGTAATTGTCTTTTCATGTTTTCATTTATTTGATACATGATTGCTTGTCCATTGCCATGAAACATGACTATGAAGGTGATCCAAAAATTAGAAGCACAAACCCAAAAAGATTTTGCCATTTTTCTGCATACATAAATCATGTTATCTTGTAGTCTATAGTTGAGAATTTGCTCGGGGACGAGCAAACCTTAAGTATGGGGTATTTTTGATAACACGATTTATGACTTAGGTTTAGATAATCATTTAGATAGATTTCTCACTCATTCATGCATTGTTTAGCACTAATTCACGACGTTTGCACTCAATTCACGTATTTTGTCGAGATAGACGTCTGCACGGACTTGTGTATTGCTTTGTAGGTATTTCGAGGGTCTTTTGGACATTAAACGATACATTCGAGGGCCAAGCCTCATGGTGGTACACATCCAAAGCTTTGGAGGAGCATAATTGGAGAAACAAAGGACACAAAAACCACTATTGGTGCAAGCAATGGAGCAACTCATGGCTAGACGATCATAGCATGCTTCTGCTGAAGAAAATCGGACCAACTAACAGATAAATCGGCCGATTTTTATCTCTGGGTCGATTTTCCTGCCTTCAACAGCTTAAGCCACGTGTCCCACGATCTCTTGATCCGGCCTTGCTCTTGGTGGAGAATATAAGTGGTCCTACAAGCTGTTGCTGAGCATCTCTCCTCTCCCACATTCTCTCATTCACAGCTCATCCATTGGAGGCAAGATTGGAAAAAAAACTCTCAAAGATTGAAGGAAGAAGAAGAACACCATTCTAAGAGTGATAGTGAGGTTTTGAGTGATTTTGAGTGATTTTTGGAGTTTTGGATTGAAGAACTATTGCAAGGATTGTTAGGAACGTTTTGGATCTTCGTTTTAGAGTTTGTAAGTCTTGCTACAACTTAGATTCAGCTGAGATTTATTGATTTTACTTGCTTATCTTTCATTATCCATCTATGAAAACCATGTATGTTTGTGTGATGATTTTGGATCTTAATATGCTTACTATTGGCTAGTTTATTGTGGTTCTGGAGTGATGGATTGATGGTTATGGCTAGGGTGATGATAGAATGGACTTATATGTTAGTTTAGGATGATTTGTATGCACGAAACCCAAACCAGGAGGAAAAATCGCCCTGATCATCAGCAGATCGGCCGATTTAGCTGTAGAACAGCCCGATTTATTCTCCTGTTGCTCTCTAAATGATGAATCTGTATGCTAGGGTGTTAGATTGTTAAATCCTAGTGTTTATTAAGCCTAATTTAGCTTAGGATCACCTAATGCTATCAATCTAAGTGAGGGAAGAGATCTACCCGATGATTTCCGATCTTAGATACCTTAGATGATGAATTCTAGGTAGTAGTGAGCCTTCCGCTATTGGATCGAGTGTGCTAGGATTATTGCTTGAGACTCCCCTTTTCCGAGACTTACCCGGTAAGGAGAGGGTTGCCCCTTAAGTAGTATCCAGTTTGTGTGGAATTCCTTATTTTAACCCCTTGAGACCTACCCGGTAATAGGAGTTTGATGCGGGACTAGTGAAGTGAGAGACCTACCCGGTAATTGCTTCCATTAGTGAAACATTCTTTCCCCGAACACCGCAGCTTGTCCTTAGAATCCTTAGAACCTTGAGTTCTATGCCATAACCGGAAATCTTGACCTCTAGAATCCACTTTTCTCTCTTGATCATATACTTTGTGTTTTGTGTTGTTTGTTTGTTTTGCTAGCTTGAATTGTTAGTTTGTTTTATTACCTTGCTTGATTTGTGATCTTTGCTTGATCACCACAAAAACTCAACCAAAAATATCATCATTTTCATTTCTTTATTTCTTTCTCCTCTCTTAGATTAGATCTACACTATCTATGACCATTGTTTGACTCAATTTCACCTTAGTCTTTGTGTTCGACCTCGGAATACTATCCCTACTACAAACGTCTCGTACACTGCGGGTTCGCTAGGAGTTAGGATAAATATAACGAGTATAAATTTAAAACCTATTGTGTATCACACATATCCTGAGCGTAACACATTCTACCACCACGAATATTCCAAGTTCTTGTTCCCCTCTTCATGATCCCGTCTCTTGGGTTACTCTCCCCATCTACAATTACCAGTACGCAACCCGCACCTGTGCATTCTCGGTGGTCACCGATTAACTCATAGATGACCCTCTCCAAGATCAAAGACTTATCCTCCTACCATACTTCCATCTTAACATACCCCTGAAGGATACCCTCTCGTGGTACTCTGCCTTAAACTTCACTAGCTCATTTTACTATACTTCAAACTCCGTAGGCTCCTATTACACTCCTCTCTTCCTTCCGCTTCTTTAAGATACTATTCCTCCCCAGTGTTATACGATCCAACTTCATAGTCTTAACCGTTCTTCATAATATCCTGCAAGTGCATCTTTCCCACATCTCTATCGTTAGTAAACACTCGCTCTTCTCTTGGTTGGTAACTTAAGTCTTTTGATCTGCGCCCCTTGTTTCATCTTTCATCTTCTGAAGATTTTCTCCTTCTTAGCATTGCTCAGTTTCATCACCATGACGGAAAACGGGAGACTCCACAAGGTAATTCTACTATGTGAACTTTCGCCATGTAATCCTCCTTGTAACTCTCGTATTTCTGAAGAAGTCTCCCGCTTAAGCTCTCGCAAAAACTGGCTCTTCACTTTCTAGTTCTTCTGTAAGCTTAAGTTACGTATCTCATGAATCTTCGTATTAGTTCGACCACACTTCGCACTCTGACTCCCATGCTTAGGAGCATCTAGGAAAAACTTCACGTCTCAAGGAAATACCACTTCTACCCTTGCTAGTATGCACTTCTTTCCTTCCTGCTTCGCGTCTTAAGTTATCCATGCGTCGTCTTGAAGAATCATAAGTTCACCATCTCTAGATGGTTTTGTTGTGATTCAATCGTTTCTTCTTTGCAACCACTCTCATGTCTTCACGTCGCTTCCTTACTCGTATGACTTCCTTCTCAATTTTGCTTAAAATAACTCGAGGTTCTCTTCCACTTGTTTGTCCTTCGTTTACGTCATCTCTAATCCTCCACTTCGACAGGAGTCCGAGAAACACCAAGATGTTTGTCCAAAACGTGATACACAACTTGGTACTTGAGCATACTCACCCTCAGATGTAAACTATCCTAAGCCAAACAACGTCATCCAAGGGGCGATGATAGCTTTCTATCATCTCGACTATAAGGTCTAGCATCCATATGTCACTATATATCCTAGTATACGTATATAACTGTATAAGTTCTATGTCCACATGCTATCATCATAACACATCCAAGGAAACCATTCTCATAAAACGAGTTTCAAGCACTAATATAATATTATCATGCAACATGTACAACTCATATCAATATAAAGGTCATGCCACCATAACAACATAACAAGTCCATCATGCATAACTATCATTAACATATAATAATAGTCCAAAAACATCCTAGGTCCATGATACATATCTACATATATACACATATCTATATATATATATACTAAAAATCCAATAACTATGCTGCCGAGATTCGCGGAAGGAGTAGTGGTCCGTACATTCTACCCCAACTGACTATGCTCGTGATTTTTAAAACGAAATTCACGTCTCAAGGAAATACCACTTCTACCCTCTATTCGGCCTTTAGAAGATTGCGAGTGTCATTGTTGTCAACCTAGGGCTTTGATACCACTTTGTAAAACCCCGAATCTTTGGGACTCGGGGCGCTACGGGAAGGACCTCACAATGGGTCCCGACCCTTAGCTTGACAACAATTTCACCAGATCTTACAACAAGACACAAATAAAAGGCAAAACTGAAATACATTTTAATGCAATGATAAGAAACCCAAAAGAATACAACCAAAAGACCACAACCGAGTCAACAACTTCAACGACCAAACGTCGAAAACATACAATATACAATACATATATATATATATAAGACTCCACCCACAAACTCATTCCTAAAATGTACGGAACCCCAACTGCCCACCCTTCCGGATCTCTAGGCTGCATTCCTAACCTACAAGGCAATCTACAACAATCGGTATAAAACCGTTAGCTACATTCAAAGCATTAGAATCATGGTATTGGCACACACGTAAGGCATCATAACACACAACATGATCTAAACACAAAAGTCCGGTTCATTATCTCTTTATTATTATTAAGTCATATCCCTTACTATTCCACTTCTAGTGTGACAAGAGAATCACTCGCCCTTGTCCCCTTTCACCAGACGGGTTTGTACTTTATGTGAATCAGCATCACCCGCTGGACTGGTCGCAAGACACCTCCCAGCCGCCCCATTTTGGACTGGACAAGCGGCCACCGTCCGTTATCATACACTTGGGCCAAATATAAACATATAAAGTCGGTGGTCCTATTACTGGTTTAATTGTTATAACATTAACCATAAACACACACACATAAACAATAAACACACACATAATCATTAAACACACACATAAACAATAAACACACACATAATCAATAAACACACACCACCAATCACGCATAGAAACTAATACGGAGAATGCGAGCTAAGTAAGTCCGGAGACTTACTTGTACCAAGTCAAGTTCAGTCAACGATATTCCTTGACTCCGTAGAAGTTTAATCTCAAATGCCTGATCATAACATGAAACTTGTATCAATAACAAAATATCTAATACCTTAGGAGTTTTCACTACTAAGATAATAACGATCATCTAAGAGGAAAAACTAAACTAGTCTACTCCTAACTAGATAACCAATAGTCTAAAATACGTATCACTAAGACTTGCCGATATATATAAAATCATACCAACCTACAAGATTACAATAAATAGAAAAGGAAAACTCATTCTAACTACTCAATACCAACTCTAGTTATGAGGGAAAGTCTAGTAACATAAATTCTTCACATAATTTCTTACAATAGTTTAAAGGACTTACACCATGTCCATGATCTAATACTATCAGTGACGTTATATTAGGTTCTTCATCCGAAGTTTAACTTGTCCTCATTGTTATCCCACAAGCATTCATCTATTACCTTCATACCATTCATATATACAACATTCATTTTGCATACTAATTCACAACTTACATACCCTTCACAACCACTCTTCACAACCGATATACACAAGCATCTCCACTTCTTGAAATAGATTTTCCAATCAATTTCGATTACCACCCGTCTAAACAAATATACTCGATAGACTCTTCAATCATCACCATAAACCATACAAGCACATACATAACCTTAATCAAGATTGAGAATACAAAACTTCAACTCCATAATTAATCCACTGAAAATATCTCACCTACCACAATTCGAAGCATTGTACCACTAGAAGAGAGGAGACGGAAACGACGGCCGACGGAGAAACTGGGGAGATGGTGGTGGCGACCAATTTGTGGCGGGAGTGAAAGAGAGATCTCTTGGCAACCGGCTACCTGCGAAGACGAAGGGTGAGCCTCCACTTATCGGTCCGTAACAACAATGAAGGAGACCCGGTTGTCGATCCGCAGCGGAGGCAAAGGCGGAGCCCCGACGGACTCGGCGGCGGCCCTCTATGCAACCAATTTGGTAGCAGGCGGCTGCCGTCTTCAGCGAAATCCGGCGACTCCGGTTGGATTGCTAGCGGGGAGTGATGAAGCCCATTTGGAGGAGGCTGCTGTGAGAAATGGTGAGGAAAGGAGAAGGGCGGCGACGACGGCGGTTTAGACGGGCAACGCTACTCGGAGAAGAGGAGGGGAGACACTGCTCGATTCCGGTGGCAAAGAGGAGGAAGAAAGGGAAAATGAAGAAGAATAGAGGTTGGGCTGGCGTGAGGAAAAAGTGAGGAAATGGGTGATAGGGCACAACAGAGCCCTGTTACCCTATAGGTGCACACCATCAGACAGTAGGCCAAGTAGGAAAGAGTGTCCAAGAAGGAGAAGTAAAGGAAAAGCAAAAATAAAAAAATAAAAAAAAATAATTCGGGAATGATAATTAACTCGATCAAAACACTCGGAACGAAATTTTCGGATCGGAAAAATTTCCGAACTTTTCCGAAAAATAAAATACAAAAGAAATATATATATAGATATATATATATATATATAAACGTAAAATATATAAATTCTTTAAATCTAATTTACAATGCAAAAATACTCGTAAAAATATTTAAGTTATTAAACTATTAACAAAGAATACGGAAAATAAATATCGGAAACGCACCAAATAAACGGGGCGTTACAAAAATATCATGTGTACCTATAGGAAAGTGGAAAGCAAATGACGCCAAATAATATGCTACAACATTGACTTCCCTATAAATATGTCGAATAAACCTAACTTCATAGTTTTTACTCAATAAATCATGACAGTCTCTTATTAGACTAGCAAGTGGATGAGTATACACAACATTCCCTCGAATCATTCTAATTACAAGCTCAGAATCTGATTCAATCTCCAACTACTTATATTCGAGTTCCAACAAAGATGAAGACCTAAAATAATGCCTTTTAATGCTGCACTTGGTACCGAACAAGATCAATATTGTGTACAGTTTCTTTGATCCACCGACCACGATGATCTCTTAATACCCCAACTCCCGTTGCCTCCTTGAGTCATGTTTAACAACACCATAAGATTCCAACGACCCACCCTTGTGTTGGAAGTTTCCACTTGATCCATGTTTCCTTCTTTGTGCCTTGTTTCCATATTGATCTAGCTTTCACATGTGCATTATGGTACTCTTTGGCCTTTCCCATGATAAACATCTCTCGATTCGGGGGATGTGCAAATATAAAATTCTAACTCACATCTTCCATAGCCACCATATCACATGTGCAAAGATAACATTCCAACTCACATCTTCCATTGTATCCTTCGTGTTAGAGATATTCCTAGTGAACTAGTCAATTAGTGAATCCGAGAAGAAACTTGAATAACTTATTGGTGGTTTAAGGATCCGCCATAACTCTTTAGCCTTAGAGTAGTCCCTCGTAATGTGTAATAATGATTTTGAAGTATTAGGGCAAATGCTACATTGTGGAGAAGAGCATATATGTCATCGAAACCTTTCCTCATTAACGAGTACCTTGCCTAAAGCTGCAAGCCAAAGGAAAGTGTGAATCTTCTCTGGTATCTCCAATTGCCATATTCGAGTGTATTTAGAGATGAGAATATAATCATTATATCCATAAATAAAAAATATATACCCACTCTTGTCTCTTGACATAATATTGTCCATCATTGCTCATTGGCCAACATATGATATATGTATCTCTTTTTCATCCATGATGACAACACCAACAATATGTAGAAGAGTAGTAGATGGAAGATACTCTTATAATACTTGCCAGTTCCACCCTTGATTCTCGCCCTACATATCTCAAACTTTAGCATCCTTAATATTCTCCACCAACGGGCTGATAACCATCTAGGAAAGTTGTTTATTTTCAAGCCAACGATCATTCCAGAATTCAATCCTCCTACCTAGGGATGGCAATTTCATCCGAATCTGATGGATGACCGACCACCCGATCCATCTTAAATGGGTGAAAACTTTATATTAAGCGGGTGACATATGAAGCGGGTGATGGATCGGGTAGGATTCGGGTGGACATTTCATCCACCCACCACCCGATCCATCATCCATCCACCCATCCGACCCGTTTAAAATTTTTAATAAAATTTATTTTTTTACCTAGGTACATATACGAAGTGAAGCCCTAGAAAAGCTTTTCACATCTATTTGGCCGCCTCTACTTCCCTCGCTTCCACTCTTCAGTTTGTTCGAGACTCGAGAGAAAGACGACTAGAAGAGAGAGGTCGCCGCCTCCTCGCCGGCCGCAACCTTCTTTTTCGCCCGCTACAATCGCTCCAATCACCCTTACCGAGTCACAACCCTTCTTCGTTGTCATCACCGGCCACAACCTTCTCTAGGCTTCTTCTTCGCTTTCTCCATCCTTCTCTATCCGTCTTCGCTCCGGTCTTCTCCTACCTTCTTCTTCGCCGGCCACAACCTTCTTCTTCCCTGGCCACAACCTTCTTCTTCGTCAACCTCAACATTCTTCTTCTCCGACCACAAGGTGAGTTTTCTGAACTCTGTAATCAGTAAGTTTAAGTTCAGACTATTGTTTGATGTGTAAGAGTTGTTCAATTTGTTATTGTAGAAATTGTTTCTTCTTGATATTTCTCATTTGATTTTTACAAACTTATTAATTTTGTTGTGTTGCAGGTTGACATCGCTCAGATTTTCAAAAATTAACGTCTGTTACCTTTTTACAACCGAAGACATCCCTCAACTTTCTCGTGTTTATTGTAAGAACGTCAACTCACACTTGTAATATTTCTATATAAGATGATTTGTGTTGGCGTCAGATTTATTATGTTTTTTTATAGATAAGATATTTTCTGGTTGAATTTTTTAATTGATTTTTTGTAGTCGAATACGATTTAATAATGATGTACAAGAAATGTGTAGAACACCCGAATTCTCACCCGATCGATCCGCCGGATGCAGGTGGATCGGATGCGGGTCAGAGGTTTGGCGGATTGCGGGTCGGGTAGGGTGGGTGAAATATGCAAGCGGGTCGGGTGGCGGATAGGGTCATTCATCCACCATCCGATCCATTGTCATCCCTACTGCTACCATCATTTACTCTCCATATGTGCCCTGGTTTAATAATCCTCTCCATACCCCAAGCTATGCCTATGATGATATGTGAGCCTTTTTTAGATCTTGTAACGTTAAGAACATCCTTATCTTGGTGAATTATGTATTTTGCGTGCAAAACTTCAGCCCAAAGAGAGTCTTTATCATTATATAGTCTCCAACCAAATTTCTCCGAAGATGTAGTGTTACTCAAGTCAATAGATCGTATTCCTACACCTCCTTTGTCCTAAGGTTTGCACATGTTCTCCCAGACCACCAAACTCATTCTTCTTTCTTCCATCTTTGCCATTCCAAATGAAGTTCTTGCATAGACGGTCAAACTTAAAAACAAACTTTTAGGTAATTTTATAGTGTTCATAGCATAGCTTGTGAAGAACCCGTATGTGAAATAAAAGGTTAAAAGATACTCTAGAAGGGGGGTTGAATAGAGTATGGGAACTTTTCGCAAAACCGATCTCAAGGCCTTGAAATCAATTTCAAGGGTCTTGATGTCGATCTCAGTTCTTTGTGAAACTTTGATTTCAAGGGCTTTGAAACAACTTTCAAGGGCCTTGACTTTGAACTCCTACAAAACAAAGCTAGTCACAATAAACAAGATATGGTGCGGAATGTAAAAGATCGACACGAGGATATGTTTACGAAGTTCGGCTCTAAATATCCTACTCTCCGTCCCAGGGTATAGCCTTAGGATCTAACTGTCTATTATCAACTTCAAAGAGTCCTAGATACAAACTAGAAGAAATCCCCTTCTTCTCTCACTGTAGTCAATGCTACGATCTAGCTCCAACTCTTCACTTTGCTATAATAGCCTAGTTACTTCGCAGAGTAACACACTCGAGTATAACACTCTTTAGATATGCCAATGGAGCTCTCGAGTTTTATCACTCTCTAGGGGATAAAGCTTTTTAGAAGGAGAGAAAGAAAAACTATGTTTCGATATGAAGATAACTTTTGTTCGCTTGAAGACTATAGATGTTTCTGTGCAGGCTTGTATATGTTCTATGGAGAGGTCTTCTAGCCGTTGGAGAGATGACCGTTCGAAGATCATTCTTCTTCTCCATGAAAATTGCTTCCTGGTTGAGATGAGATAGACGTTGTAGATCTTCATCTCCTGAGAACACGATGATCTCTTGGCTCCTTAATCTTCTCGTTGATTGTTGTAACAATCGTCAAATCCAGATTAGAGAATCTCCGTGCTTTTTGGTTTAAGGATCTTTGTAAGATCTTTTTTGTTGGTCGGTTGAGATCTTCTCCTAATCATATCTTCTCAAATCTTCTTGTTTTGAGCAAATCTCTCGTGAAAGATCTTCTTTGTGATTTTGAAATCTTTTCGTTATCCAGTCTTGTCTTCCTTGTTTCTTTGGAATCTACTTCAAGGCTTTTGAGATCGTTTTGTTGTGCATCCTTGTCTTCCTTGTGCCCTTGAAATCTATTTCAAGGCCTTTGAATTCTTTGACAAATCCTGCACTAAAACCAAACCAACCAAGCATCTCGAAATATAATAATTCATTGGTTAGTGTATCAAACTACTTCATTTGTGTTTAAATCTTCCATCAACATCACTTGTAAAACCTTTATAATCAAGGTGGAGTTTTCAATCTCCCCCTTTATGGAAGACAACACACAAATGGTTTTTGTACCTGCATTGTTAGTTTAGCAATGCATATATATGAATATCAAAAACTAAAATTCAGATTAATGCAGAATATTGAATGTCGGATCACATTCATTTCTCCCCATTTGTCTTTCAACAAGGGAGAAAAATAGTTAAAGCACGAGAGTTTTAAAAACGATTACAACCCAAGAGTATTTCCACAAAAAGTGTTTCTCAAAAAAACAAGCTTGTGATAGTAATATCAAAGGCCTTAATATTCATGACATCCAGAGAGCTTTAGTTTTCTTTGTACCATCTGGATGAACTTCCTTTCCCATAATGCTCTTTCAAGCACATTTTCCTCCACCGATTTCGAGCATGAGTAAGATCAAGTTCTTTAAAAGACATATATGTTCCCCTTTGATTAGAATTTTTGTCATACTTTTTGACAACTCCAAATTCTTCAATGGCTAAAATATTTGGATCCTCTGATGAAGGTTGTCGAATAGGGTTATCTTTGATAATCTTATGACATTGTGTCATGACCTTTTCAGCATCCTTCGTGGTCGCTTGTCCATCTTCTTTTGAGAGAGGCTTGATGCTACTAGCAGCTGTAAGAGAAAGGGCATTAACATGAAACATCTAATTTATTTTCTGGTTCAGAATACCCAGCAAATCCTGTGTTTCATCTAGTCGGTCAGTCACATTTGCTTGGAAGAAGACAAGATCTGATCTCAGAGAGTCTATTACTCTTTCTACAGTTTCTAGATGCTAAACATTAGTGAAATCTCATGCTGGTTGCTCCTTTAAAACCCATATTGTACTAAAATCAACCTGTGTCTTCTGAATTCCTATAGTTTCAAAGAATTCTTCATCCAATCCGCCATTAAAAATATGTTGCACCTTACCAGAATAATCAATTGAGAAATACCGAAAAATTATTGGAAGCAGATTTTCATATGGCAGGTGACTATCACTTGGAGAATATATGACATTTACCATATGAGACTGAATGATTTATGGAAGATTTACCTTAAGCTCATTCACCACATGATATACAAATGCTAGTAATGTGTTGGTCATCACATCCTTGTTAGTAAACCTTGGTACCAAACATCTATCCAAAATAGCATAAATAATTCTGGGTTCAAGGGTTAAACAAGTGATAGTGGGTTGTGGTAAAGCATTGGGAAGAAGTAACTGTTCTCTGGCTAATTGAATGGTTCTAGCAGGGGTAGGATGATCCAAGACATCAATTCGAGGAAAACCAAAGATATCAGCAATAACTCAATAGTAATGGTGATTTTCTTACCTTTGACAACTGAGTCCAAAATCCATTCTCCTCTTTCTCTTTTGGCGGTTAAGTTTGTGTAGAATAGCTTGGTTAATCGTGGGTAAGATACTTCACCTGGGTTGAGCATAATCCAGATAGAACTTGCATGAAGCACCTTGAACCCTGGTAGAGAGGAGCATGTAAATAGTTCATTGTGGACAGGCTCACACATGCATTCATGTCGGTCATCAAACTCTGTCAACCATTTCTTGGCGGTTGTTGAACTCTTAAACCAGTTTGACGGAAGCCCCGTCTTGGCAAAGATTTCTGCGTCATTCAGATAATCTAGAGAACTTGAGCTTTAATCAAACCCTGAGCTTGAATCTGAGTTTGAGTCGGATGAAATCTGAACTACTCTCTGTCTTTTGGAGGGATATGATGTTGCCTCATCCACTGAAGATCTCTTAGATGCCATGAGAAATTTTTGAGAGGAAGACGAAGAGGGTTTGTGAAAACAACGAAAGAGTAAAGCACCGTACTTTCAAAGGGAAAAAGAAGCGGAAGAGATAAAGAAGGAAGAGAAGTGGTTTTTAAGGGAAGAAGTCATATCAACGTAAGATCACTAAGATATTCAAGATCTTGTGAAAATCATTGTTGATTAAAATTTTTTCCATAAATTTTGGTAACCACTTTTCAAAATCTTTTGAATCTGATAATAAAGCCTTTTGAAATTCCTTTTAAAGAACAAAAATTAGATAATTGCATATCTAAAAGATATGAATTTCTAATTGATCTGTTTTATTAATATACCCTTTGAAACATAATCAAGGCCCTTGAATTTTATTTCAAGGCCCTTGAAAACATCATTTGGGCTGCATACGTAGGAACAAATAAACTCGTTCACTCCCCCTACGTTAATGCTTCCTTGTTCAACATACCAAGTTCCAATCTAATAAAATTAAATTGTTCATTAGGAAGAGACTTGGTAAAGATATTTGCAAGCTGTAAGTTAGTAGATATAAAAGAAATCGAAACATCACCTTTCTCAACATGATCACGTATAAAGTGATGCCTTACATCAATATGCTTGGTCCTGGAATGTTGCACAGGATTTTTGGTTATCGAAATAGCACTAGTATTATCACATTTTATAGGAATACCTTTTAAATCAAAGCCAAGATCACGAAGTTGTTAAGCAATCCATAGAATTTGTGCACAACAGGCTCCTGCAGCTATATATTTAGCTTCGGCTGTGGATAGGGCAACACAACTTTGCTTCTTGGAGTGCCAACTGATTAGGGATGACCCTAAGAATTGGCAACATCCAGAAGTGCTTTTTCTATCAACCTTATAACCTGCAAAGTTTGCACCTGAATAGCCAACAAGATAAAACGAGCTTTGACGTGGGTACCATAACCCTAGATTCTTAGTGCCATTGAGAAACCGAAAGATTCTTTTCTCAGCTATCAAGTGTGACTCTTTAGGATCAGCTTGAAATCTTGCACACATGCACACGCTAAACATAATGTCAGGACGACTAGCAGTTAGATACAACAATGAACCTATCATACCTCGATACTCCTTTTGTAATACACTTTTGCCATCATTGTCATGGTCAAGCGAAAGTGTTGAACTCATAGGAGTCTTTGCAACCTTAGATTGATCCATTTTGTACTTTTTAAGCAAGTCTTTAGTATACTTGCTTTGATTGAGAAAAATTCCTTTCTTTTCTTGTGAAACTTGAAGTCCAAGAAAGAAATTAAGCTCTCCCATTAGGCTCATTTCAAATTCCCTGCACATAATATCTGCAAATTCCTTGCAAAGGGAATCATTAGTAGCACCGAATAAAATATCATTGACGTAGATTTGTATTACTAGAATGTCGTTGCCTCAGATTTTGATAAATAATATTTTATCAATCAAACCTCTTTTGAATTTGTTTTCAAGAAGATATTTAGACAACCTTTCATACCAAGCTCGAGAAGTTTGTTTAAGACCATAAAGAGCTTTGTCCAATTTGAAAACGTGATCTAGAAATTCATCATTTTCAAAACCAGGAGGTTGAACAACGTAGACTTCTTCTTCTAAGAAGTCATTTAGAAAAGCACATTTTACATCCATTTGAAAAAGTTTTATGTTCATAAAAGATGCAAATGCAAGTAGCATATGTATGGCTTCTAACCTGGCAACTGGGGCAAAAGTCTCCTCATAATCAATACCTTCTTCTTGGTTATAGCCTTGTGCTACAAGTCGTGCTTTATTTCGTATGACTTTGCCACTTTCATCCAACTTATTTCGAAAGACTCATTTCGTGCTAATGACGGATTGGTGTTTTGGTCTTGAAGTAAGAGTTCAGACCTTGTTTCTCTCAAATTCGTTTAGTTCATTTTGTATGGCAATGATCCAATCAGGTTCTTGAAGAGCTTGGACGTAGTTCTTTGGTTCGACAAGAGACACAAAAGCGGAGAAGGCACATAGATTGTTCACTTTAGATCGAGTTTGAACTCCAGCGTTTGGATAAGAGATCACATTCTCTTGTGGATGATATGAAGAGTGTTGAACTTTTCTTCTTTTGACATATGGAACAGATCCAGAAGGTTGAGCCTCATATGTTTGACTAGATTCAGGTACCGTTGATATATTACCCTTGGATCCAATCTCAAGGCCTTGAAGTTGAGTTTCAAGCCCTTGAAACGGAGTCCTGTTATCACAATTTTCTGTTTCAAGGTCTTGAAGATGTGTTTCAAGGTCTTGAGGGTTTTCTTCGGTATCTTGAATCTTTTCCTGCATATTCTTTTCTTGATCTTTAGGATCTTCCTCTTCATCTGAATTATGATCTTCTCGTTGATTCGGATTTAGATATGCAAAACTCTCACTCAAAGTACCATCATTGTTTTCATCAAAAATAATATAAATGCTTTCCTCAACAATTTTGGTACGTTTGTTATAGACACGATAAGCTTTACTATTTGAAGCATATCCAATGAATATTGCTTCATCACTACGTGCGTCAAATTTCCCAAGGTTATCTTTGCCATTGTTATGAACAAAACAAGTACATCCAAAGGGTTTGAAATATGAAATATTTGGTTTTCTTCCTTTAAAGAGTTCATAGGGAGTCTTTTTCAAGATAGGGCGAATTAAACATCTATTCAAAATATAATTTGCAGTGTTCACTGCTTCAGCCCAAAAACTTTTTGGCAAGTTGTTTCCTAAAAGCATCGTCCTAGACAGATCCTCAAGAGTACGGTTCTTACGTTCCACAACTCCGTTTTGTTGAGAAGTTCTAGAAACTGGAAAGTTATGTGAAATACCATATTTTGCACAAAACAAATCAAACTTTAGTTGATCAAATTCTCTACCATGATCACTTCTTATTGAAATAATTGGTAGGTTTTTCAAAGATTGTAACTCCTTGCATAATTTTGAAAACTCAAATAATGCTTCAGACTTTTCTCGTAGAAACAAAATCCATGTGAAACGAGAAAAATCATCCACAATAACAAGGATGTACTACTTGCCTTTGGGAGATTTGACACGCATAGGTATGTGACAGTTCAATGGGTTGAGAAGAACTTACAACTTTCTTAGGTTTGAATGAACCTCTTGTTTGTTTACCTTGTGTACAAGCCTTACATAGTTCATCTACCTTGAAAGTTAGGTTTGGCAAACCACGTATCAAATCCTTTGTAAGTAGCTTCTGCATTGTGTGCATGCTTGCGTGACCAAGTCTTCTATGTCAAAGTCTTGGATCATCAGTCAAGGCCTTTAGACATTTTAGCTTAGTTCCTGAAACTTGGCTAGTACTCATAGAATAAACATTGTTACATCTAGGAGTAGTAAGCACAATTTCACCCGTCTTTTTGTCTTGAACCTCACATTTTTCCGAATCAAATAAAACTTTGTTGCCTTTATCACATATTTGAGAAATACTAAGCAGATTATACTTCAAACCTTCAACCAAATAGACATCATCAATAAAGTTAGATGAATTATAACATATTTTACCAATGTCAATAATGACACACTTTCCTTTATCACCAAGCGTAATGGTTCCAGATGATTGCTTCTTTAAATCTGAGAATAAAGAGTCTTTTCCACTCATGTGTCTTGAGCAACCACTATCTAATATCCATTTGTGCTCCTTTACGTGATATCCTGCAAAACAACAAACATCAACCTTTCCGGGTCGACCAAATGGCATATTTTGGTCCATATTCAGGTTTGATCATGTTTGGTGGTCTAGTACCTTTAGGAACCCAGATTTGTTTGACTTGTTTCCTTAAACATAAAGGATAGGTGTTTCTAATAATATAAGGATCATTTCTTCTATAAGGACATGTAGATTTAACATGACCCTTTTTACAACAGTAAAAGAAAGTGGGCATATGAATACTTCCTTTGGCTTTGACAAAAGCGGTTGTATGTTTTCTAGGAAAGCTCCTATGATAACCTATACTATTTTTATTAAGGGAGGATTGTTGTTCACTCATCATTCTCTCAAAATTAGCTTTTGAACGAGTAAACTTAACAAGTGCAACCTTCTGGTCTTGACACATCAAAGTTAGATCAACTTTCTCTTTCTCTAGATCGATATAGTTTCGATGAAGAGAGGAGATGTTGTCCTTGAGAATCATGTTTTCTGATTCCAAGGTCTTGATATTGTCATCAAGGTCTACTTTTTCTGTGTTAAGATTTTTAATCTCCAAAGACATCTCACTTAGTTGGTTTTCTTGTTCAAGTAGCTTTTCTTTTAAAAAATTTATCTTTATTCTATGTTCCTTGTCACATATGATAATATCTTTAAGAATTGTTTCAGGTTAGATTCAGGTTGAGACATAATTGTACTTACCACATTGTCAACATACAGATTTGAATCTTCTTCATGATCGGCCATGAGACACAAGTTTGCTTGTTCTTTTTCGTCTTCTGATTCATTTGATGATTCTGAATCAATCCATGAAGCTACCATAGCTTTCTTTTTTCGATCATTTTTTTTAAAGTTGGTCCTCTTCTTTTGTGGACAATCCTTCACAAGATGATCTGTTTCACCACATTCAAAACAAGTCAGTACTCTAGTTTTCTTGTTATAGTTAGAAAACTTACCTCGGGGTTTTGATGTTTGTGGATATTCTCTATTGTTAGCAGATTGTTTCTTTAACTTGAGAATTCTTGCGAGACCCTTAGAGATCATGGAAATTGCATCTTCTTCATCATCATCACTATCTTCCTCGTCTATGATAATTCATCCTTTCTTTATTTTATGCCAAATTCTTGGAGTTGGATGGGAGCTCCCCATCTTCTTCACCAAGAACCATTTCATGTGTGATGAGTTTTTCAAGGAGGTCATCAAGAGGAAGGGTTGATATATTTTGAGCTTCTTCGATAGCAGTCATCTTTGGTCCCCACTTAGCTTTAGGTAAGCTCCTTAGAGCCTTCCTAACTTTCTCTTCATTTGTGAAGATCTTTCCTAGTGAATCCAAGTTGTTCACAATCTCGGTGAATCTTGTTAACATTTCCTTGACCGTTTCATTTGGATTCATCTTAAATAGCTCGTATTGTCTGAGGAAGATGCTAATCTTTGTTTCCTTGACTTGACTTGTTCCTTCGTAAGTGACAACAAGCTTGTCCCATATTTCTTTAGCACTCTTGCATGATGAGATGCGGTTGAATTCATTTGCATCTAATCTGCAATATATTAGGTTCATTGCTTTGTAGTTCTTTGGCACGCTGTCCAGGTCAGCTTGTGTGAAGTCAACTTCCTTCTTTGGCACTTAGACACCTTCAACAGTTGTAGTAGGGATTTTGGGGCCATTCTGAACAATGCTCCAAAGTTCCATGTCCTGATCAATAATGAACATACGCATGAGTTCTCTCCAATGAGCAAAGTTGTTGCCACAAAAGAGTGGTGGTCGAGATGAAGATCTCCCTTGAGCAAATCCACTATCACCTACAAGATTCATGATTAGTCTCACTAATGGTTAAATCAATATACGTGAGTCTAGCTTTGATATCAATTGAAGAACCGGTAGGTGAAATAAAAGGTTATAAGATACTCTAGAAGGGGGGGTTGAATAGAGTATGGGAACTTTTCGCAAAACCAATCTCAAGGCCTTGAATTTAATTTCAAGGGTCTTGATTTTGATCTCAATTCTTTGTGAAACTTTGATTTCAAGGGCTTTGCAACAACTTTCAAGGGCCTTGACTTTGAACTCCTACAAAACAAAGTTAGTCAAAATAAACAAGATATGGTGCGGAATGTAAAAGATCGACACAAGGATATGTTTACGAAGTTCGGCTCTAAATAGCCTACTCTCCGTCCCAGGGTATAGCCTGAGGATCTAACTATCTATTATCAGCTTCAAAGAGTCCTAGATACAAACTAGAAGAAATCTCCTTCTTCTCTCACTGTAGTCAATGCTACGATCTAGCTCCAACTCTTCACTTTGCTATAATAGCCAAGTTACTTCACAGAGTAACACACTCGAGTATAACACTCTTTAGATATGCCAATGGAGCTCTCGAGTTTTTATCTCTCTCTAGGGGATAAAGCTTTTTAGAAGGAGAGAAAGAAAAACTATGTTTTGAAATGAAGATAACGTTTGTTCGCTTGAAGACTATAGATGTTTATGTGCAAGCTTGTGTATGTTCTTCAAATGCCATCTTCATTTATAATCTTCTATGGAGAGGTCTTCTAGCCGTTGGAGAGATGACCGTTCGAAGATGATTCTTCTTCTCCATGAAGATCGCTTCCTGGTTGAGATGAGATAGACGTTGTAGATCTTCATCTCTTGAGAACACGTTGACCTCTTGGCTCCTTAATCTCCACGTTGATTGTTGTAACAATCGTCAAATCTAGATTAGAGAATCTTCGTGCTTTTTGGTTTAATGATCTTTGTAAGATCTTTTTTGTTGGTCGGTTGAGATCTTCTCCTAATCATATCTTCTCAAATCTTTTTATTTTGAGCAAATCTCTCGTGAAACATCTTGTGATTTTGAAATCTTTTCGTTATCCAGCCTTGTCTTCCTTGTTTCTTTGAAATCTACTTCAAGGCTTTTGAGATTGTTTCGTTGTGCATACTTGTCTTCCTTGTGCCCTTGAAATCTATTTCAAGGCCTTTGAATTCTTTGACAAATCCTGCACTAAAATCAAACCAACCAAGCATCTTGAAATATAATAATTCATTGGTTAGTGTATCAAACTACTTCATTTGTGTTTAAATCTTTCATCAGCATCACCTGTAAAACCTTTATAATCAAGGTGGAGTTTTCAGCTTGGAATACCAAAAATGACATATTTAGTTAGAGTAATTTGACCAGCAAAGGATAGAGCCTTCCCTTTTCAAATGTTTAGGCAAGCTTGTTCCCTAGTGAGAATAAACTCAAACTCTTCTACTTTAATCCGTTGTTGTAATATTGCCATGCCTAGATATGTTCTAAAATTTTGTTTGATCCTAAGGCCACTTGTTTGCTCCAGTCTTTGTTTGAGATGAACGTCCACTTTAGGAGAAACATACATGTTAGATTTTGTTATACTTACATTTGTCCTTATGCAACACAAAATTCCTCCAAACATTTTGCAATAACTCGCATTTGAGTCATTGAAGCTTCTTCCATGAGTATAATGTTGTTGACAAAGAAAATATGTGACAAATACGGGCCATATCTAGCCAATTTAATAGGATTCCATTTTTTACTCGAGAGTCGAGACTGCTTGCCTGATACAGTGATTCAATCTTTTCAGACATAAAACAAAGAGGTATGGAGAGATTATATCTCCTTACCTAATACCTCTATTTGGCTGAAATGTATCAAAAAGTTCACCGTTCCAAAGCAATCTCATGCTAGAAGATCTTACACAATTCATAATTCTTAGAATCTATTGCTCATATACGTTAATAGCACTCAAGGTATCCTCAATAAAGTCTCACTTTAATCCATCATAAGCTTTCTCTAGATCAATCTTCAAAATCATCCGACGCTTACCAACTTTCCTCTTCATCATATAGTGAATAATCTCCTGAACAATCACTACGTTTTTCTCATTCAATCTTCCCTGGACAAAGTTGCTTTGTGTAGGACTTACTATTTACATAACAATAGCTTGTAACCTTCGAACCATAACTTTTGTGATTATCTTATACACAACATTACACACACTAATTGGGTCTATATTGAGACATCATCTCCGGTTTACTCATCTTCGGGATGATAACAATAAGAGTTTCATTCATCCCATCCTCTAGGGTTCCAGATTGCCAAAAGCTTATGATATTATTTGTCACGGAATTTCTAATAATTTTCCCACATTTATGATAAAATCCAAGACCCATCTATGGCAGGCGCCTTCCAAGCTCCCATGGATTTGCAACTTTGAAAATAGTAAGGGTACCCGTACCATCCCAATTCTCCTCCACAAGGTTACGAAATTGTGGATGTAAGAGTCAAACTGCTTCAATTTTAAAAGGTGTACGAGCTTTATTGAACATCCTAATCGGTTTCAAAGAAAGTAACAACAAATTATGGTCAAATGATAACGTTGGAAGATGTCCCACTCATGCTTCTGCCCAACATAAACGTCCATCTGTGTTAATAAAAACTCTATCTAATCTCTTAGCAATTTTAGTTCTATCATTCACACATTTGTTCCATGTAAATTTAGGCTTAAAAAATCTAAGTATATAAGATTAGTCTCTTCAACCCGGTCTCTAAATCTGGTGGTATCTGGAGACATTAAATTATATGTCGTCTCGTGTGAATGAGTAATAGAGTTGATTTGATTGATGTCCACCTAGAGGAGCAACCTTCTCCATGACTACCATATGCTCTCCTTCATTAGGCGCCTTATCCTGCACTAGAAGGCCAACCTAACGTCAGCTTGTTGAGTCTTTTCTACAACTTACAACTTAGTACTAATCTTTGAATCACTTACTAATTGTGTTGAAGTACTGGTTCATTGCTTAGAAAATTCCATTTCATGAGTCTGTCTATTTATAACTTGAGTATAATTTCATGGTTTGTTAGGAGTAGTCATTTTGTCCATTCCCGTCTATTTTTCAAGATTAGCAAAAATGTTGAGGACACCACTAGTTTGCGTTCCATATATATCATGTACTCGTGTTTCTCCACACTACCTAGTGATTGTCATCCAAGGTCCAAAGTTCGATTCCTTTATTTCTTTTATTACATTCATGTTGATGTCAACTTCGCTTTCATTTTCTCTAATATGAATCTTGTCCATTAAAGGGTTCTCTAAGTTAATCTGAATCTCCACACAAGCCCTAGCAAAATGTCCTTGACATACGTTGGATTATTTTGATGATCAACGCAGATTTCTAATGAGTATTCAATTCTTCCAATACATCATCATTAATCTCAATAATAACAAGTCCTTCCTCATCATATAATGTAGATACTCTAATTCAATTAGATATAGGAGTTCGTCTCTATTAAGGAAGGGGCTGACTTTCTTGGATTACTAACCACCTTAGCATACGTTGGATTATTTTGCGATGGATTATTGTGAGTCGACACATTATGAGGAGTTCATCTCTTGTTAAGGAAGAGGCTGATTTTATCTTTTTTATATCAAGTTACAAATTTATTATTTTTTTAAAAAATAACTTAATCTAGATTTTTTAACATATCAAATTATATTGACTTGATTTAAAAAATTAAAATTCACATCACATAATTATTTTTATGACAGGTAAGACTTCGGTTGCCACATCATCGTCGAAGTTGATATTTATGCCGGAAAAATAAGACATATTATTTTTGGTAAATACGTTGATAGTTGATATCGCTTATAGTAATTTTTAAAGTTGGTATTATTTTGGGTTCAATATTATTTTAGGCTTTTTTTTAATTTTATTTATTTTATTTTTTTGTGCAGATAAAACACAGTACTTGTAAAACGCGGCGTATACCGCCATTTTCTCCCCGCCCAAAAAGTCCAACCTGACGACCATTGACTGACTGAAGTGGAGTAAACTGTCTGCGAAGCAGTCAAATGAACGATGAGTCTCTACTTTCGACTTCCAATCCTCTTCCATTCCCACCTACGTTCGCCTCTGCACCATCCACCTCCGCCGGCGACCTGATCTCTCCGGTGAGGTAACACCTAATTCCATCTCCCTTCTACTATCTCTCTTTAAAGCTTCATGATCTTAACCATTTAAATCAACCAAGATGATAGGACACTTTTCTTGCTTTATAGATGTCGAATTATGCATGTGCTAATGTTTGATACGACACTTTTCGAGATGGAGTATCTCTAAACCTGTTATTTAGTCCCTTCGCATAATCATTAGTATTAGCCCTCTTTTCATTTTAGGGTTTTGGACTTTCGCTTATACAACTTAGTCTGAAAATGTTTGAATTGCAGGGAACCAATTCAAGGTATAATTCACTTAACACCTACTTTCGTAGGTTAATTGAAGTTAGGTTTCTTCTGATGTTGAAGTGAAATTTGGGGTTAGCAAATAGTAAAAAATTACAGCCAGTTGTCAGTTTCTAATACACTATGGATCCGAGCAAAAGACTACCTTCTGATGTTTTTGCTTTCATTACGTGTCTACTGCTATTGAAAATCATCATGATCAATGGCAGTGAAAATGATATTCCTTGCTTGAAGTCGATAAAAGAGTCCCTACAAGACCCTAATGGTTATCTGAATTCTAGTTGGAACTTCAACAATAAAACTGCTGGATCTATCTGCACTTTCATTGGGATTGATTGCTGGCACCCAGATGAGAACAGGGTTCTCAATATTCGTCTGTCGAACATGGGATTGAAGGGAAATTTCCCGATTGGAATTGCAAATTGCACTTCTGTCACAGGGGTGGATTTCTCCAGTAATGACCTAAATGGGTCAATTCCATCTAATATCTCCAAGTTAATACCGTTTGTAACCTCTCTTGTGCTCTCGTCGAATGAATTCTCGGGTGGGATCCCTGAAAGTCTTCAGAATTGTAGCTTCCTTAACATACTGATGCTGGATCATAACAGGTTGTCTGGCCATATTCCTCCCCAAATTGGTCAACTTTCTAGGCTTCATACATTTAGTGTTGCAAACAATCTGTTGGATGGACCTATACCGAGCTTCTCCAATAAAAGTTTTCTAGAAGAAAGCTTTGCTAACAATCTGGGGCTGTGTGGCTCGCCTTTGGCTGCTTGTCCTTCCCCTTCTAAACATCCTAAAACCGGGATCATTGCTGCAGCCGCAGCAGGTGGGGTGGCTCTTGGGGCTGTTGGCGTCCTTGTAGGAGTGTACATCATAGTGCGAAAATCACCGATCAGGAGGAGGAAGAAGGAAGAAAGAGATCCTTTAGGGAATGAATGGGCAACGACTATGAAGGGGACTAAGAAGATTAAGGTAATTTACATTTGACTTCGTGCTTGTTTGGATACATTTCAGTAAAATTATGTTTCAGTGGCTTATAATATAATGCAGCATTGGAAAAACCTTTCTCACTTGATTAGATAGTATTTATATTCCCACCAAAAAAAAAAGATAGTATTTATATTACATTTTACTCTGATTCATGCATAGTTAGTTTTAAGCTCTATTAATTGCATTATTACAGACCCTTTGATATTTTGATGAAATTGAATTGTTGTAAGCCTCTGATTGTTACAACCAGATTGTCTGTGTAATGTAGGTATCCATGTTTGAAGATTCAGTTTCCGGAATTAGATTAAATGACCTCATGAAGGCTACGGATAACTTCAGCAAAGACAACATTATTGGAATGGAAAGTACTGGGGCTCTATATCGAGCAACTCTTGAGGATGGCAACGTATACATAGTAAAAAGGTTGCAGGACTCACTACACTTAGAGAAAGAATTCGCATCCGAGATGGCCACTCTAGGGAGCGTTAAGCATGCTAACTTAGTCCCGCTCCTTGGTTATTGTGTGACACAGAAGGAGAGATTTTTAATTTACAAGAACATGCCAAATGGTAACCTACATGACCAGTTACATGCTTCTAAAGATGGTTTGAACCTTAAAGAGTGGTCTTTGCGGCTCAAAATTGCTATAGGTGCAGCTAGAGGCTTGGCGTGGCTACACCATAGCTGCAATCCTCGTATCATCCACCGAAACATAAGCTCCAAATGCATCTTACTCGATAAGGATTTTGAGCCAAAGATATCCGGGTTTGGTCTAGCAAGACTCATGAACCCGGTTGATACACATCTAAGCACTTTTGTAAACGGCGAGTTTGGAGACTTGGGTTATGTAGCGCCAGAGTACGCCAGAACTTTGGTCGCGACTCCAAAGGGAGACGTGTACAGCTTTGGAGTCGTTCTTCTTGAGCTAATCACGTCTGAGAGACCGACAGTTGTTGCAAGAGCTCAGGACGGATTCAAAGGGAACTTAGTGGAATGGGTTATGTATCTCTCTAGTAACTCCAATTTGAAAGATGCAATTGATGGATCATTACTCGGTGACTGTTTCAATAACGAGCTTTTCCAGTTTCTTAAGGTTGCGAGCAACTGTGTGTCCGCTGAACCCAAGGAGAGACCTTCTATGTTTGAGGTTTACCAGCTTCTTAGAGCCATTGGGGAGCCTTACCATTTCTCTTATGAAGGCGATTTCATGTTACCGACAGATGCTAATAATGTAGATGATTTGAAGGAGCTCATTGTCATAAGAGAAGAGACAAACACCACCACGTGAATAAAAACAGGTTTAAGGTATGTTAATAAGCTTGAATCTATGTTGTATAGTTATAGCTATTGTATCTTGATAAGCAATTTTGTGTGTTGTTTTTACATTGAATGATCAAAGTAGAGCTTCTTTGTTCATATGCTCTTAATTTTCATCTGAAACTTCATCTTATTCGGGTCAATTGTTAAATTATATGGAGGTTTGTGTAGATTTGTTCAACTGTTCAACACAATTAATGATAATATTCTTATATGTCTTGTAATATTTGCTTATACTCAGAAGTTAAGGACGAAAAATTGTTTATATTATATTCTGAATTTTATTTGCGTGTTATGTTGTAATATTTTGTTAATCAAAGCTAATTCTTCAACAATCGATATTATAGAAAATTTTGAGGGGTCTTGAACCTTGTTATTTTAAGCGATTTGCTAACTTGCATATATTGTTATTATAGTAATTATACTAATTTTTATTATTATTAATCATAATTTTAGTAATCACTATTGTCATTTGATTAAAGCCTCAAAGGAAGCTGCGTATCGTTGACTCTGTGATCGAATATGATTTCCACAAGCAAAGCAAACGATTTAGAATTTGGTTGGATGGTTTCTTTATGAAAATACTTAAAATACATTGTAGTCAAAGTTATATATAAATGCACTGATTAATAATGTAAACAACATTTTAGGATCTATAATATTTTACACAAATAATTTGTATTAAATTCATGAGTTAATTAAAAGTATTTCCTCAAAAAAAGTTTCTTTTCACAAAGAACATCATTAAAATAGCAAATTGTAATATATTCCATCAATTAGATTATTATGTTGAACACAATTCTCATTCTTTGCATGCTTAAATGTATTTTGAAAATATTAAATCATCACTTCAATTATATGTTATACAACTTGATGGGTGTGGTTCCCATGAGAAACCGTTGGATGGTGAGTATTAAGGGTTGAGATATAGAGTAGATATCATAATTAATAATAACTACGAATAATAATAATTAGGAATCCAACAATAACTACAAATAATCCACTCAACCAACAATAACTACGAATAATACATTAAACGATATGGCACATTCGTAACAAAACTAATAATAATTACGAATCTGTTCTCATGTTCTCACGTTAGGGGTGTTCTCATAGGATCTATACTCCAACTTGATGGCGTATGCGGTCGGGTCGGTCTCTTGATCTTGCATCATTTGGGATGAGAGTGTTTTTTTTTAGAAGCAAAGGCAAATCATATAAACCGCATTGAAAATTTAACTTCCTAGTATAACTTTTGTCATGATTAGAATATCGATCAAATCTCATTGATTTTTCGTATTGAATTTCAACGTTTTATTCAACAGGTGAGTGTTCAAAATAGACCACATGCGTTTTTTTAAGTACAATTTTTTTTTTAAAACGATCTAAATACAACTTAACATTAATGTGGGTAAAGTAATTGAAAGTAAATATGAGGTTTGTTATCTCATGTTGGTGTACAATATAGTTAACCTCACTTTATGTACGTCATTGTGAATCGATATTTGTAGTTTATGGTATGCTACGACTTTCATTTTCAGTGATCTAAGACTTTTCGTTATTTGTGATGCGACTTTTGTTTTCAATGTAGTGTGATTTTTCATCATGAATCCTAAAACCATGTGGTAATATATTATAGAGAAAACAACACAAAATCACCCTTAATAATCACTCTTTTGCAAAGAACCACCCTTTATAAGTTTTTTAGCATAAAACCACCCTTAATATTTATATGTTGCAAAAAACCACCCCTTATAAATTATTTGGCATAAAATGTAAGAGCCTTAGTTTTACAGGGATACCGCCCCTGTGGTTTTGTTCACCGCAGGTGCGACACCGCCCCGTGGCCTTGAGAACCGCCCCTGTGGTTTCGGCGTCAGGCGCCGCCTTCTTTGACCGTTGTTTTTTCCTTTGCTTCCTTTATAAGGAACCCTTCTTCTTCCTAATGAAGGTTTCTTATTTCCTTCTTCAGATTCCTCCATTTTCACGTTCTTTTTCTCCTCTCGTCTTCCTTTGAGTTTCTTTGAATTCTTTCAAGAGTTGATCTTGTGAGAAGCTTTGGTGTTTTGTGGCTGAGTTTAATGATGTTGTTGTGTGTGTTGTCGTTGTGTTGTGTTGTGTTGCTAGTTGAGGTTGTGAGGTATCTCCCTTTCCAGAGTTGCAGTGGTAAGCCTCCCATCTTCTTTCTCCTTTCTTTCTTCTTCCTCTTCTTTAGCTTAGAATTCCCCACAAGTGATCTTGTGTACCTTTCCTGGACAATTGTTGATGTATGTGTATGTATATGTGTTGACGATTTCCTTTGGGGCGATGAAGAAGTGAAAAGATCGAGTGAGAGATCGAGGAGAAGTCTTTGAGGCACCCCTTTGTCGTTTGACCGCCCCCTCAGATTGGAGTCGCCGCCCCTGCGGCTGGGTGTCACCTCCCCTGCGGGTGTCGCCGCCCCTGTGCCTTCTTGTTTACGCATGTGCGTTTGTCCAGGACATACCAAGTATAGTATGTGTCTTCCCTTTCCTTTGGCCTTGTTTGAGTGTGCGGCTAGCCTAGTGTTGTCTAGGTTGAGCTTGGTGAGGTATATGTTGAGGATATGCCTTAGGCATTTGTGAGTATGTTGAGATATCAAGGTTTAGATACGAATTACAGTTTGGTTATGGTTATGGGGTGTAGGAGATGAGTCTCCTAACCTTAGCGGTGTTTGATTTTGTGTGTACCTTGCTGATGCAGGCGTTGATCGTTTCTTCGATGGGATACTGTGACGTGGATAGGTTTACGTTTGTATCAGGTAAGTCCATTGGACTTACTTAGCGAGCAGTTGTGGATTTGAGTGATTGTGATAGTGGTGCATGTGCATATGAATGTTGCATTTATAACCTAAACTGGACTAGGACGACCACATATGTATATTTAAATGGGTCAAATGTATTATAACGGGTCGTGACCACCTGTCAAAACTTGCTGAGAGTGGAGAAGGTGCTTTGAAACCGATACTCGAGGGGGGGTAGAGATCCCCATGAAAAGCTTGTGTGAAAGGGGATAGAGGCGGGGTTCTAAGGTTCCTTGTGCCACAAAATAAGTTGAATTAGAAATGGTATAACGTAATGAAGATAATAAACGGTTTTGTGTATGACATTGCATATTGTGATGTGATGATGTGTTTGTATGTATTGTTACTTTTATTCTTATTCATGATTTGTTAGCTAACGGTTTTATACCGTGTTGTAGATATTCTGCAGGATAGAAAGACTACAGAGTGATCCAGATGGGTGATCAACCGTGTAACACCCCGAATCCGCGGGACTCGGGGTGCTACGGGTTGGGGCCTCACAATGGGTCCCGACCCTTAGCCTGACAACAATTTCACCGGATCTTGCAACAAGGCACAAATAAAGGCCAAAACCGAAATACATTTTTATGCAATGTTATGAAACCCGAAAATAAAAGAAAGAAAAGACTTCAGCCGTCCTTACAACAACATCAACATAAGATACAATAACAACAACACAAAGACTCAAAAACCCAAACAACCTAAGATGTACGGAACCCCGGCTGCCCACTCCTCCGGATCACTCGGCCACATCCTATCCTGCACATCAACTACAACAATCGGTATAAAACCGTTAGCTCACATTCTAGGCATTATAAGAATAATATGGAACAAACACACATAGAAACACAAACACACAACATGATTATAAACATACACATCCGTTACTTATTATCTTTTTAGGTTATTCCATATCTAATTCATTCGTTCAAGTGTGACACGAGAGTCTTATAACTCTCGCCTCTGTCCCCGTGTAACCAACAGGAGTGTGGCGGCGCCCAACCCGTATACCCTGAGGGAGTGATGAAGAAGCCCGCCCGTATACCGTGTATGGCCTGGTCGCAGAGATCCCCCCAGTCTCCCTCGGGAAACTGAGCGGTGATGTCACCGCCCGATAATAATAATAGTAGTAACGACGGGCCAATAAATAAGGTCAAGTAAATCCTAATCCATTTTCATGCTTAAAAGCGGTAAACACACACCACCATATATATCCAAATAAGGCATAAAAGTGGCTAAGTAAGTCCGAGGACTTACCTCGTCTCAAAGCTAAACGAAACCGATATCACTCTCCGAAGGAACATAACCAAAGCCTGTTCAAGACAAGGCACGATAATCAACAACTAACCGATAAGCTAGAAGCCTCGGGCTTCTAGTCTTCCAAAACTATATGAGGTCACACCCTAGCATTCTAGGTCCAACTCCTAATCTCGAAGATCGTCCTAAGCTCGTACCAAACATAACTCGACAAAATCTCATAAACTATCCAACAACCATACACAATTCAAAGCCACTACTTGGCATTCTCTCTAAGTTATGCTAGATCTCACCTAGCATGATAATAATACTAATCGTAACTAGATCAAGGAAGAACGTAACTCACATGACGTCAAAGGTGGAAGACGAACTACGGATGTCGAGTATTGATTCGTTGAGCCTTCTTTGGGGCGCTTCTGAACCTAATACAAAACTAATCCAATTTAGCTTATATGCTAAATTTGAACGGAATATATAATATGTATAAGTCTAAGGAAACCTCATTTTCAAATGCCAATGTTAAAACTCGTTAAACCCTTCCGGGGCGAAAATATGAAAGCAAACCACTTGGTCGTAAACCCGAAATTACAACTTGAACCATAAACCGAATTTAAAATCCGTAATTATATTTTCCGGGCATTCTAAACAACATCATAAACCCGATGGTAAAACACGTTCTCAAAGCCAAGGATAACAAAACTGTTCAACCATTTTCCGGGCATTATATACAATCTTGTAAATGCGACCCATAAACCGTAAATAAACCTTGGGCTATTTTCCAAAAATATCACAACAAAGGGCATAAAGTCACATTCCAAAAATCTGGTTTCAAAACTACAATATCAAAATATGGGACACAAATGCAAATTCCAGAAATTGGGGTCATTACTGCAAATGTAAAATATAGGGCCATAAACTGTAAATATACAAGAATAGGGGGGCCCGATTTTCAATTTGGTAAATTAGGGTTTCTGCACAACTGATACTCATTTGCGTTGTGAGGGAGAAGCAGGGCGGCGACCTTTGGCTCCGGCAAGGGCGAGGCGAGGCAGCGGGGCTGGTGGTAGCAAGGAGGCGGCGTCTCCGGTGGTAGAGCGGAGAAGGAGATGTCCAACGCCCTCTTCCGGCGGCTGTTGCGCAGAACCGGCCTGGGTGGCGCCACACAGCAAATCGAAGGAGGGAAGGAAAGGGCGCTGCAGAGGAAGAGGATGGGTGACGAGCCGGCGGCGTTTCTGGCGGCACACCGTGGAGGTGGCGGTTCCGGCGGTTGTTACTCCAACCAAGCGGCTGCAGAGGGTGGGCTGCGCAGAGAACCGAGAGGGAAAGGAGAGGAAGAAGGGCTTGCGGGGCTCGGCCTCCGATGGCTCCTGGTGTCTCCGGGTCGGCAGTGGAGAAACGGCGACCATACTAGCAGGGGTTGTGCTTCCCGGTAGCAGCGAGGGCGAGGTAAGGACCCTCTCAGGCGGTGGTGTTTCCTGTTGCTTCTGGCATTGTTATTCCGGTATGTAGAAGAAGCAGATGGAAGAGGCCAAGGTGAAGGGTGAGTAAGAGGGAGATAGGGTACAGAGAAAGAAGATGTCCTTGTGCAGTGGTTGTCCAGGAGCTGCAAAAATCGAGAGGTCACTGCAATTGCTGGCAGCGAGAGGTCGGGAGGCCAGGGGTCGTTCAGCAGACCTTCATCCGTAAAAGCAAAGAGAAGAAATGGAAGAAAAGAAAAAAAAAAAAAGAAAAGAAAGGAAGGGAATAAAAATAAAAATAAGGGATAAACTCGTAATCAAAATCCGGAACGAGATTTCCGAGTCGGAAGATTTTCCGAGCCTTCCCGAAAATAAACCAAAATATAATCATACTCGGGAATTTATTTATTTATTTATTTTACGTCTCAAAACGCTTTAAAAAGAGATATAAATATAATTTGTAAGAAAAAAAAATCGATAGAAGTACGCGAGAGGGGAAATGTTGAAACCGGGCGTTACATTAGGTCCCCCTAAAAATAAGTTTCGTCCCGAAACTTGCTAAACGTGAAACTCTCAACCGACCTCGTCTCAATAACCTCACGGAATACTATAACGTGGCAACTACGGCCCTCTAATCTAAAGTCTCTTCGCCTAGACACACCAAGACACAAGATATACCCATACGAAACACACATAAACACATCACGTCACAAATCACATAAGAATAACCAAGAAAAGATCTCGGGACTAACCCGACGGTCCTATAGATGTCGCTAAATCTGCGTAAAACTCGAACAAAAGTACTATCCTACGTCTTCCCGTTAGCCTCATCGGTACCTCGTCTGCCACTAGATCATCACGACGGACCATCCGTCTCGAGTCATGTATGCACTCCCTCAACTGATACACGTGAACCCTGGGTGAACACCCTCTACTCTCGACGGTCACGCCAACCGGTAAACCACTTTCCCAACTCGCGCTAACATCTCACAAAGGTCCGATATATCGGAAACTCAACTTCCTTCTCGGGTCTTTCTCAATACATCAATTCCATCATGTTTCTTCTTTGCTTGTCTCTAACAAAGACGGTTGAACTTCCAGTTTACACTGTTGGCTTTGGTTCTTGTCAAACCGAACTTTGATGTTACGTTTCCTAAATTCTTGTTACAAGTTCTAAGTGATGAAGGAAGTACTTTACATCACACCACTTCTACTATCGAGACACGTATGCTATTATTTTTACATTGTCCCTCAACATTCGATCTAGGCCTTGTCTTGAAGAATCATTTGTACACTTCGAACCCCTCATTACTCCAGGCAAATCAAAACAGTTGTACCAATAAATCTTCTCTTTAACTCTCAAAACTCTATTATCAAACGGTGACAATCAAGTCTTAACTTAATCTTATAAGGAACTTCGACCCTTGAAGTTGTTCGAGTAGATCTCCCATTCGTTGTAAGGGATACTTGTCCTTCATTGTCTTCTTACTCAACTTATAGTAATCAATTTACAAACGGAGATAGCTGTCTCTCTCTTCGCAGACCAGTATCCTCTATAATAACTTCGAATCAAGAATTCAAGATATATCCCAACATGAACTTCAAATCAAGAGTTCAAGATATATTCTAATATGAACTTCAAAACTTCTTAACGGTAAATCCACCTTCTAATGCATTGGAATCCGTTCTATCTCGGGTTCTTGTTCTTCTTCTCCCATCACATATTTTAAGATATCGACACAATCTTGTCTTAACATTGGTCAAGTGGTCCACCCCGATCTGTTGAGGTGACGTCCATCGAACACGTGGTTTAATACTTCTTTAGCTACACTGTTTACCATCCTCTTTCAAAGATCCTGCATCTCCAGAACTCAGGACACTTGCTCTAATCATCTTTTTAAGATTTCACACTTATGTGAAGTCATGAAGGTCCTAACTGCAGGACTTAATCACGCCTTATAATATATTAGTATTACCTTCTTCGTATTCTACCAAAGCTTGCATCATTCCTTCGAGTAGGTGTAGAATTTACTCCATTTTCTTATGTAACGCTCAATCGACCGTAGAGGTTCTAACCTCAATCTTTTGTTTACTTCTTATACATCTCACATGAACTTCAAACTTCAAAACTTCAGTCTTCCCTTACTATTGTCGGTCACCTTATGCCTTTCTCGGTATTCTACGTACAACTACAATGGAAGCCTCATCTTACGGTTGATCCACTAGCTCCTCTTACCATGATCAAACCTTAAAAGTTGTAACCCGTGGCGTATCTCCATATGTCGATCCCATGACCTAAGAAGGCCCCGTAAGATCGTTACAATATCCTCCTCGGAGGTCTTGTTATAACTATGTGCTTGAACTCGTTCAACATTATTTGATTTAAGACAATTGCGCGTCCATTGATGTACCTCCTGACTACTGACATTGATTCACCGCGGATACTCCAAGCTCTTGTTCCCGATCCTATATGTTCTCGTAGTCTTGTTTACTCTTCTCATCTACACACATCAATAGACAACCCGCACTTGTGCGTCCTCAGTTGTCACCGATTAATTTATATCTGACATTCTCTGAAGTTAACGACTTACCCTCCTACCATACTTCCACGTTACCTCACTCCTGAAGGATACCCTCTCGGGGTACTTTATCTTAACTCCACTAGCTCATTTTACTGTGCTTCAACTACGTTAGCTCTTTCTACGCTCCTCTCTTCCTTCCGCTTTTGTAAGATAACCATACCTACCCAACACTCTCGTCTCATATGTCCCACTTTTATAGGCTTGACCCCTCTTCATAATTTTTAGCAAATGCACTCCTCAAATATTCTGACATTTATTAGCCTCCACTCGCATCCTTATTGGTTGATAACTTACGTTCTTCCATCCAGCTCCTTGTTTCCTCTTTCATCTTCTGAAGATCATCATCCTCACACACTTCATGATTCTTAGCGTTGATCAATCTCATCTTAATGACGGAAATCGATTGACTCCCCCGGAAATTTCACTATGTAAATTTTCACCATGTGATCCTCCTCATAACTCTCAAACTGCTGAATAAGTCACCCGCTTAGAATCTCGCAAAGATCGTCACTACACCCTCCGGTACCTCTTGTAAGCTTAACTTCCGGTTCTCGTCAATCTTTCCAAATTCTTGGACCACTCTTTTCATCTTGACTCTCATACTTAGGAGCGTCTATTGAAACTCGTCTTACTTAAGACGCCACTTTTATTCTCAAGCGAGAATGTAGTCCTCTTTACTTGATTTGCACCTTGAGTTCATCGGCACCGTACTTGGAAAAACTTTAAGTTCGTCGTCTTTAGTTCACTTCATTGTTACTCATCATCGCTTCCTTGAAACCACTCTCATGTCTTCACGTCGCTTTTATATTGGTATAGTCTCCATCTTGGTTTCACTTAAGTTGACTCGAGGTTCTCTTCCACTTGTTTGTCCTTCGTTACTCCATCTCTAATCTTCTTCTTCGACGTCCTCTTAAAGGAGTTCGGGAAATCACCGGGTGTTTGTGTAAACTTGATGCTCAACTCGATAACTTGAGCATTCTTATCTTCGTATGTATACTATCTTAAGCCAAAAGGCGTTGTCTATGGGGCGATGATAGCTTTCTATCATCTTAGCTATAAGGTCCACTATCACTAATATGATATTAGTATACCATATGTTTATAAATATATATATAAAGATATAACGTCATGCTACTACTTTAAACATAATGAGTCCATAAACAATTTACAATTCAACATACAAGTATAGTCCAAAACATCCTAAGTCCACATATACATATCTACATATATACACATATATATATACACAATATAATAATAATCAATAACTACGTCGCCGAGATCCGCGGAGGAAGTGGTGGTCCCGTACATTCTACCCCAACTGACTCATGCACATGATTTTGAAAACGAAAAGTCAGAACCCGTGTGGGTTCTGTTTATTCCTCATTTGACCTTTAGAAGATTGCGAGTGCCATTGTTGTCAACCTAGGGCTCTGATACCACTTTGTAACACCCCGAATCCGCGGGACTCGGGGTGCTACGGGTTGGGGCCTCACAATGGGTCCCGACCCTTAGCCTGACAACAATTTCACCGGATCTTGCAACAAGGCACAAATAAAGGCCAAAACCGAAATACATTTTTATGCAATGTTATGAAATCCGAAAATAAAAGAAAGAAAAGACTTCAGCCGTCCTTACAACAACATCAACATAAGATACAATAACAACAACACAAAGACTCAAAAACCCAAACAACCTAAGATGTACGGAACCCCGGCTGCCCACTCCTCCGGATCACTCGGCCACATCCTATCCTGCACATCAACTACAACAATCGGTATAAAACCGTTAGCTCACATTCAAGGCATTATAAGAATAATATGGAACAAACACACATAGAAACACAAACACACAACATGATTATAAACATACACATCCGTTACTTATTATCTTTTTAGGTTATTCCATATCTAATTCATTCGTTCAAGTGTGACACGAGAGTCTTATAACTCTCGCCTATGTCCCCGTGTAACCAATAGGAGTGTGGCGGCGCCCAACCCGTATACCCTGAGGGAGTGATGAAGAAGCCCGCCCGTATACCGTGTATGGCCTGGTCGCAGAGATCCCCCCAGTCTCCCTCGGGAAACTGAGCGGTGATGTCACCGTCCGATAATAATAATAGTAGTAACGACGGGCCAATAAATAAGGTCAAGTAAATCCTAATCCATTTTCATGCTTAAAAGCGGTAAACACACACCACCATATATATCCAAATAAGGCATAAAAGTGGCTAAGTAAGTCCGAGGACTTACCTCGTCTCAAAGTTAAACGAAACCGATATCACTCTCCGAAGGAACATAACCAAAGCCTGTTCAAGACAAGGCACGATAATCAACAACGTACTACTCACAAGCTAGAAGTTCTTAGACTTCTAGTCCTATATCATCTTATTAGGTCATACACTTTCATAATCTAGGATACGCTCATAGCCCTCATAAACTCATAAGATCACAACCATAGCCCCATATACTAGGATACTCTCATCCTAAACTCCGCAATCTCAACAAAGCTCACATGATAACATACACACCTCAATCCTTAGAACGTTCAAACCATACTCAATATCCTCACCTAAAGTTCAAAGCCACTACTTGGCATTCTCTCTAAGTTATGCTAGATCCCACCTAGCATGATAATAATACTAATCGTAACTAGATCAAGGAAGAACGTAACTCACATGACGTCCAAAAGACGGTAGTCGGTCGACGGATGTCGAATTTTGACTTGTTCGGCCTTTACGGGGTCATTTCCGAACCTAGCACCAAAACTAGACAAATTTAGCCCGTACGCTAAATTTGATTGGAATAAATAATATATAAAAAACTAAGGAAGAACTCAATTTCAAAAGCCCTCGTTAAAACCCGTAAAAATCCTTCCGGGCAAAATGTGAAATTTTAGGAACTTGGTTGTAAAAACCCCAATTAATACTTTGATCAATAAATCGAATTTAAATCTAATAAGGGCGTAAAATACGCAACATCACAAACATGTATCTTAAATCCGCAATTAACCCTCCGGACCGTAAATACGGAACTCGAGAATTTAAACCATTTCCGAAAACAACCTTTGGCCAAAACCGCTAATATAATCCAGAAGGGGCATAAAATCATATTTCCGAAACTTGGGTCATTTCCCAAAATTAATTTTCTGCAGGGCTATAAAATACAACTTCTAAAAATTAGGGTCATTACTGCAAATTCAAAGCAGTGGGAACAAATTGTAATTAACCATAATAAGAGGGGGGCCGCTGTAAATATCCAAAAGGGTTTATAAATCCTACACTGAAGCGACACAGGGGGAAGGAGACACACAGGGCTCCGGCGGCGGCGGCTTGCAACGAGGCCACGAGTGCTGGCGTCTAGGCGAGGCAGGCTCCCTTCCGGCGGCGTTTCTGGCGGCACACCGTGGAGGTGGCGGTTCCGGCGGTTGTTACTCCAACCAAGCGGCTGCAGAGGGTGGGCTGCGCAGAGAACCGAGAGGGAAAGGAGAGGAAGAAGGGCTTGCGGGGCTCGGCCTCCGATGGCTCCTGGTGTCTCCGGGTCGGCAGTGGAGAAACGGCGACCATACTAGCAGGGGTTGTGCTTCCCGGTAGCAGCGAGGGCGAGGTAAGGACCCTCTCAGGCGGTGGTGTTTCCTGTTGCTTCTGGCATTGTTATTCCGGTATGTAGAAGAAGCAGATGGAAGAGGCCAAGGTGAAGGGTGAGTAAGAGGGAGATAGGGTACAGAGAAAGAAGATGTCCTTGTGCAGTGGTTGTCCAGGAGCTGCAAAAATCGAGAGGTCACTGCAATTGCTGGCAGCGAGAGGTCGGGAGGCCAGGGGTCGTTCAGCAGACCTTCATCCGTAAAAGCAAAGAGAAGAAATGGAAGAAAAGAAAAAAAAGAAAAGAAAGGAAGGGAATAAAAATAAAAATAAGGGATAAACTCGTAATCAAAATCCGGAACGAGATTTCCGAGTCGGAAGATTTTCCGAGCCTTCCCGAAAATAAACCAAAATATAATCATACTCGGGAATTTATTTATTTATTTATTTTACGTCTCAAAACGCTTTAAAAAGAGATATAAATATAATTTGTAAGAAAAAAAAATCGATAGAAGTACGCGAGAGGGGAAATGTTGAAACCGGGCGTTACATTAGGTCCCCCTAAAAATAAGTTTCGTCCCGAAACTTGCTAAACGTGAAACTCTCAACCGACCTCGTCTCAATAACCTCACGGAATACTATAACGTGGCAACTACGGCCCTCTAATCTAAAGTCTCTTCGCCTAGACACACCAAGACACAAGATATACCCATACGAAACACACATAAACACATCACGTCACAAATCACATAAGAATAACCAAGAAAAGATCTCGGGACTAACCCGACGGTCCTATAGATGTCGCTAAATCTGCGTAAAACTCGAACAAAAGTACTATCCTACGTCTTCCCGTTAGCCTCATCGGTACCTCGTCTGCCACTAGATCATCACGACGGACCATCCGTCTCGAGTCATGTATGCACTCCCTCAACTGATACACGTGAACCCTGGGTGAACACCCTCTACTCTCGACGGTCACGCCAACCGGTAAACCACTTTCCCAACTCGCGCTAACATCTCACAAAGGTCCGATATATCGGAAACTCAACTTCCTTCTCGGGTCTTTCTCAATACATCAATTCCATCATGTTTCTTCTTTGCTTGTCTCTAACAAAGACGGTTGAACTTCCAGTTTACACTGTTGGCTTTGGTTCTTGTCAAACCGAACTTTGATGTTACGTTTCCTAAATTCTTGTTACAAGTTCTAAGTGATGAAGGAAGTACTTTACATCACACCACTTCTACTATCGAGACACGTATGCTATTATTTTTACATTGTCCCTCAACATTCGATCTAGGCCTTGTCTTGAAGAATCATTTGTACACTTCGAACCCCTCATTACTCCAGGCAAATCAAAACAGTTGTACCAATAAATCTTCTCTTTAACTCTCAAAACTCTATTATCAAACGGTGACAATCAAGTCTTAACTTAATCTTATAAGGAACTTCGACCCTTGAAGTTGTTCGAGTAGATCTCCCATTCGTTGTAAGGGATACTTGTCCTTCATTGTCTTCTTACTCAACTTATAGTAATCAATTTACAAACGGAGATAGCTGTCTCTCTCTTCGCAGACCAGTATCCTCTATAATAACTTCGAATCAAGAATTCAAGATATATCCCAACATGAACTTCAAATCAAGAGTTCAAGATATATTCTAATATGAACTTCAAAACTTCTTAACGGTAAATCCACCTTCTAATGCATTGGAATCCGTTCTATCTCGGGTTCTTGTTCTTCTTCTCCCATCACATATTTTAAGATATCGACACAATCTTGTCTTAACATTGGTCAAGTGGTCCACCCCGATCTGTTGAGGTGACGTCCATCGAACACGTGGTTTAATACTTCTTTAGCTACACTGTTTACCATCCTCTTTCAAAGATCCTGCATCTCCAGAACTCAGGACACTTGCTCTAATCATCTTTTTAAGATTTCACACTTATGTGAAGTCATGAAGGTCCTAACTGCAGGACTTAATCACGCCTTATAATATATTAGTATTACCTTCTTCGTATTCTACCAAAGCTTGCATCATTCCTTCGAGTAGGTGTAGAATTTACTCCATTTTCTTATGTAACGCTCAATCGACCGTAGAGGTTCTAACCTCAATCTTTTGTTTACTTCTTATACATCTCACATGAACTTCAAACTTCAAAACTTCAGTCTTCCCTTACTATTGTCGGTCACCTTATGCCTTTCTCGGTATTCTACGTACAACTACAATGGAAGCCTCATCTTACGGTTGATCCACTAGCTCCTCTTACCATGATCAAACCTTAAAAGTTGTAACCCGTGGCGTATCTCCATATGTCGATCCCATGACCTAAGAAGGCCCCGTAAGATCGTTACAATATCCTCCTCGGAGGTCTTGTTATAACTATGTGCTTGAACTCGTTCAACATTATTTGATTTAAGACAATTGCGCGTCCATTGATGTACCTCCTGACTACTGACATTGATTCACCGCGGATACTCCAAGCTCTTGTTCCCGATCCTATATGTTCTCGTAGTCTTGTTTACTCTTCTCATCTACACACATCAATAGACAACCCGCACTTGTGCGTCCTCAGTTGTCACCGATTAATTTATATCTGACATTCTCTGAAGTTAACGACTTACCCTCCTACCATACTTCCACGTTACCTCACTCCTGAAGGATACCCTCTCGGGGTACTTTATCTTAACTCCACTAGCTCATTTTACTGTGCTTCAACTACGTTAGCTCTTTCTACGCTCCTCTCTTCCTTCCGCTTTTGTAAGATAACCATACCTACCCAACACTCTCGTCTCATATGTCCCACTTTTATAGGCTTGACCCCTCTTCATAATTTTTAGCAAATGCACTCCTCAAATATTCTGACATTTATTAGCCTCCACTCGCATCCTTATTGGTTGATAACTTACGTTCTTCCATCCAGCTCCTTGTTTCCTCTTTCATCTTCTGAAGATCATCATCCTCACACACTTCATGATTCTTAGCGTTGATCAATCTCATCTTAATGACGGAAATCGATTGACTCCCCCGGAAATTTCACTATGTAAATTTTCACCATGTGATCCTCCTCATAACTCTCAAACTGCTGAATAAGTCACCCGCTTAGAATCTCGCAAAGATCGTCACTACACCCTCCGGTACCTCTTGTAAGCTTAACTTCCGGTTCTCGTCAATCTTTCCAAATTCTTGGACCACTCTTTTCATCTTGACTCTCATACTTAGGAGCGTCTATTGAAACTCGTCTTACTTAAGACGCCACTTTTATTCTCAAGCGAGAATGTAGTCCTCTTTACTTGATTTGCACCTTGAGTTCATCGGCACCGTACTTGGAAAAACTTTAAGTTCGTCGTCTTTAGTTCACTTCATTGTTACTCATCATCGCTTCCTTGAAACCACTCTCATGTCTTCACGTCGCTTTTATATTGGTATAGTCTCCATCTTGGTTTCACTTAAGTTGACTCGAGGTTCTCTTCCACTTGTTTGTCCTTCGTTACTCCATCTCTAATCTTCTTCTTCGACGTCCTCTTAAAGGAGTTCGGGAAATCACCGGGTGTTTGTGTAAACTTGATGCTCAACTCGATAACTTGAGCATTCTTATCTTCGTATGTATACTATCTTAAGCCAAAAGGCGTTGTCTATGGGGCGATGATAGCTTTCTATCATCTTAGCTATAAGGTCCACTATCACTAATATGATATTAGTATACCATATGTTTATAAATATATATATAAAGATATAACGTCATGCTACTACTTTAAACATAATGAGTCCATAAACAATTTACAATTCAACATACAAGTATAGTCCAAAACATCCTAAGTCCACATATACATATCTACATATATACACATATATATATATATACACAATATAATAATAATCAATAACTACGTCGCCGAGATCCGCGGAGGAAGTGGTGGTCCCGTACATTCTACCCCAACTGACTCATGCACATGATTTTGAAAACGAAAAGTCAGAACCCGTGTGGGTTCTGTTTATTCCTCATTTGACCTTTAGAAGATTGCGAGTGCCATTGTTGTCAACCTAGGGCTCTGATACCACTTTGTAACACCCCGAATCCGCGGGACTCGGGGTGCTACGGGTTGGGGCCTCACAATGGGTCCCGACCCTTAGCCTGACAACAATTTCACCGGATCTTGCAACAAGGCACAAATAAAGGCCAAAACCGAAATACATTTTTATGCAATGTTATGAAATCCGAAAATAAAAGAAAGAAAAGACTTCAGCCGTCCTTACAACAACATCAACATAAGATACAATAACAACAACACAAAGACTCAAAAACCCAAACAACCTAAGATGTACGGAACCCCGGCTGCCCACTCCTCCGGATCACTCGGCCACATCCTATCCTGCACATCAACTACAACAATCGGTATAAAACCGTTAGCTCACATTCAAGGCATTATAAGAATAATATGGAACAAACACACATAGAAACACAAACACACAACATGATTATAAACATACACATCCGTTACTTATTATCTTTTTAGGTTATTCCATATCTAATTCATTCGTTCAAGTGTGACACGAGAGTCTTATAACTCTCGCCTATGTCCCCGTGTAACCAATAGGAGTGTGGCGGCGCCCAACCCGTATACCCTGAGGGAGTGATGAAGAAGCCCGCCCGTATACCGTGTATGGCCTGGTCGCAGAGATCCCCCCAGTCTCCCTCGGGAAACTGAGCGGTGATGTCACCGTCCGATAATAATAATAGTAGTAACGACGGGCCAATAAATAAGGTCAAGTAAATCCTAATCCATTTTCATGCTTAAAAGCGGTAAACACACACCACCATATATATCCAAATAAGGCATAAAAGTGGCTAAGTAAGTCCGAGGACTTACCTCGTCTCAAAGTTAAACGAAACCGATATCACTCTCCGAAGGAACATAACCAAAGCCTGTTCAAGACAAGGCACGATAATCAACAACGTACTACTCACAAGCTAGAAGTTCTTAGACTTCTAGTCCTATATCATCTTATTAGGTCATACACTTTCATAATCTAGGATACGCTCATAGCCCTCATAAACTCATAAGATCACAACCATAGCCCCATATACTAGGATACTCTCATCCTAAACTCCGCAATCTCAACAAAGCTCACATGATAACATACACACCTCAATCCTTAGAACGTTCAAACCATACTCAATATCCTCACCTAAAGTTCAAAGCCACTACTTGGCATTCTCTCTAAGTTATGCTAGATCCCACCTAGCATGATAATAATACTAATCGTAACTAGATCAAGGAAGAACGTAACTCACATGACGTCCAAAAGACGGTAGTCGGTCGACGGATGTCGAATTTTGACTTGTTCGGCCTTTACGGGGTCATTTCCGAACCTAGCACCAAAACTAGACAAATTTAGCCCGTACGCTAAATTTGATTGGAATAAATAATATATAAAAAACTAAGGAAGAACTCAATTTCAAAAGCCCTCGTTAAAACCCGTAAAAATCCTTCCGGGCAAAATGTGAAATTTTAGGAACTTGGTTGTAAAAACCCCAATTAATACTTTGATCAATAAATCGAATTTAAATCTAATAAGGGCGTAAAATACGCAACATCACAAACATGTATCTTAAATCCGCAATTAACCCTCCGGACCGTAAATACGGAACTCGAGAATTTAAACCATTTCCGAAAACAACCTTTGGCCAAAACCGCTAATATAATCCAGAAGGGGCATAAAATCATATTTCCGAAACTTGGGTCATTTCCCAAAATTAATTTTCTGCAGGGCTATAAAATACAACTTCTAAAAATTAGGGTCATTACTGCAAATTCAAAGCAGTGGGAACAAATTGTAATTAACCATAATAAGAGGGGGGCCGCTGTAAATATCCAAAAGGGTTTATAAATCCTACACTGAAGCGACACAGGGGGAAGGAGACACACAGGGCTCCGGCGGCGGCGGCTTGCAACGAGGCCACGAGTGCTGGCGTCTAGGCGAGGCAGGCTCCCTTCCGGCGGCGTTTCTGGCGGCACACCGTGGAGGTGGCGGTTCCGGCGGTTGTTACTCCAACCAAGCGGCTGCAGAGGGTGGGCTGCGCAGAGAACCGAGAGGGAAAGGAGAGGAAGAAGGGCTTGCGGGGCTCGGCCTCCGATGGCTCCTGGTGTCTCCGGGTCGGCAGTGGAGAAACGGCGACCATACTAGCAGGGGTTGTGCTTCCCGGTAGCAGCGAGGGCGAGGTAAGGACCCTCTCAGGCGGTGGTGTTTCCTGTTGCTTCTGGCATTGTTATTCCGGTATGTAGAAGAAGCAGATGGAAGAGGCCAAGGTGAAGGGTGAGTAAGAGGGAGATAGGGTACAGAGAAAGAAGATGTCCTTGTGCAGTGGTTGTCCAGGAGCTGCAAAAATCGAGAGGTCACTGCAATTGCTGGCAGCGAGAGGTCGGGAGGCCAGGGGTCGTTCAGCAGACCTTCATCCGTAAAAGCAAAGAGAAGAAATGGAAGAAAAGAAAAAAAAGAAAAGAAAGGAAGGGAATAAAAATAAAAATAAGGGATAAACTCGTAATCAAAATCCGGAACGAGATTTCCGAGTCGGAAGATTTTCCGAGCCTTCCCGAAAATAAACCAAAATATAATCATACTCGGGAATTTATTTATTTATTTATTTATTTTACGTCTCAAAACGCTTTAAAAAGAGATATAAATATAATTTATAAGAAAAAAAAATCGATAGAAGTACGCGAGAGGGGAAATGTTGAAACCGGGCGTTACAAACCGAGAGCTTCCGTACACTAGGTTGTGCGAGGATTTTGGGATGGTTTGTACATGTATGGTTATGTGGTTGTCTTTTTGTACTCGGTTATGTTTTGTAAACCTTTTGATGTATATTTATATAGTTTTATGTATTTGATATTATATTTATATGTGCTTTGTTGTAAGATTCAGTGAAGTTGTTGTCAGTCTAGGGTCATGATCCATTGTGAGAATATAGCCCAGTAGTACCCCGAGTCCCGTGAATTTGGGGTGTTACGTAAATCCACTCTTAAGTTTATAGGTTTGCAACTAAACACCCTATATTGTTTTAACTTACATCAAATAATTTAAAATTGAAGCATTGACAAGGTAAATTTTTATTTTTATATTAAACTAATATTAATATCATAATTAGTTTCAAACTTTCAATAGTTTAAAACCTTTTTGTTGTAAATTTTTCATTACTAATTTGGGAATTTTTTAACCCATAAATTTTTTTAGTTTTATTAAATGAAAATGATGGTAATAACGTGATTATTGGTCTACTAAAACAAGTGAATTTTTTTTTAAAATAAATTAAATCCGGCAACCAAGTCATCAATGTCGGAATTGAGGTTGTAATAGAATTGATTTTGTATGTGATAGTTTGTATGTAATTTAATAATTTTTAAAATTAAATTATTTTTGTATATAGGTATTTTTTTCTATTATAAATTGTAATATTTAACCAAATTATCGAAAAATATTAATGATATTAATATTAATAATATCAATTTACCTTGTCTATGCTTCAATTTTAAATTATTTGATTTAATTTTAAGTAGTATAGGGTGGTTGATTGCAAACGTTTTAAAACTAAGGGTGGTTTTATGTAAAAAAATATTACAAGGGTGGTTGATTGAACATAGATGAATATTAAGGGTGGTTTCATACTAAATTTTTTATAAAGGGTGGTTCTTTGCAAGATAGTGATTACTAAGGGTGGTTTGGTGTAATGTTCTCTATATTATATGTGACATGTTCATATCCGGGTTAGGGTCAGGCTTTATATAATATTAAGCCTGGTAATCCGGAACCGAGCCCGACGGGACTTTAACGATTGTCGTACTTGTCCAGCCGCCCAAACGGGTCGGGTCTGTAATGGTTGTCGTACCCGGCCGGCCGGCAGATCTGAATTGCGGGTACCTTTTTTAATAAAAAAAGTATTTTAAAATTTATTTTTAGGAAAATTCCGGATGGTGTCCATGTGGTTTGGGGCTTTTCGGATTTTGCTCAAAGGTTTTTTTTAGTTTGGATGGTGCCCTTGTATTTTAGTGTTTTTCAAAAAATGTCAAATTCCGTTTAAATTGTAAGGACAGGTCAACTTAAAATAGTTTTTTTTAAAAAAGACCTCCTATATACCATATATGTTTGAGTTTGAGAAATGTATAGTAATGGACTTTGGGCCATTTTTAGGCCAATTCAAATCAGTCTTAAGTCGCCTTTGCCCTTTGTTGGATCATTAAAAAACAGCCGTATTGCAGTTCTCCTTATTCTTCTTTATCCTTCTATTAACGGGGTCTCGTCGGAACCTCCGATTTGTCATCGACAAGTAGTTTCTTGCCGCTTCTGAAAATGAACAGCAGGTATTTGCTCAGATTCGTGAGTTTGTCGCCACTTTTGATGATACACCGCAGGTATTTGCTCAGGTTTGTGACAAACCCTAATTTTCCTTGTTTTTCATCCATCTCCATTTGGTTTTCTTTTTCCTAGGTTTGTTTCTAATCAAACCCATGGAAGAAATCAAGGAGGTGCCGAAAAATTTGAGGGATTTGTGTTCGGAACCGCCGATAGACCCTGCTGACTGCGTACCCCACGACGCTTTGAATTCAATCAAGGGTGAGGTTTCTGGTGCAGCAGAGCCTGTGCCAACTCCCATAGGGGAAGGTAAGTTCTTCTGCACTGTTGTGGTCTTTTCCCTTGATTTTTTTTTATTACTCCAGTGTTGATGATTTAGAGTTTGAGATTTTGGTTTGCTTTGCTTCTTACGCAGGCTCATCACATCTACGGAGATTGCATTCTTTATGGTGATTTCTATTTTACTTCTTATGAAGGCTCGTCATTTTACTCCAGTGGTCTTTGGTTTGCTTTGCTTCTTTTCTCTTGATTTTTATTTTACTCCAGTGTTGATGATTTAGAGTTGAGCAGCGGATGCTGGAGTTGCCAAGGGCAAGAAGAAGGGAGCATCCTTCACACTCCACTGTGAAGATAAGGCCGGCGCTCTCGGCGACTATGTGACCGTCTCTCGCGAACAAAATCACCTTTGACAACAACTTCTCTAACTCATCATCTAGGTTTAGAAAGCAAGTTCTCCGTCTCTCTCACTTACACACAAATCAGGTTTAAATTTTAATGTGGGATCTCTTTGTCACCGTTGGATTATGATTACGGATTGACTAATTTTTGCAGAATTCAAATGTTCCTTTTATTATCCTAACTCATGAGATATATTATTTTTTGAAGATTGACTTGCTATTTAATGTGTGAATGTGTCCCTGTCTAATCAGGTTTATTGTTCTTCCGTTGCAGAATGTCTATGACCCAGTAAGGTATGTGGGTTGTGTTTTAACTTTGGTAAAGATTACCCTTTGTTTAGAGGATTAAGCTTTCACCTAGGTTTAGAAAACAGGTTCTCAAATTAAAACTTGGCTTTGCTTGTGGCTAATATATGTAACGCACAGACACAACAATCGAATCGAGCTGTGAGGAGAAGGTAATATTCAAAAATTACTTCTCTTTTCTTTTGATTTTTCTTTTGATTACAAGTGAAATCTATACATGTGCGAAAATGAATTGTATTGTACTGATGAAGCAAAATCGGATTACCATTCCCACCAAAAAAACTACTTCTCTTCTTTTGATTACAAGTGGAATTTACACAGTGACTAATATATGTAAAAGCATGGTTAGGAGTTTCAACTATGAAATCAAAATAGAAGCTTGTAGATTTTAAAGTGCAGTTTAGCACTACTGCAAAACATTATACAGCTCACTAAGACTAGGGGTTTTAACTTTAAATCAATAGCCATGTGCATTTAATATACTCTTTGAGTTTACTTCTAATATTTCCATTGGTTTTGTAGCTATCAATATTTGGATGCCCCGGAGGAAAAAGTGACTGTAATTGATCATAGAAGCTTGTAGATTTTGAATGTGTTATGGTGTAGCTGTTGGAGTAAAGACAACTCGATCTCAAATAATCTGTATTCTAATCTTGAGGATTGACTGCATACTCTGGCATGTAGTCAACACAAGTGAAACATCGAAGACATATGAGGAATAACCGGACAGCTGCGGCTTATTTTTTCATTTTTACCAAAAAAAAAATTTAATCGTTGAAATTTGTACCGCCATAAACAACTTCTTATAATTAAACAACTTCATATAATTAGACGTGGCACTGTGTTTTTCAATTAGTATAACCGTTTGCAATTATTAGCGTAATACCGTACAAATCATAACCTTATTAAACATGTTTACTTTACAAATCATCGTCGGCGGGAAAAAAAATATGGCACGCGGTGTACTAAATGTTTTGCTTTTTTTTATCATTTTTTTAAAAAGAAGTTTTCCTCATTTAAAATTAATTATTTTAGTTGGCACGCTTTATAATTTAAATGGAATTGGACATTTTTTGAAAAATACTAAAACACAAAAGCATCATCCGAACTAAAAAATATTTGGACAAAATTCGAAACCCCAAACTACATGGGTACCATCCGAAATTTCCCTTGTTTTTAATATGATTTTTAAAAATAAATTATCTTTAAGGTATTTTTGTAAAATATATTAAATTTATGGTAATTGTACAATATATTTTATATTTATAGTTAGTATTTATAATATATACAATATAATATATTTTCTATTTTTTTATATGGGCCGACGAGCCGGATATTTCGGTCCAACTAGACCTAGAGAGGTGTTGGGATCCGACCCAACGGGCTTCTTCCTCTCTTCTTACCGCTCATTTTTTCGGACATAGAGACAGGATTATGATAAGTTTAGTGACATGGGTGCTTGGTTAATAGTTAGCAATTTAAAGGTGGTTTTGTGCAATTTACCTAAAGAATGATCAGAAAAATAGCTTTCAAGCTGGAGTTTTTCATGGCGGAAGGGTAGATACGCTACCTGAACTCCCCCGCGTGTACTCCCAACGACCTTTCTCAGATCAATTCATTCCATTTTCTGAAACATCCAGTTGATCAATTCATCACTTAGCACCTCGACACAATCTCCTGAAACCCATAACCCCCTCAATTTCCAGTTCTTCTAATCACCATGGATCCAAATTTCATCTCGGTATACTCAAAGCTTCCACGACCACTCGATTACTCAGTCCCGCCGGAAAATGGGGTTCGAAAGCAAATCGATCTGTGGCCTGGGATGTACCACTCGCCGGTGACGATCGCCCTTTGGGAGACTCGTTCGAAGATCTTCGAGAATATGCTTCACAACCCACCAGCGGGTGCTCCGACCCAAACCCGGATCCTCACCAAAACTCCGGCCCAGAGTAGGACGGGAGTTCTCTATAACTTCTCCAACGATTTCATCCTCCGTGAACAGTACAGAGATGCTTGGAATGAGATCCGAATCGGAAAGCTTCTAGAAGACCTTGATGCACTTGCTGGTACCATTTCCGTCAAGGTGAATCCGTGGATTTTCTCTTTGCATTTTCATTTGTTTAGTCTTATTACATTATTGTTCCTTTCTTCCTTAAAGATTTCCTTGTTTTTTTGCTTTTGTCTGAAGTAGGAAAGGGTTATCATTATATATTTCTGTGCTGGAAATGTTGATTGCAACCTCATGCCATTGTCTGTTAGCTCACAGTTTGACCATTCCATTCCTTCGGCCTTGTAAATGATTTGCAACAAATGTTTTGGTCGGCTCGGGTTTTTGGTTTAGCTTGCTGAATCTTATTGTCTTACAAGTTTCTGTATGGTTTAGATGATTCAGGTCGGTAAGAATGATACTTAGCTGAATTCCATATTACTCATGGTTATACAAATTCTGGTATCTGAGTTTGTTTCAACTGGTTTGTAGAGGGAAACGATGTCCATCCTTCATTTATATTCACCCCTTTTTTGTTTATTGTGGTGCAGCATTGTTCTGATGATGATGTCATGACAAGGCCAGTACTTTTGGTGACTGCGGCTGTTGACAAGATTGTTTTGAGGGAGCCAATAAGTGTAGATATTGATATGAAGATATCTGGTTCAGTCATTTGGGTTGGGAGGTCATCAATCGAGATTCAATTAGAAGTTACCCAGTCAACTGAAGGTATTTGAGCACAAGAAGCTTTGGTTATCTTAATTGTTTCATGAATACTTTTATATAATAGTGAGTTCGAATGTGTTAGGAATCATAACATAACAGTTTATCTATCAAATGGAAAATTAGCATGTCAATGCTTCCTTTACTTTTCCATTTGTAATTTTCTCTGTGATTAGATGTCTAGTTGTAGGATATACTTGTCCATTTAGGGAACATTCGGCAACAACTTATTTAGGAGCTTATTTATTTTGCAGACGATTCTTCTCCTTCAGCTGCTGCTGCTGCGTTGACAGCCAATTTCATCTTTGTGGCTCGGGACTCCCAGACAGGAAAAGCAGCTGAAGTAAACCGAATCTCACCAGAAACCGAAAAAGAAAAACTACTGTTTGAAGATGCAGAAATGAGAAGCAAAATAAGGAAATCAAAGAAAGGGCAGGACCAAAAGGAACATAAAGATCAGGAAGTCAACAGATTGGAAGCTTTATTGGCGGAGGGCCGTATCTTTTGTGACATGCCAGCCTTGGCAGATAGAAATAGCATCCTTTTAAGAGATACCCGACTTGAGAACTCAATGATATGCCAACCACAACAAAGGAACATCCATGGTCGGATTTTCGGAGGTTTTTTAATGCACAGGGCTTTTGAACTTGCCTTTTCTACTGCTTACGCATTTGCTGGCACCATGCCTTGCTTCCTTGAAGTTGATCATGTTGATTTCTTGAGACCGGTAAGGTCATAGCATGATTGAGTCATCATCTTGTTTAACAAGTTAGTCATAGAAGGTTTTTCTAGTCACATTATGACATTGTGTTTTTCGGGTTTTCTTTTTTCTTATGATCCTCTCGGTTTCTTCTTGAATGGAGGAAAGATTCACACATTTTGTTGATCATGCAGGTGGATGTTGGCGACTTTTTGCGGTTGAAGTCGTGTGTTCTCTACACTGAACTAGAAGACTCGAAACGCCCTTTGATAAATGTTGAGGTTATTGCTCATGTTACAAGACCTGAAATCCGGTCGAGTGAGGTAAGCTCATCATAGACATTGTTTTTGGTTCCATAAAAATGTTAGTCAAATATCAAGATGCTCTTCTACATGTAGCTGTCAATCAAGATGCTCTTCTACATGATACATGTGAAGTTGTCTCATTAATTTCATACATTTTTTGTTAATTTGTTATTGTTAGTTAATATTACGAGAACAACATGATAGTATACCATTTTTAATGCATTTTAAGTATAAAGTTAAGGGTGGATGGTTCATTGGTTGAAAGAAAGACTTTCTTATGGGTGGGTTTGTGAAAAATAAACTTTGATGGGTGGTTTGTGAAAAGTAGCCGATTTTAAGGACGGGTTTGTGTAATTTACTCTTTTATTTAGTTTTTTCTTGAAACCAATGCTTGGAACAGCCTTCTACAACTAGCATATCTCAGTTCCTTTTGGTTTCCATATGATATACTACTTTCTGTGTTAACTGATTTTTTTTCACAACAGTACCTGTTAAAGTTCATTTTCACAAGCTTCCCATAAAATTGATTATTCTTAAATAAACCATTGACCCTTTATGTTATATTTAAAAAGGTTAAGTTATCCCATTAATTTCATACATTTTTTGTATATACTTTAAGCTTATATTGAAGGGTGGGTGGTTCATTGATTGAAAGAAAGGGCCCTATTTTATGGATGGTTTTGTGAAAAGTAATCTTTGACGGGTGCTTTGTGAATAGTAGCAGATTTTAAAGTTGGTTTACTGTAACTTACTCTTTTGTTTTGTCCTTCTATAACTAGCATATCTCAGTTTCATTTGATTTGCAAATCAATGTATCAGGTATCAAACACATTTTACTTCACATTCACAATTTGCCCAAAATCAGAGAAAGTTCAGAACGGCTTTAGTATCAGGAAAGTGGTTCCTGCCACAGAAGAAGAAGCGCGCCGGATCTTGGAGCGCATGGATGCAGAAGCCTTGCAGTCAACCAAGAACCTGAGCAGCTTGTAATTATTGAGAGAAAGAGGTTTACATAAACAAACTCGAGTTTCGTCCTTCTTAACGAGGATTATATACACTGATCATATCTTAGAATAAGTTAACCATCATATTGCTGTCTCCTGAAATATTATCTCAGTGAAGCTTCAATGATGTACACCAGATAATGATATTGGCTTGTGATTGATAATTTGATATAGCAATTTGCTTTTGTCCTTAACTGGACATGTATTTTCTGCCAGCTGATTGCACATGCTCATGCATTTACTTTGTATTGAAAGATTATTGGAAGTATACAAAAATTGTGCTTGCACAAGCAATTTCTTAATTTATTTTTTGAAGGACCATAGCTCAATTGTTTGTATTCAGATGGGCAAAGGGAAGTGCTTTCAAACTTATAGGACCATAGCTGTGTTGTTTTGTATCCAAATGGGCAAGACAAGAGCTTTTTTATCCATCAATTTCCCTTTCTATCATTATCTTGTACACTTGGACTCATCTTGGCTTTTACATTTCTGCATGTGCCAAGTGATTGCTACATTGTCTAGACTTGGTAGTTGCAGGGCAAATATCTCATGTTATTGGACTTATATGCATGTGAGAAACAAGTTCAAAGTGGGCATGTTGTCCTACAAATATATTTAATTAAGCAAATATAAAGTTGAAATCTAGAGTGATTAATACAACGAACTAGGTCCGTGAGAAGATTCCAAATCTGAGGTTCTCACTAGTGTTTTTAAAATTAAAAAATAATCTCAAATCTGAGGTTCTCACTAGTGTTTTTAAAATTAAAAAATAATCTCAAATCTGAGGTTTTCACTAGTGTTTTTAAAATTAAAAAATAATCTCAAATCTGAGGTTCTCACTAGTGTTTTTAAAATTAAAAAATAATCTTAAAATTACAATAGTCTACTTTGTATCAGCGATACAAAAATGACCTTATTAGATCAATCTTCTCAACTCCTTTCCGTTAAAAAAAACCTCATCAAACTGGGAATACTAAACATTTACTTCTCTTTAGTTTTACATACATAACTTGAAACACTTTTGGTAATTTCCCATAGATATTGCACTAATAATTACAAAAACTGCAGAACAAGTACATAAGATTTGAAGTAAAGAATATTGAGTGCTGTTTTTACAAAGGGATTTTCCTATTCAAGTCTTTGTACTAGCAAAACTAGCTGATCAAACTAAGAACTCTCTCCTTCTGAAGAACTTGAATTTCTCCTGTATTGGAATGCAGTTATGATCTGAGGAAGCATCGGCATGACCGGAACTGGAAGCATCGGGTTGACGGGAACAGGAAATCTATGGCCGGTCGTGACAACAGTCCGATCATTGATCATCCCGACTTCCTTGCAAACACGGTCAAGAACTGCAAGGAAGTCTCTTACCACCATAAAGATTCTAAAGGGATGAGCTTCTTCCTTTGCAGAATCACCATGGAAATATTCAGTTATCTCCTTCACTAAAGAGAGTGCAACACTTTCTTGAGCTTGAACTCGAATGATCTCCTCCTCGGCTTCTCTAATGAACTTGTTCATAGATTCTGAGAATTTTCTAGAAGATTCCAACGAACCCATCTTCTCATTTAAGCTCACAACCTCTACAATGCTGGCTAACCCCATTGAGAGCTTTGCAACTTCACTAGTAAGAGCTTCTGAGTCCATGGCTGCTGATTTCTTAACATTGGCAAGCTCTGAACTAAGGCATGAAACCACTTGCAAGCCAAGCTTTCTGCACTTGGCTTCATCATTTGCGGTTGCAATCTTAGGCGACGTTTGGTTTACATTGCAAATACGAGTGCCTTCCGTTCGTGTGATTTCTTGAACCACAAAATGCAAGAGAGTAGTCTTGCCATCAGTACCTTTTACATCTACCAGCTTGAGAAGTGTGTCGAGCTTAAATGCATGAGCGTCACCTCGGTTTGTTCCAACGTTCATGCGATTACCAGTTTTAAGCACTGCTTCTAGAAGTTTCAAGAACATTCTGCTGTTCCTCAATTCATCACAAGCATTCTGTCAAACCAATAGCAAGCCATGGGATTTGTAAGGTGTTTACAGTTTCTCTCATCTTATCATCTTTAAGTTTCCTACAAGGAATGAAGAATATCCATTTACCTCAAGTGTTTCGAATGACTTCTTCAGATATTCAACCTCTGATTCAAAATTGGACACATAAAGCATTGCTTCAAGCCTCTTGAATGCGAATGGTATGCCAATAAGCGTCTTCAAGAATCTCTCGGCATGTCCAAGCTTGCAAGGTGAATCATCTTTGTACTCTCTCAATTTCCATTCTTCTTCCTTGGTAGGAGCCATCTTCAGGAGGCTTTCAAGAAGCTCGGCTCCAAGCATCTCTGCATTGCCTACATATAGTACCGAGAAACTTCACTCATCATCTCAACTCATGCAAGGGTGAAACCAAATCAACAAGCTTTCTTATACTACATTTAGTGTAAAATGCAGGATAAATAGTACATGTATTATACCCAAGTGAAAAAATGTCCAAGATTCAGTATTCATCATTAAGATCAAAGATATACCTTCTAAGAGCGCTTCTGAAACTTCTTCCACGGTCACATTCAGCGCCCTGAGCGAAATGGCTATGTTCTGAGCTTTCTTAGGATCAAGGACTCTATTATCCTGCCTTGGACAGGGCATAACAGGCTTGGTTGTCATCTCTTTAGGTTTGTTCACAACAAATAGAGTTTCAATCATTTCTTCATTCACTCTGCACTCGAAATCGAATTCACAATTCAATTATGTTCAGTTTACCATTAATATCTATTATCAAATTAAAGTTTTCAAGTGACTTACTTGAAAGAGCTGCATCTAAGTTGATCCCATACCATTTCCCTATCAGAAGAAGCTCTCACTTTATCCCAATGGAGAGGTTTAAGTTTCGGTTTCGGAGTTGTTGAATCTGCATCCACAGCTACATCATTTGTGCTTCCTAATTTACTTTCTAAGACTCTAATTTGGTTCTCTGGTTCTACTCTTGATGGTTTTGAAACAGGCGAAGGACTGATTGGAGATTCTGACTGTCTAATTGCAGGTTGTGGTGGAGGCGGAGGTGGCGGTGGTGGTGGCGGAGGAGGAGGATGTGGAGAATACGATATCTTTGAAGAAGAAGACTGGCTGACACTGGAGATTGGAGAAGCTATTGACTCCGGCGATGACATGGGAGAATCCGACATTTTTGTGGATTCAGGAGACGCCTTCTTGCTCCGACCGCCGCCTAAGAATCTCGGCAATTTGATAGATGAAGATTTGTGGCTTGGAGTCGATCGATCTGAGATTGGAGATAGTTGATTCTGATCAAATACTGACCAATCTCCGACACGTGGTGGAGAGGGCGAGGATTTTCCTGCCATCGCCCAAATTGGAGAAAGTGTCGGCGATTCAACTGGAGTCGACATCTCTGATGAGCTTGACAGCAATGGCGACTCCTCCGCTTCTTCTTCAATGGTTTTTGGCTCCGAATCTATCTCTGGCGAAGAGTAAGTCTCCGCCGGAGGATGAGGAGGAGATTTGGGCTTGGAGCTTTTGGTGCTGTCGGTCACTGGAGGTGAGATACTCAATGACGCCGATCTCGCTGGAGAATTCGTCCCCGAGGAAGAAGATTCCGGCGAAGAGTTCACATTGTTCTGAACGGCGATGAAGACTCTCCTGGATCCGGATCCGACTCCGAGAGAGCTCTCCCTGCCACTAGCGGATCCTCTTGGAGAGTAAAACGCCTCCTCCTCATCTTCCTGTACGGTGACGGAGTTTCCCACCATATCCTGCCGGAGATTCCGCTTTGCTAGAGGAGGAAGCGGCTGAAGGTCCGGCGAATCAGTCTTCCTCGGGTCAAATCCAGGTCTCACCGAAACTTGCCCGCCATTAACAGCTCTAGAGTTCACCATTGTACCAAGGTAGAGAAACTCCGAGCTGTTATTAGCACTGTTCCTTTGGATCCTGGGCGGACCACCAGGCGGCACCGAAGGAGGAGCAACATCATCAGATCTCGATAATACCGGAGGCTTATCGTGAACCACCTCATCCTCCTCAGAACGACGGCGCCGACCTCGGAAGTAGAGAAAGAGGGTGAAGACAGTTACTGCGACTGCGCAAATGGAGAGAGCGACGGTGACAGCGATTAGTGCTGGAGAAACGGAAGTGTGGGGCCCAGAAGAGGAAGAAGAGTGTGGAATTGGAAGAGAGGAGATGTTCGCCGGAAAAGAGGCTAATGCGGAGGCAGAAGGAGGTGGTGGAGGAGGAGATGGGTATGTCGGAAAAAATGGGGAATTATCTCCAGAGAATGGGTCTTTGGGAGTTTGAGTTTGGGAAGGAGGAGGAGGGGAGGTCTCCACCGGAAAGAATGGCTGATGGAGGATTCGCCTGCCGCCGGCGCCGGATTTATTGTCGGAGTTCATTTTTTTTAACGGATTTGATCTATACTACGTAGAATTTGATAGAGAGAATTAAAAAAAATGAAATCAGAGAAAGAAAGGATGAATGCAGGAAGGAGCTAAGAAGAGAAGATGCAGGTGGTGTTGGCGGTCGTTGAGCTTCTCATTCTTCTTATTTTTTATTTTGTTTTTTAATTATGTGTGAGTGAAGGGGCCAACTGGGCAAAGTGAGATATGTATGTAGCGAGAGAGTAGGCAAATCTATCTCCAACGTATCAAACACTTTCCTACATTACTTTATTTATTGCATTAACTTCCTTTATATTATGCTATTTTTCATACTAAACGTCCATTTCGAAGCCTTTTCTAATTATTTTCCAATATAAAAAATATAAACAAATTTCAAAATGCTATGATAATTTGGTTTACAATGAAAACAAAATAATTAGAAACGTAGTAAAATAATACTATAATAATTGATACGATCAATAGTATATGGCACGTGGGTGAGCTAATGCACGTGACCGCCTACAAATCAGAGATGCCGCTGTCCTTTTCCAGCTTTGATTTACTTTACAATAACAAAAAAGGGACAAAAAATGTAAATATAAAATAGTTGGTCCAAAATGAATATATAAAACGAAATTGACCTTGCAATAAAAAAAAATATATCGAATTTTGGTTTACTCTGGTTCACCTGTACTCTACCTAATGCTTATCTATATGCCTATAACACTTCTTTTGTTGTCTAATTAAAAAATAACTAGTTTAGTTATTATAATTAGCTTATTTTTACTTAGAAAAGCAATCGCAGTTATGTTAAAATAGAGTAGATAATATATTTTTATTATAATATTTATGATAAATTTCATTAATTCTTATTGTATTTTAATCACAATAAAATAATTTTCATCAATAGTAATTTTCAATAATCCAATAGAAATATGATATTAACTTTGTAAAAATTTAAGATTAACTAATCATATTATTTTATTAAATTTTATAAATATATGTAACTAGTTTTTATTTATATTTAAATTTTATAAGTATTTTAAAGTATAATTAATTCTCTATTAATAGTATCCATCATAGATGGCTCCCGATCATCATTTTCATAATTTAATCATGATTATTCATCATAGATCGAACAAGTAACAAGCCACGAACCCCACTTTACTAAAAAAATATATAGAAAAAACAAGTAGCATCCCATGTTCTCATGTAATAGATAAATATTAAAACTATTATCACATTAAATTCAATAAAATAAGGTCGCCGGAGATTGGGGAGAGCTTGGTTGCGCAGCGTCTTCCGACCAAGACGCCGGTGTTGGTGGGTCGCTCATTATTATATTTTTCTTTTTAATTTGTTTTTTGTCAGATTAAAAACAAAATATATTATGGTAAAATGTTAAATATTCCGCTCATAAATGTAGGCTTTTTTAGACCGTTAGATTGAAATGATGATGGTGGGTGCTAATTTATGGTATATATTTAATGAATCGTAAATGATAAATTAACCTATTTTTTAACCGCTTCATACACTCGATTGAATGTCAAAAATAATTATCGAACGGTAAGGAAATCCATTCAACTCATTCAATCGACTGAATGGTGAGTATCGAACGGGTCCAAAATAGGTGATTTAACCAAATTAAAAAAAGTATTACTTTTTTTTATAGATGATTTTTATTTTAGTGTTTATAGATAAATATAATTAGTTGTTTGTATCATAAATATAAATATAAAATTTCCATTATTAATTTACAATTGGAATAGTTAAGGTAACGTAAAATATACATTAGAGATTTGAGCCCACAAAATAAAACATTATATGATAGAAAAAAGATAATAATATACAAATAACGGTATTAATGCTTACGTTGATTTCATAGTTGAAAAAAAAAAAAGCATGCATGGGATTACTAAGGCCCACGTTGTTATTATGACCTATTAGTTTTTGACAACGTTATGTATTTTTAATTAATTAAATTTAATAGTTATATTCTAATTTTGTTGAGTATGTTTATTTACTATTGCCAAATGTTTTTTAATTTTTATCAATGGATGAATTCCAGTTATTAGAAATCGTTTTTATCGTCCTTAATTATATAAAGTAAAAACATTAAATACTAATTTAAATTAAATTAATTAGAAAAATTTTGTCATTTAATATGGTAGGTTAACACATCAACCTTAAATTACTTCCCATTGATCCTGAGATATTATTTCAGTTTTAATAATTATAATAGATAATAAGAGAAAATTGTCCAAATGGTACCCATCTTTTAGACTGACTAAACTTTAGTACTCATCGTTTAAAATATCGGAACGATACATTAACTATTGAGCTCGACCAAAGATTAGTATCTGGATTACTTTTCACACGCTAAGTTAACACAACAACTTTGCTTCTAGAACTTTCCCTTATGTTTCTTGTTGAATAAGTATGTCATGCAGACCTCATTGTAATTGTCTTAACCTTTTTACTTAACGTGTGAATAGTAATTTATATATCTGACTCAATAGGCGAGGTACCGTTCTAGTACTTATCTCATTTGGTGCTTATCTCATTTTCACCAAATTTATGAAGAATTTGACTAAAATAGTCACCTAATTTCATATATCATATTCTCTAAATTATGTTTAGTGCTTATCTCATTTGGTTGCTTAATTTTAAAACTTTACATTTATTATGGGCAACAACTAACTACCAAGTCTATATAAAGTAAATTTCTTAGTGTATTTCTTTCTATATTTTTAATATTTTTTTGTTGTAAAATTGTCTCACCGAAAATCTTGTTATGTAGTATCTATCAAACATCACTAAAGGTGAATAGTGATAAATATTAGGTTGCTCAATGGTAAAATAACCTAATCTAGAATGAGTTGGAATTTTTTGGATAAAAAACTCATCTTAATACTCGGGGTTAGATTTGTGTAATTTTTATTATCAAAAATATAAGAAACTCAACAACAATAAAAAATAATTGGTGTATTGAGAGGTCGAAAACCAGCAAACGGACAAACCGTCCGTGCAACTAGCGAAACCAACAAGATATAAAATATTAACACAAGAAAATGACCAAGAAAGTCAACAATAACCACAAAAGTCGGAACAAACAAGCCTATTTTAGACGTTTTTTTAACACTTTTATTAGTTTTTTTTAATATTAATATTATTGAAAAGTTTTAAGTCGATATTTTAAATATTTGATATTATTTTTTGAGCGTTGTTATACTTGTTTATTATAAAATTTTGTACAGTAGGTAATAAAAAAACTATAATCACAAGTTAAAATAATTGAAAACGCATTGACCTAGAGTAAATTCCAAATAAACTTAAAATTTTATAACCAATTTTAGTTTTCATCTCTTAAGTATCACTAGGACACTAATAAGCAAAAGTATAATGTAAGATTTGTAGATTTTTTATTAATTTTTTTCTTCAAAAGTAAGGTGTGCCGAAAATTGAGCTAATTTAGTAGGGGTAGTTAGGGTCATAATAGGCGATCATTGACATGCTCAATCTCGATTCGTTATGAACTAATCAAGTTCAAAATTAAAATTAAAATGATCTTCAAATCTACATGTATTCGTGATAGATTATTGTAAATAATATAAATAGCGGTATGCCTTTGTAATTATTGTAAATACGTTTACCCTATTAATATTATCCATCAGACGATGAAAACCCTAAGGTGAATATTATTCATGTTCTCACATGGTATCAAAGGCTTCTATCCTCTAAACCCTATCCCACTGCTTCCTCTTCTTCCCCTTCACCTTTTTCCGGCAATCTCGACTCAATGACCGACAAAAAGACTTCCTTCCACTCTGCTCTCGGAATCTCGAATATCAAGAATATCATTGCTCTTGTTCTCGATCATGATACTCCGTATGAGTCCTGGGTTACTCTATTTCGCGTTACTGCAAAAGCACATAATGTGCTTGATCACATTGATGAATCAGTTCCGCGTCCTACAGACATCGACAATTCCTTATGGCTTCAAGTTGATGCTACTGTTCTTCAGTGGATATACAGTACGGTCTCCCGTGACATCCTTCTTCAAATCCTTGACTCGGACGACACCGCGCTTCAAGCTTGGAATCGAGTCAAGGATATTTTCCAGGATAACAAGAACACTCGGGCGGTGTATCTTGAGCACGAATTCTCCAACTGTAAGTTATCCGCTTTCTCCTCCGTCAATTCCTTTTGTCAGCATCTCAAGTCCTTGGCAGATCAATTAAAGGGTATCGGATCACCGGTTCCTGCAACCCGTTTGGTTCTTCAACTAATTCCGGGTCTCCTGTCTGAATACAATGTTGTGGCGAGTTTTATTCAACAAACGGATCCTCTTTCGAGTTTTATCAAAGCCCGCTCACAATTAATTCTCGAAGAAACCAGGCTGGCGGCACAAAATGGCACCGGCAAATCTTCGTCAACAACTCTCACCACTGCTACGGCTGCTTCGTCAGGGTCTGCTGCAGCGTCTCCAACCCAGCAGCCTGCAGACCGGTCTAGTAGCAATCGGTCCAGAGGCAGGAAGGGCAAAGCCCGGTCCACCAATTCTGCTCCAGCCCAGAGATATGTATTCCGGCCCAATTTCGGATGGATCCCTCTGCAGAGTTTCCCTGGCCCAGTTCTTCCTCCTGCTCAGTCTTGGACGCCAGCATACTCAGGCCCAGCTCCTCCTCCACCTTGCCCCTATCCAACAAACCAACAGGGCCTCCTTGGACCTGACCCAACGTCAAACCATCAGACCCATCTGACGCATGATCAGAATGCTACTGCTGCTCAGCCCACTTATCTGGATCAGTCCTTCGACGTTAAATCCGACGGATAATTTATGGTACATGGACACGGACGCCACCTCGCACATGACGAACAATTCCGGTAATCTCTCGTCTTTTTCGCATAATGGTCCATTAAATTCGATAATTGTTGGCAATGGTATGTGTATTCCTTCTACAGGTCTTGGTGATGCTATCCTACCCACCCCAAATAAACCTCTCCGTTTATCAAATATCCTTGTCGCGCCCAAAATTGTCAAAAACCTCGTCTCAGTTAGACGTTTTACTACTGATAACCTTGCTTCTGTTGAGTTTGACCCTTTTGGTTTCTCTGTGAAAGATCTGCAAACGGGGACCGTTCGTCTGAGGTGTAATAGCTCTGGGGAGCTTTATCCGGTTACCAATTCACCCGCTAGTTCTTCACATGCCCTCTCGGCAGAGTCTTCTTCCACTTGGCATGCTCGTCTAGGTCATCCCGGCATGCCGGTCTTTAATTTACTTCGCAATTCTTCCTTTTTTAAATGTGTTGAGGAGACATTTCCTCCTCCTCTTTGTCATGCATGTCAACTTGGAAAACATTACACTTGCGTTTGATCGCTCTTCCTCTATTACTTTTGCGCCTTTTGATATTATTCACAGCGATATTTGGACATCTCCTATCCCTAGCCGGGAAGGTTTTAAATATTACTTGTTATTTCTTGATGATTATACTCACTTCTTATGGGTCTATCCTATCAAGTTTAAGTCACAAGTTTTCGATCTCTTTAGGCAATTTCACAAACTCATTCAAACACAATTTCACACAAACATTAAAAGTTTTCAATGCGACATGGGGCGTGAGTTTAGAAACACGGATTTGCACAATTTTTTTCCACTCATGGCATCTCTTTTCGATTTTCGTGTCCTCATACCTCCCCTCAAAATGGCAAAGCTGAGCGTACTATTCGTACAATTAATAACATGATGAGATCTCTTTTGTTTCACCGTCTCTTATTGGCCTCACGCCTTAGAGACATCATGCTACCTTCTCAATACTCTTCCATCCACCACTATTCACAATAGATCTCCTACCCAAGTGTTATACCGCACTACACCATCCTTACATCATCTCCGGGTTTTCGGTTGTCTTTGTTATCCCAATCAAAGTCCAACTATTTCCCACAAACTACAACCTCGCACTACAAGGTGCATTTTCCTAGGTTATCCCACTCATCATCGAGGTTACAAGTGTCTAGAGTTAAGTTCCAATAAAATTATTCTCTCCCGTCATGTCACCTTTGATGAGTCTAAATTCCCGTTTTCCACCCGGAATGACACCTTCCCAGATTCCTATGATTTTTTCACCGATGACGGACCTTCACCGTACAACAATGCTTTACTTAGGAACCATGAGGAATATTCACCGTCAGCTCCTGATGACTCCAGCCGTCAGCCACCGCATGCCCAAACTGCTTCTGGCCCACTTCCTGCTGCGCCTGACCCAGTCATCACAACCGGCCCACTTGCGCCAGCTCACTTCCCTTTTTTAGCCAACCCTTTACCTTCCTCTGTAGGGCCACCTGATGAATCCAGCCCAACTTCCATTCCAGGCCCACCTGCAAATAATAATCAAATTAACATCCCACATTCATTACCTGAAATTTCCAGCTCCAACTCCTCCCTTATACAATCCGTCCCAGCACCCCCTGTTGTCATGCCCACCCGGCCTCAGACCCGGAGTCAATCCGGTATTGTAAAACCCAAACCCATCTTCGATCTATCCGTCTCCACTATCCCATCTTCCCGTCTTATCTCACCCATACCCAAAGCACATAACCTGGCTCTCCAGGATCCGTATTGGAACCATGCCATGCTTGATGAATATCGAGCCCTTATGCGAAATAAGACTTGGGTTCTGGTTCCTCGTCCTAATGATGCTAATATTGTGCGGTGTATGTGGATTTTTCGACATAAGTACAGGTGTGATGGTTCTCTAGAGCGGTACAAGGCTCGTTTAGTTGCAAATGGATGCTCTCAACAGATTGGAGTGAACTGTGATGAGACTTTCAGCCCAGTGGTCAAACCCGCTACCATCCGCATGGTTCTTAACATTGCAATATCTCGTTCCTGGTCCATTCACCAGCTCGACGTTCAAGATGCTTTTCTCCATGGGCATTTGAATGAAACAGTCTACATGTTTCAATCTCCAGGTTTTCGTGATACTTCTCACCCTAATCATGTATGCCTTCTACAAAAGTCTTTATATGGTCTCAAACAGGCTCCCCGAGCTTGGTTTCAACGCTTTACAGGCTTCCTTACTCGCATTGGCTTTATTGGCAGTAAGAGCGATTCTTCTCTCTTTATTTACCGACAAGGCAATAACAATGCGTAATCACTGCTTTATGTTGATGACATCATCTTAACTGCATCTTCTGATTTGCTGCGGACTCATCTGATTATGCTTTTAAGCAAGGAATTTGCCCTCAAAGATTTGGGAACATTATCTTATTTCTTAGGCATATCAGTTCGTCAAGGTTCCTCTGGATTGTTCTTGTCCCAGGACAAATACGCTCGGCAAATAGTTGAAAGAGCAAAGATGACGAATTGCAAACCTGCAGTCACCCCTGCAGAGACATCAGTTAAGCTCAGTGCATCTTCTGACACACCAGTCAGCGATCCAACTCTTTACAGAAGTCTAGCTGGTGCACTTCAGTATCTTACATTCACTCGCCCAGACATTAGTTTTGTAGTTCAACAAGTCTGCCTTTTCATGCATGACCCCCGGGAACCGCATTTTGCCGCCCTCAAGCGTATCATCCGCTACGTTGCTGGCACTTCTAATGTTGGTATTACAATCTCTCCTTCTCCCAAATCGGACTTAATTGCATATACAGATGTTGATTGGGGCGGATGTCCAGACACTCGCCATTCAACTTCTGGGTACCGTGTTTTCTTCAATGACACACTCATCTCCTGGACCGCAAAACGTCAATATGTGATCTCTCGATCTAGTGCTGAGTGTTCTTGGCTACGAAATCTGTTGCTGGAACTTCATTATCCCTTATCTAAAGCCACAGTTGTTTACACTGACAACATCTCTGCTACTTATCTTGCCAACAACCCAGTTCAGCATCAACGGACCAAGCACGTCGAACTCGACATTCATTTTGTTCGTGACAAAGTTTCCCTATGTCACATCAAAGTTCTTCATGTGCCTTCTGCGTTTCAGTATGCTGACATTTTTACCAAGGGCCTACCTCGACAATTATTCTTAGACTTTAGGTCTAGTCTTACTGTTCATCCTCCACCAATTTCGACTGCGGGGGTATGATAGATTATTGTAAATAATATAAATAGAGGTATGCCTTTGTAATTATTGTAAATACGTTTACCCTATTAATATTACCCATCAGACGATGGAAACCCTAAGGGGAATATTATTCACGTTCTCACAATTCGGCTCGTTTAGAAAATGAGCAAGCTCAAACATAGTTTTTTTTCGAGCCAAACCCAATCAACTCTACTCTTCTATACTATTATTCCAGTCAAATGAGACAAACTTTAACCGAATGAGAGTGCAGAGCATTGACATGCACTACTTGGACTTGTTTATAAACAAGCCTAAATTTATACAATTTGAAAATATGTCAAATTTTGGTTCGTTTAAAAAGTGAAGGAGCTCAAACCGAATTTTATTTACTGTGAGTTTGAATAGCTCGTTTATATAACAATTTCAGGAAACCCGGATCCACTTATAAGCAAGTAAGCAACCAAATAAAGGGTTAGTTAGATAAAGAAGTTGATCGAAACGTAACAAATATCTATATAGGTTGTACTAAATTGTGCATTAAAATATGATGAGTGGGATTATCTTTAATTATTGAATAAGATTAGCTAATGGGAAGTATTGCAATGCAAAAGCCGGATCTTTGTCTCTACAAAGGATCTATTATTTATTCATTTTACATTTTGTTGATGAAAAATCCAAATTATAATTCAATATTGGGGGCCATGCATATCTTGTCACGTCTACCGACACTAGGAATCATGTTTCTCCTTTTAACATATCCTCTCCAATAAGAACTTTTAGAGAACAAATATAAGATTAATTTTACAATTATCATTTAAAGTCTAGAAATAAACTACGTAAGGAATGTAAAAAAAAGGGGTTTGAATACAAACTCTACGTAGCCAACTCAAGTAACAAACAACTAATAAAGTGTTAATCAATACAACTCATAACAAACTAATATAAACATACGGCTACCCGCAATTCGGAATAGGTCATTGATCGATGTCGAGCTTGGAAAGCAAAGTGTTGAACCGTAGTGGACCCACCACCTTATTCGGAATAGGTCTTGATGGTGCCGTTGACAAGATGGTCACAAGCGGTATGACAATCGATTTCGATGTCGTTCGTCCACTCATGAAAACAGGGTTTGAGGCAATGTGTAATGTAGATTCGTTGTCACAATATAGTCGCATAGGATGAAGAAAGAGAGATAGTAGCCTACTTTTTCTTTTCTAGGAAATAGGAGAACTACCGAGAAGAATGTAAGAACCGGTGGTGGATCTCCTGGTGAGAGGACATACTGCCAAGAATTACCGAAGCGTGGATCGACTTGTGCTAAACTATGAATCAATAATGAAAAATATAATATAGATTACTAATCTTGCATATTAAAAAATTATATCATAAAAAAAATAATTTTCATTCAGTTATCAGTTTGTTGTTTTTTGTTTTAATTATAATTTCTTGTAAATGATACTAAATTTATAACCTAAATAATTAAATATAATGTAACATAACAGTAAAATTTGTTTCATAGAGTGCTAGGGCAGAGCCTTATATTCTAAACTCACACACTTTATATTCTAAGTTGGTGGCAACAAATTGCAAGGTTTATGCCGTAGATACGCTTACACTATTTGGTTTAAGTGTATTGTTTAACCCTGCCGAGAGTGTGGCTAAATATATGAAGATTACCGACTCTCCTTGCCAAAAATAATAGAAGATATGCTAGACTCACACGCCTTGTATGTTAACCATAATTCCATTTCTATTTCGTCGTAATTTTAGCTGAGATATGTCCATGGCATGAATAAAGAGAGTACAACAACTTCGAACACGAGCATGCATCCCGTCTGTGTTGTAAACAGAGTGCTGGGGGCATCCACAACAAGTTTCATGAACCATGTGTCTGAGAGCAAGCTATAAATTGACAAAAATCTGCAAACTAACACCAAATTTCCCGTTTCCAATTCGAATAGAAAGCCAATGATGGAAAAAACTACAAAAAACAAGTGAGGTTCAATCCATGATACCTATCTTCACTAGGTCTAAACAAATGATTTCCTACAACAACATTAAAAATACAGACATGTAAATAACTTTGATCTGGCAATGATGGAATATAACTTTCTCAATGAGAGACGTACAAAATTCCCTAAGACAACATTCAGAGAACTACAAGGACTGAAGGACCGGCCGTTTGAGCCTAAATGTTATCAGTTACCTTAACATTCTGCTGGTGATTAACCAAACCTTTCAACCCCCAAGATTACTAGATTCAGCCTAGCACACATTGTTTCCTCAACAAAATGCAACTAGCACTTTCCACAATCACAAACTGATCTGCAATTTACCCGAAATGTTCAGACATATTTACAAAGTATATACCATCATCAGTGGAAAGGCATGGCAATTAGAGTACATACACTAAATTTCAGAATTCACCCACCCTCTTCAATTAATGATGTGGTAAGAGTCGGCATCACTACAGCAGAACTAGAAATTAGAAGGGGAAGAAATGACAAAAAAAGGATACACATACATCAATACCTATCAACTATAAGATTACCAACTATCCTATAAGTCAGCAGTAATTTGAGCTCACGACTGACTAATAACTTGACCTAGGGGACCTCTACAAAGAAGAAACATCGTGAAATGGGGATGTTCTCAAATACTAGTGTACCATATAAAGTGAGTTTTAATAAATGAAGAGAGTTCTGAAGGCTTCTAAAGTAGACTACATCAGGTAATTGTTATGATACAGAGAAGTTCGTCATTACCAATTTCCACCTTGCATCTGATGTTATAGCAAAACTGATCATCTTATAGACATTTTCGGCCAGTATGCTCTCTGGATCAGAAAGGCAAAGCAAAAATGATTAGGGCAAATTCACTGTAAACACGAGAATTGCTAGATATTACAAAAGCAATGGATATCATGTCACAAACAAGAAAGAAATCGTTGTTCTCTGGTTTTCATTCATAGGGAGTCAAAAGGGCAGTTAAACATCTCAGAGGTTTTCTTCCACACATACAGAAATGGCAAATGAAATACTTTTGTTACGCCAAAAGAACATGCGAACTTTAAAGTTAACTGGAAAGCAAATACCATTAGTTTCAGAAATTTGTAGTCAGGTTTTAAGTTTAGGGGCTCAAAATCAGAACTTTTATGGCCCAAAGTTCTTTTCCAAGAAAAGAACATGTGCTGCACAAGACAAAGGTGGAAAAAGCAATGCCAAGATAGATTATAATTATATGTATATAATCCAATTGAATCAATGAAAACAAAATTACCTTAGATGTAGAACTAACAGTAAAATGGCCCTTGAAAGTTGAAACTCTGAACTTCTGAAAACAACAACTGATACCATACTAAGTATTCAACCAGCAACTAGACTGCAACCATCTCGCCTATTTTGGAGCTCTTATGCTGCAAACTCAACAATAAAGCAAACAATTAATTGGTAAAGATGTAATTATGCATTTTGGATAAGTTGAATAATTGTACCATGATGAACCCACCTAACTCTTTTTGTGTCTTGAATGTCATTAACATCTTCATTTCCATCATGCTTCCTCTTCTGCAATAATTCAAGGCAAAAGCACAAATAAGATCCACAAATTTGCGAATGCCAAGTACAGTGGCAAAGAGTAAAATGGTCATATCAAACAGCAACTTAACAGCCAGCCTACAAATCACTAAAGCCATCTTGATTCAGTGACAATAAAGATTGAATAGTTCCCTAAAGACCTTAGATGGACATGGATCCATCTTACCCTCAACTTTCTCTCTCCCAGAAAATCTTGTTGGGGTAATAAACAATTGGTTCAAAATTTTTAGTTGGGGATGTCAACATTAGAAGTCTTGGTGATATTATTTGCCAATACACTTAGCAGTCAAGAATACTAAGGAATCATGTCAAATCTCCCCCTTCCCATCATATGTACCAGATATATACATTTTGCAGGATATACACCTTTTCATGATGTTTCTTCGTTTGATCAGCACTGGAATCTTGATGCCCACTTTTATCTTTCTTCTTCTCCTTGTCTTTACTTCGATCCTTATGCCGATGCTTGTGCTTCTTATGATCTTTATCCTTGTCTTTATCACGTTCCTTGTGCTTTTTGTGTTTTTTCTCCTTCTCCTTAGACTCGCTCTTTGATTTTGCAGCAATGGTAGGGACACCCTTCTCACCCTACAGAAAAACGAGGTTTGAACCATTAGTGAAATTCATAGAGCTAAGCATCCAAGAGGCATATATAGAAGTGGGAAGAGATCAAGAGTGTATACTCACCGGGGGGAGCTCAACAGGAGCAGTTTCTCGTAAACGAAAAGCTTCTCCAAGGACATCCAAGTCAAAAGGCAATATCCGCACATTCCTATCCCGGGAATAGGATGAATCCTGGATTAATTGATCTAACTGCATCCCCTCTCCTTTTCTAATTTCTGTGTCCCCAACAACATTGTGAAGATAATGCGTATCGGCAATAGAAACAGGTAGTGGCTTCTTGCAGAAAAACTCGTGATGAGGCAACAACTTGCAGTGACTTATCAAATCGACCGAACCGGTAAGCTCTTTTGGTCCTGTGGTAAAAACAGTATTTTAAAATAATGCAGATGCTCTAAGAGACAATCTGGAATGTAAAAAAAACACACAAAAGAACAAAAATGCTGACAGAAAATCATATGAACCCAGCAAACCAAGCTCTTTTGGACCTGTGGTAAAAGCAGTAAGTTGAACAAAAATGCAAATGCTCTAAGTGACTATCGGGGGAATGTAAAAAAATCACAAAAACACCAAAATGCTGGCAGAAAATCATATTTAACCAGCAAACCATGTAGAGAAATTATGATTCTTCATGAATGGAAGAAAATGTCTATCTAGTTAAAATCAACAAATTAAGAGCAACCAAATAAAATAAATAATCCTGAAACGGATACAAGAGAAACACAAAGTTGATAAGATATTTATGAAATTGTGAATGGTTACTATAATAGGCCAAATATGAGTGTGGTATTGGAACAAAAAAACACGCGAACAAAAAGATGTTGCCTAATCAGACATCATAAAAAGACATTACCTCTGCCAAACTTCTTTTCTTCAGATTCCATCTATCAGCATTAAACAGAGTGATCAACCTTCATCCCCTGCTTTTTTTTCTTTACACAAATAAAATACATAACATTACAAAGAAGAAGATATATGGTAGATGAAGCACCACTCTTGGGATCTAAACAGAAATTTAAGATCATCCTACCACCACAAGTGAAGGGGGTCACAGGCAAAGAAACACAGGAGTTCCTTAGATCTGTCATAGACTTACAGAAATCATGCATCACAGATATAATGCTCCAGATGCTAAACTATCCATTCAAACAGAAGTATAGGTGGTCATATCATTTTTTAGACAGCAAAAGATCCCAACTATATTGATTAAGATCAATATTTCACTTTTCTAGTTTCATGGCGATATATAGCTATTATGAAGATAGTATTAAATTCACCAACTAATTAAGGGAAGTGAACGATCAACATCCTACACAAGTCACAAGGAAACATTTACAAACAAGTGCAATCTATAATCGGACTAATCACTCGTAGTGAAGCTTTACAAAGTTAAGGGTCACTCTGATAGTCCAAATTTTTTGACTCAATTTTGTTTGCATTAAGCGGTACCAGCAAACACTGTCTTGATAATATTTACAAGAAGGCATATGCCGTTTTGGTTTTTCTCACAAAAGATAATATACAAGCATGAGGCATCTGTAGCTACTAGCTACTCCATAATGGAGGAAAATACAGTCAACCCCCACTTCTCCAGGGCCTAATCAGCTAATACGAGACCTGCTAAGACATCAATAGAGGAATAATTTTGAGAAGATTATTCATCTGAACGTTGGCCCTATAGAGATCCTACAATGATCTATGTCGCACAATACAGTTCTACAAACATAAAAGGCATGTCCAAAACAATAAAGAGAGACAGTGAAGGGTTAAGTTATTCCCTTTTTGACCTTCAGACTGAAACATCGAAATAGATAGTTCCTTCCTTAAGGGTAAAAAGAATATATCTTCCAATCATATGTTCGTTTGATAATTTATTAGGCGTTTTGTTCGTAATGAACAGACATCATTCATAGTGTTATACTGTTATTTCCTCGCATTCGTCTATGAATTCTCATCGCAGCAGAAATTTAGAATCCCACCTCCCCCACTAAAACACATTATAGACTCACTAAGGGCAATGGCATTCATTTACCATGATAACTACATGTCATTATAAATTTATAACTAACTTAACCACCTAGTATCAATTCTCTATAATGAAGTTCGTCATATATATGGCAAAAATGAAGCTTGTGAAATACGCATATCTACATTCTGATCTCCACCTACTTGCTCCTATAAGTGAAAAGGGGCAATATTGACAACGTCAACAATTACCTCGGAAAGCAGTATGATGTCTCTCTAGGTTCAATCACTATCGATATCAAACTACGCAAAATGGAACAGCAAACGAATACAAGGCAATTTTGCAAAGCAACAACAGAAGCATCTAATCGGAAACAGGACAGAAAGACGTTCCTAATTCCTCAATTTTGTTCCATTTCAAGCCCGAATACTAACATCTCCAGTAAAAAAAAAGCCTTAATTTGGTGCGAAAACGAATTTGCTCTAAACTAGGGTTTTAGATCACGGAAAAACTAGTGCATAAAAATGAGAAACCCTAAACGGATCTGGATGTTCTACTCACCGGAAAAGGGGAGCCGGGCTCAGTGCCGGCCGACTTGAAACCAAATAAACGCTTAGCACTATAAGAACCCGAACAACATCCGGTGCTTTGACTTGTTCAATCCAGATTCAGGTCAGGTATTGAGCTTTCGGCAAATTCTCAAATCCTCTAAGCCTCGAACGGAGAATGGGAGTGAAAATTTAAGGAACGAGGAGAATAATGCGATGAAGAGCGAAGGCAAGAGAGGTAATTTGCTTTGTTGCGCTTCTGGCTTGCCGGAGGAGAGGGGGAAGAGAGAGAGCTTGAACCAAAAGCCTGAAAGCTCAAGAATCGGAAATGAGGAAGAAGGGGGCGGGGAATAATATAAGCAAAATGAGGAAACGGTGCGTATCGCTTCATTTTCCGTAGAAACGTTGCGGTTTGGTCAGTCTGCTGTTCCATGTTCAAGAACAAATCCAAAATCCGTTATTTGTAAGGTATGTGGTTGGTCCAATAATAACTTATTGTTTATAAAAGTATAATCAAAAAAGTTAAATATTTTTAAATTAAATGTTTTTGTTCACAAGAACTCAATACATATATTTATGAAAAAATATCAAATGATTCTATTAAAATATCTCAATATCATATATCTATTTTCAGAAGAAAAAAAAATAATTTCATAGTAGATAAGTAATAAAAACACACTTAAACTCATTTTAGCATTATATAAGACCGATTTACTTGTGAGAAGTTAAATTGTATTTCAACTTGAATTATCATATTATTGAACAGTTCGAGCATCGATGCTAGCAACTCGTGATTGCCTGTTTTAAGGATCAGCTACTCGTGATTGACTCAATCAATGACAAACAGGTCGACCCTAGCAGCTCGTGATTGACCATGGTAAGGATCCGCAACTCGTGATCGAATAGGTCAATGCTTCAACAACATAGCAGAGATCCATTACTCATGAGGTTAGTGAACGGCTTGGACCTTACACATGTACGGGTTCAGGACAATTTCAAGCACGGGTCAAAAAGCACCGAATAGATTAAGGGGCACAACGAGCAGAAGATTCGATTATTCATCGAAGTGACATACTTGCAGTAAGCTCTCCAGAGCAGAAGACTTGCCGCAAGAAACAGCTTCAAGGGGGGTCATGCATTTTTGGCTAAAAGGTCAGATTTTGCGTTAATAGCCATTTTGGACTGGGACATAGCATTGCATTCAAGTAATCAAACAGGTTCAACAATTGTGAGCAAGAATAAACTTAAATAAAAGACCACAGAGCATAGCCAATTGTCAAAATGTATGAAATCTCTAGCAGGCACAGCTTGATAAAAATTTAACTTTGAAAAGGAAAACAAAGGTCCAAACAAAGAGAGGTTCACTAGAACAACGCAACTCAAGCAAAGCAAAACACAACAGACGCAAAATTTATAGCTTTCTGTGCTAGCTCTAGGAGAAAGGCAACTTAGTCTTAGCTCAATCCTCGTCCTCCTCGTCTTCATCATCTTCGTCACCACCGCCGGCTGAGTTCAGGGCGTTAAGCCTCTGTATCAAGCTAGCCTTCCTCTCATCATAAGTCAACTTCTTGGGGTTGTACCTGCAACAAGATTTAACACAATACCCAGGTCATAAACATATTCAATCAAAGTCTTTTTCCCAATTGAAATCATAAATCCAAGGCTAATTTAATTCGTCTTTACCTCTTGTGTTCCTTTCGAGGCTCTTTGTCGGATTTCTGAGCAGATGGGTCAGCTCTGATAGCAGCATGAACCTTCTTGTACAACTCCTCAAGATCATCAGCATCAACTTCCTTCTTGATATACCCACTAAAGTGAGACTGGTACTTTTCGGGTTCATCTTCAGTCAAGGTCTGTAGAGATGAATCAGATATGAAAATGTGATTCAATTAAGTTCTCATTGGAAGCCTAGTCTTTTTTAGCACGGAGAGATAGTAGGATTACTAACCCTCATGTAATCAGCAACGTGCCCACCATAGATGTACTTGCGGTGGACCTCAGCATCGAGTTGCTTGTTGTCCTTGTTGAATCCGGCAAATCGCTTGTCACTGTGAGGAATATCAAGTCCACCATCAAGTGCACCCTGAGGAATAAATAAACCATTAGGGTTTGACTGTTTGATAAGCACCATAAAAATCACTACTAGTTAATAAAATTTCAATGATACCTTGAGAGCACCAAAAACACGGTTGCCTGTTGTTGTCCTAAGAAGACCAACATCAAGTAGAGCACGGAATGGTCGGCGGCTTTCACCAGGTTCAACAGAGTAATCTTCACCAGAAGCCTCAACATTACCCTCATACTCCTCATCCATCTCAAGCTGCTTCAACACTCTACGGGCCAACAAAAGCCCAGTGCAATAGGCTGAATCCAACAAAGTGGTGTTAAAACAAAATTTGCAGGCAGAAATAAACACACAAATTAATGGAAAGCAATGTTCACCTGCAGCATAGTTGGTAAGACCAACTGTGAGTCCATAGCGAGGAAGCTCGTGAGAATAAGCAGAAGCAAGGATCATGTCACCAGCAATGGTGGCAGACACAATTTGTGCAATGACATCCTTGTTGGTGAATCGCACAACGAATCTGTATTTTGGGGTATTGTATTTGTTCTTGTCCTGATTAATCAGGCGAATTCTGGCACGGTAGTCAGTCTTGCCCTCTCGTCTTCTCTTGTACTTGACCTGAAACCTCTTGAAGTATGCCTTACTCTTCTGAGCTTTGACGAAGACCTGCAAGCAAAATATAAATCACACCAGTTGAATATGACAAATATACAAACCTAATTCCATCAAGAGTTCATGATCCAGTTTTAAAAAAATTTCCACTATCTTAGTACAATGAAATATACTAAAAATCATTCCTTTTAACACCTAATCTCTCGGAAGTATTAATCACAAATATTCAACCAATCGATTTAACGGGGGGAAAACGAAGAAGCTACAAACAGGTAGCAGAAACCGACCATAACATCAATAATATTCTGGATCTGAGAAGCCATGGAGGATTGAAGAAATCAAATCATTAAGACGAAACAAGAAAAATATAACCAAACAGAAAATCTACAAAATCCGAATTGCATTGCATATCTAACCGAAAAAACTGACCATAAGAACATATAAAACCAAATACAGAGTAATAGGGAATGAATTCAAATCTGTAAGAGTGAAAAGGAGCTTACCATTGCTACGGATTCAACCGAGGAAGCTCACAACAGGCGTGTGAAGAAGAGGAGGCAGGAGAAAAACCCTACTCGGCTTGATATAAAAAACCCTAATCTTGTCTACGGCTCAGATTTGATTTCTTAAAATGAGACTAGATCAACGGATAATATTGGTCCAAGTCCAATGGACCGAAAATAATGTTTGGGCTCCAAAATCCTGATGGTTATAACTCAAGCCCTACATTTCATAGTCTAATAAACAAATTTTCAAAATACTTTTTGTGATTTTTTTATTCAGAAATTACCTCTTAAAATCGTAAATTTTAAAATAATTAATCTATATTTTATTAAATTAAATCAACTTATATAGTATAAATCATGAGATTATAACTAATCAATTTTAACGTGAATTGTTTTTGTAAAATTTTTAGAAAACTATATGCTAAAAACTAATGTTATTGTAAATAGGTATTATAAAATAAATAAATAAACAGAAATATGTTAGTTATTAATTAAATTTAATTTTATCAATTAATATAATATGTTATTATAAATTCATTATAGTAATTTAATAGGGTTATAAATACTCTAGAAGGGGTTGAATAGAGTATGAAAATTTTTCGCAATATCGTATATCAAGGCTTTGAAATAGATCTCAAAGCATTGAAGTCGATTTGTGCGCTTAGTGACAAAACTATTTCTCAAGTCTTTGAAGTGGATTTCAAGGCCTTGACTTCGAAACCTGCAGGAAGTTGTTAGTCACAATAAAACGCGATAATAAGTGTGAAATGTAAAAGATCGACACGACGATATGTTTACGAAGTTCGGCCCTAATAGCCTACTCTCCGCCTAGGGTTTCCGACCCTAGGATTCTAACTATCTATTATTTGTCTTTTGTGAGTCCTAGATAAAACCTATAAGAATTTCCCTTCTTCTCTGAATGTAGCCTTAATCCTACGATCTAATCAACTCTATTCTAGCAATAATAGCCTAGTTACTTCGCAGAGTAACACACTCGAGTATAACAATATCTAGATATGTCAATGGAGCTCTTGTGTTTATCTCACTCTAAGGAAGTAGACTAATGTAAGCTTAAGAGGAAGATAAACTTTTGGATCGATGAAAATATTTTCGTATGATCGCTTGAAGACTTGGTTTATTTCACTTGTAAGCTCTTGTTTTCATCTGCAATCGGCATCTTCATTTATAGTCTTCTATGAAGATCTTCTTTAGTCATTGTTTCATAATCGTTGTAACATTTCTATTTCTCTACAGAATATGTTGCTTGGTTGAACGAGATGTTGTTTGAGAAGTAGCCGTTGCAAGATCTTCATCTTCAAAGTTGTTGCAAATTTCTTGAAGATCTTCAAGCCCTAGATCTTCTCTTGAGAGCCGTTAGAGATCTTTACCGTAATCTTCTTTCAACCGAGATCTTTTTTGCCGTTGGAGATCTTTCAAGAATCTTGACGAAATCTTCTTTTAAGCGTTGGAGATCTTCTCTTCAAAAATCTTTCAACCGAGATCTTTGCATTGGTTTAGATCGAATCGTCGAAGCATTCGGCTGAGATCTTCCAAGATCTTCTTGTTTTGGTTAGTTGGCCTTTGAAGATCTTCTCCTAGATCTTCCCTCTTGGTCGTGTGTTGTAAAGCCGAGTTCTTTCCATGTAATGCTTTTCAAGACCTACACACACTTTAACAAACAAACCATGACATGCAAACTAGACATATAACCGATATTTGTTAGTTTATAAAACCGCATTTATATGTTAAGTCTTCGACCATTTAAATAAAACAATTCATAATCAAGGTGGAGTTATCAATCTTCCCCTTGATGGAAGACAAAACAAATATCGTACCTGCATTCAATGTTAGATATATGCAAATAAATATTTAAAAAATGCAAAATGTAGTAATGTCGGATCGATCGCATATAATTTCTCCCTCTTTGTCTTTCTACAAGGGAGAAAAATAACAAAGTACAGGAGTTAAAATATTACAGACCCACAATTCAAAAACAAAGTTTTAAAAGCAGCCCACAAACGCAGTTCAAGGCCTTGAAATTAAAAACAAAGAAAATTTGAAGCGCATGTCAAGACCTTGACATCTAGTTTGAAGGCCTTGAAATCGATTTCAAGGCTTTGAAATCTAGTCCTCGTAGAACTTCTTCCTCCACTTGGAATGGGTTGTACCCTTGATTTTGTCTCCGACCTCTGCCTCAAGTCGCCGTTTCCTTTCTGCATTGCGGTACTCCTTGACAACAATATACTCTTCGGTTGTCAAAATGGTCAGCTCGAAATGAATAGGGTGAAGGATAGGCTTGTTCTGTAAACTGCGTTGACAATTCAGAAGAAGATTTGCAGCCTTTTTCCTGAATATGTTGAGCTGCATCTTTGTTAGCATGAAATATTGTGATATTTTAGGCACGTTTTCTAAGTGTATTTCATCTATATTGGTATTCATTGATAAAGCATAGAAGCAATTGTGAGTTAGTTTATCTATTTTGTCGATATAGAGGTCTACATAAGCTTTGTGTTGATTGTAGGCAATTAAGAGCTAATTCCGAACGGATTGAGAGAGAATGAAGTTAGATTGAGCATGTCCAAGGATTGAGGACATCACTAGAAGCTAAGGAAGGTTCTAACTTGAAGAATAGCACGAGACTAAGGAGAATTACGAGCTACACCTATTCCACGCTCTAAAATACGGCCGTACTAGGTTCCACGTTCTATTCCACGGCCGTGGAACTTTGGCAAGACAAGCGTGGATCATTCCAGTAACTTACACGGCCGTGGAGAGTTGTGACAAACCGTGATGAGTTTCCACGCTCTAAACCACGCTCTAAACCACGGGCGTGGAATCTTGGATAACCGTGATTCTGACGATCTTTTAACGTACACTTTGAAGCCATGATCTTTTACGCAATGGGCCGGGCTCATATTTTATCTTACCCTATAAAAGGACGGAAGAAGAGAGATTCCGTCACCTCCGCTTACCCTAGTTTTACGCCTTCGCTTAGATCGTCGTTGAGAGATTTGCGCTTTGCTCTATTGAGATTTCCGGATTGACGGAAAGAGTGAAGATTTGGAAAATTGTTCGTAAGGAGATTACGCTTTACCCTTAGGTTTGATTAGAAGACGGATTGACATCCCGTTCTTCGTTCTCATCTAAGATTGTGATTGATTGTGTTATTCTGAATCTATTTACACCATTGTTCTTAATTTGTGGATTTGAGATTGGTTTGAAGATTTATTGAAGGTTTTCGGAAGTTTTCATCTTTCATTCTTTTAAATCTTGAATTTGATATCATAATGACTGTTGTTGGCTAAAACCCTTTAGCAATTCTAAGGTGAAGGGTTGATAGTTGTGACTTAGATGATGATAGATCGATCGTAAACAGATTGGACCCTGAGAGTTAGAGAGAATCGCCGACGAACCTAATCCACGGTCTGTTCTTGAGCTTCCACGGCCGTGGAACTCAAGAACTACCCGTAATTTTGTGTCAGTTACGAACCTTGCTTTTACTTTAATCCAAAGTTAAAGATTTGCTTTAACTTAGTCTTGGCTTGCCCTTTTCTAGGTGGTAGTGAAGCCTCAACAACCTCTACCTCGATTCCGAGTGTCACAACCTTAATCGGTTAGTTGGTCTTGATCCTTGGATTACAAGTTTGGGTATTTGACATTAATTCTTGACTTTAGATCCTTTCTATACTAAAGCCTCAACAACCTTTATAGAGAGTGTCATTAGTTAAGTTATATAAAGCCTTGGAACTTCACCGTACATTGCTTTACATTCGTATACCTTTGCAAACCTCAACTCTGTCCTTATATCTTTAGTATATCTTGAGTCGATTGCCACAGCTGGATTCCTGGATCTTTAGGATTGTTGTTTTCCAATAATTTACAAAGCTCATACATTTACTTGCTTGACAATTCTTAACTGGATTTAACCCCCCAAATCCCTGTGTTCGATACTCTGGAATTCTTGCTCAACTATATCGATCCGTACACTGCGGGTTCGCTTGCTTTTATTCTAGTTTTATAAATTTAAAGCTTGATTGCACGCACGCTAAGTGGCGAACAATCTTCAATCAACGACATGATTTTTCCAGTGGTTATGAAGGTTAGGGCATTCAAGAGAAACATTTAGTCTATCTTGGCATGCATCACTAATAAGACCTCATGGTTGACATCCATCTTGTTGAGTATATCCAATTGAAAATCAACCATTTCCCTGTTCAAAGTGTCCAATTCCAACCTCGTCTCAAACAGTGTAGGAGCTTTTGAGGAAGATGTCACAACTAAAGCCTTCCCTTTCAATTTCCACTCTCCAGCAAGAGTTTTCTCAACCCCTAGACATTCCAAACATTGTTCATCAATTTTCCAAGTCGACCTGCTGGTCCTCAGTAGGGGTGTCCATGGAAAATTGAGAAAAGATTTTGGGGAGTAGATCCCCATAGGGTAAAGGAATGGCTCTGGTGGAGTTAATGATATGAACCATGTAATAAGATAAGGTTGGGAAGGTCAACATCTAAACCAGACATAATTTGATAGATCAACTCTAGTGTTTGATCCGTGAACAGTTATCTTGTATTGGCTCGGGGAATTACACATCTAACAAACACAGTAAAAACAATTTTGGCTTCTAGGGTTAGGGAGGTGTGAGTAAGTTGTCAAGAGGTGGAGTTGGGAATCAAAAACCGTTCATTGGCCAAACTAATGCTTTCAGATCGAGACGGATGATTGAAGAAGGTAGTGGTGGAAAACCCTAAAATTTCACATAAAATTGTCGGTGTGAGAATGATGGACGTACCTTTTACCACTGTTTCGAGAGTTAGGGTTCCCTTATCCCTTTTGGCTGAGAGATTCACATAGAACAACTTGGTCAGTCTGGTGAAGACAACATCTCCGAGGTTAAGGACATTCCAGACCGAGCAACCTTCTAACAAAGAAATGTGTTACGCTCAGGATGTGTGTGATACGCAATAGGTTTTAAATTTATAACTCGATATATTTCTCCTATCTCCTAGCGAACCCGCAGTGTACGAGACGTTTGTAGTAGGGATAGTATTCCGAGGTCGAACACAAAGACTAAGGTGAGATTGATTCGAATAGTGATTTAGTTTAGTGAAGATCTAGATTAAGAAAAGAGAAGGGAATAAAGAAATGAAAATCTAAATGTTTTTGGTAAGTTTTTAGGTGATCAATCAAGGATCACAAATCATGCAAAATGAACAATCAACTATGCTAACAAATCAACACAAACAAACAAGCTAAAACGAGGTATAGATCAAAGAGAGAAAAACGGATTCTAGGGGTTGGAAGTCCCGGTTATGGCATAGGACTCAAGCTATCTAATCATTCCTTGGATTAACTATGATATGTTGTGAGTGAGTGTTTCTAGATTGGGATCAATCACCGGGTAGGTCTCATGGTCCACTAGTCCGTCCCTAAGGTCTCATCACCGGGTAAGTCTCTAAGAACCTAAGGGATGGAATTCTACACAAACCGGATTGCCACCTAGGGCTCTAACCTATCCTCACCGGGTAAGTCTCGAAAGGGTTAGTCCTAAACAACTATCCTAGCACACTTAGTCCAATGGCGGCTTATGAGGCTCACCACTACCTAGGGTTTGTCATCTTCGAAATCTAAGAGTAAGAATCACCGGGTAGGTTTCTTCTAACACTTAGTTGCTAACACTAGGTCACCCTAGGGTAGATTTAACTCAACAAACACTAGGATTTCAACATTCTAACAATCTAAAACTAGATCCATCGAACCAGGGAGAATCACGGGCTGTTCTACACCTTCCACGGCCGTGGAATGGCAAGAACAAACCGTGGACTCCAACAGAGGCTTCGTTCAAGTAAACAAGTCATCCAAAGGTAAATCTAAGTTCATCCTATCATAGTCTTAGCCATAACCATCCTTTCCTTACCCTAGAATCGCATCTATTTAGCCTACAACATGCATCATAACAATCGAAATCATCAAGTATAAAATCATGGCTTCCATTTGCAAGATAATGAAGAGAAGGAGATGAACAAGTGAATCAAACAAACCAAGCTGAAATTAAGATTAGAAATACTCACAACCCTTCCAAAAGAAGGTTTAAACGATTCTTACAACTCTAGAAATCGATTCCGAAATCCTTCACTACAAAAACTATCAAGTGCTAGCAATGGTGTATTCTTCTCCTCCCTCTCCAATGGAGCTCTTCTCCTTCCTTCAATGGTAGCTCTCCTCCTTAGAGAATCTTCTTCTTGAGAGAGTGTATTTTGATTCCCAATTTGATTGGATGATAGGGGATGCCTTCTCTCAGCCTTGCAGGAACACTTTTATACTACCACCATGCTAGAGAAGGTCAAGAGATCATGGCACAGCTGTCACAACCGCCTGACAAAAACCACGGTTGGTTCCACGGCCGTGGACCCTTCAGTGACCGTGGTTTGGTGCTTCAGCGTTGCCTTGGTTCATCAAGCTTCGATTTGGTGCATGGCTTGTGTTGACAAGGTTCCATGAGTCCTCCTTAGCCTCTAGCTTGCATCCTAATGGGTCCGAGGGTGTGTCATCTTGATGAACGATCCTCAAACGTATCGATTAAGCTCCTAAATCTCCCAAGATACCTACAAAGCAATGCAAAAGTCCGTGTAGACGTCTATCTCGACAAAATACGTTAATTGAGTGCAAACGTCGTGAACTAGTGCTAAACCATGCATGAATGAGTGAGAAATCTATCTAAATGACTACCTAAACCTAAGTCATAAATCGTGTTATCAAAATGCATGGTAATAGAAGAGTCTTCAAGAACTTCAAATCGACCGAATCACACATGTAGAGAGGCCGATTGTGGAATTCATCCAACCATGTCCTTGTAGCTTTAAAATTCCGAAACCAGGTTGTCGGCTGCCCGGTGTGAGTCGAGATCTCCACATCTACTTGAGTGGAATGCTCTGCTGATGTTGAGGAGATGTGAGCCACAATTTCTCTGTGAGTTGAAGCAAGACGGTTTGACGATTTCTTGGGAGCCATGGATGTGTGTTTGAGAGAGAGAAAGTTTTAAAAGTTGAAAGAGTAAAGCACAAAGTGGGTTATGTAGTTTTGAACAAAGGAAAGAGATAAGTGAAAAGGATGATTGCTTTTAAAATGACATGTCAAATCAATTTAAGGCATATCAAGATCTTGATAGAATCAAGGTCTTGATAACCAAAATTTGATTTACATGTTTTCCTAATACATCACAACCAATTTTCAAACCAAAAATTTGAATTTTAAAAACAAAATCTTGGTGAAAGTTTTTGAAATCATTTTAAAAATTCTTCTTTAAAATGATTTAATGATCAATCATATAAAAAGATGAAAATCATAAATCCGATCCATTGTATCACTGTTGTCCTTGAAATCCGTTTCAAGACCTTGTATTGTATTTCAAGGCCTTGAAATAGTAAAGTGGATTGCATTATAAGGAGAAAATAAAACGATTTACTCCCCCCCTAAGATACTGCTTCCTTGTTCAACATACCAATCTCCAATCTAATAAAATTGAATCTATCTTCAGGTAGAGGCTTAGTGAATATATCTACAAGCTGCAAGTTAGTCAAAATAAAAGATATCGATACGTCACCTTTTTCAACATGATCACGTATAAAGTGATGTCTTACGTCGATATGCTTTGTTCTTGAATGCTGCACAAGATTTTTAGTTATCGAAATATCACTAGTATTATCACATTTAATAGGTATACCTTTGAGATTAAAACCAAGATCACAAAGTTGTTGAGCTATCCATAAAATTTGTGAATAAAAAGTTCCACAATCTATGTACTCGGCTTCAGCTGTGGATAGGGCAACATAATTTTACTTCTTGGAGTGCCAACTAATTAGGGATGACCCTAAGAATTGGCAACATCCATAAGTGCTCTTTCTATCGACCTTATAACCTACAAAGTCTACATCTGAATAGCCAACGAGGTGAAACGAGTTTTGAGGTGGATACCATAACCCTAAATCCTTAGTGCTATTGAGATACCGAAATATCCTTTTCACAGCTATCAAGTGTGACTCTATGGGATCAGCTTGAAATCTTGTACACACTAAATATAATGTTAGGTCGACTAGTGGTTAAATATAACAAAGAAGCGATCATACCTCTGTACTCCTTTTATATGACACTCTTACCATTCTAGTCTTGATCTAATGAAAGAGTTAAACTCATAGGAGTTTTTGATACCTTGGATTGACCCATTATATATTTCTTGAGCAAATCCTTGGTATACTTACTTTGATTAAGAAAGATTCCTTTCTTAGCTTGAATGAGTTGAAGACCAAGAAAGAAACTCAACTCTCTCATCAAGCTCATCTCAAATTCCCTACACATAATATCTGAAAATTCCTTGCATAGAGAATCGTTAGTAGCACCAAATAATATATCATCAACATAGATTTGTACTACTAATAAATTGTTACCTCTAGATTTGGAAAACAAAGTTTTGTCAATCCAACCTCATTTGAAATCATTTTCAAGGAGATACTTGAACAATCTTTCATACCAAGCTCGAGGAGCTGGCTTAAGACCATAGAAAGCTTTGTCTAATTTAAAAACATGATCCGGAAAATCATCAATTTTAAAACTAGAAGGTTGAGCAACGTAGACTTCTTCTTCTAAGAAGCCATTTAGCAAAGCACACTTAACATCCAATTGAAATAGCTTTATGTTCATGAAGGATGCAAATGCAAGTAACATACATATGACTTCTAACCTGGCAACTGGAGCAAATGTCTCTCCATAATCAATACCTTCTTTTTTGTTATAGCCTTGAGTTGCAAGTCGTGCTTTGTCTCGAATGATTTTGCTATTTTCATCCAACTTGTTTCGAAACACCCATTAATTCCTGTGACGGATTGTTGCTTAGGTCTAGACATGAGAATCCAAACTTTGTTTCTCTCAAATTCATTTAGCTTATTTTGCATGACAATGATCTAATCAGGTTCTTGAAGTACTTGAACGTAGTTCGTGAGCTCTACAAGAGAAACAAACGCAGAAAAAACAAACAAGTTGTTTACCCTAGACCGGGTTTGCACACCTGCTTTTGGATATGAGATCACGCTCTCTTGTGGATGATATGAAGAATGTTGAAACTTTCTTCTCTTAAAGTTTGGAACAAATCCTGATGACTGAGGCTCGTTTACTTGACTCGTTTCAGGTACCGCTATAGTTGTGCCTTTGGATCCTATGTCAAGGCCTTGAAGTTGGGTTTCAAGGCCTTGAACTTGACTTCCAACAGTGTTGCTGTTTGTCGTTTCAGGGTCTTGAAGATGCGTTTCAAGGTCTTGAGATTGTTCTCCGGTATCTTGAATTTGTTCTTGCATGTTCTTTTCTTGAGCCTTAGGACTTAGGGCCTTCTTCTCCATCAGAATTTTGATCTCCACGTCGATTTAGATTCAAATCTGTAAAGCTATCACTCAAAGTACCATCATTGCTTTCATAAAAATAACATGTATACTTTCTTCAATAACTTTGGTACGTTTATTGTAAAGACGATAAGCTTTATTATTTGAAGCATATCTAATGAAGATAGCTTCATCACTACGTGCATCAAATTTTCCAAGTTTGTCTTTTCCATTATTATGGACAAAGCATGTACATCCAAAGGGTTTAAAATAGGAAACATTAGGTTTTTGTCCTTTAAATAGTTCGTAAGGAGTCTTTTTAAAAAATGGACGGATTAAGCATCTATTTAAGATGTAATTAGCTGTGTTAACATCGTCAGCCCAAAAGCTTTTTGGCAAACTATTTTCTAAAAGCATAGTCCTAGACATGTCCTTCAAGGTGCAGTTCTTACGTTTCACAACCCCGTTTTATTGAGGTGTTCTAGGAGCTGAAAATTTGTGTGAAATACCATATTTTGCACAAAACAAATCAAATTTAAGTTGGTCAAATTCTCTACCATGATCACTTCTAATGGAAACAATAGGTAGATTTTTCAAAGTTTGCAACTCCTTACAAAGTTTTAAAAACTCATACAAAGCTTCTGATTTTTCCCCTAAGAATGAGATACATGTAAAACGAGAAAAATCATACACAATGACAAGGATGTATGGTTTCCCCTTGGGAGATTTGACACACATAGGTTCACATAAATCCATATGTAAAAGTTCAATGGGTTAAGAAGAACTTACAACCTTCTTTGGTTTGAATGAACCTCTTGTTTGTTTACCTTGTGTACAAGCCTTACATAGTTCATCAACCTTGAAGTTTAGGTTTGGTAAACCGTGTACCAAATCCTTTGAAAGAAGTTTCTTCATCGTATGCATGCTTACATGACCAAGTCGTCTATGTTGTAAGCACGACATCATCCGATAATTTATCTTGAACTTCACATTTTTCTGAATCAAAGATCACTTTGTTACCTTTGTCACATATTTGAGAGATGATAAGTAGATTATAGCTGTCAACAAGATAAACATCATCAATAAAGTTAGATGAATTATAACCGATTTTATCAATTCCAATAATGTTACACTTCCCTTTATCACCAAGAGTAATGATTCCAGATGATTGTTTTTTTAAATCTGAAAACAGTGAGCTTTTTCCACTCATATGTCTTGAGAAACCACTATCTAATATCCATTTATGCTCCTTAACCTTGGTGATATCCACATCATCAACATAGAGGTTTGAATCCTCTTCTTGATCGGCCATTAAACATAAGTTTGCTTGATCATTTTCTTCATCTGACTCATTTGTTGAATCTGAGTCACTCCACGATGCTACCATAGCCTTCTTCTTTCGATCATTCTTCCTAAAGTTGTTCCTCTTCTTTTGTGGACAATCCTTTACAAGATGATCTACTTCACCACATTCAAAGCAAGTCAATAGTTTATTTTTCTTATTAGGGTTAGAAAACTTACCTTTGGATCATGATGATCGTGGATATTCTTTGTTCTTCATTTGAAAAATTCTTGCAAGACCTATTGAAATCAAGGCGAATGGATCTTCCTCCTCCTCATCACTCTCTTCATCATCCGATGGAATGTTATCCTTCTTGGATCTTAAAGCAAGATTCTTTGCGTTTGATGGTAGTTCTCCATCTTCTTCACCAAGAACCATTTCATGGGTGATTAGCTTTCTAAGTAGGTCGTCGAGAGGTAATGTTGTGAGATTTTGAGCTTCTTCAACAACGCTCACTTTTGTTCCCCACTTAGCTTTAGGTAAGCTTCTCAATACTTTCCTTACTTTTTCTTCATTCGTGAAGACTTTTCCAAGTGAATCAAGATTGTTCACAATCTCGGTTAATCGTGTGAACATATCTTTGACGCTCTTGTTTGAATTCATCTTGAATAATTCATATTGCATGAGGAAGATGCTTATCTTTGTTTCCTTGACTTGACTTGTTCCTTCATACATAACTATTAGCTTGTCCCATATTTCCTTTGTACTCTTACATGATGAGACACGATTAAATTCATTAGCATTCAAGCCATAATAGAGCAAGTTCATGACCTTGAAGTTCTTTGATACACTATCCAAGTCTATTTGAGTGAAATCAGCTTCCTTCTTTTCGACTTGGACTCCTTCAACCGTGGTGGTTGGGATTTTTGGACCAGTTTGAATAATGCTCCATAGATCCATGTCCTGATCAGTAATAAACATTTGCATTAATGCTCTCCAATGGGCAAAGTTGTTACCGCAGAAGAGGGGAGGGGGTCGAGATGTGGATCTTCCTTGAGAGAATCCACCACCACCTACAGATTTCATGATTAGTCTCACTAATGGTTAAATCAATATACTTGACTCTAGCTCTGATACCAATTGAGGAACCGAATAGGTGAATAATAAGGATATAAATACTCTATAAGAGAGGTTGGATAAAGTATGAGAACTTTTCGCAATATCGTATATCAAGGCTTTGAAACAGATCTCAAGGCCTTGAAGTCGATCTTTACACTTAGTGACAAAACTGTTTCTCAAGGCTTTGAAGTGGATTTCAAGGCATTGACTTTGAAACCTGCAAAATGTTGTAAGTCATAATAAAACGCGATAATAAGTGTGGAATGTAAAAGATCGATACGACGATATGTTTACGAAGTTCGGCCCTAACAGCCTACTTTCCGCCTAGGGTTTCCGACCCTAGGATTCTAACTATTTATTATATGCTTTTTGTGAGTGCTAGATACAACTTAGAAGATCTTCTCTTCTTCTCTTAATGTAGCCTCAGTGCTACGATCTAGTCAACTCAATTCTAGCAATAATAACCTAGTTACTTCGCAGAGTAACACACTCGAGTATAACACTATCTAGATATGTCAATGGCTCTCCTGTGTTTATCTCACTATAAGGAAGTAGACTAATGTAAGCTTAAGAGGAAGATAAACTTTTGGATCGATGAAAATGTTCTCGTATGATCGCTTGAAGACTTGGTTTCTTTCACTTGTAAGCTCTTGTTTTCATCTTCAATCGAAATCTTCATTTATAGTCTTCTATGGAGATCTTCTTTAGTCGTTGTAACATAGTCGTTGTAACATTTCTATTTCTCCACAAAATACGTTGCTTGGTTGAATGAGATCTTGTTTGAGAAGTAGCCGTTGCAAGATCTTCATCTTCAAAGTTGTTGCAAGTTTGTTGAAGATCTTCAAGCCCTAGATCTTCTCTTGAGAGCCGTTAGAGATCTTCACCATAATCTTCTTTCAACCGAGATCTTCTTTGCCGTTGGAGATATTTCAAGAATCTTGACGAAATCTTCTTTTAAGTTGTTGGAGATCTTCTCTTCAAAACTCTTTCAACCGAGATCTTTGTGTTGGTTTAGATCGAATCGTCGAAGCCTTCGGCTGAGATCTTCCAAGATCTTCTTGTTTTGGTTAGTTGGCTTTTTAAGATCTTCTCCTAGATCTTCTCTCTTGGTTGTGTGTTGTAAAGCCGAGTTCTTTCCTTGTAATGCTTTTTATGACCTACATACACTTTAACAAACAAACCAAGACATGCAAACTAGACATATATTGGTATTTGTTAGTTTATAAAACCACATTTATATGTTAAGTCTTCCATCATTTAAATAAAACAATTCATAATCATTGTGGAGTTATCAACCCTGAACTTACACTAGTGAATAGTTCTAGAACCAACAACCAAATCCTTAATGTGTCAACCGATGAGAAGGAGTTGGACCTGAATTTTCACCATGAAGGCGGAGTTGATTTGCAAATGGGGTTACCATAGTGGTGAATGGTTCTAGAACCAACAGTCAATCCTTTGAACGATCGAAGAAGAAGAAGAAATGGTAGGTAGGAAAATAAAAACAATCTATCCCCAAGAAGCTTGGGTGGACAATATTATTTTTACGGGATTCTTTAGCCAAAAGAATCCCGTACAAGAATACAATCCCAAAGCTCCAACTCATAACAAACGACTCTATTTTTGCCATCCCCAAGAATCCCGCAAAATAGAATCTAAATGAATCCCATAGAATACAATACCAAACATGCCCTAAAAGAACCAAAAGAGGAGTAAGAAATACTTAGCAAAAGGTCTTCATCAATCAAAATCTGAATGAGAGCAATAATAAAGATCCTTTCTTGTGTTCCAAAGCAAAAGGAATCTAAAAACTAAGTATTCTCTAAAATATCTCACAATCTTTCTCAATTTTCAACAATGTTGTTGTTGTTGATGATGACGACGATGATGATGATGATGATGATGATGATGATGATGATGATGATTCTTCTCTCTTTCACGAGTGTAAAGATTTGTATTGTATGTGTCTTGACGTCCTTTAGGTGTTGCTAGACATCCCATATATATAGGAGAGATCTAGGATTTTGAGGCTCTATCTTTAGGCGATATCTTACAAAATCTCGGGTGGTCGTACTAAATCTCAGCCGAGTTTTATCTTTATTGTCCGAGATTTGTCTTCTGCAACGTGTTATCCCTTAGCTCTTCCTTCTATCTTCCTTGATGATATCTTATCCTATCTTTTGTGCTCCTTAATGATCCACCGTGCAACTTAGTCCAGGTATGTTCCATTTCCGCTCAAAACTCCGCCAAATTATCTGCAAATGTAACAAGAATCCGTGTAGACCTCTTTCTCGCAAACTATGTGATTATAATTAAAAGGATATGGATTCATGCCATATGTATGCAAAACTGAAGGAAAAAACTCGCAATATGCATGAATATGCTAGCACATAATTCATGTCATCAAAATACCCCATACGTGCCTCTTGCTTGTCCCCACGCAAGGTCCAAATTTAGGATACAAGATGCCATGGATTATGCATGCTCAAAAACAAAAACTCTTTTTGGAATGCACTTTTATTCATGGATCACTGTTAGCATGAAATATTGTGATAGTTTAGGCACGTTTTCTAAGTGTATTTGATCCATATTGATAGTCATTGATTGAGCATTGATGCATTTGTGAGCTAGTTTGTCTATAATGTCGATATAGAGATCTACACAAGCTTTATGTTGATTATAGGTAATTGAGAGCTATTTCCGAACGGAATTGAGCAAAGATGGAGTTGATTGAGCATGTCCATGGATTGAGGACATTCATAGGAGCTAAGGGAGTGTCAACTTGAAGGATGCACGAAGCTAAGGAAGAATCACGTTCTTGCCCTAAACCACGCTCTAAAATACGGCCGTACTACTTTCCACGTTCAAGTCCACGGCCGTGGAACCATGGCTAGGGAAGCGTGGTTCATTCCAGTAACTTACACGGTCGTGGAGAAGATGGTTCAAACCGTGTTGATTTCCACGCTCTAAATTACGGCCGTGGAACCCTTCCACGACCGTGATCTTGGCGATCTTTTTCGCCACACTTTAAGCCACGATCTCCTACGCAATTGGGCCGGGCCGATATTTTATCTTACACTATAAAAGGACGGATGAAGGGAGATTCCGTCACCTCTGCTTAGACCTTCGCTTACGCATAGACGCATCTTACGCTTGCGCTTGGAATTGCCCTAATTTCGCATTTGGCGGAAGTTGTGTTTGAGAGATTTTGGCGCATTGCTATTGTGATTTCCGGATTGACGGAAGATTGAAGATTCGGAAGATTGTTTGTAAGAAGATTTCGCTTCTTACTTAGGTTTGATTTAGAAGACGGATTGACATCCCGTTCTTCCTTCTTATCTAAGATTGTGATTGTTTGTTCTATTCCGAATCTAGTGACGATTATTGTTCTTGATTATGACTTTGAGATTGATTTGGAAGTTATTGAAGGTTTTCGGAAGTTTTCACCTTTCAATCTTTTAAACCTTGAATTTGATATCATTATGACTATTGTTGGCTAAAACCCCTTAACAATTCTAAGGTGAAGGGTTGATAGTTGTGGCTTAGATGATGATAGATTGATCGTAAACAGATTGGACCCTGAGAGTTAGAGAGAATTGCCGATAACCCTAATCCACGGTCTGTTATTGAGCTTCCACGGCCGTGGAACTCAAGAACTACCTGTAATTTTGTGTTAAGTTACGAACCTGCTTTTACTTTAATCCAAAGTTGAAGATTTGCTTTAACTTAGTCTTGGCTTGCCTTTTCGAGGTGGTAGTGAAGCCTCAACAACCTCTACCTCGATTGTGTGTGTAACAACCTTAATCGGTTAAGTTAGTCTTGATCCTTGGATTACAAGTTTGGGTATTTGACATTAATTCTTACCTTTAGAACCTTTCTATATTGAAGCCTCAACAACCTTTATAGAGAGTGTCTTGTAGGTGAGTCATATAAGGTTTTTGGAACTTCATCGTACGATTACCTTACATTAGCATACCTTTGCATATCTTAACTCTGTCCTTACATCATTAGTATATCTTGAATCGATTGCCACAGCTGGATACTTGGATCTTTAGGATTGTTGTTTTCTCAATACTTGAAAAGCTTCTTACATTTACTCGCTTGATAATCTACAATTGAATTTGTTCCCCCCAAATCCCTGTGTTCGATACTCTGGAATTCTTGCTCAACTATATCGATCCGTACACTGCGGGTTCGCTTGCTTGATTTCTAGTTTTATAATTAAAGCTTATTTGCACGCACGCTAAGTGGCGAACAAGTTTTTGGCGACGTTGCCGGGGATTTGGTTTAGGCCGAATTCGGTTGCCGGTTGTCAAGCTTGGGAGTTTGCTCTCGTTATTTGATATTTCTTTGAGTGCATGCGCAAGTCTAGGAACACCGAGGATCTCATACCTCTTGATCAAGAGCTTGAGAGGACTTTAAGGCAAAAGCGAAAGGAAAAGAAAATGGCTGAAGAACGTGATCTTCAATCGGAGCTAGCGGAGAAAGAAGCTCAACTCCAATGAAATGAGAAGATTCGCCGAGATGAAATGGATCGTCATCAATCTCAAGTTGACGATCTAAAGGATATGATGTTCCAAATGAGGATAGAACTAAGCAATCTTAAGAATAAAGAGAGCAAGAAATCCTCAAGGAGATCCTTAAGGTCGAATAGAGGCCATTCATCCGCTGAAGATAGCGACTCTTCCATGCCACCATTAGAGGAGATTGATCCAAGGATCAATGCGAATCCATTCGCTCCACGGACAGCTACTAATCGCCGTGTTCCACCTAGGAATGTAAGGCTGAACCGCGTGGATGAAGAGCCAAGAACTCTTGGCCAAAGGATGGATCCAACGCAGCAACCACGATGTTTAGGTGTGAACTTTGATGCTGATGATTTACAAGGGTTTAGCTTCAACCCTCAAGTTATTACTCTTGTTCGCCAAAACCAATTTGGTGGGACAAGCGCTGAATCTCCACACCAACACTTGCAAAACTTTGAGTGTATGATGGAGACAATGAGACCGAAAAATGCAACTACCAACAACTATAAGCTCAAGCCTTTCTTCTTCTCCTTGAAGGGGAAAGCATTGTCTTGGTATCAAGCTCTTCCAAGTGGAAAGCTTGAGACATGGGAGGATCTTTCTGCGGAGTTCCTCACTAAGTTCTTTCCGCCATCCAAAACGGCAGAACTTAGAGGTAAGATTAATGCTTTTTCCATGAGATCTAACGAAAGTTTGTTTCAATCTTGGGAAAGGTTTCAGGATTTGTTATTGGATTGCCCTCATCATGGCATATCCAAGCTTGCATTGCTGGAGATATACTATAAGGGGCTGGATGTGGAGACACAATTCAAGCTCCAATCCTTCTCATGTGGTACATTCATGGACATGAGGGAAGATGACGTTTGGGACTTCATTGAGAAGCAAGCAAGGGTCATAGAGAAGTATTCCCACCGGAAAGTTGAGGGAAATCGTGTAGAGCAAGGAGCAAAGCTCACACATGAAGCTCAAACTCAAATCTTTTCTCTCAACAATGAGATTAAAGAGTTGAAGGAAGCTATCAAGACCAACTTTCCAAAGCAACAAGGAAAGGATGTTGGCTACTTGGGCAACAACAATAATGGTGGAGAGAATACAAACCGCAACAACAATAACCGGAACAACAACCGGAACAATTGGAAATGGCAACAACAACAACCGGAACAACAATTGGAACAACAATAGGGGTTCAAACAACAACAATTGGCGCTCCAATCAACAAAATTCCGGTAACTCTTATCCTTCCAATTCAAATTCACTAACTCCACCTTCCTCTTCCTCTACCCCTTTGAAAAGCCAGGGGCAAACATCTAATGGAGGAAACACTTTGGGAAAGGAGAAGCCCGATCCCATGTTGGAAACGATCTTGGGAAAGCTTCAAGGGTTGGAGAACCGCATCATTAAGGTTGATGATCAAATTTCTAAGGTTGATAAAGCCCAAAAGGTTTTAGAAAACCAAATGTTCAGCCAAGCGGAGGAAGTTCCTAGGAATCAAGGGAAACTTCCAGGAAAGACGGAGGACAACCCTAAGGGAAGGGTGATGGCAATCACAACTAGGAGCGGAGTGACTACCACCAATCCGCAACCTAAGTTTGTTGAAGTCCCCGTTGAGAAAGTCAAAGAGAAGGGGAAGGAGAAGGAAGATGTCTACGTTCCTCCTCCGGCTTACAAACCTCCCCTACCATTCCCTCAATCTAGAGCGAGAGCGCGTCTAGATAAACAATTTGGTAAGTTTATAGAACTCATGAGCAAGCTGCATATTAATATACCTTTCATTGATGCTATTGTAGGTATGCCGGCTTATGGCAAGTTCTTAAAGGAGATCCTCTCTAACAAGAGAAAGTTAGAGGACTTTGGAGAGGTTAAGATGAGTTCGGATTCTTCGGATCTCATCAAGACCATGAAGGAGAAAATGCCCCCAAAGCTAAAGGATCCGGGGTCGTTTTGCATTTCCATAGGAGTGGGAGATGTCACATATGACGCTTTATGTGACTTAGGAGCAAGTGTGAGCATCATACCACTTGCATTATGTAGGAAGATCGGTTTAGGCGACCCTAAACCGGTGAAGATGACGTTGTACATGGCGGATCGATCCATCACTCGCCCCGTCGGTATTGTAGAAGACGTCCCGGTCAAGCTAGGTAAATTCTTTGTTCCCATTGATTTTGTTGTGCTTGACATTCCTGCAGATAGTCCGGTCCCGATCATACTCGGAAGACCGTTTCTTGCAACTTCCGGCTGCATAGTCGATTGCAAGAATGCTAGGCTCGCCTTTGACATAGGAGAGGAGAAGGTAGAGTTTGTTCTTTCCACTCTAGTGAAGGAGCCAATCTTTGATGAGGATATATTCAATATCCAAGATGAAGAGGGGTTGTCTAGAGAGGAGGTAAGTGCTATTCTCTTCAAAGATCCTTTACAAAAGGTTATTACTATGAGTCTAACGAATGTAGGGGAAGAAGAGGAGTGCAATGAGGTAATTGAAGCCTTAGAAGCACAAGAAGAAGTGGGTGAAGTGGAATTTGAGATGCTCCACGATGAGGCAGAAAACGTGAGAATCCACAGCCATACACTATATTCCACGGCCGTGGATTTCACAAACCAAACCGTGTCCCACTCCAGAGAGTTATACGGTCGTGGAGGAAGCAGAGCAACCGTATTCCCTTTCCACGCCCTAAACCACGGCCGTGGAGGATGCAGGGAAACCGTGATTCTGGCCGTGGAAGAGGGTGATCGTGCCTCTTCTTCAACTTCTCTTGATTCTTCTCCTACACCTTCTACTTCCTTAGACACTTCTAAGGAAGCATCGGAAGCTCCACAAGAGTCATTGAAAGCTCCGAAAGCAATGAAACTATCTAAGGTACGCTTTTCTAGGACCTAATTCTACCTTTCCGGTTATTGTTAGTTCCGATCTAAGCATAGATGAACATAATGAGCTCATGGTTGTCCTTAGGAAACATAGAAAAGCTTTAGGATATACTATTGAGGACTTAGTAGGAATCAAACCTTCCCTATGCATGCATAAAATACTAATGGAAGAGGACTTTAGGACTTCAAGACAACCTCAAAGGCGGTTAAATCCGACCATGAAGGAGGTTGTCAAGAAGGAAATACTTAAAATTCTTGATGCAGGTATCATCTATCCTATCTCCGATAGTAAGTGGGTGATTCCGGTTCAAGTAGTTCCGAAGAAGGGAGGAATGACGGTCATCACCAACAAAAACAACGAACTCATTCCTACCCGAACCGTAACGGGATGGCGGATGTGCATAGACTACCGCAAGCTTAACAATGCGACGAGGAAGGATCACTTTCCATTGCCATTCATCGATCAAATGCTTGAAAGGTTAGCACAACATTCACATTTTTGCTATCTTGACGGTTATAGTGGTTTCTTTCAGATTCCGATACACCCGAATGATCAAGAGAAGACCACATTCACGTGCCCATGGGGTACGTTCGCTTATAGGAGAATGCCCTTCGGGCTTTGCAACGCCCCAACCACCTTTCAAAGGTGCATGATGGCCATCTTCTCCGAATACATTGAGGAAATCATGGAGGTCTTCATGGATGACTTCTCCGTATACGGTTCCTCTTTTCACAATTGTCTTTCTAACCTTGCTCTTGTATTACAAAGGTGTGAAGACACTAACCTAGTTCTTAATTGGGAGAAGTGTCAATTCATGGTTAAGGAAGGAATTGTTTTAGGACACTTAATCTCTAGTAGAGGGATTGAGGTGGATAAGGCAAAAATAGAGACTATAGAAAAGCTTCCTCCCCCAACTTCGGTGAAAGGGATAAGAAGTTTCTTAGGACATGCAGGATTCTATAGGCGCTTCATTAAGGATTTCTCTAAAATATCAAAACCTCTTACTAATCTATTGATGAAGGATGCAGTTTTTGAGTTTTCGCAGGAATGTTTAGATGCGTTCAATATGATCCGGGAGGCTCTAATTTCAGCACCTATTATCCAACCTCCGGATTGGAACCTTCCCTTTGAGGTTATGTGCGATGCTAGTGACGTAGCTATAGGAGCTGTTATTGGACAACGAAAGGAAGGGCGAACCCATGCCATATACTATGCTAGCAAGACGCTAGATGAAGCGCATCTCAACTACGCCACTACGGAAAAGGAATTTTTAGCCATTGTTTATGCTATTGACAAGTTTCGCTCTTATCTTGTAGGTGCAAAGGTGATTGTCTACACGGATCATGCTGCGATCCGGTACCTCCTTGCAAAGAAGGATGCGAAGCCAAGGCTAATTAGATGGATTCTTCTCCTACAAGAGTTTGATCTTGAGATCCGCGACAAGAAAGGTTCAGAAAATTCTGTTGCGGATCATTTGAGTCGCCTAACACATCTAGAAGACGACCACTTACCTATAGATGACTCCTTCCCGGACGAACACCTACATATCATTGAGGAGTGCATCGATGTGATCTCCAAAGGTAACGAACCATGGTTTGCTGATTTTGTTAACTATTTGGTTTGTCAGGAGATACCACCCGGATTATCCTACGCACAAAGAAAGAAGTTCTTTAAGGATGTCCGGGAATACTTTTGGAATGAACCTCTCCTCTTTAAGAGAGGTCCGGATGGCATCATTCGGCGATGTGTGCCGGAAGATGAGATGCAAAGTGTCATCCGCCATTGTCACTCACTACCATGTGGAGGACACGCTAGTTCGAACAAGACTAGCGTAAAGGTATTGCAATCTGGATTCTTTTGGCATACTTTATTTAGAGATGTGCAATCCTTTGTTTCTTGCTGCGATGCTTGTCAAAGAACAAGTAATATCTCTAGGAGGAATGAGATACCTCTCAACAACATCCAAGAGGTGGAGATTTTTGATGTTTGGGGAGTAGACTTTATGGGACCGTTCCCATCCTTGTGGAAACCAATACATACTCTTGGCGGTGGATTATGTTTCTAGATGGGTGGAAGCGATTGCCTCTCCCACCAATGATGCCATGGTGGTGGTTAAGTTCTTTAACAAGACCATCTTTCCGCGATTTGGGACACCAAGGACTATCATTAGTGATGGAGGTTCTCACTTCATTGCCCGGCGCTTTGAAGCTCTTCTAGCTAAGTATGGGGTTACTCACAAGATTGCTACCCCTTATCATCCACAAACTAGTGGACATGTTGAGATCTCAAATAGGGAGATCAAAGGAATTCTAGAGAAGACGGTTTTAAGGACTAGGAAGGATTGGTCCTTGATGCTTGACGATGCATTGTGGGCGTATCGGACTGCGTACAAGACTCCCATAGGAACCACACCATACAACCTTGTGTATGGGAAGTCTTGTCACTTACCGGTGGAGTTGGAGCACAAAGCGTTTTGGGCCATCAAGTGGTTGAATTTTGGCATGAAGGAAGCGGGAGAGAAACGTCTCTTGGACCTTAATGAGCTGGAAGAACTCCGCTTGAACGCCTATGAGAACGCTAAGATTTATAAGGAGAGAGCAAAGCGTTGGCATGATAAGCATATCATTCCAAAGGACTTCAAAGAAGGAGATCAAGTTCTCCTCTTCAATTCAAGGCTTCGTCTCTTTCCAGGTAAGCTTACATCTCGTTGGACCGGACCTTTTCTAATTAAGCGTATTTTCCCCCATGGTGCAGTTGAAGTATGGGGTGAAGCGGGCGGAAGCTTTAAGGTGAACGGTCAACGACTCAAGAAGTATACGCCGGAACTCCAAGCTGAAGAGTTCGCGCCCACCGCACTCGAATAAGTGCGAAATTGGTCTAGCTACGGACCTTAAACAAAGCGCTTCTTGGGAGGCAACCCAAGGTATTGCATTTACGTTTTTGTTTTCGATTCATAGTTTAGCTTAGTTTAGACGTTTTTGCTTTGTTTTGCCTTCGATTCCTTCCGGTATGTTCGTGTTTTTGGATGTAGGAACAGTGGAAAAAGAAAAGGGAGGAATAATTTTGGAGAAAAGTGATGAAACTTGGACTTTGGAGCATTACAGAGAGTTCCACGGCCTAAACCACGGTCGTGACAGCTACAGTGACCGTAATTTCCAAAAGCCTTTGAAAAATCACCAAAACCACGGTTCCGTACATTTCCACGGCCGTGGAACACCCCGATAGACCGTGGTTTTCAAAATTTTTCCTGTCACTATATAAACCACGTTCTTCACAAAAACACTTCACAAATACCCATTTCCACGACCCTTTTTGCCGATTCCACGCCCTTCACCTCAAATCTCCGTTCGTTAATCGTTTTCAACGATTCTTCGTTCCAAATTGAAGCAAATTCGACCACCAACGAGATCCAAGCAACGAATCGAGCGGCAAATCACCAAGGAACGCACAATTCGGATTTTAAAATCCGAAACCTTGGTTTTTTTCACTCTTCTTGGTCTTTGTCAATTTGGGTTCGTTTTTGCTAGAAATTATAGGAGAACTGATTGAAATTGGAAGGAATTAGACTAGGGCTGCCTGATTGTTGAGTTTGAGTGCTGTTTGTTGAATTTTGAGAAAAGTCGAGACGAATCACGATCTTTGTCAGTTCCACGGTCGTGGAAATACCAAGAACAGACCGTGATTTTGAACAGTGATGGACTTCGTGAGGAGAGTTTCTGAGAGAATTAAGGAGAAGAAGAATGACCAAAACAAAAAGAGGAAGGGTAACCCCTCTTCTTCTTCATCCTCTAGAGCACCACCACCTTCCTCCCCTTCATCTCCATCATCACCTTCATCACCCGCACCTCCTAGCCCTAGAGTACCGACCATTCATGAGGATCACCTCGATGCACTCGAGAGGATCCATGAGAGGGCTGTGATTGGACCTAGGTACCTATTGTTAGAGGATCTAGCTCCTCTTAACATCATAGATGACCTTACTTGGCTCTTGGATAGAGCCGGACTAGTTGTCTTCTCGGCTATCCGAGAAGACGCCTACGAGGAGATCACGAGAGAGGTTGTGACGTCGTTTGAGCACATCCACGTGGATAGGACCGTTTCTTTCCGTCTTATGGAAAGAAACTATGATTTCTCCATCTGGGAGTTCAGAGCCTTCTTCGGGTTCCATGAGACCTTCAATGGTCGTTTTCCTAGTGGCGTTTACGCCAAAGATTTTTGGGAGGAGGTTGCTATGATTTACGCCAGCGAGGACCGCTGGCAACCAGCTGGACACCAAGGCTAAGTTGATGTATCACTTAGCCTTGAAGATTGCTCACCGTGTTCTTTCGGAGTGTCTCTTCCCTAGGACGGAGACACCTCAAAAGATCAAGACGGATGAGCTCTTTCTGTTGTATTCTATGCTGTATGGGCGCCGAGCTGACTGCGCCACCCTCTTAGCTGCTACCATGAGCAAGCTTAAGAACAAGAGGAAGGGCAACATTGGATATGGTGGGATAGTTACCCATCTTGCTAGGATGTTGGGGGTTGATTTTTCTGCACGTACACGCATACCAGCCGTACCCCTAGGACTTCAGGCCTTCATGACTAGAGGTCTCATCTTCCCTACACATAGAGGTCCGCCTTATGCAGCCATGCCTTGGGAGAGCAGGACGGGTAGGGGTATTGAGTGGCTACAGGAGTACTCCATTATGGCTGGACGCCATAATTGGAAGGAGACGTTCGCTGCTATGCATGCGAACAGGATTGCAGCTCCTCCGTATGTCCCACCACCGCCCGTAGTTGAGGAGGAGGAGATGAGGGATCAATATGAGGGAGTAGGAGGAGCAGAGCAGGAGTTTGGCACGTTTCCGGATCAGCCGGACATTGCTTCTGATGTGCCCAGACGTTCTCCACGTCCCGCCAGAGCTTCAGGTTCGTCTTCTCGCCGCGCCAGCGTGAGTGAGAGACCTACTTGGATGGATACACCTCCTGCATGGTACGGACCTCCACCTCCATGGTCTGCACAACAGCCACCAGCACCAGCACCGTCGGACGCACCAGTGTGGTATAGTCATGCCCCGGGATGGTACGAGCAGATGCCAGATTGGGCTACTAGCCTTTCTGACAAAGTAGGAGCATTGGAGATTCGAGCCGATGCTAGAGATGGACGCATGGACGACCTCGATCATATGATGAGAGACGTCTACCGCCAGCAGTTTGGGCGGCACTATGACGCTAGCTTCTCTCCATTCCCGCCTCTACCGGCGCCACAGTGACGATGATGATGACCGATAGCTTTAGCCGCTCCACCGCCATTTTGTGAGTTTCTTTTTCTTTTTCTTTCTTTCTTTTCTTTTCTTTCTTTTATTTGAACATTAGGGATAATGTTTGTTCCAAGTATGGGGTGGGGTGTAACTAAAAGTTTGTAATAACTCTTACTCACTATGATTGCTTCTATCGAGACTATCTTGCATGTTCATTATATTGTTGCACGTTTCATTATTGCATTGCATGAAAAAGAGTTTGAAAAACCCATAAAAATTGAAAAATTTTGAAAATTTTGTGCTTCTAAGGAATTGAGATGATTTCTATGATAATCGCTACTTGTGAATTGAGTTTGATGACAATTGCATGCTTAAACGATTGGTGAATTGAAAAGAAATTGAATGAATTGATTATACCTCTTTTACAAGTTTCATAATGTGATGAATGTTACCTAAATCATGTTGAGAAATTGAAGTTGAAATCACACTATAAGTTCCTATGCTTCTTGTTGAGATGATTAAGGCAATTCGATTTTTCTTTCTTCTTTCTTTTATCATTTAGCCCCTCATTGAAATTATGGCCTCCTTTACCTATCCGGGAATTTGGAGGAGTTGATTGATATTGGCATGTTTGATGTGGGAGGGCCTTGAAAGCAATTATTTGCAATCAAAAGAATAGAAAGAAATTGTAGGTTTGGGGAAGTCAATCATGACGATGAGTAACTCGGCACCATTCACATAGCCGGGTGTTTGTGTCTTGCCAAAGTCGGATTGAGCGATATTCCTAGCGGATTATGGTATGTGCGCTAAGGGTTTGAGGCATCTCATAAAAATTGAGAAACGCCAATCTCCTAGGCTTCGGTTTTTGTGCACCTCTATCCATAACTCCAAAAGTAAAGTCGAAAAATGAAAGGAAGAGAGCGAAGCTCTAAGTTGAAAGTGCTGCGGAAACCGCAAGAGAAGAAGAAAGAGTATATATCCACTTTCCCGGATTCATGCACCACATTCCTTAAAGTTTCCTTCCCTTTCCACATTCTAGACCTTTTTCTTTGAAAGTCCTTAAGATTAAAAGAATGTTATATGACTTGGTGATCTAAATTGAAGTTTCTTATGATTGATTTTGATAATGTTTAAAGGTTATGATGTTTGTATGAAAGTTTAATTGATTCGTGAATTTTCTTTACTCTTTACTCTTTGATTAAGTGTGTGAAAGTCTTATAAACGATTGAAGCAAGATTTGAGAATGATCTATTGTTTAGAAGGCACATTCGTCCAAAAGAAGTATTGCTTTGAGAAGGTACACATATTTCATCCTAACTCTTGTTTTAAAAGCTTTTTGAAAGACCTTGCTTAGGGACAAGCAAGTGGCAAGTATGGGGTTATTTGTTAGCATGAAATATTGTGATATTTTAGGCACGTTTTCTAAGTGTATTTGATCCATATTGATAGTCATTGATTGAGCATTGATGCATTTGTGAGCTAGTTTGTCTATAATGTCGATATAGAGATCTACACAAGCTTTATGTTGATTATAGGTAATTGAGAGCTATTTCCGAACGGAATTGAGCAAAGATGGAGTTGATTGAGCATGTCCATGGATTGAGGACATTCATAGGAGCTAAGGGAGTGTCAACTTGAAGGATGCACGAAGCTAAGGAAGAATCACGTTCTTGCCCTAAACCACGCTCTAAAATACGGCCGTACTACTTTCCACGTTCAAGTCCACGGCCGTGGAACCATGGCTAGGGAAGCGTGGTTCATTCCAGTAACTTACACGGCCGTGGAGAAGATGGTTCAAACCGTGTTGATTTCCACGCTCTAAATTACGGCCGTGGAACCCTTCCACGACCGTGATCTTGGCGATCTTTTTCACCACACTTTAAGCCACGATCTCCTACGCAATTGGGCCGGGCCGATATTTTATCTTACACTATAAAAGGACGGATGAAGGGAGATTCCGTCACCTCTGCTTAGACCTTCGCTTACGCATAGACGCATCTTACGCTTGCGCTTGGAATTGCCCTAATTTCGCATTTGGCGGAAGTTGTGTTTGAGAGATTTTGGCGCATTGCTATTGTGATTTCCGGATTGACGGAAGATTGAAGATTCGGAAGATTGTTTGTAAGAAGATTTCGCTTCTTACTTAGGTTTGATTTAGAAGACGGATTGACATCCCGTTCTTCCTTCTTATCTAAGATTGTGATTGTTTGTTCTATTCCGAATCTAGTGACGATTATTGTTCTTGATTATGACTTTGAGATTGATTTGGAAGTTATTGAAGGTTTTCGGAAGTTTTCACCTTTCACTCTTTTAAACCTTGAATTTGATATCATTATGACTATTGTTGGCTAAAACCCCTTAACAATTCTAAGGTGAAGGGTTGATAGTTGTGGCTTAGATGATGATAGATTGATCGTAAACAGATTGGACCCTGAGAGTTAGAGAGAATCGCCGATAACCCTAATCCACGGTCTGTTTTTGAGCTTCCACGGCCGTGGAACTCAAGAACTACCCGTAATTTTGTGTTAAGTTACGAACCTGCTTTTACTTTAATCCAAAGTTGAAGATTTGCTTTAACTTAGTCTTGGCTTGCCTTTTCTAGGTGGTAGTGAAGCCTCAACAACCTCTACCTCGATTGTGTGTGTAACAACCTTAATCGGTTAAGTTAGTCTTGATCCTTGGATTACAAGTTTGGGTATTTGACATTAATTCTTACCTTTAGAACCTTTCTATATTGAAGCCTCAACAACCTTTATAGAGAGTGTCTTGTAGGTGAGTCATATAAGGTTTTTGGAACTTCATCGTACGATTACCTTACATTAGCATACCTTTGCATATCTTAACTCTGTCCTTACATCATTAGTATATCTTGAATCGATTGCCACAGCTGGATACTTGGATCTTTAGGATTGTTGTTTCCTAATACTTGAAAAGCTTCTTACATTTACTCGCTTGATAATCTACAATTGAATTTGTTCCCCCAAATCCCTGTGTTCGATACTCTGGAATTCTTGCTCAACTATATCGATCCGTACACTGCGGGTTCGCTTGCTTGATTTCTAGTTTTATAATTAAAGCTTATTTGCACGCACGCTAATGGCGAACAATCACCCACAAAGTGATGTTTCAAGGTATAGGTAGACAATATACGTATTAAAAAAATCATAGTATGGAAAGACAATAACACTTTACTCAAAAGCATACATGAAAGGTAAGGTAAAGAAGTCAAGATAATCAAGAGAAAACAAATCTAAACCATTAAGCCTTAAACATGTGCATAAAGGTCTCAAGGGCTTTCAACATAAAGAGGCCAAAGAAATGTGTTAAGGGTGGGATGTATATAGGATATGTGGTGCAAGTTCAGGAAAAAGAAAAAATCCACAACATTGATAACTTCACAACAGATCCACAAAAAAATTAAGCACATGCACAACTATAGTACGTCTGGAAAAAAAAAAAAAATCCTTTTTTCTAAACGCTCTCTTTTTACCTTATTTGCGAAAAGACTAGGGTGGTGGCGATAGAGCGGCTCGTGAAAGGAGGGATGACGGAGGAGAGCCCGCCGCTTGCCGGCGACGCTACCGAAGTGATGATGACTGAAACAACGATCCCAACTGATACGACGATGACAAAACCGGCATCATAGAGAGATGACCATCTATGACAGTGCTGAAACTACTCTTGTGATAGAGATGAATGCTAATACCGAGAACAGGAATGAAGCTGCAACAGGTTCTACCAATCCACTAGTTATCATGCCTGTCGATATGACTCAACCGGTTGTGGAGAGGCTTGGGGTTTTCACTGTTGGATCTGCTACTAGTGTACTGACACCAGGAGCAGTCACTTGACAAAACATCAAGCCTTGAATGTACAAACTAATAATCAAACGCATGTGAGGTCCTGGAGTGAAGTTCTAGGAGGGATAAAGACCAACTCTTTTGCTAAGGATATGATTACCAAAGAGTCTCTCAATGGAAAAGTCACAGTATGCTACCCTTACGGGAATGATGGAGATCCAACCATTGTAATAGATTAGGAGGTGACATTGAATCTTGAATCCAGATGGTACAACTCCATTGTGTTCAAAGTTCTGGGATTTCCCATTGCATTCCGGTCATGGAACGAAAAATAAAAGATCTTTGGAAATGTGGAGATAATGTTCAAATTATTGATCTGGATAACAACTATTTTCTTGCTAGATTCAAGAGCCAAAGTGGGCTCATGATGGTCCTCACAAGAGGATCATGGGTTGTTTCTGGTCGATGCTTCATCATGAAGAGATGATCTCCTAATTTCATTACCTCCAATCCCATATCTTCGGCACTAATCTGGTTGTGAATTACGGGAGTCCCTGTCCAGTGGTACCATGAAGCAATCATATGGTGCATGGTAGAAGGAATAGGTTTACCCATCACGATCGAACCAAAGACTCTACATTTTAATAGAGGTAGATTTATCAAATTATGTACTGAGATCGATCTAAGTCGACCCTTCAAGAAAGCCATCTATATAAATGGATTGAGATACCCCATCGAGTACGAGGGACTCGATATGATTTGCTTCAAGTGTGGAAGATATGGCCACTACGCTTCCCATTGCGAACTTGGTGATAATACCACAAGCTAGGGAGATGACAGTGCAATTAGTGAAGCCAACCCTGAAAATGGAGGAAATGTGAAGGCTGCGCAAGAGATACACACACCGCCGGTAAGCACTCTGGTGGCTGAGAACTCCGACTCCGGGTATGGTCCTTGGATGCTGGTTGCGAGGAGGAGCAAGATTGAAAAATGAAAGAATATCGTATCAAATAAAACGGGATACTCAGCTGTGACTATTAGGAATCAAAATACTACTAAACAAGGAAAATATATGCAGCAGAAAGGAAAGAATGTATATCCAATTGTGAAAAACAGAATCAACGGAGACGGCCCACATAAGGGAAGCATTGGAAAATTGGGTTCGAGGCCCAAATGAAATGAGGCATCATCTAATGGAACAAAAAACATTGATGGATCTATTATGTCGGATAGTCAAAATGGTACTACTGGGCCGCAGGTAACTAACATCAATAAACAGGATGGGCCAAACCCACAATCCCATAATGCAGCGAGTCCCACTTTTAGGGATACAGTAGAAAATACTTCAGAAAGTGGTGGCAACGAGGAGAAAAAGAAGAGACGTAATAAAACTAAAAACATTGCACGTAGATCAACATGGAAAGCTAAGAAATCTGTAGAAGCCGTTGCGACCCCTATCACGTTTAAGCGCCAACGAACAGAATTAGAAGATGCTGCTCATGTCAGTGAACATGCAAGAGGGGACATGATGAGAAGTAGAGATGAAACACCCCAACAGAGGGTTGCGAGTAATTCTCCAGGCAATCCTGAGCATCATAGGGATACATTAATCAACACTAATAATGCTTTACAAGAGGATACAAGTTAGAATGCAGAAGCAACCCCTTCATTCAAGAGCGTGGAAGCCAAAAATATTGTGCAACCAGATGTGATCACTCCAACCGGAGAGAACGAAGAGATGAGGGAGAACTAGAATGAGAATAGTGGACGAGCCTCGATTCAAGAGGGTATTTGACCTATCTACCTCCTATTTCCCCTCTCTTTTTATTGTCATTATGAATATTCTCTACTGGAATGTTTTTGGAGCCGGTAAGAACGGGTTCCGCCGAGCTATTAAATACCTTTGCAGGCAACACAAAGTTGATGTCCTTGCCATCTTTGAGCCCCGAAATCTCAGGGGAGAGAGCCAAAGCTATATGCGACCGTTTGAGCTTCATAGACTGTTTCCGGGTGGAAGCGGTTGGCTTCGAAGGAGAAGTGTGGATACTCTAGAAGAAGGAGAAGATTAATATCAATATCTACAACACCAATAAATGGTGCATCCATTCCATAGCCTCTGATGGATCTAATCAATACCATATGCTGATGGTATATGCCCCCCGGATTGTTCTAGACGAAGAGCCTTTTAGAGTGAACTTGATGCTGAATTGACAAACATCACTGATCCGCTCATCATTGGGGGTGATTTTAATTATATCAGATTCCTTCATGAATTCATGGGAGGATCAGGAAGACGGCATGACGACTCGGGTGTCTTTCACGACATAGTTATGGAACATGGCCTCATTGATCTTAGCTATACAAGAGCTGACTACACGTGGGATGATAGCAAAACGGCTAATAGAGGCGTCCGGAAAAGATTGGATAGATTTCTCATGAATCATAATGGTAGGATGAAGTGGCCCAATGCCAATGTCAGACACTTAGCCCGGTTCTCTTCTGATCACTCGCCCATTCTTCTTTCCCTGGATCCAACCATTTTGCAAAAGAAAGAAAGACGGCATTTCGGGTTTGAGGCAGCATGGATGACCCATGGAGACTTCCGCCCCATGGTGGAAATGTGTTGGTTCAATAACCCGGAGATAGGTAACGCTCTTCCTAATATCAAACAAGCTCTCGTTGTTTGGAATAGACTTGTGTTTGGTAATGTGTTTCGCAGGAAACATGAAACCATTGATAAACTCACGAAGATCCAAACAAAGATTAAACATGGCACCGGGATCAGACTAATCAAGGAGGAGCAAAGATTACAAGAGGAATTCGAAAACATTCTTGAGCAAGAGGAGATTATTTGGTTCCAAAAATCTCGAGAATAGTGTTTAGAACACGGGGATCGGAACACTACCTACTTCCACACCCAGGGCCGTCTCAATGATTTCGGAGGCCCCGTGCCAAAAAATAATTAACGTATTTTAAAAAAAATTAAATCTATATTATATTATTTAAATTCATTAGTAGCATTTTATTAACTGTATTTTATATGCTGAAAATTAATTTTAATTTGACTGAAATAATATTTTTAATAGGCATTATAGATTAAACAAAAAATAAAATTTCAAAGAAAAGGTCAAAAAGCAAAAATATTAAAATTAATTTGTGCTTTAATAATAAGGTGTAACATATTAAATAAAACAATAAAAATAATAATGAGAAGGGGCCACAATAATAATAAAAATAATAATGAGAAGGGGCCCACAATAAAAAAGAAAGCTGAGAAAAATTTGCTAGCAGCAGGATTCGAACCTGTACTAATAGGTAAAATGATTGTATTCATACCTGCTGGGCAAGGAAAACTGTGATACACAAACTATTATTTTTAAATATATGAGGCCCTTGAAATTCCGGGGCCCTGTTCACAAGAACCGGTAGAACCGGTCACGAGCCGGGCCTGTCCACACCTCCACTATCATTAGGAGAAGTCGTAATAGGGTGACGGGCCTCAAGTTGGAGAACGATGAGTGGGTAGAAGATCAGGATAAACTTGAGATGCATGTTGTGAACTACTTCAAGGATTTGTATAGCCTTAGGGATACCCACCCTACTAGTCCTAGTCATATCAGCACCGTGAGCTTCTCTGATATTGATACGGTCGAGTGGGATATGATGTGCAAGCCTGTGGACATGGAGGAAGTCTGGTCGGCAGTCAAGAGCATGGGTGTGTATAAAGCACCGGGTATCGATGGTTTTCAACCTGTCTTCTATCAGAAATGTTGGAATGTGGTGGGACGCTCTATGAGAGAGGAAGTGGCACATTTCTTCGCGAACCAACAACTCTACCCGAGGATCAACGGTACGCTTATCTCTCTCATTGCCAAAGTAGGCAAACCAGAGTTCATAAGCCAATTCAGACCCATCGCCCTTTGTAACGTCAGCTACAAGATCATTTCTAAGGTTATGGTTCAACGTCTCCAGAGAGTTACTGGAAAGCTAGTTGGGCCCACTCAAGGTAGTTTCATTCCTGGTCGTCTTATTCAAGATAACATTGTCCTTATGCAAGAAATTGTTCACTCTATGGGAAAGAAGAAGATTGGTAAGCAATGGATGCTCCTTAAGCTTGATCTGGAGAAAGCTTATGACAGACTAAGATGGGACTTTGTTGATAGAGTGGTCGTGGAAGCAGGTTTTCCAGAAGTGTGGGGCAAGATGATATATGAATGCATTAGCTCTGCCAAAATGCAAGTCCTATGGAATGGAGAGAGACTGCGTAGTTCACTCCGGAGAGAGGCATCAGACAAGGGGACCCGTTGTGTCCCTATCTTTTTGTTCTCTGTGTCGAGAAACTCAGCCATCTTATTATTGAGGCAGTGGAAACCCATAATCCTATCTAGAGGAGGTCCGAGTCTATCTCACCTTTTCTTTGCAGATGATATCACCTTGTTTGACGAAGCATCCATTCCTCAACTCAAGGTTGTCATGCACTGCATTGATGTTTTTTGCAAGGCTTCTGGGCTTAAGGTTAGTATGCAAAAGTCGCGAATCTTTGTATCCCCTAATGTCTCAAGGGATTTGCGCATAAGTTTAGCCAGTTTGAGTGGAGTTGAAGTTACTAGAAATCTTGGTAATTACCTTGGCGTTTCACTCCTACAAAAACGGGTGTCTAAGGAAACCTTCGCCGACCTCCTAGATAAAGTTAATCACAAACTCAACGGATGTAGAAGCAAGTCTCTTAGCTTCGCCGATAGGTTTACACTTACGAAAGCGGTGCTCACCTCGCTCCCTATTTATTCTATGGTGGTGTTGACCTTGTCGGTTAGTGTGTGCAATACCATCGACAAAGCTTGTCGCAATTTTGTGTAGGGCCACGCCGATGGCAAAATACATATGCACACAATAAGATGGGATGTGTTGGGTCTCCCAAAGGACAGAGGGGGACTGGGCATATGCAATATGCATGACACTAACATTGCTTGCTTGGGAAAATTGACTTGGAGATATCTGAAAAGCCCTGACAGCTTGTGAGCTAAATTTTAATGAGTAAGTACGTCCGCAATGGGAGAATTGTCCATGGAAGCTCTTCTCATATATGGAGCGGGCTGAAAACAGGTTTTCAACAGGTTATCGAGCAAGGATCTAGGTGGGCACTTGGTGATGGAAGATCGATTAGGTTTTGAGCGGATAAATGGCTAGACCATGAGCCGCTTCTTGCCAATACTAGAGACATGCTGCAGCAAGGTGATGACTCCCGATTGGTTCGCAGTTACTGGATAGATAATGAAGGGTGGAATTGGAAAGCTTTGGAGATTTTGCTACCCATGGAGTTGCTTCTTAAGCTGGTTGCGGTTAGTCCATATACAGAAGCCCACACAGAGGATCGAGCAACACATCCTAATATTTACAGGAACGAACTGGGGTGGAGGCTAACACAGGACGACAACTACTTTATTTACGGGCTCTAAAAATTTCCAACTTAGCGAGGGCGACATCTTCGGGAGCATATGGTGGTTGAGGGTGCAAGAAAGAGTGAATTTTTTTTATATGGAAACTCCTTAGTGGTGGCGTCATGAGCAACGAAGAGAGGCGACGTAGACACCTGTGCAGTGAAGACGAATGCGGTGTTTGTCAACAATCTGCTGAAAATCTTGAGCACCTCCTAAGGGACTGCCCCCCTTACGAGGAAGATGTGGCGAGAACTCCGAGCGGACTGGTTTGTAGAGGACTTCTTCACCATACCCTTTGAAACTTGAATACGAGGTAACATCCTTTCTAAAGTTCATGTCTCTAGTTTGTATTTGTGGTGTGAATTATTTGCAGTGGGCTTGTGGGAAACTTAAGAATGGAGGAATGAAGTGATTTTCAACAACTCCTCTGTCAAGTGGAATAGAAGCCGTCACGTACAAGCAAGAGCAAAAGAATACCCAAGTTTGGCAAATAAGTAACAAAGGCTACAGAGAGAAGGCAAGGACCATTATCAATATCGCTTGGGAACCTCCCCCACCCAGGTTCGTGAAAGTTAATACTCATCGCTCCAAGAATAGAGAGGGCCGGACTAGCGCTGCGGGCGTCATTCGTAATAAATCTGGAGCGTGGGTGAGAGGCTTTGGAGCCAACCTTGGTATATGTTCCGTCCCTATGGCGGAGCTATGGGGTGTGGTTCATGGACTGAAGGTTGTTTGGGATCTTGGATACCGATCGGTAATTGTTGAAACCGATTCCCTATTGGTCGTCCAACTTCTCAAGAAATCCATAGCCCCTCACCACCCTCTAACTAGTCTGATATGCAAGTGTCAAAGCTTTTTGAAAAGAGACTGGATTATCCAGTTTCGACATGCCTACCGTGAGGCGAATAATGTAGCGGACTTTCTAGCTAACTTTGCTTTAAACTTACCTATTGGTTTGAATGTCTTGTATGACCCGCCGGAGGGTGTAGTGGATCTTTTACTTACTAATGTAAGGGGTCGGGCTATCCCCCGTGTGATGACTACTTAGCCTTCTTTCCTATTAATAAAAGTGCGTCCAGATGCGCCGGAGACCACCAACTCTCCTTCCGACAAAAAAGCACTTTTTTCAATTTTCTTTTTCACTTTTCAACTTCAACTTCACATCGCTTTTCACTAACATGCTTCCTAATTTTCGGATAGGTAAAAGAGAAGGAAAATATATACAATATAAGAGGTGCTAAGCATGATTAAGATGAAGAAAGAAAAGAAAAATTGAACTGCCTTAATCATTCCAATATGATGTATAAGAACTTATTATGCGGTTTCGACCATTATATCTCAATCCTATCAAGTCATCAATAGCATACAAATCATACATGGTTTCAATTAAAGTATACAAGTCCACATATGATATAATCAATCTCAACACATACAAGTCAATTTTTTGTCTATTCACATTCACAATTATCATCATTGATATCATATTCATCCTAGAAGCACAAATTTTTTTTTTCAAAATTTTCATTTTTTTTGGAATTTTCAAAAAACATATAGATGCAAAACATAAAAGAAACATGTGACAAGAAACTAAAGTGCAATGCGATAAACAAACGTGTGACCAATGCTATTACAAACCGAAAGTGCAAATGCAATAAGAGGAAACATAGTGACATAAAAGTAAAAAGATTGCAAGTACCCCCCACCCCATACTTAAAACTCACACTGTCCCTAATGTGAAGAATCAAGCACAAGATGGAGAAAATACTCAATGTAAAATGGCGAGTCTAGAAATCCAATCAATCTTGCGGTGGTGGCGGTGGGTACGGGTAACGTGGAGCAAGTGGATCATAATGCGCTTCAAAGGTGTGATACTACATATCCGCCCATATCCCCTTTGACACGGAGTGTCGCGCATTCATCTGGCGCAAGTCACTATGTATCCCTCATATATCGCTAGTCATGCTGTTGAATCTATTTGTCAGGGCACTCAACTGTCCAGAGAACTTAGAATTGTCAGATCTGCGTTGACTCCTGCGCCGAGGTGCATGCGAAACCGAATGTCGCGGTCTCATCGGCATCTCTTGCCATCCAGGAACCCTATCAATCCAAAATAATGCATAAATCTAACAGTCCACCCGATCTAGTTCCTCAAGCAAGATCCTACCATTACTTGTAGAGATCTTCAAGAAGCTCTTGCCGATGTGCTTGAGTGAAAACTAAACCAATATATTTTGTAAGTTTATACATGCTTGTCCAGAGTCCTTGAAGGATATTGTTGTTTGATTCTTCGCAGGCTATATTTATGCACGACATAAACATACATTTAAACAACTTGCCCAATGATTCTATTAACCATAAATAAAAGGATACTTGCAAATGAATGCTGAGATGATGGTATAAAGTGAGGCCCAGAATCCCCATCACATTAATTACACTTTTAGACGTCGCTTATATGTCAATCATTCAGAAAAAACAAAGGCCAAATTAATCAGCCAAATATGCATTTTTGAGATTTCTCTATAGTAATTAGGCCCATGCTATAAATATGTTTAGTAAATGTACCCCTAATCAAACCCCTTACCTTCCAACTTCAATTTAATGTAAGTGGTAAAAATTAAAGCGGTAACAAACCTAATGAAATTAAAAAAGGGCAAATTTGGCCAACTTCTTTCAAAAACAAAAATATACCAAACATTGTATTACCAAAACAAGAACACTACAACGAAATCTAGAAGGAGTCTAACTTTCTTCCCTACCGAGTTGTATGACAGAATTGACGAATCCTTGGTGAACCTGAAGAGTTCATTGAATCGTCAACGGTCATGATTTAACGTATTTAAATGGTATGCGTGCATTTTATTTAATACGGTATTTAATTAAGGCATGCATCATATTACAATTAAGGAAATAAAACATATTTAAATGGTAACATAAGGAGTCCATTGAATCGTCGTCGGTCCTCATTGTAATAGGAGTCCGGCATATGCACATGTAGTTAATGTGAAATTGTATGTGCACTTTCTCATGCAATTATTTTAAAATATGCAAAACTCAAGCATACTTAATTTTACCACAATATTAGCACACAATATGCTTATTAGGTATTATATACAAGCTTTAAAGTTCTAATCAATATATTTCAAAAATATAACTACATAGTAATTAATATGATTATTTCTAATTATTGGAACCACAAATGTGCTTATGCATGTAGAAAATTGCAATTACATTCGTGCAATCACAAAAGTGCATATGCATTGAGTCAATGTGAACTTGTAACTCTTTATTCGTGTACTCGTGCACTACTCACAATTGATCGTGCAATATGACCTTTAACGTGCAATCACTAAAGTGAATATGTATTGAATCAATGTGAACTTGTTAATCTTTATTCACATCATGCACGTAATCATGCACTACTCACAATTGATTGTGAAATGTGACCTTAAATGTGCTTAATTTTCAGTTTTGATTTCGGTTTTTCATTTTGATTTTCAATCACAATTAGTATAACAAATCTAGGGTCGAACATGTTAGGTTTGATCCAAACTGACCTGCTTGATTTCGGTCCAAACCGGCCCGCTTGATTTCGGTCCAAATCGAACCGAAATTTTAGGTTCGGCATATTATAGAATTTCGGTTTCGGTTTCGGTTTTAGATTATTAACCGATTAAATCGGTCTAAACCGATTTGAACCGATTATATATATATATATATATATATATATATATATATATATATATATATATATATATATATATATAGGGTGTGGTTCCCATGAGAACACCCGTAACGTGAGAACATGAGAACAATCGTACACCGTTGGATGTGAGTATTAAGGGTTGAGATTTAGAGTAGATATCAAAAATAATAATAACTACGAATAATAATAATTAGGAATCCAACAATAACTACGAATAATCCACTCAACCAACAATAACTACGAATAATACATTAAATGATATGGCACATTCGTAACAAAACTGATAATAATTACGAATCTGTTCTCATGTTCTCACGTTAGGGGGTGTTCTCATAGGATCTATACTATATATATATATATATATATATATATATATATATATATATATATATATATATATATAGGGTACGGTTCCCATGAGAACACGCTTATCGTGTGATCATGAGAACAATCTTAAACCGTCAGATTGTGAGTATTAAGGGTCGAGATTTAGGGTAGATATCATAATTAATAATAATCCATTCAACCAACAATAACTACGAATAATACATTAAACGATACGACACCTTCGTAACAAAATTAATAATAACTACGAATAATATATTAAACAATAAGGTATTTTCTCATGATTATACGATAAGCTTGTTCTCATATGATCTATATTCTAAATATATATATAATATGGTCAGTTTTTGGAGAGAACCTCTAAAAGGCGTCTATCAATACAATGATTCACAACCTTCATATACTTACGTGGACGGAAGCAACCTGAACACTAGCATTCACACACTCCCATTTGTCTACCTATACCAACAGTTAGGTGAGGCGACTCGGGAAGGAACACATCAAATGGTCCGGTTTACAGTTCTTCTCGGAGTAATTAAACTATGTATTTATAACTTACTATAATTAACATTAATATTGCCGTTTCATTTTAATCATAAAATGTTATATATCCAAAAGCAACATTTAATTTCTTTGCTTTTTCCATGTTTCTAAGCAAGAGTTCGGAGTGTCATTGGGTAAAAACCTACCGATGGGCCCCACTTTGAGGCATATAAGATGTTACGGATTTTAGAAGACCGCTTATGTCGTTATAAAACACAAATTGAGATTTTGGACGTGAATGATGTCGTATGGTTTCCTTACAACCTAGTTGCATTGAAACTCATATCTATGTATAAGGGTACAATCCAGTTACATCCATTCATCAAACAATATCAACAGGCTTACTCGTCAATTCGACCAAGTTTAACGGATACCCGTGGAACCCTTCCGCTCATTGAATTCCGCTCAATTTTGGATAGATGCCGAAATGACCGAGTTCAACGGATGCCAAAACGGTCATTAAATTTGGGCATGCCAAAACTATGTTAGGAAAATATATGACAATGAAATAAAATTGTGTTGAAATATGTTTATTAAAGTCCGACCCTTATTCGTCGTATCCTTACAATTCAAAAATAACACCGATTTTACTTTGAACGATCTCTTGATTTATATCAAGAACTTGAGCTGCACCCGACGGGTGTAACGACCGGAATTTTCGTTATGGAAACGACCCTCATGACTCTGGTCGGAGCCATAGAGGGTGGCGTAGGAAGCAATCACCACCCCACTGCCTCAAAGGTCCGCGTTCACGGCCACTGTTACGCTCAGGATGTGATACGCAATGGGTTTTAAATTTATATTCTCGTTATATTTATCCTAACTCCTAGCGAACCCGCAGTGTACGGGACGTTTGTAGTAGGGATAGTATTCCGAGGTCGAACACAAAGACTAAGGTGAGATTGATTCGATTTATGATTAAGTCTAGTGAAGATCTAGGTTAAGAAAAGGGAAAGAAATAAAGAAATGAAAATCTCAATTGTTTTTGGTTGGTTTTTCGGTGATCAATCAAAGATCACAAATCATGCGAAATATAATAATCAACTAAGCTAACAAATCAACGCAAACAAACAAGCTAAATACGAGATATAGATCAAAGATAGAAAAGCGGATTCTAGGGGTTGGAAAGTCCGGTTATGGCATAAGACTCAAGCTATCTATTCATTCCTTGGATTAACTATAATATGTTGGGAGTGAGTGTTTCTAGATTGGGATCAATCACCGGGTAGGTCTCATGGTCCACTAATCCATCCCTAAGATCTCATCACCGGGTAAGTCTCTAAGAACCTAAGGATAGGAATTCTACACAAACCGGATTGTTACCTAGAGATCTAACCTATCCTTACCGGTTAAGTCTCGGAAAGGGAAGTTCTAAGCAACTATCCTAGCACACTTAGTCCAATGGCGGCTATGAGGCTCACCACTACCTAGGGTTTGTTATCTTTGAAATCTAAGAGTGAGGATTACCGGGTAAGTCTCTCCTAACACTTAGTTGCTAACACTAGGTCACCCTAGGATAGATTTAACTCAACAAACACTTAGGATTTCAACATTCTAATCATTCTAAGACTAGATCCATCGAACCAGGGAAGATCACGGGTTATTCTACCAAAACCACGGCCGTGGTTTGGCAAGAACAAACCGTGGATCCTAACAGAGGCTACGTTCAAGCACACAAGTTATCCAAGGGTTGATCTAAGTCCATCCTATCATAGTCCTAGCCATAACTATTCTTCCCTTACCCTAGAATCACATCTATTTAGCCTACAACATTCATCATAGCAATCAAAATCATCAAACATAAAATCATGGCTTCCATTTGCAAGATAATGAAGAGAAAGAGACGAACAAGAGAAGTAACAAAACCAAGCTGAAAATATGGAATTAGAATGACTCACAACCCTTCTTAAAGAAGGTTCAAATGTTCATACAACTCTAGAAATTGATTCCGAAATTCTTCTCTACAAAGCTATCAAGATCTATCAATGATGTGTTCTTCTTCTTCTCAAATCAAGCTCTTCTCCAATGGTAGTCTTCTTCTACCTCCTTCTTCCAAGAATCTTCTTGTTGAGAGAATATTTTGATTGGATGATAGTGGATAATGGAGAGCTGCTCCAAGATGCTTCTCTCAGCCAATGCAGGACCACTTTTATACTACAACTTTGCAAGAGCTGGCCAAGAGATCGTGGCACAGCTGTCACGAAAACCTGGCAAAATCCACGGTCAGAATCACGGCCGTGATCTGTCAGTGAACCGTGATTTTGTGCTCAGCTTTGCCTTTGATCATTAAGCTTCGATTTGGTGCATGGCTTGTGTTGACAAGGTTCTATGAGTCCTCTCTAGCCTTTAGCTTGCATCCTAATGAGTCCGAGGGTGCGTCATCTTGATGAACGATCCTCAAACGTATCGTTTTAGCTCCTAAATCTCCCAAAATACCTACAAAGCAATGCACAAGTCCGTGTAGACGTCTATCTCGACAAAATACGTGAATTGAGTGCAAACGTCGTGAACTAGTGCTAAACCATGCATGAATGAGCGATGGATCTATCTAAATGATTACCTAAACCTAGGTCATAAATCGTGTTATCAAAAATACCCCATACTTAAGGTTTGCTCGTCCCCGAGCAAATGCTCAACTATAGACTACAAGATAACATGATTTATGTATGCAGAAAAATGGCAAAATCTTTTTGGGTTTGTGCTTCTACTATTGGATCACCTTCATAGTCATGTTTTATGGCAACGGACAAGCAATTATGCATCAAATAAATGAAGGCATGGAAAGACAATTGTACTTAACTCAAAAGCATGCATGAAATGTAAAAATGGAGAAGCCAAGAAGATCAAGAGCATATCCAATCTAGATTACTAAGTCTTTCAAACATGCAAATAGGTCATAAGGTCTTATGAACTAAAAGGCCAAGAAACGTTGTGATTAGGTGGGGATTTTTCTAGGCTATGTGGTGCTAATCCGGGAATGGAACTAACTCCACAATCTTGTCCTCGATCAACTTCCCTCAAGTGTATACTTTTCTCTATCTTTCCTTTCTTTTCTTTTTCTTTGACTTATTTTTGAGACAATGACATTGGTGTACAAAAGCCGAAACCTTGGTGATTAGCCATCCTCGGGCTTTTTCTATTTTTCGAGGTGCATCCACACCGGGCACACATACCAAAGCTCGTTAGGACTATTGGTTTATTTGATTTTGGCAAGACACCAACACCCGATCATGTGAAGTGTACCGAGTTACTTGTCATTTAAACCAACGCCCCTAAACCTATATTTTTGGCTACACTTTCACAACAAATTCAGCATTTTATTCATGACATTCTTTCACCAACATCTTCACCCCACACTTGCTTTTCACACACATCAACACACTAACATGCTCCTATTCCCGGATGGGTCAAAAGTGGTCAATTTATATCCATTGAGGTGCTCAGACAATCATGATCAAGATGAGGAGTAGAGAAAGATGAATTGCCTCATTCATTCCTAGATGGTATGCAAGAACTATCATGTAATTTCGACTTTCAATACTCAATCCATTCTAGGCAAACATCATGATTACAAATCATTCATGGTTTCAAGAGAAGTGCTTCAAGTCCACATATGCTATCATCAATTTAACACATAAGGCCATCCATAGCCAATCCACAAGACAAGATTCATCATTAGGGTCATATCCAAACCTAGAAAGCACAAAAATTTTTAAATTTTCTGATTTTTATGGGATTTTCGAAATGAATATATACAATGCAAGACATGTGAAAATTTTAAACTATCCTAGATGCTCATCATGCAAAGGATCATGCAAACCCCACCCCATACTTAGAAACACATTGTCCCCAATGTGTAAATGAAGTAAAGAAGAGTGAAAGAAGGTTCTCACAATGTAGAAATGGTTTGCTATGGTATTTGAGATTCTCAAGTGGAATTGATATTGGATGATCCTATCAACCATGGTAGAGAGCTCTAAGTGTTCATCAAGGCGTCGGGACCCGCGCTAGGCACCGCTAGCCGTCCAAGTTCCGCATCCGCTCCACCCATAATTGGTGAGGGGTTCATCATCATCATTCACTTGCCAAGCAAGGCTTCCAATGCTACTAAGGTTCTAACACACACAAGGCACACGAAACACACACAAAAATGGAAAAATCAAAACAAAACGAAAAAGGAAAAACGTTACCAATGGGTTGCCTCCCACCAAGCGCTTCTTTAAGGTCATTAGCTTGACCAAACTCGGGACGTCTACTCAAGGTAAAATGGGGCAATCATATCCACCGGAGCTCCCGGGATATACTTCTTCAACCGGTGCCCGTTCACCTTAAAGTTTTCACAATGCTCCCCTCCTATCTCAATAGCTCCATGGGGAAAGATCTTCTTCACCACATATGGCCCGGTCCATCTTGATTTGAGCTTTCCGGGGAAGAGCCGCAGCCTTGAGTTGAAGAGAAGGACAAGATCGCCTTCACTCAACTCCTTGGGGATGATCCTCTTGTCATGCCACCGCTTGGTCCTCTCCTTGTAGATCCGGGCATTCTCGTATGCATCCAACCGGATCTCCTCAAGGGCGTTCATATCAAGCAACCTCTTTTCTCCCGCTTCCTTGAGATCAAAATTTAGCCACTTGATGGCCCAATGCGCTCTATGCTCTATTTCTACCGGAAGGTGGCAAGACTTGCCATAGACCAACTTGTAAGGAGTGGTGCCAATTGGTGTCTTGAAAGCGGTCCTATATGCCCACAAGGCATCATTGAGCTTCATAGCCCAATCTTTTCTAGTTCTAGATACCGTCTTCTCGATAATGGCCTTTATCTCCTGGTTGGAGATCTCCACTTGGCCACTAGTTTGGGGATGGTAAGGTGTTGCCACCTTATGAGTCACCCCATACTTAGCCAAAAGTGCCCCAAAGTTCCTATTGGTGAAGTGCTTCCCTCCATCACTTATGATCACCCTTGGTGTTCCAAACCTAGGAAAGATCACTCGGTTGAAGAACCGCACCACAACCTTGGCGTCATTTGTAGCAGAAGCGATTGCCTCCACCCATCTTGATACATAATCAACCGCCAATAGGATATAGAGGTTGCCACATGAAGAAGGGAATGGTCCCATGAAGTCCACACCCCACACATCGAATATTTCCACTTCTTGTATGTTGTTCAAGGGCATCTCATTCCTCCTTGAGATGTTGCCCGTCCTTTGGCAAGCATCACAAGCTACCACAAAGCTTTGCACATCCTTGAACAAACTTGGCCAAAAGAAGCCCGATTGCAACACCTTCGCACATGTCTTGTGGGAGCTAGCATGCCCTCCACATGGCAAGGAATGACAATGGCGGATCACACTCTCCACCTCATCCTCCGGTATGCATCTTCTAAACATTCCATCTGATAACACGATTTATAGCATAGTTTTAGGCGTACTTTTAGATAGGATTCTCGCTCAATCGTGCATTATCTAGCACTAGTCCAATATGTTTTGCACTCAAAACATATATTTTGTCGAGATAGACGTCTACACGGACTTGTGTGCGTTTTGTAGGTATTTCGGGAAGTTTCGAGCTAAAACGAAGCGTTTGAGGGACGCTCATTCAGAGGACACGTTTCCAGACTCATTGGAATGCAAGTCAAGGGTTGAGGAGACTCAAGGAACCCTTCCTACACAAGCCATGCGCCAAAACCACAGCCTAATTGTCCAAAGCAAAGTTTCTGCACAGAATCACGGTTCTCTGAAGAACCACGGCCGTGGTTCTGACCGTGGATTTTGCCAGATTCTCGTGACAGCTGTGCCACGACTCTCATGGCCAGCACATGAAGAATTGGTTATAAAATGTGGTCCTGGATGGTTGTTTGAGGCAGCTGGGAATTGGGGGTAGTTTGGGAGCAGCTCACACATTCTCTATTCTTCAACAAAATATATTCCAAGAAAAAGAGGGAATTTTTCTAGGAAGGAAAGTGCAAAAAGAAGAAGGAAGGAGCCATTGAAGAAGAGAAGAGAAGACACACTTAGCTCTTGTATTTTCGGATTTACTTCTAGAGATTTATGAACTCTTGAACCTTCTTTTGGAAGGGTTGTAAGTCGTTCTAATTTCATCTTCAGATTTGGATTGTGTTTAAGGTTCATTTGTTCATCTTCTTTCTCTCATTTTCTTGCAATGGAGGTTGTGAATCTATGTTTGTTTGCTTTGATTTCTGTCATGAATGTTGTAGGCTAGATTGATGTGATTCTAGGGTGAGGAAAGAATGGTTGTGGCTAGAACTATGATAGGACAGACTTAATTTTACCTTTGGATGATTATTGCTTATGAACGTAGCTACTGTTAGAAATCACGGGTAGTTCTTGAAGAACCACGGCCGTGGTTTCTGTAGAACAAACCGTGATTCTTCCTGGTTCGAAGAATCTTACCTTAGACCCATAAAATTGTTGAAACCCTAAGTCTTTGCTGAGTTTAACCTACCCTAGGGTGTCCTAGTGTAGTGATTAAGTGTTAGGAGAGACCTACCCGGTAATCCTTGCCCTTAAAATCTAAAATAGCAAAACCTTAGGTAATGGTGAGCCTAATAAGCCGCCATTGGATTAAATGTGCTAGGATAGTTGATTAGGACTTCCCTTTCCGAGACTTACCCGGTAAGGATAGGTTAGATCCCTAATTAACAATTCCGGTTTGTGGAGAATTCCTAACCTTAGGTTCTTAGAGACTTAACCGGTAATGAGACCTTAGGTGTGGACTAGTTGGATCATGAGACTTACCCGGTAATTGATCCCAATCTAGAAACGTTTAATCCCAACATATCATAATCTATCCAAAGAATGAGTAGATAACTTGAGTTTTATGCCATAACCGGAATTTCCAACCCCTAGAATCCATCCTTCCTTTCTCTTGATCTATATCTTGTTTGATTTGTTTATTTGTGCTAATCTTCCGATTTCCTTTGATTGATTGTTTGTATACATTTGATCTTTGATGTGATCACTTAAAAACAACCAAAACAATTGAGATTTTCTTCCTTTATTTCCTCCCTTTCTTTAGACTTAGGTCTTGCTAAATTCAATCACAATTTAAATTCGATTTCACCTTAGTCTTTGTGTTCGACCTTGGAATACTTATCTTGCTACATACGTCCCGTACACTGCGGGTGCGCTAGGAGTAGGATAATTATAACGAGTATAAATTTAAGGCTTATTGCGTGCACACTTTTTAGCGTAACAAGTTTTTGGCGCCGTTGCCGGGGAGGGGGATTTTCTAGGTATGTGATACTAATCCGGGAATGGAACTAACTTCACTTCCTTGTCCTCGATCAACTTCCCCCAAGTGTGTATTTTTCCTATCTTGCTTTCTTTTCTTTTTCTTTAGCTCATTTTTGAGACAATGGCATTGGTGTACAATGGCATTGCGTGCACACTTTTAATTGGGGAGGGGGATTTTCTAGGTATGTGATACTAATCCGGGAATGGAACTAACTTCACTTCCTTGTCCTCGATCAACTTCCCCCAAGTGTGTATTTTTCCTATCTTGCTTTCTTTTCTTTTTCTTTAGCTCATTTTTGAGACAATGGCATTGGTGTACAATAGCCGAAACCTCGATGATTAGCCATCCTCGGGCTTTTTCTCTTTTTCGAGGTGCATCCACACCGGGCACACATACCAAAGCTCGTTAGGGCTATTGGTTCATTTGACTTTGGCAAGGCACCAACACCCGATTATGTGAAGTGTACCGAGTTACTTATCATTTAAACCAACGCCCCCAAACCTATTTTGGCTACACTTCCACCATAATTTCAGCATTCCATTCACGACATTCTTTTCATTACATCTTCACCCCGCACTTGCTTTTTACACATTCAAACACACTAGCATGCTCCTATTCCCGAATGGGTTTAAAAGGAGGTCAAATTTTATATCAATTGAGGTGCTCAAGCAATCATGATCAAGATGAGAAGTAAGGAAAGATGAAATGCCTTATTCATTCCTAGATGGTATGCAAGAACTATCATGTAATTTCGACTTTCAATACTCAATCATTTCTAGGCAATCACCATGATCTCAAGTCATTCATGGAATTTAAGAGAAGTAGTTCAAGTCCACATATGCATTTATCAATTCAACACATAAGGCCATTCATAGCCAATCACAAGACAAGTTTCATCATTAGGATCATATCCAAGCTTAGAAAGCACAAAAATTTTAAAATTTTCTGATTTTTTATGGGATTTTCGATTTAGGTATGTACAATGCAAGACACATGCAAATATTAACCTATCCTAGATGCTCATCATGCAAAGGATCATGCGAACCCCACCCCATACTTAGAAACACATTGTCCCCAATGTGGTATACAAGTAAAGAGAGTGAAAGAGGGTTCTCACAATGTAAAAGCGTTTGCTATGGTATTTGGGAATTCTCAAGAGGATTGATGTTGGATGATCCTTTCAACCATGGTAGGGAGCTCTAAACGTCCTTCACGCTTCGAAACCCGCGCTAGGCACCGCTAGCCGTCCAAGTTCCGCGTCCGCTCCACCCATGATTAGTGAGGGTTTCATCATCACCATTTCCAAGAAAGGCTTCCAATGTCACTAATGCTTCTAGCATACACATGAAGTAGACAAAACACACAAAGCACACAAAAACAGAAAAATCTAAGCAAAAATGAAGGAAAAATGTTACCGATGGGTTGCCTCCCACCAAGCGCTTCTTTAAGGTCATTAGCTTGACCAAACTTCGGGAGCGTCTATTCAAGGTGGAGCGGGGCAATCATGTCTATCGGGGCTCCCGGAATATACTTCTTCAAGCGGTGCCCATTCACTTTGAAATCTCCACAATGCTCCCCTCCTATCTCAATAGCTCCATGGGGAAAGATCTTCTTTACCACATATGGCCCGGTCCATCTTGATTTGAGCTTTCCGGGAAAGAGTCTTAGCCTTGAGTTGAAGAGAAGGACAAGATCTCCTTCACTCAACTCCTTTGAAATAATCCTCTTGTCATGCCATCTTTTGGTTCTCTCCTTGTAAATCCGGGCATTCTCATAAGCTTCCAACCGGAGCTCCTCAAGGGCATTGATATCAAGCAACCTCTTCTCTCCCGCCTCCTTGAGGTCAAAATTTAGCCACTTAATGGCCCAATAAGCTCTATGCTCCATTTCCACCGGAAGATGGCAAGACTTGCCATAGACCAACTTGTAAGGAGTGGTGCCAATAGGTGTTTTGAAGGCGGTTCTATATGCCCATAGTGCGTCATTGAGCTTCATAGCCCAATCCTTCCTTGTCCTAGACACCGTCTTCTCGAGAATGGCCTTGATCTCACGGTTGGAGATCTCCACTTGACCGCTAGTTTGGGGGTGATAAGGTGTTGCTACCTTATGAGTCACCCCATACTTAGCCAAAAGTGCTCCAAAATTCCTATTTGTGAAGTGCTTCCCTCCATCACTAATGATCACCCTTGGTGTTCCAAACCTAGGGAAGATCACTCGGTTGAAGAACCGCACCACCACCTTGGCATCATTGGTAGGAGAGGCGATGGCCTCTACCCATCTTGACACATAGTCCACCACCAATAGGATGTAGAGATTTCCACATGAGGAAGGGAATGGTCCCATGAAGTCTACACCCCACACATCAAAAATCTCAACTTCTTGGATGTTGTTCAAGGGCATTTCATTCCTCCTTGAGATGTTCCCCGTTCTTTGGCAAGCATCACACGCCGCTACAAAACCTTGCACATCTCTAAACAAGTTAGGCCAATAAAAACCGGATTGCAATACCTTGGCACACGTCTTGTGTGAGCTAGCATGGCCTCCACATGGTAAGGAGTGACAATGCCGGATCACACTTTCCATTTCGTCTTCGGGTATGCACCTCCTAAGCACCCCATCCGGGCCTCTCTTGAATAGAAGTGGCTCACTCCAATAGTAGTGCCTTATATTGTTGAAGAACTTCTTCCTTTGTGCATATGTAAGCCCGGGAGGTACTTCCTCGCACACCAAGTAATTCACAATGTCGGCATACCATGGCTCACTTCCTCTAGCCACGTGGAACAAACATTCTTCCACCATTTGCAATTGTTCATCCCGGAATGAGTCATCTATCGGGGTGTTGTCTTTCCCAAGCTCCAATGGTGGGAGTCTACTAAGGTGATCCGCCACCGAGTTCTCGGATCCTTTCTTATCTCGTATCTCCAAATCAAACTCTTGGAGAAGGAGAATCCACCGGATCAACCTTGGTTTGGCATCCTTCTTTGTAAGTAGATAACGGATCGCCGCATGATCCGTGTAAACTATGACCTTCGCTCCAACAAGGTACGAGCGGAACTTTTCAAATGCATACACCACCGCCAACAACTCTTTCTCGGTGGTAGCATAGTTGAGTTGGGCTTCATCTAGCGTCTTGCTAGCATAATAGATGGCATGAGTGCGCCCTTCCTTTCTTTGCCCTAAAACGGCCCCAACGGCCACATCACTTGCATCGCACATGATTTCGAATGGTAGACTCCAATCCGGAGGTTGCATGATGGGTGCGGAGATCAAAGCGTTCTTCAACCTACAAAACGCTTCAAGACAATCCTTGGAGAAAACAAAATCAACATCTTTCATTAGTAGGTTAGTGAGAGGCTTTGAAATTTTAGAGAAATCTTGAATAAATCTCCGGTAGAAACCGGCATGCCCTAAGAAACTCCTTACCCCCTTCACCGAGGTAGGTGGTGGAAACTTCTCTATCGTTTCAATCTTAGCCCTGTCAACCTCAATGCCACGGTTAGACACCAAGTGTCCTAACACAATACCTTCACTTACCATGAAGTGGCATTTCTCCCAATTTAAGACAAGATTTGTCTCCTCACATCTTTGCAATACTAATGACAAATTAGCCAAGCAATCATCGAAAGAAGAACCATAAACAGAGAAATCATCCATGAACACTTCCATGATATTTTCTATGTATTCCGAAAATATAGCCATCATACACCTTTGGAAGGTGGCGGGTGTATTACACAACCCAAATGGCATTCTCCTATATGCAAAGGTACCCCATGGACATGTAAAAGTTGTTTTCTCTTGGTCATCGGGGTGGATAGGGATTTGGAAGAATCCACTATACCCATCTAGATAGCAAAAGTGAGAGTGTTGAGCTAATCTTTCTAGCATTTGGTCAATGAAGGGGAGGGGAAAGTGATCTTTCCTAGAGGCCATGTTCAATTTCCTATAATCTATACACATTCTCCATCCCGTGACCGTCCTAGTCGGTATTAGTTCATTGTTCTCATTAGTTACTACCGTCATTCCACCCTTCTTAGGTACCACATGAACGGGGCTAACCCACTTACTATCCGAGATAGGGTAGATAATTCCTGCATCTAGCAACTTAATGATTTCCTTTTTCACCACCTCTTTCATTATAGGATTCAATCTCCTTTGATGTTCAATAGAGGGTTTGTGGTTATCTTCCATCATTATCTTATGCATGCACAAAGATGGCTTAATGCCAACCAAATCATCAATAGTATATCCAATGGCCTTCCTATGCAATCTTAGTTCATGCAGCAATTTAGCAAGTTCATCATCACTCAAGCATGCATTAACAATCACCGGATATGTAGAATTGTCACCAAGGAATGCATACTTTAAATGAGAAGGGAGGGGTTTGAGTTCAAGTGAGGGAGGACCTTTTTCGGTTGAAGACGATCCAAATAAGATTGGATGAGATGAATCCAAAGCAAATGAAGACTCCCCTTGGCTCCTAGAAGCTTGATCATCATTAAGAGCTGATTCAGGGGAAACCACGGTTGGAATCACGGTTAGCTCAACTTCCACGGCCGTGGTTCCTTCCAGGCTTGTTTCTCGGAGTTGTCCAGAGAGTTTGACGGCCGTGGTTCCTAAATCTCGACCGTGGAACTTGTAGCTGTTCACAATTTCTTCATGGCTCTCAAATCCGACTCTTGGCTCCTCTTCCAAGGCCTCCAAGGCCTTGATCTCTTCATTGCAATTCTCCTCTATGTCTTCCTCCATCATACTCAAGGTGAGAACCTTTTCCAAGGGATCCTTGATCAAAATCGAGCTCACCATTTCTCTAGATTCTTCTTGCTCGACTATGTTGAAGATATCTTCATCAAGGGTTGGCCCTTTCATCATTGTGGACAGCTTGAACTTGATGTTCTCCTCTCCAATGTTGAAGGAGAGAGTCCCGTTCTTGCAATCCACTAAACATCCGGATGTGGCTAGGAAAGGTCTCCCTAGGATGATGGGAACCGGGTAATCCGCCGGAATATCCAATACTACAAAGTCAATGGGCACGTAAAATCCCCCCAATTGCACCGGAATGTCCTCTAGAATCCCAACTGGATGAGTGATAGAACGGTCCGCCATATAGAGGGTCATCTTGACCGGCTTTGGCTCTCCTAACCCGACCTTGTTGCTAAGTGCAAGCGGTATGATGCTTACACTTGCTCCAAGATCACAAAGGGCCTCGTATTTCACATCTCCCACTCCTATTGGGACGCAAAAAGAGCCCGGATCCCTTAGCTTGGGAGGCATTGCTTCCTTCGTTGTTTGGATTAACTCCGAGGATCTCTTGGTCATCCTAATCTCCCCATACTCCTCAAACTTCCTTTTGTTGGAGAGTATTTCCTTCAAGAATTTTCCGTATGCCGGCATTCCTAAGATGGCATCCATGAACGGAATGTTAATATGTAACTTGGACATTAGTTCAAGGAACTTACCAAAGTGATTGTCCAAACGAGCTCTTGCTCTTGATTGTGGGAATGGTAGTGGTGGCTTGTATGGAGGTGGTGCCACATAAGTTGGCTCTACATCCTTGTTCTTCCCTCCATCTTCATGCTTTCTTCCCTCTTCTACCACTACTTGACTCCCCTTAGCTTGGTCCTTGGGCAAAGGATCCTTCATACTCAACCCACTCCTCGTTGTGATAGCCAAAACTTGACCTCTTGGGTTGTCTTCGGTTCTTCCGGGAAGCTTCCCCGGATCTCTATGTGCCTCACCCGCCTTTTGAAAGACTTGTGCTTCCAAGACCTTTTGAGCCTTAGAAATTGAAGTGACGGTGCTCTCAAGTCCACTCAATCTTCCTAACAATTGTTCAAACATGACTTCGGTCCTATCCTTTGAAGGTTGAGTAAAACCGGGTGGAGATTCTTGTGAAGCCCTTTGTGGTGGAGTTGCACTTGTGGAGGCGGGAGGGTTCAAGGCTCCATCCGGATTTGAGTAAGAAAATCCGGGATGGTTGTGGTTTGGCCGGTAATTGTTGAATTGCCGGTTGTTGTTGAAATTTCTTGGGCCTTGGTAATTGTTGAAGTTGCCCCTTCCCATATAATTCACATCTTCCTCCTTGGAAGACAAGTTAGCTCTTGGAGGTGCTTGAGGAGTTGCTTGGCTCTTCAAGGTGGTAGTACATAATTCTCTCAAGGATTTCAACTCGTTGTTGATGGCGTCAAGCTTGAAATTGCTCATGGTGACTTCACTCACCTCATACGCTCCCGCCTTTCTTCCCTCGCTCTTCCTATGAGAGTACTTTTCAATCACTAGAGCTTGCTTCTCCACAAACTCCCAAGCATCATCTACATGCTTCTCCATAAATGTCCCACCGGAAAGAGATTGAAGCTTGAATTGGCTATCTTCATCAAGCCCTTTGAAATAGATCTCTAATAGCTCAATCTTCGGTATGCCATGGTGCGGACAATCTAGGAGAAGGTCTTTAAATCTCTCCCAAGACTTGAACAAACTTTCTCTATCCCTCATCACAAAGGCATTGATCTTTCCTCTTAGTTCGGTGGTCTTGGAAGGTGGGAAGAACTTGGTCAAGAACTCGGTTGTCATCTCTTCCCAAGTACCAACTCGCCCTTGCGGAATAGATTGATACCAAGCCAAGGCTTTGTCCTTAAGAGAGAAGGAAAAGGCCCTTAGCTTATGGTTGTTGCTCTCCAATCTTGGTGGTCTAAGAGTCTCCATCAAAATCTCATAGTTCATCAAATGTTGGTGAGGAGACTCTCCTTCCATCCCTCCAAACTGATTATGCCGGATCATTTGAAGAACTTGAGGGCGGAGCTCATAGTTGTGGGTTGCGGGATCTCCTAGATTCACACCCGGTCGGTGTGCTCTTTGTGCCGGATCCATACGTCTCCCTAGGGTTTGTGGCTCCTCAATAGCAATGGGAACAACCCTAACATTGGCCGCCGGCTGCGGTTGTGGTGGAGGTGGTGGAGGTTGTCGGCGATTAAGCTCTCCTTGAACAAGGGCTTGCCTAATCTCCTCAATCTCCCTCCTTGTTTCCTCTTGCCTCTCATTGGCAAGTCTCCTCTCTTCCTCTAAGAGCTCATCTCTTAGCCTTATTTGCTCTAAGGCTTCATCTAATTCAGCTTGAAGATTCCTACCGGCCATCTCTTTCTCCTTTCGGATGTTCTTAGATATAGATCGAAGGGTTTTCTCCGGTTCGGGATCGAATGGAGCTAAATCCTTGCCACGAGATCTTCGCATACACCTAAAGAGCAATAGATGTCCTGAAAAGCAAAGACAAAAACTAAAAAGAGATCAAAAGAAACAAGAAAGATCTACACTAGAGACAATCACAAAATAGACTCAATCTAGACCTAGTCCCCGGCAACGGCGCCAAAAACTTGTTACGCTAAAAAGTGTGCACGCAATAAGCCTTAAATTTATACTCGTTATAATTATCCTACTCCTAGCGCACCCGCAGTGTATGGGACGTATGTAGCAAGATAAGTATTCCAAGGTCGAACACAAAGACTAAGGTGAAATCGAATTTAAATTGTGATTGAATTTAGCAAGACCTAAGTCTAAAGAAAGGGAGGAAATAAAGGAAGAAAATCTCAATTGTTTTGGTTGTTTTTAAGTGATCACATCAAAGATCAAATGTATACAAACAATCAATCAAAGGAAATCGGAAGATTAGCACAAATAAACAAATCAAACAAGATATAGATCAAGAGAAAGGAAGGATGGATTCTAGGGGTTGGAAATTCCGGTTATGGCATAAAACTCAAGTTATCTACTCATTCTTTGGATAGATTATGATATGTTGGGATTAAACGTTTCTAGATTGGGATCAATTACCGGGTAAGTCTCATGATCCAACTAGTCCACACCTAAGGTCTCATTACCGGTTAAGTCTCTAAGAACCTAAGGTTAGGAATTCTCCACAAACCGGAATTGTTAATTAGGGATCTAACCTATCCTTACCGGGTAAGTCTCGGAAAGGGAAGTCCTAATCAACTATCCTAGCACATTTAATCCAATGGCGGCTTATTAGGCTCACCATTACCTAAGGTTTTGCTATTTTAGATTTTAAGGGCAAGGATTACCGGGTAGGTCTCTCCTAACACTTAATCACTACACTAGGACACCCTAGGGTAGGTTAAACTCAGCAAAGACTTAGGGTTTCAACAATTTTATGGGTCTAAGGTAAGATTCTTCGAACCAGGAAGAATCACGGTTTGTTCTACAGAAACCACGGCCGTGGTTCTTCAAGAACTACCCGTGATTTCTAACAGTAGCTACGTTCATAAGCAAGAATCATCCAAAGGTAAAATTAAGTCTGTCCTATCATAGTTCTAGCCACAACCATTCTTTCCTCACCCTAGAATCACATCAATCTAGCCTACAACATTCATGACAGAAATCAAAGCAAACAAACATAGATTCACAACCTCCATTGCAAGAAAATGAGAGAAAGAAGATGAACAAATGAACCTTAAACACAATCCAAATCTGAAGATGAAATTAGAACGACTTACAACCCTTCCAAAAGAAGGTTCAAGAGTTCATAAATCTCTAGAAGTAAATCCGAAAATACAAGAGCTAAGTGTGTCTTCTCTTCTCTTCTTCAATGGCTCCTTCCTTCTTCTTTTTGCACTTTCCTTCCTAGAAAAATTCCCTCTTTTTCTTGGAATATATTTTGTTGAAGAATAGAGAATGTGTGAGCTGCTCCCAAACTACCCCCAATTCCCAGCTGCCTCAAACAACCATCCAGGACCACATTTTATAACCAATTCTTCATGTGCTGGCCATGAGAGTCGTGGCACAGCTGTCACGAGAATCTGGCAAAATCCACGGTCAGAACCACGGCCGTGGTTCTTCAGAGAACCGTGATTCTGTGCAGAAACTTTGCTTTGGACAATTAGGCTGTGGTTTTGGCGCATGGCTTGTGTAGGAAGGGTTCCTTGAGTCTCCTCAACCCTTGACTTGCGTTCCAATGAGTCTGGAAACGTGTCCTCTGAATGAGCGTCCCTCAAACGCTTCGTTTTAGCTCGAAACTTCCCGAAATACCTACAAAACGCACACAAGTCCGTGTAGACGTCTATCTCGACAAAATATATGTTTTGAGTGCAAAACGTATTGGACTAGTGCTAGATAATGCACGATTGAGCGAGAATCCTATCTAAAAGTACGCCTAAAACTATGCTATAAATCGTGTTATCACCATCCGGCCCTCTCTTAAACAAAAGTGGCTCGCTCCAATAGTAATGCCTCACATCTTTGAAAACCTTCTTCCTTTGGGCATATGTCAAACCGGGAGGCACTTCCTCACACACTAAGTAGTTCACAATGTCGGCGAACCATGGCTCGCTTCCTCTAGACACTTGGAACAAGCATTCCCCCACCATTTGCAATTGCTCATCCCGGAATGAATCATCAATCGGGATATCATCTCTTTCAAGCTCCAATGGTGGGAGTCTACTAAGGTAATCTGCCACGGAGTTCTCGGATCCTTTCTTGTCCCGGATTTCCAAATCAAACTCTTGAAGAAGAAGGATCCACCGAATCAACCTAGGCTTTGCATCCTTCTTGGTAAGTAGATAACGGATCGCAACATGATCCATATACACTATGACCTTCGCTCCAACAAGATATGAGCGGAATTTCTCAAAAGCATACACAACCGCTAGCAACTCCTTCTCGGTGGTAGCATAATTGAGTTGGGCATCATCTAGCGTCTTGCTAGCATAATAAATGGCATGCGTACGCCCATCTTTCCTTTGCCCCAAAACAGCCCCAACGGCCACATCGCTTGCATCACACATGATCTCAAATGGTAAACTCCAATCCGGAGGTTGCATGATAGGTGCGGAGATCAAGGCGTTCTTCAACCTACAAAAAGCCTCAAGGAAATCTTTGGAAAAGACAAATTAACATCCTTCATTAGTAGGTTAGTGAGAGGCTTAGAAATTTTAGAGAAGTCTTGAATAAACCTCCGGTAAAAACCGGCATGCCCTAAGAAACTCCTTACCCCTTTCACTGAGATAGGTGGTGGCAACTTCTCTATCGTTTCAATCTTGGTTCTATCAACCTCAACACCACGGTTGGACACCAAGTGTCCTAACACAATGCCTTCACTTACCATGAAGTGGCATTTTTCCCAATTTAAGACAAGATTTTTCTCCTCACATCTTTGCAATACTAATGACAAGTTAGCCAAGAAATTATCAAAGGAAGAACCATAAACAGAGAAATCATCCATGAACACTTCCATGATATTTTCAATGTATTCCGAAAAGATAGCCATCATACACCTTTGGAAGGTGGCGGGTGCATTACACAACCCAAATGGCATCCTCCTATATGCAAAAGTACCCCATGGACATGTAAAGGTGGTTTTCTCTTGGTCATCGGGGTGGATAGGGATTTGGAAGAATCCACTATAACCATCTAAGTAGCAAAAATGAGAGTGTTGAGCTAACCTCTCTAGCATTTGGTCAATGAAGGGGAGAGGGAAGTGATCTTTCCTAGAGGCCATGTTCAACTTCCTATAATCAATGCACATCCTCCACCCCGTAACCGTCCTAGTTGGGATTAGTTCATTGTTCTCATTAGTCACTACGGTCATCCCACCCTTCTTAGGAACTACATGAACGGGACTAACCCACTTACTATCCGAGATAGGGTAGATTATCCCCGCATCTAGCAACTTAATGATTTCCTTTTTGACTACCTCTTTCATTATAGGATTCAATCTCCTTTGATGTTCAATAGACGGTTTGTGGTTATCTTCCATCAATATTTTATGCATGCACAAAGAAGGATTAATGCCAACCAAATCATCAATAGTATACCCAATGGCTTTCCTATGGAATCTTAGCTCATGCAACAACTTAGCAAGTTCATCATCACTCAAGCATGCATTCACAATCACCGGATATGTAGAGTTATCACCAAGGAAAGCATTATTTAAATGAGAGGGGAGGGGTTTGAGTTCAAGTTTAGGAGGACCTTTATCGAGTGTAGACGATCCAAACAAGGTTGGATGAGATGAATCCAAAGCAAATGAAGGCTCTCCAAGGCTCCTTGAAGCTTGATCATCAATAAGGGCTGATTCAGGGGAAACCACGGCTGGAACCACGGTTGGCTCCACTTCCACGGCCGTGGATCTTGTCTGGCTCATATGTTGTGGCTTTACAGAGAGTTTGACGGCCGTGGAACCACTTCCACGCCCGTGGAAGTTCCAGTTGTTCAGCTCCTCTTCGTGGCCTTCATCTTGAGCACTTGTCTCCTCTTCTAATGCTTCTAAGGCCTTGATTTCTTCATTGCAAGCCTCCTCAACACCTTCCTCCATCATACTTAAGGTAAGAACCTTCTCCAAGGGATCCTTGATCAAGATCGAGCTCACAACTTCTCTAGATTCTTCTTGCTCGACTACGTTGAAGACATCCTCATCAAGGGTTGGCCCTTTCATCATTGTGGACAATTTGAACTTGATGTTCTCTTCTCCAATGTTGAAGGAGAGAGTCCCATTCTTGCAATCCACAAGGCATCCAAAAGTGGCTAGAAAAGGTCTTCCTAAGATGATGGGAACCGGATAGTCCGCCGGAATATCCAAGACAACAAAATCAATTGGCACATAGAATCCTCCTAGTTGCACCGGGATGTCTTCTAAGATCCCAACCGGGTGAGTGATAGAACGGTCCGCCATATAGAGGGTCATCTTGACCGGTTTCGGCTCTCCTAGCCCAACCTTGTTGCAAAGCACAAGCGGTATGATGCTTACACTTGCCCCAAGATCACAAAGGGCCTCATACTTCACATCTCCCACTCCAATTGGGACACAAAAGGAACCCGGATCTCTTAGCTTGGGAGGCATTTCCTCCTTCATTGTTTAGATCAATTCCGAGGATCTCTTGGTCATTCTTATCTCCCCATACTCCTCCAACTTCCTTTTGTTGGAGAGTATCTCCTTCAAGAACTTGCCATATGCCGGCATTCCTAAAATAGCATCCATGAACGGAATGTTAATATGCAATTTAGACATTAGTTCAAGGAACTTACCAAAGTGATTGTCCAAGCGGGCTCTTGCTCTTGATTGAGGGAATGGTAGTGGTGGCTTGTATGGAGGTGGTGCCACATAGGTTGGCTCTACATCCTTACTCTTGCTTCCATCTCCTTGCAAAGTCTCTTCCTCTATCACCACTTGTTTCCCCTTAGCATTGTCCTTAGGCAAAGGATCTTTCATGCTCAACCCACTCCTTGTAGTAATGGCCAACACTTGGCCTCTTGGGTTGTCTTCAGTCCTCCCGGGAAGCTTTCCCGGATCTCTATGGGCTTCACCCGCCTTTTGGAACACTTGTGCTTCCAATACTTTTTGAGCTTTAGAAATTGAAGTCACGGTGCTCTCAAGACCACTCAACCTTCCAAGCAATTGCTCAAACATCATTTCGGTTCTATCTTTTGGAGGTTGAGTGAATCCGGGTGGAGGTTCTTGTGAAGCTTTTGGTGGTGGAGTAGTGCTTGTGGAAGCGGGAGGGTTCAAGGCTCCATCCGGGTTAGAGTAAGAAAATCCGGGATGGTTGTGGTTGGCCCGGTAATTGTTGAATTGCCGGTTGTTGTTGAAGTTCCTTGGGCCTTGGTAGTTGTTGTAATTTCCCCTTCCCATGTAGTTCACATCCTCCTCCTTGGAAGATAAGTTAGCTTGTGGAAGCACTTGAGGAGTTGCTTGGTTCTTCAAGGTTGTAGCACACAACTCCCTCAAGGACTTCAATTCATTGTTGATGGCGTCAAGCTTGAAATTGCTCATGGTGACTTCACTCACCTCATATGCTCCCGCCTTTCTCCCTTCACTCTTCCTATGGGAGTATTTCTCAATCAATAGAGCTTGTTTCTCCACAAACTCCCAAGCTTCATCTACATGCTTCTCCATGAAAGTCCCACCGGAGAGAGATTGAAGCTTGAATTGGCTATCTTCATCAAGTCCTTTGAAGTAGATCTCCAATAGCTCAATTTTCGGTATACCATGGTGTGGACAATCTAGGAGAAGATCTTTGAACCTCTCCCAAGATTTGAATAAACTCTCTCTATCCTTCATCACGAAGGCGTTGATCTTCCCTCTTAACTCGGTATTCTTGGAAGGTGGGAAGAACTTAGTCAAAAACTCGGTTGTCATCTCCTCCCAAGTACCAACTCGCCCTTGTGGAATAGATTGATACCAAGCCAAGGCTTTGTCCTTAAGAGAGAAGGAAAAAGCCCTAAGCTTATGGTTGTTGCTCTCCAATCTTGGCGGTCTAAGAGTCTCCATCAAGATCTCATAGTTCATCAAGTGTTGATGAGGAGACTCTCCTTCCATCCCTCCAAATTGATTATGCCGGATCATTTGTAGAACTTGAGGGCGGAGCTCATAGTTGTGGGTTGCGGGATCTCCTAAGTTCACACCCGGACGGTGTGCTCTTTGTGCCGGATCCATACGTCTCCCTAATGTTTGTGGCTCTTCAATAGCAATGGGGACAACCCTAACATTCGCCGCCGGCTGCGGTTGTGGTGGAGGAGGTGGAGGTTGTTGACGATTAAGCTCTCCTTGTACAAGGGCTTGCCTAATATCATCAATCTCCCTCCTAGTTGCTTCTTGCCTCTCATTGGCAAGTCTCCTTTCTTCCTCCAAAAGTTCATCTCTTAGCCTTATTTGCTCTAAGGCTTCATCCAATTCAGCTTGGAGATCTCTTCCGGCCATCTCTTTTTCCCTTTTTAATTGCTCTTGGATCAAGATCTAAGGGTTTTCTCCGGTTCGGGATCGAATGGAGCTAAATCCTTGCCACGAGATCTTCGCATACACCTAAAGAGTAAGAGTTGTCCTGAAAAGCAAAGACACAAACCAAAGAGAGATCAAAAGCAACAAGAAAGACCTACACTATAAACAATCACGAAATAGACTCAATCTAGACCTAGTCCCCGGCAACGGCGCCAAAAACTTGTTACGCTCAGGATGTGATACGCAATGGGTTTTAAATTTATATTCTCGTTATATTTATCCTAACTCCTAGTGAACCCGCAGTGTACGGGACGTTTGTAGTAGGGATAGTATTCCGAGGTCGAACACAAAGACTAAAGTGAGATTGATTCGATTTGTGATTAAGTCTAGTGAAGATCTAGGTTAAGAAAAGGGAAAGAAATAAAGAAATGAAAATCTCAATTGTTTTTGGTTGGTTTTTCGGTGATCAATCAAAGATCACAAATCATGCGAAATATAATAATCAACTAAGCTAACAAATCAACGCAAACAAACAAGCTAAATACGAGATATAGATCAAAGATAGAAAAGCGGATTCTAGGGGTTGGAAAGTCCGGTTATGGCATAAGACTCAAGCTATCTATTCATTCCTTGGATTAACTATAATATGTTGGGAGTGAGTGTTTCTAGATTGGGATCAATCACCGGGTAGGTCTCATGGTCCACTAATCCATCCCTAAGATCTCATCACCGGGTAAGTCTCTAAGAACCTAAGGATAGGAATTCTACACAAACCGGATTGTTACCTAGAGATCTAACCTATCCTTACCGGTTAAGTCTCGGAAAGGGAAGTTCTAAGCAACTATCCTAGCACACTTAGTCCAATGGCGGCTATGAGGCTCACCACTACCTAGGGTTTGTTATCTTTGAAATCTAAGAGTGAGGATTACCGGGTAAGTCTCTCCTAACACTTAGTTGCTAACACTAGGTCACCCTAGGATAGATTTAACTCAACAAACACTTAGGATTTCAACATTCTAATCATTCTAAGACTAGATCCATCGAACCAGGGAAGATCACGGGTTATTCTACCAAAACCACGGCCGTGGTTTGGCAAGAACAAACCGTGGATCCTAACAGAGGCTACGTTCAAGCACACAAGTTATCCAAGGGTTGATCTAAGTCCATCCTATCATAGTCCTAGCCATAACCATTCTTCCCTTACCCTAGAATCACATCTATTTAGCCTACAACATTCATCATAGCAATCAAAATCATCAAACATAAAATCATGGCTTCCATTTGCAAGATAATGAAGAGAAAGAGATGAACAAGAGAAGTAACAAAACCAAGCTGAAAATATGGAATTAGAATGACTCACAACCCTTCTTAAAGAAGGTTCAAATGTTCATACAACTCTAGAAATTGATTCTGAAATTCTTCTCTACAAAGCTATCAAGATCTATCAATGGTGTGTTCTTCTTCTTCTCCAATCAAGCTCTTCTCCAATGGTAGTCTTCTTCTACCTCCTTCTTCCAAGAATCTTCTTGTTGAGAGAATATTTTGATTGGATGATAGTGGATAATGGAGAGCTGCTCCAAGATGCTTCTCTCAGCCAATGCAGGACCACTTTTATACTATAACTTTGCAAGAGCTGGCCAAGAGATCGTGGCACAGCTGTCACGAAAACCTGGCAAAATCCACGGTCAGAATCACGGCCGTGATCTGTCAGTGAACCGTGATTTTGTGCTCAGCTTTGCCTTTGATCATTAAGCTTCGATTTGGTGCATGGCTTGTGTTGGCAAGGTTCCATGAGTCCTCTCTAGCCTTTAGCTTGCATCCTAATGAGTCCGAGGGTGCATCATCTTGATGAACGATCCTCAAACGCATCGTTTTAGCTCCTAAATCTCCCAAAATACCTACAAAGCAATGCACAAGTCTGTGTAGACGTCTATCTCGACAAAATACGTGAATTGAGTGCAAACGTCGTGAACTAGTGCTACACCATGCATGAATGAGCGAGGGATCTATCTAAATGATTACCTAAACCTAGGTCATAAATCGTGTTATCAGCCACCTAGTGTTGCCATGGTCGCGGCAAGGCTTAGCCGCGGGTGCGGTTGTTCGACAAGTTGTAACACCCCAAGTTATGGGAACTCGAAGCGTTACGGGTTGGGACCTTATAATGGTCCCGGATCTCAGAGTAGCAACGACAACATCAGATCTTACAACAAGGCACAAATAAAACGGAATAAAATCATAGTTCAGCAAGGTTCACAAGGGAAGAAGGCTGCATCTTTCGAGGTTGAAGAAAAACGTATGCAAGAAATGGGAAAAGGAAGACAAGACGGAAATATAAATGAGACGGTTGAAAAAGATAGAAGGAAGGACATCTCTAGGGTTAGAAGATCATAGGACAACCGACCCACAAGATAGAAGATCGGATCTTCTATCTATGGAAAGAAATAAAGCAGAATAAAATTAGATCGGCGCGATCTAGGGCAAAACCGCAGGGGCAGTTTACCCTGCCGCGGGGGCGGCTGGCCGCAAGGGTGGTACTTTTCACCACGGGGCGGTGAAGGCAAAAACTAGGGTATTACAGAAGTCGTGAACGATCTTTTTGTAACCGTTTATTCTTTTTCCTTTTTTCGTGATATCCGATCTTTTGGATCTCCTTAGGGTCGTTGCCTTCTTTTAGGATCCATCTTATCTCCAGCCGCATCTTTGTTTTTCCTGATACGTAAACCTACATTCTCCTCTTCTCCATCCTCTTCATTCTCTCTTGTTCTTCCTTTTTCCAAGTTGTGTGCTAGTTCCAGTCTTCTCAATGTGGGTTGGAGACTAATGACACCTTGACAAGTCTTTGGATCCGACCGTGAGTCTGACTTTTCTTCCTCTTCCTTCTTCATCGTTTTTCTCCTCTTCTTAGCATAGAATCAAGATTGATTCTTGATTTCCTTTATTGCCTCTGTGTCTTGTATTGTCGGTTGAGTCCAATATATAGTAGTGGTTGTAGTCTTGTATTGAAAGACACATAGTAGAGAAAATCCGGCCAAGGAGGCAAAGGAGGTTGCTGCTCATTGAAGAACCTTCGACGCTCGTTCCTGGAGTCATCCCGCGACCGCTTCTGTAACCTGCCGCGGTCGCGCCTTCCCAATTTCACCGTACCCGCAGATCTAAGCACCGCGGGTGCGACATCTGTAACCGAGCCACCACTGTCGCGGCATTTAGTCACCGCGGTTGCGGTGACCTTACCTTCCCGTAATCGCGCGTTCCACTATCCGCATTTGCGGGTTCCTTCCAGTAGGTTCTTTATGTACAAGCTTCCGACTTAAGGACTTGATAGGTATATATCCTTAACCCTTCTAGTGTCTTTGAGTATGTTTTTCGCATGCGGGGTTGTGGTTTATGTCGGAGTTGAGTTGTTGATCTAGTGAGGTTTGAGACTAGGATTTGGAACATCCTAACATGTTGGTATATGATCTTGCATGGATCATTGAGACTAGAATTAGGGACTTTCTAGCATGATGTTATATGATCTAGTAGAGATCATTGAGACTAGAAGTGGAGGATTTCTAGCATGTCAGACCGTCTTATAATTTTGTGTGCCATGTTGTTCAGGCATAGAGCATTTCCTACGGGAAGCTGAGTGTGGTTTATAGCTGGGATTATCTTGAGACAGATAAGTCCCTTGGACTTACTTAGCTGACTTTTGTGTGTTAGCTTGGCTGCGATAGTGGTGTATGCTTGTGTGTTTATTATGACAACTTGCTTGGACGACCTCTATTGATGTTGTCCCAATTAGTAACGGGCGGTCAACTTGTCCAATTCTACAAGAGACTAGGAGGTTTTCTGCAACTAGTCTAGGCATATACACGGTGAGATGCATCGGATCCAGTCATGTTGGTATAAGGGAACAGAGGCGAGGTTCGTGTAACAACTGGATTTTAGCCTTCACCGCCCCCGCAGTGAAGGGGGCCGCCCCTGCGGCCAATCGTGGTCGCGACCGGGTCAGCCGCCCCTACAACTGATTCCAGATCGCGCCGATCTCTTTTGATTTCCGTTTTATTTCCTTCCTTTCTTTGACGATCCGATCTTCTATCTTTTGGGACGGCTTTCCTTCTATCTTCTAACCCTAAATCTGACCTTCCGTCGTTCCTTCCCAACCGCTCTCTATATATTCCCGCCTTCTCTTCCCTTTTCCGTTTGTAGCTTACGTTTTTTCAACCTCGAGCAAGCTGCAACCTTTCCCTTGTGATCTTATGCTGAACATGTAAGTCTTCTTCCCTTTGATCTTCCTTACGCTCTTGAGCCTGCTGCATGATTCTCTTCCTTTTGTTCCTCTTTATCTTTCTCGTTTCTTTTTCTTCTTCCTCTTCACATGAATAAAGATCGAGTTTGATTCTTGTGTGTTTTCCGTTGTTGATACGTATATGTTTCCAGGCTCCCTTGGTTGAGGATTGACGTGTCTGTATCGAAGAATCGAGCTTTTGTCATGTTGTCAAAGGAAGTCCCGATAGAAGTTTTTGTCACGCCGCCGCCCCCGCGCCTGCACCTTTCCACCCCGTGGCTGCAAGCTAGTGTCACCCCGTGCCTTTGTCTGCTGCCCCTGTAGTTCTTCTGTAATGACTCTCGTCTTTGGTGAGTTGCTTCCTTCCTTGCTTCCTTTGCTCTTTCCTTCTGCTAGATCATGTTAGGCTAGACCTAGATGATTAGTGTGAATGGCAATTAGTGGCTTGTTGATCCCCATGAGTTGGTTACGCCCTTGAGCTTTGTTGTTGATGACGTTCCTTGCGAACCTTGAGACTAGGAATCCTTCTCCTAACATGTTGAGATCAGTTAGCGATCATTGAGACTAGAAGTAGGGAATTTCTAGCACGCTGTAGTAGATCTATTAGAGATCATTAAGACAAGAAGTATGTAGACTTCTAGCATTCGTTCTTTTTGATTCCCGATGCCTTGTCTAAGCAGACATCTATCCTTTCCTTCGTGAAGTTGAGTAGTTAGAGGATTCTTGAGTTACCTTCGAGTGAGGTAAGTCCCTTGGACTTACTTAGCTGCGTTTCGTATCTTGGTTTGACCGTATTGGTATTGTTTGTTTATCTTTACCGTTATAACGGATAACCGGACTAGGATTGACCTTATACCAGTAATTGGCCCAAGTGTATTATAACCGGGCGGTGACCACTTGTCCAGTTCTACAAGAGACTGGGAGGTGCTCTTGCAAATCAGGCCCACGAGTAACGGATAATACTGATCTATTCCTGTCGACAGACGGAAGCAGGGGCGAGTTTCGGGAGATTCTCGTGTTACAAAAAGAAGGTGAATTAGTAATGGATAACTTAATGAAATATGATAACCGGTTGTGTGCAAGCATGTTATATGTTTATGTTCTTATATGTGTTTGTTCCTTTACCGTCTTTTTGATATCTAGAATGTTAGCTAACGGTTTATACTTATGTTATAGATGTCCTGCATGTTAGAGATGCTGCTGAGTGATCTGGATGGTATGGTCAGCCGGGGTTCTCGTACATTATAGGACGGGATCGGGTTTTATATTTCTGTTATTGTCTTTCCCTTTTGTTTTTAACTTGGATGTGAGTCCTTTGCGTTTCCCTTTGTATAAGTTTTGGTTTTCATTTATTTGTGCCTTGTTGCAAGATCCGATGTTATTGTTGATACTCTGTGGGTTGAGACCCATTGTGAGGTCCTAGCCCGTAACGCTTCGAGTTCCCAGAACTTGGGGTGTTACAGTTTGGGAGATCCTCGTCTAACAAAAGAAGTTGATTTAGTAAAAGTGAATCACTTAATTAAAAGACAATAACCGGCTTGAGTGTGAGCATGTTTTATGTGTTAGTTGTATCTTATATGTGTTTGTGCTGTTACAGTTATTCTGATATATAGAATGTTAGCTAACGGTTTTATCCGTTGTTGTAGATGTCTTGCAGGATAGGAATGCCGCCGAGTGATCCGGTTGGAGTGTTCAGTCGGGGGGTCCCGTACATTATAAGACAAAATATGAGAGTTTATATTCTGTTGCATGACTTTATATTTGTAACACTCGGCTTAGAGTCAGATTCTTATTTCACATGTTAAACATCTTGACGTTTATACATTCGGAGTTTATATTTATTTGTGCCTTGTTGTATGATCCGGTGAAATTATTGTCAAGCTAAGGGTTAGGACCCATTGTGAGGTCCTAACCCGTAGGGTCCCAAGTTCTTAGAATTGGGGTGTTACAACGGGTTGCCTATGTACCTTCCCAAAGAAGGATCAAGCCTTACGTAGTTTAGGACGCTTTGTCTATAATCCGCACCAACTATCACTTGTATTTCTCCACTTTTTTATGCATCACCGGATCCACCTTCTATGAATGGTTCTCTAAATTATCCAATTATCATGTGCGCATGGAAAATTCATGAAATGGGTATATCTCTCTTTTCTCTTTTTTTGTTTTGTTTGAGGTATGACTGAACTCGACGAGTTTCCTACGTATCCATTTCCACAAAATCAAGTCAAACGTAGTTCTCAATAAATATTCCTTTGAATTTAGGTGTGACCGAACCCGATGAGCTTTTTGCTTTGTATCGACCTTCCTACGTATCCGTTTGAGATGCAATCAAGTCACCGTAGTTCCCATATGATCATTTATATTTCTCTTCAAGCCTGATGAATTATCAATTTCATAGAACGAGACGCGTATGCATTCTACCTCGATGATCCGAAAGAGCCACTTTTGTTTTGAGTTTACTAGTGATATTTAATGACCGGCCCCTTTACATATCGAACGTGCAATCTTACCCTCATTTTTAAATTTTTTTCAAGACCCTTGCTTCCTTGAGGTGTCAAACCATCAGACATTTCCATTTATACTCATCATGCATATTTTTCGTCGAGGTGGTTCACATTTGTGCAAATATCGTTATACATTATATGGACGAAAATACTTTTACTCGACTCCTTATTTAGTCTATGACACACACATGGTCACCTAACTTAGGCCCATCTAGTTAACAATTATGAATTATTGTGGTTCGTTAAGACAAACATCGATCTTTATGTAGCGATCGGGTGGATGTCTAGTTTTGAGTTTCATCCGTGCATATTCGATACGGTGTTGAGGTCACTCGAATCCATTGACAACTTCCCAAAAATAAACCAATAAAATCCACTTAACATTTCGTAGACGGGCACCCAAGTATTATTCGGCCTATTTGAATCGTCTAACAAAATAGTTATAACTGAACTTTTGGCATGAAATTTGATGTAATACTTTCACCGTGTTGTTTCTTCTCGGTTTGACCACGAGTTGCATTTGTGATTTTCCAAGCCATGTCTTTAACTTGTACAAATCTTGCAACCCTTTATTCACTTGGATGTGTGCTCTATTTGAGCCAATATACTTAGTCTTTTGTAAGAATATTTATGAGATATATATTCTATGTGACAAATGTGTCTAGGTCTAATATGTAAAGTTAAGTGCAATTTATAGTTTGTAGTTTTGATATAAAGTAGAAACTGTAATTAATCAGTATCGGTTAAAGACGTTAAAATTACGGGAATAATTAATAATCCCTCCTTCATTACCTAAACGTATGTCCTTTGTCGTTAAATGAACTAATTGTTATATATATATATATATCCTTACTATACTAAATATGGGAGTTCCTCCCAATGAATAGGGGAATTCCGGTTATGCCCACCATTTGTTAGTTTCCCGATTTACCCTTGCTGGTGTATGCATAATACCATCAACTACCTGTTTTATTAGGCCTAATGTTGTGACCCATTTATTTTTAGAAAGGCCTGTAGTTGGTTCATGGGAATGGTCGACAATTTCCAGCCCGTTGGTGATGTTAAATTTCCTTTTTTCAAGCATTAATTTATGTCAGTCCTCCCATTACACGTGTTTAACCAATTGCTATTAGAGTAACACGTATTACCGTCTCTCTTTCTTCTTACTATCACCAACTCTTTTTCTTCTTCCTATGAACATACACCGTCCTCTCTCTCTCTCTCTCTCTCTCTCTCTCACCACGCCATCCAAAATCCAAATCCATCTCCCTCCATTTTCGAGTTCAGCTCAGGTTAATTGATGTTAGATTTGGTCGCGGTGCCACGAGGTTTTTATCTTTGACTTCTCTCCCCGATTCTCCTGCTTAATATTCCATGAAATTAACTAATTTTTTTTCAATCGAAGATACCTAAAGAGAGGTTAATGGTGCCTTCTCCTTCTTAGTTTTGTGGCGTATGGTAGAGCAAGAGCAACGCGCTGCTATGGAGCTTCGATTTCCTGGTGCGTTTCCTCCTTATTTGTTCAAATTTTGTGTGTTCCATTACAACCTCTATTAATCTCTTCGTTTATCTTTATTCAACTTGTGTATGTGATCTCCTTGGGCACGCAGTGTAGTTCGCCACCTTCTCCCTCTCTTTTTGTCTTTTATATTACCAGGTGCGCTCTCGCTCAGTTTTCTCCTAGGTTTTTTGTGGTTTCAATTTGTGTTTCAATAGGATCCTACAAATTCGGATTTTTTTTTACTTCTTCATGGATGCCCTTTCAATTTGGTGATGCTAATAGCCAATCTAAGATCCATAAGATTTCTTTTCATCCAAATCGAGGCCAAACACTTTTGGGTACATATCATCATCTCCTTCTTCAAGATCCGCATTAGGTTTGTCCATCACTTTGGGTACTATTATGTAGTTTGGGCAAGTCAATTACTGGTGCAAATTTGACGTTAGATTTCAACATCCTTTTGATTTGAATCTCCTGGTTGTGCAACTCAGGATGCATGTCCCATTTCTAGATTTCAAAAGCATTAAGCTCAATCTTGGAGACCCTTCTTTCAGAGTAAGTAAACATATGGCTTAAAAAGTTTGCAGATTGATGATTTATCCGGGTGATTAGAGGATGCATATTAGGTGTTCGATGAAATGCCTACGAGAAACTATAAAGTATATTCTTTGTAAATCAATACATGTAGTGTTTTGACAGCTCATATTAGTGTTTTTTCATTCATTTTGTGTTTATATTGTTAACCAACGAAGCAAACCACTTGAAGCGTGTATACCTCGGAGGCTACGATACTTGAAGTAGCAATAAATCGATATTTTTTTTGCTTGAATTGCGTTTCGTTTCTAACTTGGTAGGCATTCTATATACTAGACGAGTACCTTATTATTCAAATTTAGTCACAAACCTTGAGTTATCTTAATGCCCTTCTCTGTATTAGGAAAATTTTGAATACGGGGTTACTTGCAATACTCTAATTGATGGACTTTGCAAAGAACTAAAGATTCAAGAGGCTTTGGAACTGTTTGACAGAATGAAGCTGCAAGGTTTAAAACCCGATGCAGGGTTATACAGGAAGATCATAAACAGGTTTTGTGTGTTAGGCAATATAATCTTCTATGATCCTGTATATCTTCTTTATTCTATGTATATCTCCCTTACCTTCTACATAATATCTCTCTCCTTGATTAGTCTCCTTGATTAGTGCTACCTTTATGTGTGTGTGTGTAGTGTGTGTGTGTAATCTTCATCATTTGACAATCAATAAACTCTTTACTCTTACATGGTATCACAGTAGTAAAAGATCCCTTTTTTTTTTCCTCAAAAACAATTCTTCAATGGCTTTGTCCAACATCACCATTCCAAATGAAAACGATGCTACTCACCCCTTCATTGTGGTTACTTTCCCCAATGCAACCAAGCTAACCACCACCACTACCTCTCATGGAAACTCCAACTTGAAGCCATCCTTGTAGGATATGGCCTATTCAAGTTTCTCGACGGATCTCATGGTGCTCCTGTTGAAACTATCACAGAGGCCAACACCACAGTGACGAGTCCAACCTATCTATCATGGCTCCGTCAGGATCGGCTCATCTTCGGTGCTATTGTTGGCACCATTAGCCCATCTCTCACTCACTTATTCAATCATGCTCAGACATCAAAGACGGCCTGGGATGTGCTTGCCAAGACATTTGCTAACCCCACCAGAGGACACATCAAACAGCTCAAGGATCAACTTCGTCACATGAGCAAGGCTACTTCCTCCATCAACACCTACATGCAATCAATCCAACGAGTTGTCAATGACCTTGCTATGCTTGGCAAGCCAATGGATCTAGAAGATGTCACTGACAGGGTGCTCGATGGACTCGACTCTGACTATCAATCGGTGATCGACACGGTCCATGCTCGAGACTCACCCATCTCCTTCGCTGAACTTATGGAAAAGCTCATCAAGAAAGAGCTTTCCCTGCGCCACATGACTCCTATGACCCTATTCCCAACAGTTACTAACTCAACCACCTGGACCTCATACCCCCATCGCTCCTCATCCTCCAATGCATCTAACAAACCTCCTTCCAAACCCTACCTAGGAAAGTGCCAATGGTGCGACACTGTCGGTCACTCCCTCTCCCGCTGCTCAATCTTTCAGCGCCTGCACCCAACTATTCGCCTCCCACCACGTCAATACAAACCTCAAACCACCACAACAACTACTCCCCAGGTCAACTCCACTGCCCTCCTCCCTAGTCCCTCCTCCACTATTTCTAACTGGCTCCTAGACATAGGAGCAACGCACCATGTCACCTCCGATATGCAGAACCTCTCCATGCACTACACATATGATGGATCTGATAAAATCACCATCGGTGATGGCTCAGGTTTGCACATAGCTCACACTGGCTCCTCCTCACTCTCTCCTCTCTCCCTCTCTCTCTCAACCTCTCCACCTCTATGATATTCTTAATGTCCCTCAAATGCATCGCAACATTATATCCATCCATAAATTGTGCAATGACAACAAACCTCTTGAAGTTGTATACTCCGATGTATGGACATCACCTATCCACTCATACGACCACTTTAAATACTACGTAATCTTTGTTGATCATTATTCCAAATACATTTGGCTCTATCCACTAAAAAAAACCACACACAAAAGAGATGTTCATTCGGTTCAAAACACTTATCGAACATCAATTGTCACACAAAATCAAAACACTCTTTTCTAATAATGGCGGTGAATACCTTAGCCTAAAAACCTACCTTGCTCAACAAGGAATATCACACCAAACAAGACCTCCCATACTCTTGAGCACAATGGATATGTTGAGCGGCGCCATCGGCAACTCGTCGAGAACGGTCTTGCCCTACTCTCTCAAGCATCCATGCCTCTCATCTAATGGCCTCATGCCCTTGCCACTATTGCATATCTTATCAATCGGCTACCAATGCCTAGCCTGGACAACCTCACACCTTTTGAAACCCTATTTACCAAACCACCCTCTTACACCAACATTCGAAGCTTTGGTTCTCTTTGTTACCCATGGCTTCAACCATACACATCCCACAAACTCAATCCCAAGTCTCTCCCGTGTGTCTTTGTTGGATACTCACCTACCCAGTCTACATACTACTGCCTTAATCCCCTCATAAACAAAATCTACATCTCTCGTCACGTTCGCTTCTTTGAGGATCGATTTTTGTTTACCACACTTAAGCCCACTTCTCTGGCCTATAATCCACATGAGCCTAATAACTGGTGCTCTGTTTCCCTCCCAGTTCCACTACCCGGCCCAACACACTCTACTCAACCCTTCCCCCTCCACCAGTCACTCCGTACCCTCTCACATTCCCCTCACCCTAACAGCCCTTCCTCACCTCTTCCCTCCAGTCCCTTAATCTCATTACCCACTGTCACCACTGCATCGCCCTCGACTTCACCCCCTCCGGCGCCACCTCGAATGATGGTCACTTGCTCCAACACAACATTCACAAACCTATCATCAAACTCAACCTTGCTGCCACTCTTAACTCACCACCCTCCCATCGTACAACTAAGCAAGCCCTCTCATCTCCAGAATGGTACAATACCATGAAAACTCAATTCCATGCCCTTACACACAACAAGACATGGACCCTTGTTCCGTCCTCGCAAGCTCCCAATGTTGTAGGTTGTTACACTAGGAAGTAGCACAAAAAGCTTTAAATTTATAACTCGATCTAATCTCCTAAACTACCTAGTGAACCCGCAGTGTACGAATCATTTTGTAGAAAGGAAAGTATTCCGAGGTCGAACACAAAGACTAAGGTGAAATCAAATCATTCAAGTGATCATGGATAGTGCAAATCTAAACTAAGAGATGAGAAAGAAATAAAGAAATGAAAATCACAATATTTTTGGTTGGGTTTTGTGGTGATCAAACAAAGATCAAAAGCATGCAAAACTATCAAGCAAACAACACACAAACACGAGATAGGTGATCAAAGTAAGATAAGCGGATTCTAGGGATCAAGATTTCCGGTTGTGGCAATGGACTCAAGCTTCTAAACATCTAGGACAAAGCTGCGGTTGTTGGAAAAGGGTGTATCTCTAATGGGAACAATTACCGGGTAAGTCTCATGTTCCACTAGTCCTTCACCAAAATCCTATTACCGGGTAAGTCTCAAGGAGCTAAGGTGGGGAATTCTACACAAACCGAGCCACTACCAAAGGGTCAAACCTCTCCTTACCGGGTAAGTCTCGGAAAAGGTAAGTCTTAAGCAACGATCCTAGCACACTCAGTCCAATAGCGGCTTTTTTGGCTCACTACTACCTAGAGTTCATCATCTTCTATACCTAAGAGCGGAAATCACCGGGTAAGTCTCATTCCTCAATTTTTTGCTTACATTAGGTAACCCTAAGCTAGATTAAGCTCAACAAACACTAGGATTTCAACAATCTAACACCCTAACATACAGATTCATCAATTAAGAAGCAACAGAAGGAAAAATCGGGTGGATCATATGCAAAAATTGGCCGATTTTCAGTAAGAACAGGTCGATTTTTCACTTCTGGGTTAGGTTTTGGGCATAAAAATCATCCTAAACTAACATGCAAGTCCATTATATCATCATCCAAGCCATAACCATCAATTCATAGCCCTAGAATCACAACTACTTAGCCAACAACATGCATTTCAAGATCTAAAATCATCATACAAGCATACATGGAATCCATAGCAAGAAGATGAAGTAAAAGCAATGAAAGCAATGAAACTTAGCTGGATTTGAGTTCAAAACAAGTCTTTCAACACACCAAATGTAGCTCCAAGTCGGATCTTACAACCTTCAACAAGTTTCCTAAAAAAAATCACTCAAAATATTGATAACACGATTTATGACTTAGGTTTAGGTAATCATTTAGATAGATTTCTCACTCATTCATGCACGGTTTAACACTAGTTCACGACGTTTGCACTCAATTCAAGTATTTCGTCGAGATAGACGTCTACACGGACTTGTGCATTGCTTTGTAGGTATTTTGGGAGATTCACTACTACAAAAATGTGTTTATAACCCTTAAAATATATCCCGGGCTTATAAATCACGAGGTATAAAATCAAATTTTAAAAAATTTGATTTGGAAACCTATAATAACACGGATGTTGTAATACCCTAGTTATAAAGTTATGTAAATTTAAGCAAAAGGTATGTAAATAACTCGAACATTGTTATATCCGGGTTATATAAAACATATATAACACGGTTATTTTCACCACCGGGTTATATATTAGGTTAAATTTGTAAATTCAACAAAACGCCCGGAATATTTGGCTTGCTTCACTATTACTATTTTTCCCACCTAAACAATAAAATTCCTACCAATTTACACGAAAATTTTCACACCAAAATTGGATATTGTTCTAGACGCCCTAGCCTCATCAGGAAGCCTGTAATACCCGAAAATTTTATTTTCCTTAGATTACGAGTCAAATCGTAATTCGATCGGTTTGGACTTTTACGTGATGCTTATATCGTAAATTCCGTCAATATGACAGGCTAGCGGGCCCATCTAGACAAGCCCACTAGGGCCATCAAAATATGGGAACACGGTAAACGTTTTGGGCTTCTTAGGGCAAGCTGTTCTACCCTCTTGAAACCTCAGCCACCCATCTCCTTTTTCATTCCTTACCAATGTCTGCTATCCCTTTTCCCCTTCTCCTTCAACCGTTGTTTTGGGGAGACGACGCTGCTACACCTGGCCGGACACAGCCTACGACAACTCTCACGTCGGACCGCCCTGCCTCTTCTCCTCTCCACTTCTCGCGCCGGACCGGCTAGGTTAGGGAGAAACAATCGCCTTCATCTCAAAGCTTCAAGCGCCTATACCGGCCTCTATCTATCGCTTTATCTCGCTAGGTGCGCTGCATATTGCAGTTATGAGAAAGAAGCTACAACTCAAGGTTCAATTGTAACGACGGCCTCGACCTGTCGCAAGGTTTCAATTGGAATTTATTCTCGTTGGATGCAGAGTGTAATTAGGTTTAAATCGCAAAGATTTGATGACTGTGGCTGCAGTTGCTCAATTTCGTTCGGCCATTACAATCTTGTTTATGAATACTGATGACACTAGCTATTTTGTTCTTGACTTACACTACAATCTTGAGGATCAGTAAGAACATAACAAAGTCATGTAGCCGTTTGGATTATCTGTGTATTTGGGTGATCTCAATCTTCAGGTCTATTCCTTGTTGTTTCTTCAAAAACCATATACCAGATTTATTATGTGATAGGAAAACTGCAGTTTCTGCATATTTAAACTTGATCCCAAACATGAGAAGTTCTTGTTAACAAAAAGAAAAGAAAACCAGTATATCAAACCTTATGGGATGATGATCATCGGAACTGAAACTTTGTTGATTGTGTTAGCAAGAAACATCCAACCGTTACAAACACACACTAAACATAAGAATATCTTCCAACTACTTTCTCTTAACTATTACTCCTTTTGTTTTGCTATATATACACCTTCCTACTAAGCTATTGTCTTCCTGCTTAGCTTTCATTATAAACACACACTAAACACAATCACAACTAAACACAGACTAGAAGCAAAAACTCGTGCGACACTTCAATCGACTCTTGGGGTCATCAGAGATACAGTGTAAGATTTCAGAAGCTGAAAATATGGTGATTTACATCAATAACTAGGTGCAGGATTACTTGTCAACTACGGTGTCTCTTGATCAGAAAGCTTGTAATTCAAATGAGGAGGTATTATTGGCTTCGAGCAACCCAAAGAAGCGAGCTAGAAGGAAGAAATTCAAGGATACAAGGCACCCAGTGTACCGTGGGGTTAGAAGGAGGAACAACATCCACTAGTACAAAAATAGTCTCTCTCAGGAGTAATTTCTCAAGGATTAATAAAAACCCTTGTAATATGAAAACACTCTAAGAACTTTTTAGAATAACTCTTGTAAACATATTATATATATTTTTTAAAATTTTAAATATACTCTCATGGGTTTTATTTAACCCCCTTGACATAAAATCTCGTAAAATCTCGTAATCTATTACTTTCTCTAGTTAAATAAATAAACAGCCGTAAACAGTTTGCCCTATTTTTATCTTATAGGCGAGCGCCTATACCGTACCTCTGTCTATCCACCTTCAAAACTCAAAAGCTTCAAGCACCCATCTTCAACTCCATAAAAATCGACCAACACAAATAGAGAGGAGAAAGAATCGACAACAGCTAGATCGAGTATCTCCTTGGGTTGTAGATCGATGGCAATTCGTTTGTAATTCTCTCTCGTTGGGCGCCTTGCAGATTGCAATTAGGAGATAGCAACGACGGCTAGCTACAACTCAAGGGTTCAGTTGCGACGGCGGCCTCGACCTGTCGCAAGGCTGCAATTGGAGTTCGTTCTCGTTGGGCTGCAGAGTGCAATTAGGTTTAAACTGCAAAGAATCGGCGACTATGGCTGCAGATTGCAATTCGTTCTGGCATTAGGTTTAACAGGTAAGAAACACTTCAACCATCGATCTGTAGGTTTGAGCATCAGATTTAAATGTGTGAAGTCCAATGAGCAGGACCCTAGTACTAATATTGATCCGAGCAAAGAGTATTCATGGTTCCTGTCATCAGCATGCTCAATCCAGGCTATTTTCTTGGTCAGATTTAGCTTTCATATGACATGAATGTTGATATCAACTCAGGTTCCGGGCATGCCTTCTATGCTCGTTTACTTTGATACATATAGGCAAGATAGGCTTCTGCTAACTTGATCCAAGTCTAGAGAGATTGATTTCCATCATGAAGATATTATGATAGTCATTTTTGTGACTAAAAATTATGCTCTTGTGTTGACTACATTCTTATCTTGTAAGAACAGTTTTATTATAAGAGAATATTCATTGTCATCTTCATAGTAAATCATAGATGTTGTGATTTGGTTACTCTTCAGTCTTCACCATCCATTTGCAGATAATAACTTTGTTACTGACATGGTTAATTAGCTCTTTATTCATATTGATCCATCTAATGTCAAAAGTTTTATAATAGGAACATAGGGAGCCTAGAAATACTGCAAAAAATGCAAAGAAAATTGGCTATCTCTAATTGTTTTATCACTCTTAATACTTGATTGGAAGTAAATAGTAGTATAAGCTTAACAAAATTAGTGTAATTGTTTTCGTCTTCCATGATATGCAGGCGCCGGGAGTAGAAGATGTGCTAAGCCTCATCGGTTGGATATCAATTTGAATCTCGCAGGTTAGTTTTTAATCTGTAATGATGTTGGATTAGGTACTCAATGCAAAAAAAAAAAAAGAACTTTATATAGTAAACTTATTTCATCATGATCATGTGTCTACTGTTTTGTAATAACAGGAAGCATGTTCTCTTGATGTAGAGATAGCCTCTCATGTATTATCTGACTCCATATCAAGTAAGACAAATTATTCGTGAATCTTTCTGTTGTACCTGGAGTTGCAAGTGGGGAAAGGGTGTTCCCTCCACGAAGGATGTGCAACCTGTCCATACATGAAGGTTAGTTTCTAACAAGTGCATGGGATTTCTTTATGAACATTAACAAAATATAGCCTCAGAACTTATATTATGAAATCTGAGCTTTGCCCTGCTTCTGATATATACAAATGAATTCACTCACTTCACTCCTAGATGTCTACCGTGGTCTGCCTACCAACAAGCTCAGTCTCTCTGCTTATGAAGTCTCTCGGGGCTTTTAAAGAACCCCGAGAAACGTTTTTCGGCAGTTTATTAAAAACCCCTGTGAAATATCTCTCAGGACTTTTTTAAAAAACTGTCATCCTTACCACTTATTTCTCAGGGGTTAAAAATAACCCCTGAGAAATATCTCTCAGGGAGACGTATAAAGGGGAAGCAAAAACCGCCTTCCCCTTTAATAAAAAACCCTTGAGAGAGCCTATTTTTGTACTAGTGAACAGGTGATGAATTATTTTATACATGATAATGTTTATAGTTAGGAGATTATATCCCAACTTAGTACTAGAACCTTTTTTGCACTTTCTTTCCCATGTATAGATAATGCAAACTGACATATTATTTTTAAAAAAACAGGTGGGTGTTTGCGGTACGGGCACCCAACAATAAGAATAGGATATGGCTAGGGACTTACCCAACTGCTGAGATGGCAGCACGGGCCGACGACGTTGCTGTGTTAGCACTCAAGGGCAGGATGACATGTCTCAACTTGGCAGATTATGCAACAAGGCTGGGTATTCCAACATTTGGTGACATCAGGGATATCCAGATCGTTGCGGCTGAAGCTGCATAGAGTTCACGCCAGAGCGAGAATCTGCGCAGGAGAATACAAAAGAGTACGAGGAGATTATGCAGGAGAGTAGTAGTGAAGCAACTATTGTTGGTTATATGGATGAGGAGGCAACATTTCACATAAGCTTTGCAGGCGGTAAAAAATCTGCACAGGAGAATACAATAGTTACTCATGCAGTAAGCAATCAAGCGCTTTACTAGGTCACACGCTTAAGGTATTAACACTGGCATGAAGTTAAAAAATGGCCACAATCAAGAGTGGGAATAAATGGCTAAGGAAGGAGGGCAACAAGAAGAAATGGAGGCACAAGATTAAGGTGTTAACACTCAATACTACTATTTATCACATTTGGCATGATAGAAATGCTAATATCTTCGATCATAATACCATGCATGCCAAAAGATGTTGTCATTAAGCTTATTAAAACACATGTCAGTAGAATTATGTTTGAGAAATTCCCACAACACTTGGGTTATAGATATATATTATATCATTTGGCTGGCAAGCTTATACTTATGTATGTGCTTTCTAATGAAGATGACTCATATGTTGTTTCATTTTTCCTGGTAGGTAACTGGATGACCAATGTAACTGGTGCCGGCTTTACTCCCCATGTGATAGCCATTGCAGCACGAGAAGTTTCAAAGCAGTGAAGGTGACGGCCTTGAAAACTTGATCTATTGTAAGGCTTCATGACCTCTCCAGCAAAAATAGTGCATATTTCATCAGCGGTTATCTTCTAGTTGATGTGCATTGCATGCTAGAACGATGAAAATATCTTTTGAAGATTGTGAACATTTAAATCTTTATATACTTGGTGACATTTAGTTTAAGAACATGACTTTGAATCATGTTTGTGATATTGGTTATCTTCAGATGTGATATTGGTGATCACAAAATGATGATGTTTTGAGTTAAGTACATGACTTTGAATCATGTTTGTGAAAGGAATTGGTTGCTTCAGTTTTTTTGTTTTTGTTTTTTTGCATTTGGGACAGGTACAATTTGTAAAAGCCATGAAATACGTACAAAATCCGGGTTAAATTCTTTACAATGGTCTCGTAATATATTTTTTACCTAATAACACGGATCTTCATTGTCATGATTATTAGGTCGTCACATAGTCGAATCACCTGGATCTTACCCTCCGGGTTATTTGTTGGTTTCATATAACCCGCTTCCCAATATCCGGTTATTTATTATTAAAATAAACGGCATCATATAACCCGGTCCGTATCCAGTTATGTGACATTATCAAATACCCCGGGTACAATTTTTCCGGGTTATTTGATAGAATATATCCCGGTTGGCATCATTTGTACCAAAATCAAAGGAGAAAAAATAACCCGGATTTGTTTTAACAAACGCCCGGGTTATAAAGTTAGTGGACCAAATATCGCCCTAACCTTTAACCCGGTGGGCGTCCGGTGTATATTCTTTCAAACGCCCGGGTTATAATCCCCTTTTTGTAGTAGTGATTTAGGAGCTAAAACGATACGTTTGAGGATCGTTCATCGAGATGACACACCCTCGGACTCATTTGGATGCAAGCTAAGGGCTAGGGAGGACTCATGGAACCTTGCCAACACAAGCCATGCACCCAATCGAAGCTTAATGATCAAAAGCAAAGCTGAAGCACAAAATCACGGTTCACTGACAGATCACGGCCGTGGAAATGCCCGTGGATTTTGCCAGTTTTTCGTGACAGCTGTGCCATGATTTCTTGGCCAGCTCTTGCAAAGTTGGAGTATAAAAGTGGTCCTGCATTGGCTGAGAGAGGCATCTTGGAGCAGCTCTCCATTATCCACTATCATCCAATCAAAATATTCTCTGAACAAGAAGATTCTTGGAAGAAGGAGGTAGAAGGAAGCTACCATTGGAGAAGAGCTTCATTGGAGAAGAAGAAGAACACACCATTGATAGATCTTGATAGCTTTGTAGAGAAGAATTTCGGAATCGATTTCTAGAGTTGTATGAACATTTGAACCTTCTTTAAGAAGGGTTGTGAGTCATTCTAATTCCATATTTTCAGCTTGGCTTTGTTACTTCTCTTGTTCATCTCTTTCTCTTCATTATCTTGCAAATTGAAGCCATGATTTTATGTTTGATGATTTTGATTGCTATGATGAATGTTGTAGGCTAAATAGATGCGATTCTAGGGTAAGGAAGGAATGGTTATGGCTAGGACTATGATAGGATGGACTTAGATTAGCCTTGGATGACTCTCTTGCTTGGACGTAGCTTCTGTTGGAGTCCACGGTTTGTTCTTGCCTTTCCACGGCCGTGGAAGGTGTAGAACAACCCGTGATTTTCCCTTGTTTGATGGATCTAGCTTTAGATCGTTAGAATGTTGCAATCCTAAGTGTTTGTTGAGTTAAATCTACCCTAGGGTGACCTAGTGTTAGCAACTAAGTGTTAGGAGAGACTTACCCGGTAATCCTTACTCTTAGATTCTAAAGATAACAAACCCTAGGTAGTGGTGAGCCTCATAGCCGCCATTGGACTAAGTGTGCTAGGATGGTTGCTTAGAACTTCCCTTTCCGAGACTTACCCGGTAAGGATAGGTTAGATCTCTAGGTAACAAATCCGGTTTGTGTAGAATTCCTACCCTTAGGTTCTTAGAGACTTACCCGGTAATGAGATCTTAGGGATGGATTAGTGGACCATGAGACCTACCCGGTGATTGATCCCAATCTAGAAACACTTATTCCCAACATATCATAGTTAATCCAAGGAATGTTTAGGTAGCTTGAGTTCTATGCCATAACCGGAACTTCCAACCCCTAGAATCCGCCTTTCTATCTTTGATCTATATCTCGTATTTAGCTTGTTTGTTTGCGTTGATTTGTTAGCTTAGTTGATTATTATATTTCGTATGACTTGTGATCTTTGATTGATCACCGAAAAACCAACCAAAAACAATTGAGATTTTCATTTCTTTATTTCTTTCTCTTGTCTTAACCTAGATCTTCACTAGACTTAATCATAAATCGAATCAATCTCACCTTAGTCTTTGTGTTCGACCTCGGAATACTATCCCTACTACAAACGTCCCGTACACTGCGGGTTCGCTAGGAGTTAGGATAAATATAACGAGAATATAAATTTAAAACCCATTGCGTATCACATCCTGAGCGTAACAAGTTTCTGGCGCCGTTGCTGGGGACTAGGTCTAGATTGATTTTATTTTGTGATTGATTGTAGTGTAGATCTTTCTTGTTGCTTTTGATCTCTTTTTGGTTTATGTCTTTGCTTTTCAGGACATCTCTTACTCTTTAGGTGTATGCGAAGATCTCGTGGCAAGGATTTAGCTCCATTCGATCCCGAACCGGAGAAAACCCTTAGATCTAGATCCAAGAGCATTAAAAAGGGAAAAGAGATGGCCGGAAGAGATCTCCAAGCTGAGTTGGATGAAGCCTTAGAGCAAATAAGGCTAAGAGATGAGCTCTTAGAGGAAGAAAGGAGACTTGCCAATGAGAGGCAAGAAGCAACTAGGAGGGAGATTGATGAGATTAGGCAAGCCCTTGTACAAGGAGAGCTTAATCGTCAACAACCTCCACCTCCTCCACCACAACCGCAGCCGGCGGCGAATGTTAGGGTTGTCCCCATTGCTATTGAAGAGCCACAAACATTAGGGAGACGTATGGATCCGGCACAAAGAGCACACCGTCCGGGTGTGAACTTAGGAGATCCCGCAACCCACAACTATGAGCTCCGCCCTCAAGTTCTACAAATGATCCGGCATAATCAATTTGGAGGGATGGAAGGAGACTCTCCTCATCAACACTTGATGAACTATGAGATCTTGATGGAGACTCTTAGACCGCCAAGATTGGAGAGCAACAACCATAAGCTTAGGGCTTTTTGCTTCTCTCTTAAGGACAAAGCCTTGGCTTGGTATCAATCAATTCCACAAGGGTGAGTTGGTACTTGGGAGGAGATGACAACCGAGTTTTTGACTAAGTTCTTCCCGCCTTCCAAGACTACCGAGTTAAGAGGGAAGATCAACGCCTTCGTGATGAAGGATAGAGAGAGTTTATTCAAATCTTGGGAGAGGTTCAAAGATCTTCTCCTAGATTGTCCACACCATGGTATACCGAAAATCGAGCTATTGGAGATCTACTTCAAAGGACTTGATGAAGATAGCCAATTCAAGCTTCAATCTCTTTCCGGTGGGACTTTCATGGAGAAGCATGTAGATGAAGCTTGGGAGTTTGTAGAGAAACAAGCTCTAGTGATTGAGAAATACTCCCATAGGAAGAGTGAAGGGAGAAAGGCGGGAGCATATGAGGTGAGTGAAGTCACCATGAGCAATTTCAAGCTTGACGCCATCAACAATGAATTGAAGTCCTTGAGGGAGTTGTGTGCTACAACTTTGAAGAACCAAGCAACTCCTCAAGTGCTCCCACAAGCTAACTTGTCTTCCAAGGAGGAGGATGTGAATTACATGGGAAGGGGCAATTACAACAATTATCAAGGCCCAAGGAACTTCAACAACAACTGGCAATTCAACAATTACCGGCCTAACCACAACCATCCCGGGTTTTCTTACTCTAACCCGGATGGAGCCTTGAACCCTCCCACTTCCTCAAGCACAACCCCACCACCAAAAGCTTCACAAGAACCTCCACCCGGATTTACTCAACCTCCAAAAGATAGAACCGAAATGATGTTTGAGCAATTGCTTGGCAGGTTGAGTGATCTTGAGAGCACCGTGACTTCAATTTCTAAAGCTCAAAAAGTGTTAGAAGCACAAGTGTTCCAAAAGGCGGGTGAAACCCATAGAGACCCGGGAAAGCTTCCCGGAAGAACCGAAGACAACCCAAGAGGCCAAGTGTTGGCTATCACTACAAGGAGCGGGTTGAGTATGAAAGATCCTTTGCCTAAGGACAACGCTAAAGGGAAACAAGTGGTGATAGAGGAAGAGACTTTGCAAGGAGATGGAGGCAAGAGCAAAGATGTAGAGCCAACCTATGTGGCACCGCCTCCATACAAGCCACCACTACCGTTCCCTCAATCACGAGCAAGAGCTCGTTTGGACAATCACTTTGGTAAGTTCCTTGAACTAATGTCTAAATTGCATATTAACATTCCGTTCATGGATGCTATCTTAGGTATGCCGGCATGTGGCAAGTTCTTGAAGGAGATACTCTCCAACAAAAGGAAGTTGGAGGAGTATGGGGAGATAAGAATGATCAAGAGATCCTCGGAATTGATCCAAACGATGAAGGAGGAGATGCCTCCCAAGCTAAGAGATCCGGGTTCCTTTTGTGTCCCAATTGGAGTGGGAGATGTGAAGTATGAGGCCCTTTGTGACCTTGGAGCAAGTGTAAGCATAATACCGCTCGCACTTTGCAACAAGGTTGGGCTAGGAGAGCCGAAACCGGTCAAGATGACCCTCTATATGGCGGACCGTTCTATCACTCATCCGGTTGGGATCTTAGAAGACATCCCGGTGCAACTAGGAGGATTCTATGTGCCAATTGATTTTGTTGTCTTGGATATTCCGGCGGACTATCCGGTTCCCATCATTTTAGGAAGACCTTTCCTAGCCACTTCCGGATGCCTAGTGGATTGCAAGAATGGGACTCTCTCCTTCAACATTGGAGAAGAGAACATCAAGTTCAAATTGTCCACAATGATGAAAGGGCCAACCCTTGATGAGGATGTCTTCAACATAGTCGAGCAAGAAGAATCTAGAGAAGTTGTGAGCTCGATCTTGATCAAGGATCCCTTAGAGAAGGTTCTTGTTCGCTCAAAAGGGTGTGCAAATAAGTCTTAAATTTATATCTAGAACTCAAAAGCAAAGCGAACCCGCAGTGTACGGATCGGCTGTAGAAAGGTAAGAATTCCAGAGTCGAACTCAGGGATTTGGTGAGAAAATTTCCAATTTCAGTTATCTAGCGAAAGTATAAAAGCTTTTGTGATATGATAAAAAGAGAGATGATTCTAAGGATTCAAGTATCCGATTTAGGCTTTCGATTCAAGACACTTCTATAGATATAGGACAGAATTTATATTGCTAAGACTAAATGTTCAAAAGCAGGATTCGTACGATGAAGTTCCGAAACCTATATTACTAGTCTATCGATTCTCTCTATAAGGGTTGTTGAGGCTGCAATATAGAAGGATCTAAAGACAAGAATTATGTTCAAACTAACTATCTAAAACTCCAGGATATGACTCTCCAAAGTAAAGATGAGAAAGCACACTTAGAATCTTAATAAAGGATGTTGAGTCTCTTTATTACCCAAATCTTAATACCTTAATCTATTAAATGTAGAATCAAGTTTGAAGTCTCTTCATACACTCTATTAGAGGTTAATAAGGTTAATCAATATTGGGATTTAGGCAAGGATTAGTTTTGATTAAAGATTGGTTCAATTAAAGTTCGTCAGAAGTATAAATCGCCCTGTTCATAAGAAAAATCGGCTGATTTTCCTCAAGAACAGCCCTATTTTCCTGTTTGTCGCAAAACTAAAATTAAATTCTCAGGATCCTAATGTTTGAATGAATTCAGTCTATCATCATCTAAGCCTTAATCATCAACTATTCTCCCCAGAATCACAAGGTTTTTAGCCAACCATTTTCAAAATCGAATCAAATTAATTATTGAAGAAGATATCGCAAAGAAACCAAATCTTGAATGAAAAATTCAATAACTTTCAAATCTGTAAAACAATCGTCAAATCTGTTCAATATATCTCTCAAACAACTCAATGTCGTGCTCACAAACCACAACAATACAATGGAATAAAGAAATCTCACAATCAAAGATCAAGAATGACTTTCCGGCAAAAGCTCTTCAATCTCTCTCCAAGAATCGTTGATTTCTCCAAAACGTGTAAAGATTATCTGGTGCGACCTCCTCGTCTTCGTTCGTAGGGTTCTCTTCTATAGTTTCTTGCAGATGGGCTGTTTGGCAAAACTCTCCTCCAGCCCAAATTAATTGGGCTTTATGTCGTCTTTTCATTTGGCCGAATCGTGAAGAAAATCGACCTAGTCGATTTTGGTGCAAAACCGTTCGATTTCAAGGTATGAAAATCGTCCGATTTTTATATGCATTGGCACGATTTTCTTCAACAGAAAGTGCTCTTCCTTTGGTTCGTCTTCTATGCTTCTCCTTTTCAATTCCTCGGCTCTTTGTGATCTTTCTAAGACTCCTTTAGCTTCTTTAACATCCTTAGATGCTTCTTGCTCCCTCTTTGCTTCCAATTCAACTCTATTTACCTGCAATTCATCAAAATCTCGTGTAGACCTCTATTTCCGACAATTGATTGAATAGAACACAAAAGGTATGCAAAATCTCTCTAAATGCAGGGTTAATAGAGATAATGTGCTGCAATATGCATGAATATGATGGTACATAATTCATGTCATCAAAATACCCCATACTTGCCCCTTGCTTGTCCCTAAGCAAGATTCAAATTCAGAATATAAGATGCCCTGGATTATGCATATATGAAACTCAAAAACTTTTCTTTTGGTAGTGCTTCTTTTCATTGGATCGCTCTCAAAGTGATATTTCAAGGCATAAAAGGGGCAAAGCATGTATGTATGATGACTATAAGATGAACAAACTCCCTTTTCTTTCTTGAAGGCATAAATAAAAGAACATGATAAAGGTGTAGAGGCAATCAAATTCAAACAAATCTAAGCCATTAAGTCTTAAACATATGCATAAAAGTCTCAAGGTCTTCAAATCAAAGGAAAGGTTCAAGAAACGTATTAAGGGAAAGAGTTCTTTTTGGCTATTGTGGTGCTAATCCGGGAAAGAGGAACAAATAACACCTTCAAGAATTTTTCTTCACCGCACATGCTTCGCATGTAGAAAGCTTTGCTTTCATTACACTTTACTTTTTGAGAGTTTGGACAGCGGTGCACAAAAACCGAAGCCTAGGAGATCGGCGCTTCTCAATTTCGAGATGCCTCAAACCCTTGATGCACATACCATATCCTGTTAGGACTTGTCGTTCAATCGGACTTTGGCAAGACACAAACACCCGGCTATGTGAATGGTGCCGAGTTACTCATCCTCATGTTCAACGTCCCCAAACTTATGAAATTTTGCACTTTTTCAATACATTTTTCTTGGCCCTCCCACATCAAACATGCCTTTTTCAATCACCTATCCTAATTCCCGGATGGTAAGAGGAGGGTTACATATTTCATTGAGGAGCTAGCATGATCAAGATATGAGAAAAGAAAAGAAGTGAATTGCCTTAGTCATCCTTAAATGATGTAAAAGAACTTGCAATATAGCTTCGACTATTATTTCATTTTCTCATCAAAACAACTAAATCATATAACTTATTCATGTATTCAAGTAACAAAAGCAATTTCATTCATGCTATAATCGAAATCTCAACATAACTAAACATCTTTTTGCCTATCCATATACACAATTCTCATCATAGAGGTCATTTCCATATAAGAAGCACTTAAAATTTTTGAAAATTCATAGGTTTTGAAAAAGATCATGTAAATGCAAGTGTCATAATAGAAAGCAAGTAGTGCAAGAGTTATTACAAGCCAAATTGTCAAGAGTAGTAGAAAGTACATAGAGTGCTAGAATGAAACATAAGGTATTGTAAGTACCCCCACCCCATACTTGACATCCACATTGTCCCCAATGTGAAAATCAAGCATAAGAAGGAGAAAAATACTTACAATGTAAAAGAAGTGGAATCTCAATCCTCTGTCGGTGGTGGAGGTGGTGGATATGGATACATCGGTGCGGAGGGATCGTAGAAGTGGCCGAACTGGTGGTAGTACATGTCCCTCATCGGGCCATCATAGGATGAGTGCCTAGCGTCCGTCTCCTCCCTGTAGTTCCTGAACTGTGTGTTCAGGGTGTCATAATCGGTGCGGAGGACACGGTAGTCGGTGCTGAGGCTCTGGAAGCTAGTGACTAGCTCCCTGAAGTGGCGTGGAGCTCGGCGTCCTCGTCTAGGGCCTGGAGCATGTGCATAAGAGTGTCGAGGTGGCTGCATGTCATCCTCCGTCTCCTCATCCTGCCTGCTAGTCCTGCTCGGTCCTACTCCATGGGTGTCCGTGTCCATGGCATCCGTAGCGTGTCCGCTATGAGTATCACTCTCAAACTCGAGCATGGTCTCCTGTCTGCCATCCTCATCCTCCTCCTCTGAGTCACCTGCATCATCATCATAATAAGTAGGGGTGAAAACTCCTCAAGCATCGCCTCAAAGGTCTCCTTCCAGTTCCTCTTATTCCGAATGGTGTATTCGGATTTCCATATGATCTCGGATGGCTTCTTCTTCGGATCCCTGTGCCACGGCATCGGCACATGAAGAGTTCCTCTCCCTCGAGGAATCAAGACTTGTCGAACCACCAATCTCTGTGAGCCTAAAGGAAGGGCACTCTCAGCTAGAGTGCATCCCGAGAAGTCATAACCTAGAGTCCTAGCCACGTGAGTGACCAAGCCTCCTGCGCAGATGTCACCCTTGGCTTTGTTGGCTATCTTTCCTAGATAGTCAACAAGCATGGTGGAGATGTCGGGAGTGGTGGTGGATGTCATACAGTAGAGGATAAAAAGCTCATCAGCCTTGAGCTTCTGCGGAGTCTCAGTTCGGGCAAACAGACTCTCACTAAGTATCCTATGCACTACCTTGAAGGAAAGGTTGTACATACTTGTCTCCTTGGAGTTTCCGGGTCTCCACTTATCCCCTCCGTATTCTCCTACGGAAATAGCTTCCCAAAAATCACTAGCATTGAGGCCTCTAGCAAATGTGCCTGCATCTGAGTAAGAAAAGCCAAACAAGTCGCCAAAAGCATCAATAGACAAAGTGTGGTCTTGGCTCATGAGGCGGAAAGTGACCATCCTTTCCCTAGGATCGTGTTCAAACGTACTAAGGAATTCTAGGGTGATCTCCCTATAAGCATCTTCCCTGATCGTAGCAAACTGTCTCAACCCTGCTCTATCAAGCATCATATCAACATCCTCTCGAACATATAACAAATCTAAGTCATCAAGCACTATGTAGCGGGGGGGTGAATGGGCGATCTATAATGCGTTCATAGCGTTTCTTATGCTTGGATAGGGGAGGGGGAAGCTTAGGGATGTTGGTAGGAGATGGTGGAGGTGGGGCAGGGGCTTTGGAAGAAGATCCCTTCTTCTTCCCCGTGTTTCTAGTTATCCTTTTTACAAGATCCATTCTAAGTCCTAAAAATCGACCTGTTCTTCACAAAAATCGGTCGATTTTTCTGGGCTGGGTCGATTTTTATCTCGATTTCAACGATTCTCACAATTCTGTAAAGTTCTGTTCAATCTATCACCACACACAGTTCTCTATAATGAATTTTAAGCAAATTCCTCTATCAATTCCAACAACAAAGCACTTCCTAAGCAACTTCAATTTCAAGTGAGAAACTTAGGTTTTGGAAAGAAAAACCTGAATTCCTTATGGAGCAGTCGATTGCCGTGCGTGTTGTTGTTAGATCCTTGTTCCTTGTTGAAAATGCTTCAGTTTGGAGCCAAGAATCTCTCGAAATGGTTAAGGAATGAGGATTTAAGGGTGTGGCGATTTTTCGGCGTTCTTGAGAGAGGGGAATCGAGAGTTGGAGATGTGGGAATGAAGAAGATCGAGTGTGTTTGCCTTATATAGGGTCGATGATTTCTGAAGAAAATCGGCCGATTTTTCAGGTCGATTTTTTTGTCGGGGCGATTTTTCTTTCTGACTGAAAAAATCGGACGATTTATTTTGGCAGGTCGATCTCCAGGTCGATTTTTGTTTCTGTTGAGAAAAATCGACTTCCTCTGTTACTGAATCGGACGATCTTCTTATGGTAGGTCGATTTCCTTCCTTGTTTTTCTTGAATTTCGAAGATATAACTCAATTGTGCTCCATTCTCCGTGAATCTCTCACATTTGAACCTAGTTTCCTGCGATTAATGACACGACAAACCAAGAGTGCATCGAGGAACATATAAAAAAGAAAAACGAAGAAACAAAGCAATTAATCTATTCTAACTAAGTGAGGGAAAGGAGGGAAAATTATACTATCATGGGTTGCCTCCCAAGAAGCGCTTTATTTATCGTCTTTAGCTGGACGGTGTATGATGTTGTGTTTCAATGGAGGAGGATAGGAGCTATCTCCTCGACCGGAGCTTCCGGTGTATATTTCTTCAACCGTTGGCCATTAACCTTAAAACTTCCGCTTTGTTCACCCCATACTTCAATTGCACCATGGGGGAAAATTCTTTTAATCACAAAAGGTCCTGTCCAACGGGATTTGAGCTTACCTGGAAATAGACGCAGCCTTGAGTTGAATAGGAGGACTTGGTCTCCCTCTTTCAAGTCTTTCGGGATGATGTGCTTATCATGCCAGCGCTTTGTCCGCTCCTTGTAAATCTTTGCGTTCTCATATGCATTTAGTCGGAGCTCATCTAGCTCATTGATATCTAGGAGTCGCTTCTCTCCGGCTTCTTTCATGTCGAAGTTGAGCCACTTGATAGCCCAATAAGCCTTATGCTCTAACTCTACAGGAAGATGACATGATTTACCATAAACGAGATTATAAGGGGTCGTACCTATTGGTGTCTTGAAGGCTGTCCTGTATGCCCATAGTGCATCGTCAAGCTTCATTGACCAATCTTTCCTTGTTTTAGAGACGGTCTTCTCTAAAATCCCTTTAATCTCTCTGTTGGATATCTCGACTTGTCCGCTGGTTTGCGGATGGTAAGGTGTAGCTATCTTATGGGTCACCCCATACTTAGCTAATAGAGTCTCGAATCGACGGGCTGTGAAATGCGTTCCTCCGTCACTAATGATGGTTCGGGGAGTTCCGAACCTTGGGAAAATCGTTTTGTTGAGGAATTTCACCACCACCATTGCATCATTAGTGGGAGAAGCGATTGCCTCCACCCACCTTGAGACATAGTCTACGGCAAGAAGTATGTACTGGTTGCCGCATGAAGATGGGAAAGGTCCCATAAAGTCGATGCCCCATACATCAAAGATCTCTACTTCTTGTATGTTGTTGAGAGGCATCTCATTCCTCCTGGATATATTACCTGTCCTTTGACAAGCATCACAAGAAACAACAAACTTTTGCACATCTTTAAAAAGTGTAGGCCAATAAAAGCCGGAGCGAAGTACCTTAGCACAAGTCTTGTGGGAACTAGCATGTCCGCCACATGGTAGAGAATGGCAGTGTCGGATGACGCTATCTATCTCATCTTCGGGAATGCATCTCCTGTAGATGCCATCTGGACCTCTTTTGAACAGAAGAGGTTCGTTCCAATAGAATTGCCGGACGTCTCTAAAGAACTTCTTCTTTTGAGCATATGAAAGTCCGGGTGGAATCTCCTGACAAACAAGGTAATTTACAATGTCAGCAAACCATGGATCATTACCTTGTGATATGTGTTGAAGACACTCTTCAATCTCGTGCAGCTGCTCGTCAGGGAAGGAGTCGTCTATCGGAAGTTCATCCGACTCGCCGGTGAGTTGCGGAAGACGACTAAGGTGGTCGGCAACGGAGTTCTCCGATCCTTTCTTATCACGGATCTCTAAATCAAACTCTTGCAAGAGTAAGATCCATCTTAGAAGCCTTGGCTTCGCATCCTTCTTCGTGAATAAGTATCGGATGGCGGAGTGGTCCGTATAGACTATCACTTTCGCACCTACAAGATAGGAACGAAATTTCTCAAATGCGTATACTACGGCTAAAAGTTCCTTTTCCGTAGTTGCGTAGTTGTATTGAGATTCATCTAGAGTTTTGCTAGCGTAGTAGATGGCATGAGTGCGACCATCTTTCTTCTGTCCAAGAACGGCTCCTATAGCGACGTCGCTTGCGTCGCACATGACCTCGAAAGGAAGAGTCCAATTGGGTGGTTGAATGATTGGTGCCGAAATCAAAGCTTCTTTGATCCTGCAAAAAGCATCTAAACAATCTTTCGAAAATTCGAAAGTCGCATCTTTCATCAAAAGATTAGTCAAAGGTTTTGAAATCTTAGAAAAATCCTTTATGAATCTCCTATAGAAGCCTGCATGTCCTAAGAGGCTTCTAATTCCTTTTACCGATGAAGGGGGAGGTAACTTCTCAATGGTTTCTATCTTTGATCGATCTACCTCTATTCCCCTTTGTGACACTAAGTGACCTAACACAATTCCTTCGGTGACCATGAAATGACACTTTTCCCAGTTTAGGACTAAGTTGGTGTCCTCACATCTCTTAAGAACTAGTGAAAGGTTATAGCGACAGTTATCAAAGGAAGAACCATATACCGAAAAGTCGTCCATGAAGACTTCCATGATATTCTCTACATATTCGGAGAAGATTGCCATCATACACCTTTGGAAGGTGGCTGGAGCGTTGCATAAGCCGAATGGCATTCTTCTATAAGCGAACGTACCCCATGGGCACGTAAAGGTTGTCTTCTCTTGATCATCCGGATGAATTGGGATCTGAAAGAAACCGCTATATCCATCTAAATAACAAAAGTAGGCATGTTGGGCTAACCTTTCCAACATTTGATCGATGAAAGGAAGGGGGAAGTGGTCCTTCCTTGTGGCCACGTTCAGTTTGCGGTAGTCGATGCACATTCGCCACCCTGTAACTGTCCGTGTAGGGATGAGTTCGTTGTTCTTGTTGGCAACAACGGTAATGCCTCCTTTCTTGGGTACTACTTGTACCGGACTCACCCATTTGCTATCAGAAATAGGGAAGATGATACCTGCATCAAGTAGCTTAAGGATTTCTTTCTTCACGACGTCTTTCATTGCCGGGTTTAACCGTCTTTGAGGTTGGCGTGAAGGTTTGTAATCCTCTTCCATTAAAATTTTGTGCATACATAGAGAAGGCTTTATTCCTACTAAATCATCAATGGTGTATCCTAGTGCTCTCCTATGTTGCTTCAGAACATGCATGAGTTTCTCTAATTCATCACCATTCAAGTTTGCATTGACTATAACCGGATATGTGGAGTTAGTGCCAAGGAATGCGTACCTTAAATGTGTGGGAAGTTGCTTCAATTCTAGTGATGGAGGTACCTTGGTTGGTGATGAATTGTGGCTTTCGGGTGCTGTGGAAGAGGTCTCTATAGGTGTGGGTTCTTCATCAATAGATTCGGAGGCGGCTGCGGTGAAGTTCGGAGAATCCATAGAATTACTCATTGAATCGACCTCCCCTGTAATAAATCGGTCGATCTTCTGCACGATTTTTCTTTCTGTCGAAAAAAATCGGGTTACCTCTTCATGAATCGGGCGATTTATTGTCGTCAGGTCGATTTTTGTTTCTGTCGAAAAAAATCGGATTGAATCTTCAGAAATCGGACGATTTATTTCTGGCAGGTCGATTTTCTTTACAGTTTCCGGAGTCCACTCTAGTTCTTCAATTTTTGCTTCTAGTTCTTCCTCCACATCATTTAATGCTTTCACATCCTCATTGCAGTCATGTTCCACCCCTTCCTCCATGACGCTCATGCTAAGAACCTTTTGAAGAGGGTCTTTCATCAATATCGAACTTACTATCTCTCTAGATTCTTCTTCCTCAACAATTTCAAAAATGTCATCTTTCAAGGCTGGCTCCTTGATTAAGGAAGATAGTATGAATTCTATCTTTTCTTCACCGATATGGAAGGATAGCTGGCCGTTCTTGCAATCTACCATGCATCCAGACGTGGCGAGGAATGGTCTCCCAAGGATGATGGGAACCGGGTAATCTGCAGGTATGTCAAGAACGACAAAATCTATAGGTATGTAAAACTTACCTAGTTTTACCGGAATGTCTTCTAATATTCCCACCGGCTTAGTGGTAGAACGATCAGCCATGTAGAGTGTGATCTTCACCGGTCTAGGCTCTCCTAGACCAACTGCCTTGCATAGAGCGAGAGGTATGATACTCACACTTGCTCCAAGGTCACAAAGAGCATCATAGGTAGCTTCTCCTAAAGTGATGGGTATGCAAAAGGATCCTGGATCGCGGAGCTTTGGTGGCATATTCTCCGTCATAGTCTTGATGAGTTCGGATGATTCCATACTCATCTTGACTTCTCCTATATCTTCCAACTTCCTCTTGTTAGAAAGGATCTCCTTGAGGAATTTTCCGTAAGCCGGCATACCTAAAATCGCATCCATAAAAGGTATGTTAATATGCAGCTTACTCATGAGTTCTACAAACTTACCGAAATGTTTATCTAGGCGTGCACGCGCTCTAGATTGAGGAAAAGGTAGAGGTGGTTTATAAGCGGGAGGAGGAACATAGACTTCTTCCTTCTCTTTTGCCTCTCCTTCTTTTGTGGAGGTATCAACTACTTGGGGTTGAGGGTCGGCGGTCGTCTTCCCGCTCCTAGTAGTTATTGCCATAACCCTTCCCTTTGGGTTATCTTCTGTCTTTCCGGGAAGCTTCCCTTGATCTCTTGGGACTTCTCCGGCCTTGTTGAATACTTGGTTTTCTAAAGCTTTATGAGCTTTGTCAACCGAAGTTATGTAACTCTCCAATCCTTGTAGCTTGCCTAGAATCGTTTCTAGCATGGGATCGGGTTTGCTTGATCCGCTTGATTGTCCCTGGCTTGTAGAAGGAGTAGAAGAAGATGGAGGTGTTAGAGCCTTTTCAGCATAAGAGTAAGGACTACCTGGATTTTGCGGATTTGACCTCCAATTGTTGTTATTCGAGTTCCTATTGTTGTTGTTGTTCCAATTGGAATTTCTATTGTTATTGTTGTTGTTATTCCAATTGGAATTCCTGTTATCATTCCTTTGATTGTTGTCCCACCCCATGTAGTTGGCTTCTTGCTCCTTAGTCTTTTGAAGACTCGTTTTGAGCACTTCCCTCAATTCTTTGATGTCATCTTTGAGGGAGAATATTTGTGTTTGAGCCGCTTGATTCAACTTGGCTCCCGGATCGCCTTGATTCCGGCTATTTGATTCCACCTTCCGGTGGGAATATTTCTCAATCACTTGGGCTTGCTTCTCAATAAAGTCCCAAGCATCATCCTCTCTCATATCCATGAATGTGCCGCAAGATAGAGATTGGAGGTTGAATTGTGTCTCCACATCCAACCCTTTGTAGTAGATCTCCAACAATTCCAGCTTGGAAATGCCATGGTGTGGGCAATCCAACAAGAGATCTTGAAACCTTTCCCAAGATTGAAATAAGCTTTCGTTAGGTTTCATAGAAAAAGCATTTATTTTACCTCTTAATTCCGCCGTTTTGGATGGCGGAAAGAACTTGGTGAGGAATTCCGAAGACAATTCATCCCATGTAGCTAACTTCGCAGCCGGAAGTGTTTGGTACCAAGCTAGAGCCTTGTCCTTCAAAGAAAAGAAGAACGGCTTGATTTTATAATTGCTTGTAGTAGCCTTCTTTGGCTTCATAGTCTCCATGAGAATCTCAAAATTCTGCAAGTGTTGATGCGGAGATTCAGTACTTGCTCCGCCATATTGACTTTGGCGAACCATAGTGATGACTTGTGGTGAGAAGCTAAACTCTTGGATGTCTTCAGCTCCGAAATCCACACCTAGACGGCGTGGTTGCTGAATTGGATCCATCCGTTGCCCCAAAGTTCGAGGTCTATCTTCGTTATTAACAGCTCTAACGTTCCTAGTCGTAATGCGAGGGACGACCTTAGGTGTTGGAGTGTTTCGGTTAGGGCGAGGTGATGGATCAATCTTTTCAAGTTCCAGCATGTCCGGATCAATCTCGTCATCATCGGATGAGTCATTTCGAATGGATTTAGTTGGTGTCTTGACTTTCTTCTTCTTCTTGGAGTCGTTCAATTCCAACTTCATGTCCAACATCATAGCTCTCAATTCATCAATCTGAAATTGATGACTTATTTCAGCTTCCTTTCTAGCCTTCTCACTCAACTGGAGTTGGCGTTGAGCTTCGTTCAGTTCAGCCTTGTAGTTTCTCTCATCGTTTTCAGCCATTTTCTTCTCCTTCAACGTTCTCCTCAAAGTTCTTTCTAGTTCGGGATCGAAAGGAATTAGATCTTTAGTGGATGTAGTCTTTCGCATATACCTAAAGAACCTGCAAAGATCACTCAAGTAGACTAATCAAATCACAAGAGCAAGAGCTCTCAAGCTAGACAACCGAAAACCGGATTTGATCTAGACCAAATCCCCGGCAACGGCGCCAAAAACTTATTCGCTCAAAAGGGTGTGCAAATAAGTCTTAAATTTATATCTAGAACTCAAAAGCAAAGCGAACCCGCAGTGTACGGATCGGCTGTAGAAAGGTAAGAATTCTAGAGTCGAACTCAGGGATTTGGTGAGAAAATTTCCAATTTCAGTTATCTAGCGAAAGTATAAAAGCTTTTGTGATATGATAAAAAGAGAGATGATTCTAAGGATTCAAGTATCCGATTTAGGCTTTCGATTCAAGACACTTCTATAGATATAGGACAGAATTTATATTGCTAAGACTAAATGTTCAAAAGCAGGATTCGTACGATGAAGTTCCGAAACCTATATTACTAGTCTATCGATTCTCTCTATAAGGGTTGTTGAGGCTGCAATATAGAAGGATCTAAAGACAAGAATTATGTTCAAACTAACTATCTAAAACTCCAGGATATGACTCTCCAAAGTAAAGATGAGAAAGCACACTTATAATCTTAATAAAGGATGTTGAGTCTCTTTATTACCCAAATCTTATAACCTTAATCTATTAAATGTAGAATCAAGTTTGAAGTCTCTTCATACACTCTATTAGAGGTTAATAAGGTTAATCAATATTGGGATTTAGGCAAGGATTAGTTTTGATTAAAGATTGGTTCAATTAAAGTTCGTCAGAAGTATAAATCGCCCTGTTCATAAGAAAAATCGGCTGATTTTCCTCAAGAACAACCCGATTTTCCTGTTTGTCGCAAAACTAAAATTAAATTCTCAGGATCCTAATGTTTGAATGAGTTCAGTCTATCATCATCTAAACCTTAATCATCAACTATTCTCCCCAGAATCACAAGGTTTTTAGCCAACCATTTTCAAAATCGAATCAAATTAATTATTGAAGAAGATATCGCAAAGAAACCAAATCTTGAATGAAAAATTCAATAACTTTCAAATCTGTAAAACAATCGTCAAATCTGTTCAATATATCTCTCAAACAACTCAATGTCGTGCTCACAAACCACAACAATACAATGGAATAAAGAAATCTCACAATCAAAGATCAAGAATGACTTTCCGGCAAAAGCTCTTCAATCTCTCTCCAAGAATCGTTGATTTCTCCAAAACGTGTAAAGATTATCTGGTGCGACCTCCTCGTCTTCGTTCGTAGGGTTCTCTTCTATAGTTTCTTGCAGATGGGCTGTTTGGCAAAACTCTCCTCCAGCCCAAATTAATTGGGCTTTATGTCGTCTTTTCATTTGGCCGAATCGTGAAGAAAATCGACCTAGTCGATTTTGGTGCAAAACCGTTCGATTTCAAGGTATGAAAATCGTCCGATTTTTATATGCATTGGCACGATTTTCTTCAACAGAAAGTGCTCTTCCTTTGGTTCGTCTTCTATGCTTCTCCTTTTCAATTCCTCAGCTCTTTGTGATCTTTCTAAGACTCCTTTAGCTTCTTTAACATCCTTAGATGCTTCTTGCTCCCTCTTTGCTTCCAATTCAACTCTATTTACCTACAATTCATCAAAATCTCGTGTAGACCTCTATTTCCGACAATTGATTGAATAGAACACAAAAGGTATGCAAAATCTCTCTAAATGCAGGGTTAATAGAGATAATGTGCTGCAATATGCATGAATATGATGGTACATAATTCATGTCATCAGTTCTTACCTTAAGTATGATGGAGGAAGGTGTTGAGGAGGCTTGCAATGAAGAAATCAAGGCCTTAGAAGCATTGGAAGAGGAGACAAGGGCTCAAGATGAAGGCCACGAAGAGGAGCTGAACAGCTGGAACTTCCACGGGCGTGGAAGTGGTTCCACGTCCGTCAAACTCTCTGTAAAGCCTCAACAAATGAGCCAGGCAAGATCCACGGCCGTGGAAGTGGACCCAACCGTGGTTCCAGCCGTGGTTTCCCCTGAATCAGACCTTATTGACGATCAAGCTTCTAGGAGCCATGGAGAGTCTTCATTTGCTTTGGATTCATCTCATCCAACCTTGTTTGGATCGTCTCCGCTCGATAAAGGTCCTCCTAAACTCGAACTCAAACCCCTCCCCTCTCATTTAAAGTATGCTTTCCTTGGTGATAATTCCACATATCCGGTGATTGTGAATGCATGCTTGAGTGATGATGAACTTGCTAAGTTGTTGCATGAGCTAAGATTGCATAGGAAAGCCATTGGCTATACTATTGATGATTTGGTTGGCATTAAGCCTTCTTTGTGCATGCATAAGATATTGATGGAAGATAGTCATAAACCCTCTATTGAACATCAAAGAAGACTTAATCATATAATGAAAGAGGTAGTCAAAAAGGAAATCATTAAGTTGCTAGATGCGGGGATAATCTACCCTATTTCGGATAGTAAGTGGGTTAGTCCCGTTCATGTAGTTCCTAAGAAGGGTGGGATGACCGTAGTAACCAATGAGAATAATGAACTAATCCCAACTAGGACGGTTACGGGATGGAGGATGTGCATTGATTATAAGGGGTCGTACCTATTGGTGTCTTGAAGGCTGTCCTGTATGCCCATAGTGCATCGTCAAGCTTCATTGACCAATCTTTCCTTGTTTTAGAGACGGTCTTCTCTAAAATCCCTTTAATCTCTCTGTTGGATATCTCGACTTGTCCGCTGGTTTGCGGATGGTAAGGTGTAGCTATCTTATGGGTCACCCCATACTTAGCTAATAGAGTCTCGAATCGACGGGCTGTGAAATGCGTTCCTCCGTCACTAATGATGGTTCGGGGAGTTCCGAACCTTGGGAAAATCGTTTTGTTGAGGAATTTCACCACCACCATTGCATCATTAGTGGGAGAAGCGATTGCCTCCACCCACCTTGAGACATAGTCTACGGCAAGAAGTATGTACTGGTTGCCGCATGAAGATGGGAAAGGTCCCATAAAGTCGATGCCCCATACATCAAAGATCTCTACTTCTTGTATGTTGTTGAGAGGCATCTCATTCCTCCTGGATATATTACCTGTCCTTTGACAAGCATCACAAGAAACAACAAACTTTTGCACATCTTTAAAAAGTGTAGGCCAATAAAAGCCGGAGCGAAGTACCTTAGCACAAGTCTTGTGGGAACTAGCATGTCCGCCACATGGTAGAGAATGGCAGTGTCGGATGACGCTATCTATCTCATCTTCGGGAATGCATCTCCTGTAGATGCCATCTGGACCTCTTTTGAACAGAAGAGGTTCGTTCCAATAGAATTGCCGGACGTCTCTAAAGAACTTCTTCTTTTGAGCATATGAAAGTCCGGGTGGAATCTCCTGACAAACAAGGTAATTTACAATGTCAGCAAACCATGGATCATTACCTTGTGATATGTGTTGAAGACACTCTTCAATCTCGTGCAGCTGCTCGTCAGGGAAGGAGTCGTCTATCGGAAGTTCATCCGACTCGCCGGTGAGTTGCGGAAGACGACTAAGGTGGTCGGCAACGGAGTTCTCCGATCCTTTCTTATCACGGATCTCTAAATCAAACTCTTGCAAGAGTAAGATCCATCTTAGAAGCCTTGGCTTCGCATCCTTCTTCGTGAATAAGTATCGGATGGCGGAGTGGTCCGTATAGACTATCACTTTCGCACCTACAAGATAGGAACGAAATTTCTCAAATGCGTATACTACGGCTAAAAGTTCCTTTTCCGTAGTTGCGTAGTTGTATTGAGATTCATCTAGAGTTTTGCTAGCGTAGTAGATGGCATGAGTGCGACCATCTTTCTTCTGTCCAAGAACGGCTCCTATAGCGACGTCGCTTGCGTCGCACATGACCTCGAAAGGAAGAGTCCAATTGGGTGGTTGAATGATTGGTGCCGAAATCAAAGCTTCTTTGATCCTGCAAAAAGCATCTAAACAATCTTTCGAAAATTCGAAAGTCGCATCTTTCATCAAAAGATTAGTCAAAGGTTTTGAAATCTTAGAAAAATCCTTTATGAATCTCCTATAGAAGCCTGCATGTCCTAAGAGGCTTCTAATTCCTTTTACCGATGAAGGGGGAGGTAACTTCTCAATGGTTTCTATCTTTGATCGATCTACCTCTATTCCCCTTTGTGACACTAAGTGACCTAACACAATTCCTTCGGTGACCATGAAATGACACTTTTCCCAGTTTAGGACTAAGTTGGTGTCCTCACATCTCTTAAGAACTAGTGAAAGGTTATAGCGACAGTTATCAAAGGAAGAACCATATACCGAAAAGTCGTCCATGAAGACTTCCATGATATTCTCTACATATTCGGAGAAGATTGCCATCATACACCTTTGGAAGGTGGCTGGAGCGTTGCATAAGCCGAATGGCATTCTTCTATAAGCGAACGTACCCCATGGGCACGTAAAGGTTGTCTTCTCTTGATCATCCGGATGAATTGGGATCTGAAAGAAACCGCTATATCCATCTAAATAACAAAAGTAGGCATGTTGGGCTAACCTTTCCAACATTTGATCGATGAAAGGAAGGGGGAAGTGGTCCTTCCTTGTGGCCACGTTCAGTTTGCGGTAGTCGATGCACATTCGCCACCCTGTAACTGTCCGTGTAGGGATGAGTTCGTTGTTCTTGTTGGCAACAACGGTAATGCCTCCTTTCTTGGGTACTACTTGTACCGGACTCACCCATTTGCTATCAGAAATAGGGAAGATGATACCTGCATCAAGTAGCTTAAGGATTTCTTTCTTCACGACGTCTTTCATTGCCGGGTTTAACCGTCTTTGAGGTTGGCGTGAAGGTTTGTAATCCTCTTCCATTAAAATTTTGTGCATACATAGAGAAGGCTTTATTCCTACTAAATCATCAATGGTGTATCCTAGTGCTCTCCTATGTTGCTTCAGAACATGCATGAGTTTCTCTAATTCATCACCATTCAAGTTTGCATTGACTATAACCGGATATGTGGAGTTAGTGCCAAGGAATGCGTACCTTAAATGTGTGGGAAGTTGCTTCAATTCTAGTGATGGAGGTACCTTGGTTGGTGATGAATTGTGGCTTTCGGGTGCTGTGGAAGAGGTCTCTATAGGTGTGGGTTCTTCATCAATAGATTCGGAGGCGGCTGCGGTGAAGTTCGGAGAATCCATAGAATTACTCATTGGATCGACCCCCCCTGTAATAAATCGGTCGATCTTCTGCACGATTTTTGTTTCTGTCGAAAAAAATCGTGCTACCTCTTCATGAATCGGGCGATTTATTGTCGTCAGGTCGATTTTAGTTTCTGTCGAAAAAAATCGGATTGAATCTTCAGAAATCGGACGATTTATTTCTGGCAGGTCGATTTTCTTTACAGTTTCCGGAGTCCACTCTAGTTCTTCAATTTTTGCTTCTAGTTCTTCCTCCACATCATTTAATGCTTTCACATCCTCATTGCAGTCATGTTCCACCCCTTCCTCCATGACGCTCATGCTAAGAACCTTTTGAAGAGGGTCTTTCATCAATATCGAACTTACTATCTCTCTAGATTCTTCTTCCTCAACAATTTCAAAAATGTCATCTTTCAAGGCTGGCTCCTTGATTAAGGAAGATAGTATGAATTCTATCTTTTCTTCACCGATATGGAAGGATAGCTGGCCGTTCTTGCAATCTACCATGCATCCAGACGTGGCGAGGAATGGTCTCCCAAGGATGATGGGAACCGGGTAATCTGCAGGTATGTCAAGAACGACAAAATCTATAGGTATGTAAAACTTACCTAGTTTTACCGGAATGTCTTCTAATATTCCCACCGGCTTAGTGGTAGAACGATCAGCCATGTAGAGTGTGATCTTCACCGGTCTAGGCTCTCCTAGACCAACTGCCTTGCATAGAGCGAGAGGTATGATACTCACACTTGCTCCAAGGTCACAAAGAGCATCATAGGTAGCTTCTCCTAAAGTGATGGGTATGCAAAAGGATCCTGGATCGCGGAGCTTTGGTGGCATATTCTCCGTCATAGTCTTGATGAGTTCGGATGATTCCATACTCATCTTGACTTCTCCTATATCTTCCAACTTCCTCTTGTTAGAAAGGATCTCCTTGAGGAATTTTCCGTAAGCCGGCATACCGAAATGTTTATCTAGGCGTGCACGCGCTCTAGATTGAGGAAAAGGTAGAGGTGGTTTATAAGCGGGAGGAGGAACATAGACTTCTTCCTTCTCTTTTGCCTCTCCTTCTTTTGTGGAGGTATCAACTACTTGGGGTTGAGGGTCGGCGGTCGTCTTCCCGCTCCTAGTAGTTATTGCCATAACCCTTCCCTTTGGGTTATCTTCTGTCTTTCCGGGAAGCTTCCCTTGATCTCTTGGGACTTCTCCGGCCTTGTTGAATACTTGGTTTTCTAAAGCTTTATGAGCTTTGTCAACCGAAGTTATGTAACTCTCCAATCCTTGTAGCTTGCCTAGAATCGTTTCTAGCATGGGATCGGGTTTGCTTGATCCGCTTGATTGTCCCTGGCTTGTAGAAGGAGTAGAAGAAGATGGAGGTGTTAGAGCCTTTTCAGCATAAGAGTAAGGACTACCTGGATTTTGCGGATTTGACCTCCAATTGTTGTTATTCGAGTTCCTATTGTTGTTGTTGTTCCAATTGGAATTTCTATTGTTATTGTTGTTGTTATTCCAATTGGAATTCCTGTTATCATTCCTTTGATTGTTGTCCCACCCCATGTAGTTGGCTTCTTGCTCCTTAGTCTTTTGAAGACTCGTTTTGAGCACTTCCCTCAATTCTTTGATGTCATCTTTGAGGGAGAATATTTGTGTTTGAGCCGCTTGATTCAACTTGGCTCCCGGATCGCCTTGATTCCGGCTATTTGATTCCACCTTCCGGTGGGAATATTTCTCAATCACTTGGGCTTGCTTCTCAATAAAGTCCCAAGCATCATCCTCTCTCATATCCATGAATGTGCCGCAAGATAGAGATTGGAGGTTGAATTGTGTCTCCACATCCAACCCTTTGTAGTAGATCTCCAACAATTCCAGCTTGGAAATGCCATGGTGTGGGCAATCCAACAAGAGATCTTGAAACCTTTCCCAAGATTGAAATAAGCTTTCGTTAGGTTTCATAGAAAAAGCATTTATTTTACCTCTTAATTCCGCCGTTTTGGATGGCGGAAAGAACTTGGTGAGGAATTCCGAAGACAATTCATCCCATGTAGCTAACTTCGCAGCCGGAAGTGTTTGGTACCAAGCTAGAGCCTTGTCCTTCAAAGAAAAGAAGAACGGCTTGATTTTATAATTGCTTGTAGTAGCCTTCTTTGGCTTCATAGTCTCCATGAGAATCTCAAAATTCTGCAAGTGTTGATGCGGAGATTCAGTACTTGCTCCGCCATATTGACTTTGGCGAACCATAGTGATGACTTGTGGTGAGAAGCTAAACTCTTGGATGTCTTCAGCTCCGAAATCCACACCTAGACGGCGTGGTTGCTGAATTGGATCCATCCGTTGCCCCAAAGTTCGAGGTCTATCTTCGTTATTAACAGCTCTAACGTTCCTAGTCGTAATGCGAGGGACGACCTTAGGTGTTGGAGTGTTTCGGTTAGGGCTAGGTGATGGATCAATCTTTTCAAGTTCCAGCATGTCCGGATCAATCTCGTCATCATCGGATGAGTCATTTCGAATGGATTTAGTTGGTGTCTTGACTTTCTTCTTCTTCTTGGAGTCGTTCAATTCCAACTTCATGTCCAACATCATAGCTCTCAATTCATCAATCTGAAATTGATGACTTATTTCAGCTTCCTTTCTAGCCTTCTCACTCAACTGGAGTTGGCGTTGAGCTTCGTTCAGTTCAGCCTTGTAGTTTCTCTCATCGTTTTCAGCCATTTTCTTCTCCTTCAACGTTCTCCTCAAAGTTCTTTCTAGTTCGGGATCGAAAGGAATTAGATCTTTAGTGGATGTAGTCTTTCGCATATACCTAAAGAACCTGCAAAGATCACTCAAGTAGACTAATCAAA
>BSUD01000006.1:113516015-113684305 GCA_033239045.1 Fagopyrum esculentum
TACTCAGGGATTTGGTGAGAAAATTTCCAATTTCAGTTATCTAGCGAAAGTATAAAAGCTTTTGTGATATGATAAAAAGAGAGATGATTCTAAGGATTCAAGTATCCGATTTAGGCTTTCGATTCAAGACACTTCTATAGATATAGGACAGAATTTATATTGCTAAGACTAAATGTTCAAAAGCAGGATTCGTACGATGAAGTTCCGAAACCTATATTACTAGTCTATCGATTCTCTCTATAAGGGTTGTTGAGGCTGCAATATAGAAGGATCTAAAGACAAGAATTATGTTCAAACTAACTATCTAAAACTCCAGGATATGACTCTCCAAAGTAAAGATGAGAAAGCACACTTATAATCTTAATAAAGGATGTTGAGTCTCTTTATTACCCAAATCTTATAACCTTAATCTATTAAATGTAGAATCAAGTTTGAAGTCTCTTCATACACTCTATTAGAGGTTAATAAGGTTAATCAATATTGGGATTTAGGCAAGGATTAGTTTTGATTAAAGATTGGTTCAATTAAAGTTCGTCAGAAGTATAAATCGCCCTGTTCATAAGAAAAATCGGCTGATTTTCCTCAAGAACAACCCGATTTTCCTGTTTGTCGCAAAACTAAAATTAAATTCTCAGGATCCTAATGTTTGAATGAGTTCAGTCTATCATCATCTAAACCTTAATCATCAACTATTCTCCCCAGAATCACAAGGTTTTTAGCCAACCATTTTCAAAATCGAATCAAATTAATTATTGAAGAAGATATCGCAAAGAAACCAAATCTTGAATGAAAAATTCAATAACTTTCAAATCTGTAAAACAATCGTCAAATCTGTTCAATATATCTCTCAAACAACTCAATGTCGTGCTCACAAACCACAACAATACAATGGAATAAAGAAATCTCACAATCAAAGATCAAGAATGACTTTCCGGCAAAAGCTCTTCAATCTCTCTCCAAGAATCGTTGATTTCTCCAAAACGTGTAAAGATTATCTGGTGCGACCTCCTCGTCTTCGTTCGTAGGGTTCTCTTCTATAGTTTCTTGCAGATGGGCTGTTTGGCAAAACTCTCCTCCAGCCCAAATTAATTGGGCTTTATGTCGTCTTTTCATTTGGCCGAATCGTGAAGAAAATCGACCTAGTCGATTTTGGTGCAAAACCGTTCGATTTCAAGGTATGAAAATCGTCCGATTTTTATATGCATTGGCACGATTTTCTTCAACAGAAAGTGCTCTTCCTTTGGTTCGTCTTCTATGCTTCTCCTTTTCAATTCCTCAGCTCTTTGTGATCTTTCTAAGACTCCTTTAGCTTCTTTAACATCCTTAGATGCTTCTTGCTCCCTCTTTGCTTCCAATTCAACTCTATTTACCTACAATTCATCAAAATCTCGTGTAGACCTCTATTTCCGACAATTGATTGAATAGAACACAAAAGGTATGCAAAATCTCTCTAAATGCAGGGTTAATAGAGATAATGTGCTGCAATATGCATGAATATGATGGTACATAATTCATGTCATCAGTTCTTACCTTAAGTATGATGGAGGAAGGTGTTGAGGAGGCTTGCAATGAAGAAATCAAGGCCTTAGAAGCATTGGAAGAGGAGACAAGGGCTCAAGATGAAGGCCACGAAGAGGAGCTGAACAGCTGGAACTTCCACGGGCGTGGAAGTGGTTCCACGTCCGTCAAACTCTCTGTAAAGCCTCAACAAATGAGCCAGGCAAGATCCACGGCCGTGGAAGTGGACCCAACCGTGGTTCCAGCCGTGGTTTCCCCTGAATCAGACCTTATTGACGATCAAGCTTCTAGGAGCCATGGAGAGTCTTCATTTGCTTTGGATTCATCTCATCCAACCTTGTTTGGATCGTCTCCGCTCGATAAAGGTCCTCCTAAACTCGAACTCAAACCCCTCCCCTCTCATTTAAAGTATGCTTTCCTTGGTGATAATTCCACATATCCGGTGATTGTGAATGCATGCTTGAGTGATGATGAACTTGCTAAGTTGTTGCATGAGCTAAGATTGCATAGGAAAGCCATTGGCTATACTATTGATGATTTGGTTGGCATTAAGCCTTCTTTGTGCATGCATAAGATATTGATGGAAGATAGTCATAAACCCTCTATTGAACATCAAAGAAGACTTAATCATATAATGAAAGAGGTAGTCAAAAAGGAAATCATTAAGTTGCTAGATGCGGGGATAATCTACCCTATTTCGGATAGTAAGTGGGTTAGTCCCGTTCATGTAGTTCCTAAGAAGGGTGGGATGACCGTAGTAACCAATGAGAATAATGAACTAATCCCAACTAGGACGGTTACGGGATGGAGGATGTGCATTGATTATAGGAAGTTGAACATGGCCTCTAGGAAAGATCACTTCCCTCTTCCCTTCATTGACCAAATGCTAGAGAGGTTAGCTCAACATTCTCATTTTTGCTACCTAGATGGCTATAGTGGATTCTTCCAAATCCCTATCCACCCCGATGACCAAGAGAAAACTACATTTACATGTCCATGGGGTACCTTTTCATATAGGAGAATGCCATTCGGGTTGTGTAATGCACCCGCCACCTTTCAAAGGTGTATGATGGATATCTTTTCGGAATACATTGAAAATATCATGGAAGTGTTCATGGATGATTTCTCTGTTTATGGTTCTTCCTTTGATAATTGCTTGGCTAACCTGTCATTAGTATTGCAAAGATGTGAGGAGACAAATCTTGTCTTGAATTGGGAAAAATGCCACTTCATGGTAAGTGAAGGTATTGTGTTAGGGCACTTGGTGTCTAACCGTAGCATTGAGGTTGATAGAGCCAAGATTGAAACGATAGAGAAGTTGCCACCACCTACCTCGGTGAAAGGGGTAAGGAGTTTCTTAGGGCATGCCGGTTTTTACCGGAGGTTCATTCAAGATTTCTCCAAAATTTCTAAGCCTCTCACTAACCTACTAATGAAGGATGTTGATTTTGTCTTTTCCAAAGATTGTCTTGAGGCTTTTTGTAGGTTGAAGAACGCCTTGATCTCCGCACCTATCATGCAACCTCCGGATTGGAGTTTACCATTTGAGATCATGTGTGATGCAAGCGATGTGGCCGTTGGGCCTGTTTTGGGGCAAAGGAAAGATGGGCGCACTCATGCCATTTATTATGCTAGCAAGACGCTAGATGATGCCCAACTCAATTATGCTACCACCGAAAAGGAGTTGCTAGCGGTGGTGTATGCTTTTGAGAAGTTCCGCTCATATCCTGTTGGAGCGAAGGTCATAGTTTATACGGATCATGCTGCGATCCGTTATCTACTTACCAAGAAGGATGCAAAGCCTAGGTTGATTCGGTGGATCCTTCTTCTTCAAGAATTTGATTTGGAAATCCGAGACAAGAAAGGATCCGAGAACTCCGTGGCGGATCACCTTAGTAGACTCCCACCATTGGAGCTTGAAAGAGATGACATCCCGATTGATGATTCATTCCGGGATGAGTAATTGCAAATGGTGGAGGAATGCTTGTTCCAAGTGTCTAGAGGAAGTGAGCCATGGTATGCCGACATTGTGAACTACTTGGTGTGTGAGGAAGTGCCTCCCGGATTGACATATGCCCAAAGAAAGAAGTTCTTCAAGGATGTGAGGCATTACTATTGGAGCGAGCCACTTTTGTTCAAGAGAGGGCCGGATGGGATGTTTAGAAGGTGCATACCGGAGGATGAGGTGGAGAGTGTGATCCGCCATTGTCATTCCTTGCCATGTGGAGGGCATGCTAGCTCCCAAAAGACATGTGCGAAGGTGTTGCAATCGGGCTTCTTTTGGCCGAGTTTGTTCAAGGATGTGCAAAGCTTTGTGGTAGCTTGTGATGCTTGCCAAAGGACGGGCAACATCTCAAGGAGGAATGAGATGCCCTTGAACAACATACAAGAAGTGGAAATATTTGATGTATGGGGTGTGGACTTCATGGGACCATTCCCTTCTTCATGTGGCAACCTCTACATCCTATTGGCGGTTGACTATGTTTCAAGATGGGTGGAGGCAATCGCTTCTCCTACAAATGACGCCAAGGTTGTGGTGCGGTTCTTCAACCGAGTGATCTTTCCTAGGTTTGGAACACCAAGGATGATCATAAGTGATGGAGGGAAGCACTTCACCAATAGGAACTTTGGGGCACTTTTGGCTAAGTATGGGGTGACTCATAAGGTGGCAACACCTTACCATCCCCAAACTAGTGGCCAAGTGGAGATCTCCAACCGGGAGATAAAGGCCATTCTTGAGAAGACGGTATCTAGAACTAGAAAGGATTGGGCTATGAAGCTCAATGATGCCTTGTGGGCATATAGGACCGCTTTCAAGACACCAATTGGCACCACTCCTTACAAGTTGGTCTACGGCAAGTCTTGCCACCTTCCGGTAGAAATAGAGCATAGAGCGCATTGGGCCATCAAGTGGCTAAATTTTGATCTCAAGGAGGAGGGAGAAAAGAGGTTGCTTGATATGAACGCCCTTGAGGAGATCCGGTTGGATGCATACGAGAATGCCCGGATCTACAAGGAGAGGACCAAGCGGTGGCATGACAAGCGCCTCATCCCGAAGGAGTTGAGTGAAGGCGACCTTGTCCTTCTCTTCAACTCAAGGCTGCGGCTTTTTCCCGGAAAGCTCAAATCAAGATGGACCGGGCCATATGTGGTGAAGAAGATCTTTCCCCATGGAGCTATTGAAATAGGAGGGGAGCATTGTGAAAACTTTAAAGTGAATGGGCACCGGTTGAAGAAGTATATCCCGGGAGCTCCGGTGGATATGATTGCCCCACTTTACCTTGAGTAGACGCTCCCGAGTTTGGTCAAGCTAATGACCTTAAAGAAGCGCTTGGTGGGAGGCAACCCATTGGTAACGTTTTTCCTTTTTCGTTTTGTTTTTGTTTTTGATTTTTCTATCTTTGTGTGTGTTTTGTGTGCTTAGTGTGTGTGCTAGAACCTTAGTAGCATTGGAAGCCTTGCTTGGCAAGTGAATGATGATGATGAACCCCTCACCAATTATGGGTGGAGCGGACGCGGAACTTGGACGGCTAGCGGTGCCTAGCGCGGGTCCCGACGCCTTGATGAACACTTAGAGCTCTCTACCATGGTTGATAGGATCATCCAACATCAATTCTACTTGAGAATCCCAAATACCATAGCAAACCATTTCTACATTGTGAGAACCTTCTTTCACTCTTCTTTACTTCATTTACACATTGGGGACAATGTGTTTCTAAGTATGGGGTGGGGTTTGCATGATCCTTTGCATGATGAGCATCTAGGATAGTTTAAAATCTTCACATGTCTTGCATTGTATATACTCATTTCGAAAATCCCATAAAAATTCAGAAAATTTAAAAAAATTTTGTGCTTTCTAGGCTTGGATATGACCCTAATGATGAATCTTGTCTTGTGGATTGGCTATGGATGGACTTATGTGTTAAATTGATGATAGCATATGTGGACTTGAAGTACTTCTCTTGAAACCATGAATGATTTGTAATCATGATGTTTGCCTAGAATGGATTGAGTATTGAAGGTCGAAATTACATGATTGAGTATTGAAGGTTGTTTGAGCACCTCAAAATCCGGGTTAAATTCTTTACAATGGTCTCGTAATATATTTTTTACCTAATAACACGGATCTTCATTGTCATGATTATTAGGTCGTCACATAGTCGAATCACCTGGATCTTACCCTCCGGGTTATTTGTTGGTTTCATATAACCCGCTTCCCAATGTTCGGTTATTTATTATTAAAATAAACGGCATCATATAACCCGGTCCGTATCCAGTTATGTGACATTATCAAATACCCCGGGTACAATTTTTCCGGGTTATTTGATAGAATATATCCCGGTTGGCATCGTTTGTACCAAAATCAAAGGAGAAAAAATAACCCGGATTTGTTTTAACAAACGCCCGGGTTATAAAGTTGGTGGACCAAATATCGCCCTAACCTTTAACCCGGTGGGCGTCCGGTGTATATTCTTTCAAACGCCCGGGTTATAATCCCCTTTTTGTAGTAGTGATTTAGGAGCTAAAACGATACGTTTGAGGATCGTTCATTGAGATGACACACCCTCGGACTCATTTGGATGCAAGCTAAGGGCTAGGGAGGACTCATGGAACCTTGCCAACACAAGCCATGCACCCAATCGAAGCTTAATGATCAAAAGCAAAGCTGAAGCACAAAATCACGGTTCACTGACAGATCACGGCCGTGGAAATGCCCGTGGATTTTGCCAGTTTTTCATGATAGTTGTGCCACGATCTCTTGGCCAGCTCTTGCAAAGTTGGAGTATAAAAGTGGTCCTGCATTGGCTGAGAGAGGCATCTTGGAGCAGCTCTCCATTATCCACTATCATCCAATCAAAATATTCTCTGAACAAGAAGATTCTTGGAAGAAGGAGGTAGAAGGAAGCTACCATTGGAGAAGAGCTTCATTGGAGAAGAAGAAGAAGAACACACCATTGATAGATCTTGATAGCTTTGTAGAGAAGAATTTCGGAATCGATTTCTAGAGTTGTATGAACATTTGAACCTTCTTTAAGAAGGGTTGTGAGTCATTCTAATTCCATATTTTCAGCTTGGCTTTGTTACTTCTCTTGTTCATCTCTTTCTCTTTATTATCTTGCAAATGGAAGCCATGATTTTATGTTTGATGATTTTGATTGCTATGATGAATGTTGTAGGATAAATAGATGCGATTCTAGGGTAAGGAAGGAATGGTTATGGCTAGGACTATGATAGGATGGACTTAGATTAGCCTTGGATGACTCTCTTGCTTGGACGTAGCTTCTGTTGGAGTCCATGGTTTGTTCTTGCCTTTCCACGGCCGTGGAAGGTGTAGAACAACCCGTGATTTCCCCTTGTTTGATGGATCTAGCTTTAGATCGTTAGAATGTTGCAATCCTAAGTGTTTGTTGAGTTAAATCTACCCTAGGGTGACCTAGTGTTAGCAACTAAGTGTTAGGAGAGACTTACCCGGTAATCCTTACTCTTAGATTCTAAAGATAACAAACCCTAGGTAGTGGTGAGCCTCATAGCCGCCATTGGACTAAGTGTGCTAGGATGGTTGCTTAGAACTTCCCTTTTCGAGACTTACCCGGTAAGGATAGGTTAGATCTCTAGGTAACAAATCCGGTTTGTGTAGAATTTCTACCCTTAGGTTCTTAGAGACTTACCCGGTAATGAGATCTTAGGGATGGATTAGTGGACCATGAGACCTACCCGGTGATTGATCCCAATCTAGAAACACTTATTCCCAACATATCATAGTTAATCCAAGGAATGTTTAGGTAGCTTGAGTTCTATGCAATAACTGGAACTTCCAACCCCTATAATCCGCCTTTCTATCTTTGATCTATATCTCGTATTTAGCTTGTTTGTTTGCGTTGATTTGTTAGCTTAGTTGATTATTATATTTCGTATGACTTGTGATCTTTGATTGATCACCGAAAAACCAACCAAAAACAATTGAGATTTTCATTTCTTTATTTCTTTCTCTTGTCTTAACCTAGATCTTCACTAGACTTAATCATAAATCGAATCAATCTCACCTTAGTCTTTGTGTTCGACCTCGGAATACTATCCCTACTACAAACGTCCCGTACATTGCGGGTTCGCTAGGAGTTAGGATAAATATAAGGAGAATATAAATTTAAAACCCATTGCGTATCACATCCTGAGCGTAACAAATATCACTCTAGATCTCTCAATCTTACTCTAAGTTGAATCTAATCTAATCTCCCAAGAACACCCACAAAGGTGATGTGATCCGGGGAACCGATGCAATTGGCTTCACTACAATGTAATGTTCTTATCTTCTTATTCCGAAGTCCATTTGAGGTGGTTCAAGATGGTTTAGAACGAAAACTTCGATCTCTACAACTAATGTTCTAAGTGTTTCATCTAATGAAAAATTAAACATGCTCAAAATAGAAGTTGTTCAACACATAATACCCCCGAATCCTCTTCAGTAGACCTTTCAGTATTTTGGACATAGAGAATGCTACATTTATCCAATGAAGGTCCATAAATACTTGTTGGAAAGCTAATTTAAAGGTCTATAAAATTAATGAAGATTGCAAGTGAAGATTCGTCCAAGAGATGGGTTGTAAATGCAGTTCTTTCAGAAGTCGGATTTATGGACACAATGTGAAGAGTCCAAAACCAACATAAAGAACCACTTAGATAAAAACCAGAAGTTAACCAAAATATAGACAGGACTCTCATCCGAGTATCAAAACTATAGAGATACATAACCAAAACCAACATAAAGAACCACACCCCGTCCTATCTTGTACGGGAACCCCGGGTGCCCACCATGACGAGATCACTCGGCAGCGTCCCTAACCTACAAAACAACTACAACCACGGTATAAACCGTTAGCTAACAATCCGTAAATTAGAATAACAATAATAGCACACACAACACATAAGCAAGATATCACACAAGCATGCTCATAACAAGCCGATTATTATAATTCATTAAGTGATTCACTTTACTAATTCAACTTAGGTTGTGACACGAGGATCCTCCAACCCTCGCCTTTGTCCTCGTGTACCTACAAGGAGTGGTATGATGCATCTCCCCGTCTACTTGTCAAGGCTGGTCGCAGAGAACCTCTCAACGCTAAACAGAGTTGGGAAGTGATGTCACCGACCAGTTATAATACACTAGAGCCAATTAATACACATGGTCATCCTAGTCCAGTTTATGGTTATAAATTATAAAACAAACACCACTATTACAGCCATGCTAACGCACATAAGTAACCTAAGTAAGCCCAAAGGACTTACTTGTATACGCTCATCAACCAACTAAGCTATGGTTAGTCTATCTGATAACTCCACCTTGTTTATGAGTTGGTTATATTTATGATGGAAGACTTAAACATGTATCTAGTGGTTTTATGAACTAACAAATATCGATCATATTTCTAGATTGTTTGGTGTTACGCTAGAAATGTGCCACGCAAAAGCCTTATAATTTATAACTCGATATATTCTCCTAACTCCTAGCGAAACCCACAGTGTATGGGTCGTTTTGTAGCAAGGATAGTACTCCGAGGTCGAAAATGAAGACTAAGGTGAAATCAAATTAAACAAGTGATCATGGATAGTGCAAATCTAGTCTAAGAAAAGAGAAAGAAATAAAGAAATTAAAATCATGATATTTTTGGTTGGGTTTTTATGGTGATCAAACAAAGATCACAAATGATGCAAGATTTATCAATCAATCAAGCAACACAAACAAACAACACAAGAACAAGATATGTGATCAAATAGAGAAAAGCGGATTCTAGGAATTAGGACTTCCGGTTATGGCATTGGACTCAAGCTTCTAAACGACCTTGGACAAGCTGTCGTATGTTGGGAAAGGGTGTGTCTCCAATGGGATCAATCACCGGGTAGGTCTCATGGTCCACTAATCCCGCACCTAAGGTCCTATTACCGGGTAAGTCTCTAGGAACCTAAGGTTGGAAATTCTACACAAACCGGATTACTATCTAGGGGTCAAACCTCTCCTTACCGGGTAAGTCTGGGGAAGGCAAGTCCTAAGCAACAATCCTAGCACACTCAATCCAATAGCGGCTTGCGAGGCTCACTACTACCTAGAGTTTGTCATCTTTGGTATCTAAGATCGGGAATTGCCGGGTAAGTCTCTTCCCTAACTTAGTTTGCTAGCATTAGGTCACCCTAAGCTAGATAAGGCTTAAAAAACACTAGGATTTCAACAATCTAACATCCTAACATTCAAATTTATCAATATAAGCACAACAGAGCAAAACCACGGGCTGATCATACACAACCACGGTCGTGGTTTAGGAGGAAAGCCGTGGTTTTAATCGGGGGTTAGGTTTCGAGCATGCAAGTCATCCAAAGGTACATTCAAGTCTATTTTATCATAGTCCAAGCCACAACCATCATTCCATCACCCTAGAATCACAACTACTTAGCCAATAACATGCATTTTAAGGATTAAACTCATCATGCAAGCATACATGGTTTTCATAGCAAGAAAATGAAATAAGAGTAAATAGAAGCAAGTAATCTTAGCTCAATATGAGATTAAATAAGACTTACAACCCTTCAAACACAGCTCCAAAACGTTCCTACAATACTTCCAAAAGCTCATCAACAAAAGTCACTAAAAATCCTTCAACGTCTAACTCTAGATCTAAGTTTTGTGATGTTGTTTCTTCTTCCAAATGAGAGTGTTTTTCTTTCTCCTTCCAAGTCTTCCCTCCCACAATGGATGATGAGAGAGTGTCCAAAAGCCAACTTGCAGGCTCCACCAATTCCACACTCAACCAAAAAAAGCAAAGGTCGGGCAAAGAAATCGAGTGACAAGTGTCAAGGCTGTGCAGACAGAAACCACGGGTAAAACCACGGGCGTGGAAAGGCCCTCTGGGCCGTGGTTCTAAACCAGAAACCTTCCTTGGATCACCAAGTCATGAATTGGTGCAAGGCATGCACCAACAAGGTCTTTTGTGTTCTTCTTTGCTCCTAGCTTGCTCCTTAAAGAGTCCAAAAGTGTGCCATCACGAGGAATGATCCTCGAATGTGTCGATTAAGTCCTAAAGCTCCCCAAAATACCTACAAAACCGACAAAAGCTCGTGTAGATGTCTATTTCGACAATGTGGATGAAATAAGCATAAACGTCACGAACTAATACCAAACCATGCATAAATAACGGGAAAAACTACCTAAATGCATGCCTATACTAACATCATAAATCATGTCATCAAAATACCCCATACTTCCCACTTGCTTGATCCCAAGCAAGGTTCAAACCTAAGCTACAAGATGGCATGAGTTATGAATGCGGAAAACGGAAAATATTTTTGCAATTGTGCTTCTAGTCATAGATCACCTTCATAGTGATGTTCATGGCAAAGGATGAGCAAATGTGTATCAAGAGAATAAATGCATGGAAGGACAATCACACTTAACTTGAAATCATATATGCAAAGTGAATCGAGAATGTCTAGATGATCATGAAAATATCAAATCTAAATCACTTAACTCAAAGCACATGTGCATAGAGGTCTTAAGGATTTAGGAAGGAAGAGACCAAGAAACGTTGTTAAAGGTGAGAATTTTAGGTCATGTGATGCTGATCCGGGAAAGGAACTAACTCCACAACTTCATTTTGTTCAACAACCACCATAAGTGTATATTTTTCTCCATCTTTTTCTTTTCTTTCTTTTCTTTTTCTTCTTTTTTCTTTCATTTATTTTTGAGACAATGACATTGGTGTACAAAAGCCGAAACCTTGGTGATTAGCGGACCTCGGGATTTTTCCGAGGTGCTTCACACCGGGCACACATACCAAGGCTCGTTAGGACTATCGGTTAATCCGACTTTGGCAAGACACAAACACCCGATTATGTGAATGGTGCCGAGTTACTCGTCATCATAAGAAACATCCCAAACCTATATTTTTTTCTACACTTTCACAACACATTCAGCACTTCATTCATAACATTCATACACTTCCTTCAACACCCCACAATTGCTTTAAACACACTCAACAAACTAGCATGCTCCTATTCCCAGATGGGTCAAAAGAGGTCAAATTTTTCATCAATTGAGGTGCTTCAAACAATATGATCAAGATGAAAAGAAGAGAGATGAATGCCTTAATCATTCCTAGATGATGTGTAAGAACTAGTATGCGATTTCGATAATCAATTCTCAATCCAACCTAGACAACAATCTTCATCACAATTCATACATGGAATTCAAGAGAAGTATTCAAGTCCACAATGCATAAATTCATTCAACACACAAAGGTCATCCATAGCCAATTCACAAAACAAACTCATCATAAGGGTCATATCCAAACTAGGAGGCACAATTTTTTTTAAAATTTTCTAATTTTTTTTTTGGAATTTTAGAGATAAATATGTACAATGCAAAACATAATAAAACATGTGACAATAATATGAAACTATCCTAGATGTAATCATGCAAGGATATTGTGAATACTCTACCCCATACTTAAAATCACATTGTCCCCAATGTGCAAATTAAATAAGGAAGTGAAAGAGAGTCCTCACAATGTAAAAATGGTGTTTTCGGTATTTTGGTTCACTCATGTGGAGTGATAGTGGATGATCATTCAAAGATGGTAGAGAGCTCTTGATGTTCATTATGGCGTCGGTACCCGCGCTAAGCACCGCAAGCCGTCCAAGTCCCACGTCTGCTCCACCCACATTTGATGCGGGATCATCATCATCACCTTCATGCCTTGCAAGACTTCTTTGTTACCTAGACTCTAGCACACAAACACAAGACACAAAACACAAAACACACACAAACACACCAAAACAAAAAGAAAAGCAAAAAACGAAAAGGGAAAGATATGTACCAATGGGTTGCCTCCCATTAAGCGCTTCTTTAAGGTCATTAGCTTGACCAAAATCGGGAGCGTTTCACTCAAGGTGAAGTGGGGAAATCATATCCACCGGAGCTTCCGGGATGTACTTCTTTAATCGGTGCCCATTCACCTTAAAATCTCCACAATGCTCCCCACCTATCTCAACTGCTCCATGTGGAAGACCTTCCTCACCACATAAGGACCCGTCCATCTTGACTTGAGATTTCCGGGGAAGAGCCGCAACCTTGAATTGAAGAGAAGGACTAAGTCACCTTCACTCAATTCGTTTGGGATTAGACGTTTGTCATGCAAACGCTTGGTCCTTTCTTTGTAAATCCGGGCGTTTTCATAAGCATCTAGCCGAATCTCCTCAAGAGCATTCATGTCTAGCAACCTCTTCTCACCGGCTTCCTTGAGGTCAAAATCCAGCAACCTTATGGCCCAATATGCTCTATGCTCCATCTCCACCGGAAGGTGGCAAGACTTGCCATAAACTAGCTTGTAGGGATTGGTGCCAATTGGTGTCTTGAAGGCGGTTCTATATGCCCACAAAGCATCACAAGCTTCATGGCCTAATCTTTTCTTGTCCTAGAAACCGTCTTCTCAAGTATGCCCTTGATCTCCCGGTTGGAAATCTCCACTTAGCCACTAGTTTGGGGATGGTAAGGTGTGGCCACCTTATGAGTCACCCCATACTTAGCCAAAAGTGTCCCAAAGTTCCTATTGGTGAAATGCTTCCCTCCATCACTTATGATCGCTCTTGGTGTTCCAAACCTAGGGAAGATGACTCGGTTGAAGAACCGCACCACTACTTTGGCATCATTCGTGGGAGAGGCGATTGCTTCCAACCACATTGACACATAATCCACGCTAATAAAATGTAGAGGTTGCCACATGAAGAGGGGAATGGCCCCATGAAGTCCACACCCGAAACGTCAAAGACCTCAACCTCTTGGATATTGTTCAAGGGCATCTCATTCCTTCTTGAGATGTTTCCCGTTCTTTGGCAAGCGTCACAAGCTACTACAAAATTCTGCACATCCTTAAACAAGTTAGGCCAATAAAAACCGGATTGCAATACCTTTGTACACGTTTTGTGTGAGCTAGCGTGTCCTCCACATGGCAAGGACGCATACTCCGGAATGCACCTCCTAAAGACTACATCCGGTCCTCTCTTGAACAAGAGAGGCTCACTCCAATAATAATACCTCACATCTTTGAAAAACTTTTTCCTTTGGGCATATGACAAACCGGGTGGCACCTCTTCACACACAAGATAATTTACTATGTCCGCATACCATGGCTCACTCCCTCTAGACACTTGAAGTAAGCACTCCTCCATCACTTGCAATTGCTCATCCCGGAATGAGTCATCAATCGGGATGTCATCTCTCTCAATCTCCAATGGTGGAAGCCTACTAAGATGGTCCGCTACTGAATTTTCAGAACCTTTCTTGTCCCGAATCTCCAAGTCGAATTCTTGGAGGAGAAGGATCCACCAAATCAAGCGAGGCTTGACATCTTTATTGGTGAAGAGATAACGGATTGCAGCATGATCCGTGTACACAATAACCTTTGTTCCAACAAGATATGAGCGGAACTTCTCAAAGGCATACACTACCGCTAGCAACTCCTTCTCGGTTGTGGCATAGTTGAGTTGGGCATCATCTAGCGTCTTGCTAGCGTAGTAGATGGCATGTGTAAGCCCATCTTTCTTTTGTCCTAAAACAGCTCCAACAGCCACATCACTCGCATCACACATTACTTCAAATGGTAAGCTCCAATCCGGAGGTTGCATGATAGGGGTAGAGATCAAAGCATCTTTCAACCTACAAAACGCTTCAATACAATCCTTGGAGAAAACAAACTCAATATCCTTCATTATTAGGTTAGTGAGAGGCTTAAAAATTTTAGAGAAATCTTTTATAAACCTCCGGTAAAAACCGGCATGCCCTAAGAAACTCCTTACCCCTTTCACCGAGGTAGGTGGTGGCAACTTCTCTATCGTTTCTATCATTGATCTATCAACCTCGATTCCATGGTGGGAAACCAAGTGTCCCAACACTATGCCTTCACTCACCATGAAGTGGCATTTCTCCGAATTCAATACAAGATTAGTTTCCTCACATCTCTTCAACACCAAAGATAGATTAGCCAATCAATTATCAAATGAAGAGCCATACACCGAGAAATCATTAATAAACACTTCCATAATATTCTCAATATATTCAGAAAAAATAGCCATCATACACCTTTGAAAGGTAGCGGGTGCATTACACAACCCAAATGGCATCCTTCTATATGCAAATGTTCCCCAAGGACAAGTAAATGTTGTTTTCTCTTGGTCATCCGGGTGAATAGGAATTTGGAAAAACCCACTATAACCATCAAGGTAACAAAAATGTGAATGTTGAGCTAACTTTTTTAGCATTTGGTCAATAAAGGGAAGAGGGAAGTGATCTTTCCTAGAGGCCACATTAAGTTTCCTATAGTCAATACACATTCTCCACCTCGTAACCGTCCTAGTTGGGATTAGTTCATTGTTCTCATTATTTACTACGGTCATACCACCCTTTTTAGGAACCACATGTACGGGACTAACCCATTTACTATCCGAAATTGGGAAAATGATTCCCGCATCTAGCAATTTTAGGATCTCTTTCTTGACTACCTCTTTCATAATAGGGTTCAATCTTCTTTGAGGTTCAATAGAAGGTTTATGGTTGTCTTCCATCAAGATTTTATGCATGCACAAGGATGGTTTAATACCAACTAAGTCATCAATGGTGTATCCTATATCTCTCCTATGCAATTTCAATTCATTTAACAATCTATCAAGCTCGTCATCATTCAAAGATGCATTCACAATCACGGGATAAGTAGAATTTGAACCGAGGAAATCATACTTTAAATGAGAAGGGAGAGGTTTGAGATCAAGTTTAGGAGGACCTTTATCGGTTGGATGTGATCCATATAGCTCCACATTAGATGAATCCGAAGCCATTGAAGACTCTCCAAGACTCCTTGGAGCTTGATCAACAACTAAGGGACTTTCTGGAGAAACCACGGGTGATCCCACGGGCTCTTGCACAACCACGGGCGTGGTTCTGGAACAATTAGCACAATTAGCTACGACAGAGCTTTCCACGGGATGAATTGTTGAAACCACGGGCGTGGTTATGGCCCTCAGGCCGTGGTTCTTAAAACTCTTCAGCCCTCCTTCGTGCACTTCAAATTCAGCACTTGTCTCCTTTTCTAATGCATCCAAAACTTGGATTTCTTCATTGCAATCTTCCTCAACTCCTTCCTCCATGATACTCATGCTAAGAACCTTCTCTAATGGATCCTTGATTAGGATTGAGCTCACAACTTCCCTAGATACTTCTTCCTCGACAATGTTAAAAACGTCTTCACCGAGGGTTGGCCCCTTCATCATTGTGGACAGCTTGAACTTGATATTTTCTTCTCCTATGTTGAAGGAGAGGATCCCATTTTTACAATCCACTAAGCATCCGGATGTAGCTAAGAATGGCCTCCCTAAAATGATAGGAACCGGGTAGTCCGCCGGGATGTCCAAAACAACGAAATCAATTAGCACATAAAACTTCCCAAGCTGAACCGGTATGTCCTCTAGGATTCCCACGGGGTGAGTTATTGAACGGTCCGCCATGTAGAGGGTCATCTTGACCGGCTTCGGTTCTCCTATCCCAACCTTATTGTAAAGTGCAAGAGGGATAATGCTTACACTTGCTCCAAGGTCACATAGGGCTTCATATTGCACTTCTCCAACTCCTATTGGAACACAAAAAGATCCCACATCTCGCAGCTTAGAAGGCATCTCCTCCCTCATGGTTTGAATAAACTCGGAAGACCTCTTTTTCATCCTCACTGCTCCATACTCCAACTTCCTCTTGTTGGAGAGTATCTCCTTCAAAAACTTTCCATAGGCCGGCATACCTAGAATCGCATCCATGAACAGAATGTTAATATGTAATTTAGACACGAGTTCAAGGAATTTACCGAAATGTTTATCCAAACGAGCTCTTGCTCGTGATTATGGAAATGGTAGTGGTGGCTTGTATGGAGGAGGTGCCACATATGTTGGCTCATCATCCTTGCTCTTGCCTCCTTCTCCTTGCAATGGTTCTTCCTCCACTACTACTTGATTTCCCTTGTCATTCTCCTTGGGTAAGGGATCTTTCATGCTCAGTTCACTCCTTGTGGTAATGGCCAACACTTGCCCTCTTGGATTATCCTCGGTCCTTCCGGGAAGCTTTCCCGGATCCCTTTGTGCCTCACCCGCCTTTTGGAACACTTGTGCTTCTAGCACCTTTTGAGCCTTCGAAATGGATGTCACCGTGCTCTCAAGTCCACTCAACCTCTCTAGCAATTGTTCAAACATCATTTCGGTCCTATCCTTTGGAGGTTGAGCAAAACCGGGTGGAGGCTCTTGTGAAGCCTTAGGTGGTGGGGCTGCGCTTGTGGAAGCGGGAGGATTCAAGGCACCATCCGGGTTAGAGTAGGAGAACCCGAGATGGTTGTGATTAGGCCGGTAATTGTTGTAATGCCGGCTGTTGTTGTTGAAGTTCCTAGGGCCTTGGTAGTTGTTGAAATTGCCCCTTCCCATGTAGTTAACATCCTCCTCTTTGGAAGCCAAGTTGGCTTGCAATTGCACTTGAGGACTTGCTTGACTCTTTAAGGTTGTGGTACACAACTCCCTCAAGGACTTAAGCTCATTGTTGATTGCATCAAGTTTGTAGTTGCTCATGGTGACTTTACTTACTTCATATACTCCCGGTTTCCTCTCATCACTCTTCCTATGGGAGTACTTCTCTATCACCAAGGCTTGCTTCTCTACAAAGTCCCAAGCCTCATCCACATTCTTCTCCCTGAATGTTCCTCCGGAAAGTGATTGGAGCTTGAATTGACTATCCTCATCAAGCCCCTTGAAATAAATCTTCAATAGCTCTATCTTCGGTATCCCATGGTGTGGACAATCTAGGAGGAGGTCCTTGAACCTCTCCCAAGATTTGAATAGGCTCTCCCTATCCTTCATCACGAAGGCATTGATCTTCCCTCTTAGTTCGGTTGTCTTGGAAGGTGGGAAGAACTTTGTAAGAAATTTGGTTATCATCTCCTCCTAAGTACCAACACGTCCTAGTGGAATGGATTGGTACCAAGCCAAGGCTTTATCATTAAGTGAGAAGGAAAAATCCCTAAGCTTGTGGTTGTTGCTCTCCAATCTAGGTAGCCTTAGAGTCTCCATTAAGATCTCATAATTCATCAAGTGTTGATGAGGAGACTCTCCTTCCATCCCTCCAAATTGATTATGCCGGATCATTTGTAGCACTTGAGGGCGGAGCTCATAGTCATGGGCTGCGGGATCTCCTAAGTTTACACCCGGACGGTGCACTCTTTGGGCTGGATCCATACGTTGCCCTAGCGTTTGTGGCTCCTCAATAATGTTTGGCTCTTTGGCACATGGTGTTCACTTATTCTCATTCACGAGTTGTTTGGGTCAATAGTGACTTCATTAGCCTTTTCAATCGTCTACAACTACACGAGCCAAATTTGGAAGAGGCCATGGAGCATGTTTTGGTTGCTTTTGGGATCATTGGAGTTGAGGATTTTATTACTCGTTGTTGGGTGGCTTGGACAGTGCGGAATAATATGATTTTTCAATCGGTTCAAACTTAGCCTTATATTCTTCAACAGTCTCTCTCCAAATATGTATCTGATTATAAAGTTGTGTCTTCTACCATGGCTATGTCTCCGCCTACTCGAGCTCATCCGGTTACTTGGACTCCCCCGAGGCATGGTTTTCTCAAAGTCAATACAGATGCAACACTCTTGGGTCTTGCGAGTGTTGGCCTCGGTGCTGTGGTAAGGGATTCTTACGGTTTATTGTCGTTGTTGGTGTCAAACGTGTAACACCCCGATTCCGCGGGACTCAGGATGTCACATTGGGCTAGGATCTCACAATGGATCCTGACCCTAGCCTGACAACAAGTTCACTAGACCTTACAACATGGCACTGATAGATATAACACAAATACATAAAATTGTATAAAACTGTACAACCAAAAGGTAAAGACATCACAACCGAGTATAAAACAACATCCTTACACAGGAGGTAACAAAAGATCATCCTCACGAATGAGGGAAATGTTAAACAACCCCAAAAGACCCAAACACCCTATGTACGAGAGGTCCTTGGCATGCCACCCTGCCAGATTACTCCACAACACGCCTATCCTGTAGGGCATCTATAACACGGTATGAAACCGTTAGTTAACCATACATATATAAAGAGTAATGCATAAGCACAAGCACAATCATGAATGATAAACACATCAGCATGCTATCACACATTTACCCATTTATTATCTTTATATAATAGCCGTTCACTCAAATCGTGTATACATAGATAGATGAAAGTATGTGACACGAGGACCGATACATCCTCGCCTCTGGGTCTGCTAGCCAGCTGTACGAGTATCGGTCACACATTCCGTGTACCCTATGGGAGTGGATTGTGTACTTCCTGTAAGCCAGTCTGGTCTGACGTTAGAGAACCTCCCAAACTCCACGGCGGGATGAAAATGAAAGGTTATCACAGCCACGCAATGGGACAGTCAATAAAACATAGGTCGGTATAAACGACATCTCATGCTATCATAGCAAACATATAACGCACACACCATTCATGCAAACGCCCAATATAAGGATCTTAGCTAAGTAAGTCCTACGGACTTACCTCAACCTCGTATAACCTCAACCATGATCAACCTCCAATCCTGAGAGAGGGGGCACTGCTTAATAACAAGGCATAAAAAGATATCAACCTCTATTCATCAAAGGGGTCACACCTAGACCCAAGGGATCCATAGGATCATCCTCAACCTAACCTCACAACCTAATAAACCTCAAAAAGTCACACAAGGCATATACCGATCATAACTTCATCAAAACTTATGCTCACACATCTAGCATGATCCTATACACTCACACTAGGAAGGGAGGGGACAAACGCACCCTAAAGCAAGCCTAGAAGCAACACACACCTGCAGAACCAAGTGGAAACATCAGCTGATGCAGGTGGGCGCAGGGGCGGCTCAGGCCGGCGCTGGGGCGGTCCAGAAGGGGGGAAGGGGCGGCTGGTGTGCAGAAGATGCACCTCCGGCTGTCCTTCGCTTCCTCATTCGATCTTCTTCACTCCTTCTTCATTCAGCAATCATACACATACATAAACATACATATATACATCAAAGGAAGCCAATCAAGGCTGCCATAAGATCAATCTTGTGGATCCTAAGCTAAAGAGAAAGGAAAGAGCATAAAAAGGAAGAAAAGAAGAAAGAGAGGGTAGAAGGAGAGAGATCTCACCAAGCTGAACCTAAACAAGAGCAAAACTCCATCAAAACCTCAAGGATGGCTCCATCACAAGCACAGCAGCAACAACCATCACAAGCAGCAATAAAGCCAAGCTCACAAGCACACAAACTCACCCAAACTCCAACAAAGATCAAGAAGAGATCCAAGGGAAGAAGAGAGGAGGAGAAGAACTTACGGAGAGATGGGGCAGGAGAGAGAACGGGGTAAACCCTCATTTGGAGGAGAAGAAGAGATTATAAAGGAAGAAGAGGTCAAAAAGTAAGGGCTCGGGTCAAAGAAGACGGTTGTAGCCACACAGAGCCGCATGGGCGGACTTTGTGAGCCGCAGGTGCGGCCTAGGCAACCCGCAGGGGCGGCCACTGGGTCATGCAGGGGCGGTCCAGGCTAAATCCTGGCCCTCAGCTCACTCTCTCAGCAACTCAGCAACTAGGCTCTTACATCTCACCCCCCTAAGAACAAGTTTTTTCCCGAAACTTGCAAAATCCCAAATCCTATCGGACCCATAAGCCGAGATATAACTCTCTTTCTATCGGAGGTATCACATCTCCGCTCAGAAGATCATAACCTATACCAATCTATAACCTCAAACATAAACATGGAGGAATCATCAACTCCAAAAAATAGGGCCATAACGCTACCCAAAGGCGTAGAGGAATCACATGTCTCGCCGTGCCACATCACAAGGCATAGAGGAAATACATCTCTAGCCAAATCATAATCATATATAACGCATGGAGGAATCACATGTCTCGCCGTGCCACATCACAAGGCATAGAGGAAATACATCTTCACTGAAACTATATCTATCAAAGTAGCATGGAGGAAAGAACTATCTCCAGCTGAATCCAAATCAAACTCAAATAGCATGGAGGAAAGAACCATCTCCAGCTATAAATATAAATCATACTCAGATAGCATGGAGGGAATAATCATCTCCAGCTATAGTAACAATCACGCTAGCATAACAAGATCTACTAAGATCATAATACATCACACCTTCGCTAGCATGAAAATAAACACATCAAGGCATATAAGCACATAAGCACAACATTCACCAAGATAGCACTAAGATCTGTTCATGCTCCTACAGATGGATCTGTCTTGACATAAACTCTGGATAGTTCCTTTGGATACTATCCTCAATCTCCCATGTAGCCTCATCGAGTCCTCATCTCGACCATTATGTCCTCAATATGGGAAAGTCCTTCGAATGCAGGCATCTCATATCTCACTCTAGAAATGTAATCAGATGCTCAACAAAGATGTGGTTCGGCTCAACCACTAAATCATCCTAACTCGTAAGGTGTCTCGGATCTGGTATGTGCTCTCTTAATTGAGACACAAGCAACACAGGGTAAACACCCTCTATGTCAACACGTTCTGACGTCTTGCATCAAAGATACTCTCAGCCATACATGATCTCTCACTCTAAACTTTAGAGGTCGACGCCTCTTGTCTACATACAACTTCTGGTGACCCTGTGCAGCCAGCATTCTCTCTCTAATCAGCTTGAGCCATATCATCCTGAATTTGCTTTGGCGCTATCGCACTGATATTGCTAGACTCATCCCAGCATAAAGATGTATGGCACTTATGTCCATGTAGTGCCTCATAAGGGGCATCCCAGTAGATAAACGTCAATCATAGTTATATGATATCTCAACTAATGGGAGGTAATCAGACCATCCCTGTCTCCAATCCAACACATAAACTCATAATATATCCTTAAGGATCTGGATGGTCCTCTCTGACTGACCATCAATCTGGGGGTGAAACGCAGTCGTGAAGTGTAGACTTGTCCCCAAAGCAGTCTGAATCTGCTGCCAAAATCTCGAGGTAAACCGTCCATCTCGATCAGAGACGATCGTCCTCGGTACATCATGGAGTCTCACTATCTGTCTAGTGTACTCCTCAACCAATCTACTCACTGGCTACGTCTCTCTGATAGGAATAAAAACGTGCCATCTTTGTCAATCTGTCAACAACAATCCAAATAGCATCAAAACTCCTACTGGGTCTCAATCCAGTCACAAAGTCCATGGAGACGTCCTCCCACTTCCACTACGGTACTGGAAGTGGATGGAGCTCACCTTCGGGTTGGTAATACTTTATCTTGACCTGCTGATAGGTCACACACAGTGCCATAATTCTGGCTACGTCAGCTTCAATTTTCTCCACCAATATGAGTGTCTCACATCATGGTACATCTTACTAGTACCTGGATGTACAGAGTAAGGTGTACAATGAGCCTCCTATAAGATCCTCTATCTCAACTTTACATCAACAGGTACACATATACGGTCATGACGCCTCATCACTCCATCTATTCCAATTGAAAATTGTGGTGCCTCTCCACGAGACATCCTCTCTCAGATCCTCATCAAAGTCGGGCAGGTCCCCTGCTTTTGTTGGATCTCATCCAACAGACCAGGTAAAACCTCTCAAGCATATAACTGGGTATTCTCATCAGGAAACTAGATGACCAGCTCTAGGCAAGCTAGATCCCTCTGAAGCTGAGGCTATACTGTCAATCTGGCAATCGCCTTCTCTCGAGGCGTCTTCCTGCTCAAGGCGTCAGCTACAACATTCGCCTTCCCAGGATGATACAAAATATCAAGGTCAAAGTCCTTGATCAACTCAAGCCACCAACGCTGGCGGTTATTCAACTCCTGCTGCATTAAAGCATATCTTAAGCTTAGCTTGGATACGTCACCCTAAACTATCAAGTCCTCCGACTGGACGATAGAAGTGGAAATTAGACATCACTTCAGCTTCTCTAAATTATGGATATATAGCTCGGACCATACGAACTGGATAGTCCTCCTCATCAAGCTAATAGGTGAACAGGCAGTCACCAGAAATCTCTCTACCACTCGTCGGTATTAACCAATTAGGTTATGAAAGCTACATACCGATTCAATCTTCGCCAGATCAATCTTGATCCCCATCGGCGGAACAACATGACTCGGAAATATTACTTCTGCATCAGAGGTCGCACCTAGAGAACTTATCACACAGTTCCCTATTCCTCAAAGCTCGCATCATTATGCTCGGATGTCCTTCATATTTCTCCCTACTACGAGAGTATATCATGATGTCATATATAGGGACTACCATTACTGATCTAGGAAGTCGATGAAAATATTATTCATTAACTCCATGAAAACCACTGTGCATTCTGTAAGCCTAATGGTATCATGACTAACTCATATTGTCCATCGGGTCCGAAATGTCGTCTTATATACATTCTGCTCTTTCTCACCCTTCACTAGTGATATATGGAATGTAGATCCATCCGGAAGAACATAGTCACTCCCTAAAGCGGGTTTAATAAACCATCATTATGAAACAGTACGTACTCATCCTTGATAATCACCTGGTTCAAATCCTTATATTCGAGACGTAATCTCGACAATTCGTCCTACCTCCACATGAAGAGGACAGGTACTCCACATGGGAATATGCTAGGGTAATGAAATCCTTTTTATCCAACTCCTCAAGTTACTTCTTCAGCTTTAACATCTCGACAAGCACCATGCAACATGAGCCTTCGAGTTCGGTCTCGTACCAAATGCCAACTCTGTGCTGAAGTCCACACTCTTTTGAGGCAACAGACTAGACGGTTCAGTAACACATCTCTAAACTCATAAACTACTGGAATATCCTCCAAGGCTAGACTCTCTTCCTCCTTCATGACATAACATCAGAAGGCATCACATGCCTGTGCTATAAGCCTTGTTGCATGTATGGCACTAAAGACAAAACCCGTCTCTTCATATGTCTTAACCTCGGAAGACCTCTATCTAATCTATCTCAGTAGAGACTATAACAGTCTTCCAACTGACATCTAACACAACATGATATTTATCCGTCCCATCCATATACATAATGACCTCCTCATGCACCTATGGCATGACAAAGAAGTCTACAAGTAACACACAAGTCCCTGATTACACGGGACAATCATCTATCTCGCGGGTACCTCAGACCCCTAACTGGTAACCTTGTCAAAGAAGGTTTACCCTCTACTGCATCTAAGGTCAACTACTAACACATGCATCGAAAAGCAGAAAGTGCATAGCACTCACAATAAACAAAACTTCACTAGGTAAACCATTAACGAGAATGGTACCTGTAACAACTAACGCCAGCAGCTCCACCATATATCATCACTCAACCTCAGAACTATGCTCCTCAGGTATTGCTGAGGTCATCGCCGTAGCCTCCACTTCTACTCTTTCTGCACCAGAAAGAGGAAGGTCTTGCTAAGAAGAAACACTACCTTGCTGACAAAAAGGGGTCAGATGGCCTAGTTCACCACAAGTGAAACAAGCTATCGGTGCCAAGGAGCACTCAAAGTGCAAATGATCTGGATAGCCACAATTGAGACATAAACGTCTCACCTCTGCAACTAGTACCAATGACTCCTCTGCACTGCTCAGCTCAAAGGTTCTACCCCGAGCTCTTCTGGTGTCTGTGGTACTTCCACCACGACCCCTATCTCTACTCGGCCTAGGAACAGATTCTTGAGTAGACTGACGATCTAGGGCTATCTGTTGTCCCTGTGTCTGCTGCTGAGGTATCCTCCGACTACCTCCCGCCACACTGGCAGGGAAAGAACCCTGCTGTGATGGAACTCCAACTTGCCTACAGAAGGCAGCTCTATGACCTTGTCTACCACAGATGAAGCAAGTCACTGGCGCTCTTGGACACTGTGGTCATATATGTCCAAGCTTCCCACAATTATAACAAGTTCTCATCTTACCAAAAGTCCGTGTAAAACGGGAATCACTCAAACGTCCATGTGCTAGACTCTGTCTACCTCCTGAAGGGTCTACTTCCTCATTCACTAGCTGGATCTGTTGTTTCTTCTTTGATCTGGAAGCTTCAGTTGGTCCCACCGACATTGGTAAACCCGGTGTAGGTTTACCCTATCTCGCAGCCTCATATACTCGGCGTATATATTCTTGAAACTCGAATCCACTCATTGAGACATGATCAGCCTCTTCAAACTCATTCTCTGCCATAGGCGAAACAACAGCGAAAACTGGTCCCTGACTTATCACAACTGGAGGAAGAGGGGATGTACCCTTACCTCGTCCCACTACAGATATTGCTCTAGTCTGAGCCCTCTGTAGGATATGCGCATCAAATCTTAAAAGGCTATATATATGTCATATGTACCGGTATATATGTATATAACACATCCGCATAATCCATAATACATATATATACATATCTATGCTGCAGAGATCCATAGCAGAGGTGGCGACTTCTCGTACATTCTAACCCAAAACCACACTTAAAACCAAAAATCCTTTGAAAATGTCAAACCTCTTTCGGGTTCTGTTTATTTTACCTATCAAACCTCATTGCAGGTAGCAAGTGTCATTGTTGTCAACCTAAGACTCTGATACCAACTCTGTAACACCCCGATTCCGCAGGACTCGGGATGTCACATTGGGCTAGGATCTCACAACGGATCCTGACCCTAGCCTGACAACAAGTTCACTGGACCTTACAACATTGACAGATATAAAACAAATACATAAAATTGTATAAAACTATACAACCAAAAGGTAAAGACATCACAGCCGATTATAAAACAACATCCTCACACAGGAGGTAACAAAAGATCATCCTCACGCAAGAGGGAAAAGGTAAACAACCCCAAAAGACACAACAACCCTATGTACGAGAGGTCTTCGGCCTGCCACCCTGCCAGATCACTCCACAACACGCCCATCTTGTAGGGCATCTATAACACGGTATGAAACCGTTAGCTAACCATACATATATAAAGAGTAATGCATAAGCACAAGCACAATCATGAATGATAAACACATCAGCATGCTATCACACATTTACCCATTTATTATCTTTATATAATACCCGTTCACTCAAATCGTGTATATATAGATAGATGAAAGTATGTGACACGAGGACCGATACATCCTTGCCTTTGGGTGTGCTAGTCAGTTGTACGAGTATCTGTCACACAATCCGTGTACCTTATGGGAGTGGATTGTGCCCTTCCTGTAAATCAGTCTGTCTTGACGTCAGAGAACCTCCCAGACTCCACGGCGTGATGAAAGGGAAAGGTTATCACAGCCATGCAATGGGGCAGTGAATAAAACATAGGTCGGTATAAACAACATCTCATACTATCATAGCAAACATATAACGCATGCACCGCTCATGCAAACACCCAATATAAGAATGGTAGCTAAGTAAGTCCTACGGACTTACCTCAACCTCGTATAACCTCAACCACGGTCAACCTTCAATCCTGAGAGAGGGGGCACTGCCTAATAACAAGGCATAGAAAGATATCAACCTCTATTCATCAAAGGGGTCACACCTAGACCCAAGGGATCCATAGGATCATCCTCAACCTAACCTCACAACCTAATAAACCTCAAAAAGCCATACAAGGCATATATCGATCATAACTTCATCATAACACATCCTCACACATCTAGCATGATCCTATACACTCACACTAGGAAGGGAGGGGACAAAGGCATCCTAAAGCAAGCCTAGAAGCAACACACACCTGCAGAACCAAGTGGAAACACCAGCTGATGCAGGTGGGCGCAGGGGCGGCTCACAAGTGGCGTAGGGGTGGCTCAGGCCGGTGCTGGGGCGGTCCAAAAGGGGGGCAGGGGCGGCTGGTTTGCAGAAGATGCACCTCCGGCTGTCCTTTGCTTCCTCACTCGATCTTCTTCACTCCTTATTCAGCAACCATACACATACAAAAACATACATATATACATCAAAGGAAGCCAATCAAGGCTGCCAAAAGATCAATCTTGTGGATCCTAAGCTAAAGAGAAAGGAAAGAGCATAGAAAGGAAGAAAAGAAGAAAGAGATGGGAGAAGGAGAGAAATCTCACCAAGCTGAACCTAAACAAGAGCAGAACTCCATCAAAACCTCAAGGATGGCTCCATCACAAGCACATCAGCAACAGCCATCACAATCAGCAACAAAGCCAAAATCACAAGCACACAAACTCACCCAAACTCCAACAAAGATTAAGAAGAGATCCAAGGAAAGAAGAGAGGAGAAGATGAACGTAGGGAGAGATAGGGAAGGAGAGAGAATGGGGTAAACCCTCATCTGGAGGAGAAGAAGAGATGATTATAAAGGAAGAAGAGGTCAAAAAGCAAGGGCTCGGGTCAAAGAAGACGATTGCAGCCACACAGAGCCGCAGGTGCGGCCTAGGCAACCCGCAGGGGCGGCCACTAGGTCACGCAGGGGCGGTCCAGGCTAAATCCTGGCCCTCAGCTCACTCTCTCAACAACTCAGCAACTAGGCTCTTACAAAACGCATTCTGGTGGCTCATCAACCTTCGACTACAGAGCTGAAAGCTATGATCTTTGGCCTACAATTATTGAAGGAATTAGGAGCAACTATGGTTACTGTTGAAACAGATGCTCAGATGTGTGTTCTAAGAGTGCAGTCTTCAGCTCAACATGATGATGACAGGATATATGATGCAGTTTTAGCGGGGGTGGGGGGGGGGGGTTACCGTTTGTTAGCTTCCTCTTTCTCCTCCTATACTTGTTCTTTTGTTAGGAGGTTTGGAAATGTAGTTGCACATCAAGCAGCTAGATTAGTTCTTGTTTTTAATTCTCAATATGTGTATCTCTCAAACTTTCCTGCTGTCTTATTGGAGCTTGCAGAAAGGATATCTAATGCTATCAGTAGTTTACTTTCAAAAAAAATAAAAAATTATTGATAATATAAATTAGATCCTTTATTTTTTTTGATTAAAATTAAGTGTAAAAATGTTGGTTATTGACTGTAAAATATAAAACACTTATGGTAACCTAGTCTACTGATTAGGAAAGGGAAGCATGATATAAAGTTGACATAATTTTTTTTATTTTCTATTTTATCTTTTTATAAGAAGTAACACGGACATATTTTATCGCATTAGAAACAATAACATCCCACAAACTCATTTTACCCTTTAATTTTTCATTACTTTTTTTGCCCATACTCAATTTGTCCATTCCTACTTGTTTTCTATGGGTTTTTTAAAAAATTGAATCGTATGCGGTTTAATGGAGATATGAATTGATAAAGTTTCAATATTTTTGGTTAGTTGGTATACACTTTTAGTCTAATACTAGTGCATAACCCGCACCTTGTGCGGGTATATTTGTATTAAATAATTTGAGTAATATGTCATGAGTCGCGCGAACTAAAAGAATAAGTATGAAACATTATTATAGTAGTTCACCTTTAATTATTCTCAAAACGGTAAAATAACCACGCATAAATAATTTTTTATTATTCTATACTTAATCCTTATACAACGCACATTTTATTTTATTTTTAAATAAAGAAAATTATTTATCAGCAATTTCTTTAAGAAAATAAAAACATAAAAGATCTAATAAAATTTTAACTTGAACTTGCGATTTCTTTTTTACAAAAAAAACAAATTATTTATCTATATATTTAAATATAAAAACGTAATCTGAACGAAGTTATTGGAAATAACAAAACCGATTCTAATTTCTTAATTTTAAAGAAAGTCAAATCTAAATATTTTAACGATTCTAATATGTTAATTCATCTAAAAACAAAATCCGGAGAGAAATATTAATAAAGCCACAAAAATCCGGAGAGAAATATATATTTTAAGATATAATTAATATTGAATAATTATAACAATATAATGAGGATTTGACGCGAAACAGAGGGAGTTTACTTACCGCTTCTTTAATTGATGTGGTTGCTTTAGGTACTCGTAATTACAAGGAACACATCATTGTGTGAATCAGTAAAATTATGTGCACAATAGAACAATATTTGAACTTTTGAAATTCATACAATAGAGGAAACACTTCTCCTTCATATTCATCTAAAATATTATGAAGTCTCAATATATAATATATCATTCTTATTTCTAAAAAATATTATGAGAAAAAAAAAGATTCATCTACAATAGAGGATAAAGGGAAGTATCAAAGATGCATCCTTCTTGATTTCGATCCCGCTCACCGCTCCCATGGAGGATTTCAAAAATCCTAATCTGATAGCAACCATGATCTTGTGAGGTTTAAGGTTGATCAACTTGATCTTCTTGCCTGAACCAATTCTCATCAACGCCATTTGTCGATGCTGCAAGTTGATCTCCTTCTTCATCGTTGTTTTCAACATCCGGGATGACTCTTCTTTGAACTTTTTGCCAACATTTATGTCTTCTTCCCCTGACTTTGTCAAGCTTGGATAATTTTCCTAACAAAGTGGTAGTGTATTAATATTTTTTTTTGAAAATTAAGCTAGGACCTTAATATTGAGAACCTAGATAACATAAACAAATTGGAGACTTCAATCTAAAGCGTGCAAGATCAACATGAATTTATCTTAGCAAAGAAAATACATACCTATTGACCGTATGTAGCAATCCCAAACTAATACCTATAACAGGCAATTTAGAAAATTTGTAACCTTCGTGATTAAAAAGTAATAGCGCTACAAAGAGAACACACAAGATTAACATAAGATCACCCAAAATTTTAAAAAAAATCTACAAAAATAAATAAAAAAAATAAAGCACATATAAAAAATACAATCCAATCTCTGTCAAATCCACCTCATGATATTTGTATCTCAAAGTTGGATCACCTCTCAACGCATTTGATACCCAATTTATCTCACTCTCTCTCTCTCTTATCTATCAATGCCGCTAAAAATGGCGCATTCACATCTATCATCTGCACACACCAAAATCAAAATCACCAAACATACACGTCCTTTACCATTTTGTATACAAATAGTTTCGGATCTCTCCAAATAACAGAGAGTCGACAAGCACGCACGTGGAAGCGTACATGAAACGATAGATGGTATAAATTAATTTCAATAGTAGGCCGGAGTCGGTCAAAAAATCTCGGAAAGCACTGCGATTGAGGAGGTAGGAAATTTGTTTCATCGTTTGCTCTCTTGGTTGCTTCAAGGGGATTGAAGTTAGCGGATGCGAATTTTGTGCGGCCTTGTAAGATAGGGTTGAAGAGGCCGCTTTGAAGGATGTTAGGATGATATTGGATAGTCAATGTCGATCATGGAGGTTATGAGCGTCGAGTAAGTGGAACATTTGTTTTGTGTCGTCCAATGCTCATTAGTTTTCAATTGAGCGTAAGCGAGGTAGTTGAAAATTAGGTGTTCATATATAGTAAATTATCTGAGAAGTGTACGAGAGAAGTTTTACGATGTTTTAATAAAAAAATAATATTATAAATTTATATATGTTAAAATTATCGAATTATTAGCTTAACTGTAAAAAAAAATCGGTTGAAGATATTGTTAATTTGTTGAATGAATTTTTAGAGATAATACGTAATGCTTCCTCGATAAGTTTTTTATATATATATTTATTGTTTTATTTTTTTATAACGGAAAGCAGTTCGGTTCCATAGACGGCGCGCCGACTATTGGATCGAAAGGCCGAAAGAGATCGGCAAACGGACAAACCGTTGTGAATGACCAAAACAGAGGAGAAAAAGGAAAACCCAAAAATACATCAACAAAACCCGAAAGCAACCTCGATAAGTTTATGTCAGCAACGTATATGAGAAGTCTAATAATTAATTTTATCTTTTTAACAAAAATTGGTTGAAGATATTATTTTGCTAAATCAATTTATGATTTACTTAAAAAATTATGTGTAGATATTGTAATATTTACAATTTAGAAATTTTTTTAGTTAATTTTTTTTTGAAAGAATTTGGCCTACTAGACTCTTTTTTATTTTTGTTAAAGAAACTATACCCCATATTTTTTTTACCACTTTCATTTAATGGTAGGTAAAACTAGTTAACCCTTTTATATAAAAAAAATGTTTGTTATTTGTTATTTTTATTTAAGTGTAAGTTTTAAATTTTTAAAAACTGAATTTATTTTTTATTTTCTTTTATTAATATTTTTTCTCTTTTTTATTTCTTTATTATTTTTATTTTCTGGAATGAAGAATTTTTCACATACCGGAATTTCCAATACTGGAATTTCACATACCGGAATTTCACATACCGGAATTTTCAATACCGGAATTTCACATACCGGAATTTCACATACCGAAATTTCACATACCGGAATTTCACATACCGGAATTTCACATACCGGAGCTTTACATACCGGAAGTTCACATACCGGAAGTTATCATACCATACCGGAAGTTATCATATCATACCGGAAGTTATCATATCATACCAGACGTTATCTTATCATACCGGAAGTTATCAAACAGGAAGTTATCATATCATATCCAAAGTTATCCTACCGGAATTTAATTTTCTATTTTCTTTTTTTTTTGTCTTTTTTATTTTCTTTATTTATTTTTTTTATTTTTTTGGAATGCATGCCGGAGTTTCACATACCGGAAGTTCACATACCGAAGCTTCACATACCGGAAGTTCACATACCGGAAGTTATCGTATCATACCGGAAGTTATCATATCATACCGGAAGTTATCATACTGGAAGTTATCATACCGGAAGTTATACCAAACAAACTGATTTTATGTCATAGTTTAGAATTAAGAATTACATATCGGAGAATTACATAGCGGAGAATTACATACCGGAAGTTATAAAAATGGTATGAGCAAAAACGCAACATTTGGGTATCAACCTTGAAGCAACAAAAATGTCTCTAAAAATGGTATAACCTTCTTCTTTGTCCAGAGACGATCAAGACCACTGTCAGCATCACCCTGAGTGAGCAAAGGTTGTAAATTCACCAGTGTAAACATCATTGGCATCCGGTATGAACTTCCGGTATAAAAAAATTTCGGTATGAACTTCCGGTATGAAAATTTTCGTTATGAACATCCGATATGAACTTCCGGTATGAATGGTATGAACTTCCGGTATAAAAAATTTTGGTATGAACTTCCGGTATGAAAAACTTCGTTATGAACTTCCGGTATGAACTTTCAGTATGAACGGTATGAACTTCCGGTATCAACTTTCGGTATCAACTTTCGGTATGAACTTCCGGTATAAAAAATTTCGGTATAAACTTCCGGTATGAAAAACTTCGTCATGAACTTCCGGTATGAACTTTCGGTATGAACTTCCGGTATGAACTTCCGGTATAAAAAATTTCGCTATGAACTTCCGGCATGAAAAACTTCGTTATGAACTTCCGGTATAAAAAATTTATGTATGAACTTCCGGTATGAAAAATTTTGTTTTGAACTTCCGGTATGAACTTCTTGCATAAAAAATTTCGGTATGAACTTCCGGTATGAAAAACTTCATTATGAACTTCCGGTATGAACTTCCAGTATGAACTTTCGGTATGAAATTCCGGTATAAAAAATTTCGGTATGAACTTCCGGTGTGAAAAACTTTGTTATGAACTTCAGGTATGAACTTCCAGTATGAACTTCCGGTATAAAAAATTTCGTTATGAACTTCCGGTATAATAAATTTCGGTATGAACTTCCGGTATGAACTTCCGGTATGAATTTTCGGTATGAACTTCCGGTATGAACTTCCGGTATGAACATCCGGTATGAACTTCCGGAATAAAAAAATTCGGTATGAACTTCCGGTATGAAAATTTTCGTTATGAACTTCCGGTATGAACTTCCGGTATGTAAAATGTCAAGTATGTAAATGTCCGGTATGTAAAATGTCCGGTATGTAAATGTCCGGTATGTTAATGTCCGGTAAGTAAATTTCCGGTATGAAATCAAAAAATAAAAAGGGAAATAAAATAAAATAAATAAAAAACAAATTCAGTAATTAAAATCAAAATTTAAATAACAAACATAAAATATTCTTTCTTTTTTAATAGAAGGGTTAATTAGCTTTACCTTACCATTAAATGAAAGTGGTAAAAAAATCATGGGGTATATCTACTAAATAGAAAACTAGAAAAGGTCTAGTTAGTATACAATAAAATAAAAAAGTTGTAACACCCCAAGTTCTGGGAACTTGAAGCGCTACGGACTAGGACCGCACAATGGGTCTCGACCCTCAGAGTAGCAACAGCAAACAGATCTTACAACAAGGCACAGACGAATGAAAACCAAAACTTAATATAAAATCAAAGATTCAAACAGAAGAAAACACAAAAGCTCCACATCCGGGTCAAAACAAAAGGGAAACAACAAACGAAACAAAACTCAATCTCGTCCTATAATGTACGGAAACCCCGGCTGACCACACCGTCCGGATCACTCAGCAGCATCCTGAACCTGCGGAACATCTACAACGACGGTATAAACCGTTATCTAACATTCTAGGTATAAGCAAGAGTGTAAAGGCACAAACACACATAAGGTAAATTAAACACATAGCATGCACACACATCAACCGGTTATTATCTTTTATTAAGGTTATCCATTACTAATTCAACTTCTTTTGTCACACGAGAATTGTTCGCCCCTAGAGGTGTGTGCAAATAAGCTTTAAATTTATAAAACTAGAATCAAGCAGCGAACCCGCAGTGTACGGATCGAGGTAGCTAAGCAAGAATTCCAGAGTATCGAACACAGGGATTTGGGTGGGAACAAATTCGATTCCAGGTTATCAAGCAGTAAAAATGAGAGTTTTGCAAATATTGGGAAAACAACAATCCTAAAGATCCGGGTATCTAATTGTGGCAATCGATTCAAGATATACTTAATGATATAAAGACAGAGTTGAGATATGCAAAGGTATGCTAATGTAAGGTAATCGTACGGTGAAGTTCCAAAAACCTTATATGACTCACCTACAAGGCACTCTCTATACAGGTTGTTGAGGCTCAATATAGAAAGATTCTAAAGGCGAGAATTAGTGTCAAATACCCAAACTTGTAATCTAAAGGTCAAGACTAACTTATCCGATTGAGGTTGTTGAGGCTCACAATCGAGGTAGAGGTTGTTGAGGCTTCACTACCACCTAGAAAAGACAAGTCTAAACTAAGCTAAAGCAAATCTTTAACTTTGGATTAAAGTAAAAGCAAGCTCGTAAACTCAGGGAAATTACGGTTGGATCTTGAGATTCCACGGCCGTGGAACTCAAGAACAGCCCGTAATTTAGGGTTGTCGGCGGCAATTCTCTAACTCTCAGGGTCTAATCTGTTTGCGATCGATCTATCATCATCTAAGCCACAACTATCAACCCTTCACCTTAGAATTGCTAAAGGGTTTTAGCCAATAACCATTGTCATGATATCAATATTCAAATATGGAAAGGAGAAAAGGTAAAACCTTGAAATCTCAATAATAAACTCAAAACAAATGTGAATCAAACACAATAATCGCAAACCGCGTTCAATGGATGTAAAATCAAAGGAATAGAAAAACCTCACAAAATTTCTAGGGACAATGAAGAACGGGATGTCAATCCGCCTTCAATTGTAAACCCTAATATCTTCCAACTCCAAAAATAGGAAAGTGCGTCCTTCCCTAAATCTTCCTCGTACGCAATAAAACCTTCAAGCGTCCCTCTTTCTGGGGATCCAAATCCTGGGGCTGTCACCGTCCCTTTGGAGAAATTGGCTCTCTTTACTCTCCCTTTGGAGAAATTGGCTCCTTTTTGGAGGTTTTGACTCCCTTCAAATGTTGAAGGCTCTCGAATATTTATAGGAATCAATCTAGGGTTTAAAGATAAAACCCTAAATATTTGGGTTCAAAAGAAGTCGAATCCGCTGGTATCCGAAAATACTCTGGGCCGCGTCAGCAGGTATCAGAGAATACTTTGGCGCGTCTGACGGTATCAGAGAATACTTTGGGCCGCGTCCGACGGTATCAGAGAATACTTTGGGCCGCGTCCGACGGTATCAGAGAATACTTTGGCGCGTCTGACGGTATCAGAGAATACTTTGGGCCGCGTCCGACGGTATCAGAGAATACTTTGGTCCGCCCTAAATTCCTTTTATGCTCCTTTTTGTCCCACTTCAAGGCTTAATCCTTAAATATGCTATTTTGCTCCATAATTCGCCAAATTACCTACAAATGCAATAAAACTCTGTGTAGACCTCTATTCTTGCAAAGTAGGTGAATATAACCATAAATGTCATGAATGTATGTCTATGCATGCAAAATAAAGGGAAAATCTATATAAATACATGCCTAAAAATAGGTCATAATTCGTGTCATCAAGAATCTCCCGAAACTCGCCTCCGCTTCCGTCTACCAATAGGAATAGATCAGTATTATCCGTTACCTACGGGTCTGGGTTACAAGAGCACATTCTACTTTCCTGTAGAAGTAGACAAGTGGTCACCGCCCAGTTATAATACAATTAGGCCAATTAAGGTTAACAAAGGGCGAATCCTATTTCCGAGTATCCGTTATAAGCATGATAGCAATGCAAACAAGCCAAACAATCCAACTAATACGCGGAATGAAGCTAAGTAAGTCCAAGGGACTTACCTCACACGAAGGTACCCAAAAGGCTCAACAACAACTCAAAGGACAGACAGGGAAACTCAATTTCCCTTAGGAAAGGAGCAAGGAAAGCCTGTACGAACAAGCAACACGGATCAGGAATGAAACGGTTGCTAGAAGTCTATGACTTCTAGTCTATACGACCTCTAAGAAATCAACACATGCTAAGGGCTCAACCTTAGTCGTACAATAACTTCAGGGGAATAAGGAACAACCATAAGGAACCAAGGAAAGAACGAGGAAAAGAAAGAAGGAAGCAACTCACCAAAGACGGGAGTTACTGCAGAGAAACCGCAGGGGCGGTTAGACAAATGCGCAGGGGCGGCTAAACAGAGGCGCATGGGCGTCTCTGTGCAGGCGCAAGGGCGGCTGTGACAGAGGCGCAGGGGCGGCTCTGTGCAGGCGCAGGGGCGGATCTTCGTCAGAAGCTACTGTCGGGCTTCTCTTCGACAGATCTCACAGCAGGGGCAATCCAAGCTCGAACCTTTGGTTCCAACACGGCAAGACTCAACTCCAAAGAGCCTGAGAACAACGAAAGGTCAACAACGGAACACTCCACAAGAATCAAGGCTCATGCTTGATTCTTGGAGAAAAAGAAAAGAAAGGAACACAAGGGAGAAACCAAAATAGAAGGAGAAGACATGCAGCACTGTAAGAACGTGAGGAAGAACCAAGAAGGAATGAACTTACACGTTCAGTGAAGTTGCAGGAAGCAAGGACGGCTGCAGCTCTCTAGGGTTTGAAGGCGATAGGAAGGAACGGAAAAAAGGAGAGAAGGAAAAGAATATATAGGGAGGGCTGGAACGCTAGACGGAAAGGCGTCTAGGGTTAGAAAGAAAACAAGGAAACCGGCCCATAAGATAGAATATCGGGTATTCTATCTATGGAAGAAAGATAAAACGATGAAAACATATCGGTGCGATTTGTCGCACGATCCGCAGGGGTGGATCTCACAGCCGCAGGGGGGCCTGACCGTGGGGGCGGCCCTCTTCACCGCAGGGGCGGTGAAGGCAAAAACCTAGGATCTTACATCAGATCCCCCTAAAAAGAAGTTTCGTCCCGAAACTTATAAAAGCCCAAACGGTCACAACAACACACTAAAAAAGAACTGAGCTCATATATTCCCACTCGGGGCACGTAGCACAAAACGTCACACAAAAATGTTCACAACGCAACAAAGGAAAAACCAAACAATAGACTAAGTTAAAGGTGCAACCAGCTCAGCGTAAAATTCCGGATAGTTCCTCTGGATACTATCCTCTGTCTCCCAAGTCGCCTCATCGGCTCCTCGCCTCAACCAATATATCTTCATCATCGGTATGTCCTTCGAACGCAAGCGTCTCGTACTACGCTCTACGACAGTCATCGGGTGCTCTACAAATGTGTGGTCTGGCTCAATCACTAGATCCTCATAACTGACGATGTGTCTCGGGTCCGGTATGTACTCCCGTAGCTGAGATACATGGAAAACTGGGTGAACACCCTCGAGTCTTGGTGGCAACGCAAGTCTGTATGCTGCCTCTCCAACTCGCTCAAGAATCTCGAACGGTCCAACATATCCGGGACTCAGCTTCCCCTTGACACCGAAATGTCTGACGCCTCGTGTCAGGAATACTCTCAACCAAACCTGAGTTCCAACTCTAAACTCCAGAGGTCTGCGCCTCTTATCGGCATAGGACTTCTGTCAACTCTGTGCTGCTAACATCCGTTTTCGGATCACTGCTACTCGAGCCATGTCGTCCTGAATCTGCTCAGGTGCTACTCCGCTAGCACTACTAGGCTCGTCCCAACACATCGTTGTACGGTATCTCTGTCCATATAAAGCCTCATAAGGATGATAAGCTGGCCACACTTGTCCCCAGTCTAGCACACAGGCTCGCAACATGTCCTCCAAAGTCTGGATGGTCCGCTCAGACTGACCATCGGTCTAAGGATGATAAGTTGTCGTGAACTATAGACTCATACCTAGGGCGACATGAACCTGCTACCAGAACCTCGAAGTGAACCGTCCGTCTCTGTAAGAGACTATGGTCCTAGGTACTCCATGAAGTCTCACTATCTGTCTCGTGAACTCCTCTGCTAATCGACTCACCGGCCACGTTTCCTTGATCGGAATGAAACGTGCGGTCTTCGTCAGTCGATCTACTATGACCCAGGTAGCATCAAAACCACAACTCGGTCTCAAACCAGTCACAAATCCATAGAGATGTCTTCGCACTTCCACTGAGGAACGGGGAGTGGGTGTAGCTCGCCTCCTGGTCTATGATGCTCGATCTTGACCTGCTAACAAGTCGTACACTGAGCTACATATCTCGTGACGTCTGGCTTCAGACCTCCCCACCAGTAAGAGCGTCTGATATCCTGATACATCTTACTCGCACCAGGGTGTACTGAGTAAGGTGAAGAGTGAGCCTCCTGAAGGATCCTCTGTCCTAACTCTCGATCTGACGGCACACAAGCACGCTCCTGACATCTCAGAACTCCGCCAACACCAACTGCAAACTATGGTGCCTCTCCTCGAGACATCCGGTCTCGGATCAGTGTCAAAGCTAGGCAACTCTCCTACTTCTGTCGGATTTCGGCCAACAGATCAGGTACTATCTCCAAGGTGGACAACTGGCTAACGGAATCTGGGAAGTAGATATCCATCTCTAGCCATGCCAAATATCGCTGTAACTGTGGCTGAGCTGTCAGTCTAGTGATAGCCATCTCCCGGGAAGTCTTCCTACTGAGGGCATCTACTACCACATTCGCCTTTCTCGGGTGGTATAAGATCTTAAGATCAAAGTCCTTGATCAACTCTAACCATCTGTGCTGGCGGTTATTCAACTCCCGCTGAGTGAGTATGTACTTCAGACTCTTATGGTTTGTGAAAATCTGACACGTAGCTCCGTATAGATAATGCCTCAAAATCTTTAAAGCGTGAACAACAACAGCTAACTCAAGATCATGGGTAGGGTAATTCTCCTCTTACATCTTTAATTGTCGAGACGCATAAGCGATCACCTTTCCCCTCTGCATCAAAACACATCCCAAGCCCAGTTTGGATGCGTCGCTGTAAACCATAAAATCCTCAATGCCCTCTGGCTGAGCTAGGATAGGAGCAGAGGTCAACCTCTTCTTCAGCTTCTAGAAGCTCTGCAAGCACTGCTCAGACCATACGAACCTCGTAGACTTCCGTAGCAAGGAAGTGAGCAGTCGGGCGATAACTGAAGAGCCCTCAACAAAACGCCTGTAGTAGCCTGCCAATCCTAAGAAACTGCGAACCTCCTTAACGTTCTTAGGTGGCGGCCAGGAAGCTACTTACTCGATCTTCTCCGGATCTACCTTGATCCCTTCAGCTGAAACAATGTGACCAGGGAATGCTACCTCGGACATCCAAAACTCACACTTAGAGAGTTTGGCGAACAACTCTCTGTCCTGTAAGACCTGAAGAACAATCCTCAAGTGTCCTGCATGCTCGTCTCTACTGCGAGAGTAAACAAGAATGTCGTCGATGAAGACGACTACAAACTGGTCTAGGAAGTCGATGAAGATACTGTTCATCAACTCCATGAAGACTGCGGGTGCATTCGTGAGCCCGAATGGCATCACTACAAACTCGTAGTGTCCATATCTGGTCCGAAACGCTGTCTTGGCTACGTCCTGCTCTCTCACCCTCAGCTGGTGATATCCAGATCTCAGATCAATTCTCGAAAACACTGAAGCTCCATGTAGCTGATCCAAAACATCGTCGATACGGGGCAAAGGCTACTTGTTCTTGATCGTCACCTTGTTCAGCTCTCGGTATTCGATACATAACCTCATTGACCCGTCTTTCTTCCTGACAAAGAGAACTGGTGCGCCCCAAGGAGATACACTAGGGCGGATTAAGCCCTTCTTTGCTAACTCCTCGAGCTGCTTCTTCAACTCAAGCATCTCGATAGGCGCCATACGATAAGGAGCTTTAGATATCGGTCTCGTACCGGGCTCTAGCTCGATGTCAAAGTCTACACTCCTTTGTGGGGGTAAACCTGATGGCTCTCCAAAAACGTCAGCAAACTCGCAAGCTACTGGAATCTCCTCCAAAGCCGGACTAGTACTATCCTTCATGGCATAGCACCAAAAAGCCTCACATCCCCGACTGATAAGTCTCGCAGCTCGAACTGCACTAATGACTATACCAGTCTTCCCGAGATCCCATCCTCGGAAAATCTCAACATGGCTTGCATCTGTAGTTATTGTCACTGTTCTCTTGCTGATGTCCAGAACTGCTCGATGTCGATCCATCCAATCCATGCCCAGAATAACTTCTTCATGTACTAAGTACATGACGAAGAAGTTAGCTGGCCAATCGCGACCTCCAAATCTAATAGGGCAATCGCGAACCTCTCGTGTACCTCGTATCTTACCCCCATCGGGAAATCCTATAAAGAAGGGTCTACCCTCTACAGTAACTAAGGTCAATCTATCTACACATGCATAAGATATAAAAGAATGCGTTAGCACCAGTATCGAAAAGAACTCTTAAAGGAAAACCATTAATGTGAATGGTACTTGTAGTTGTTGGCGTTGTCAACTCTACAGCACTCCTCAACTCATAAACCCTGGCTGGCGCATCTCTGGTGTCTACAGATCCACCAACACATCCTCTACCTCTCCCCTGTCCCGGAGTGGAACCTTGAGGGGCGGTAGAACCAGAAACTCTCTGCTGCTGGTGGTGGTACTGCGATCTCTGTCCTTCTCTAGCAACACTAGCAGGTGAAGAACCCTGCTGAGATAGCGCCTTGCCCTGACGGCAAAACGCAGCTCTATGTCCGGGTTTGCCGCAAGTAAAGCAAGTCACTGCTGGTTTCTTGCAGTCAGCTCAGATGTGTCCAGCTATTCCGCAGTTATGACACTACCGTTCTCTATCAGAACTTTGTTGAAAACCAGAACGTCCAGGCGTCTGACTACGCCCAAAACCAGCTACTCCAGCTCCAACACTGGCTAATCCAGTCTTCTGTCTCTTCTCTGGACCTCCTGTCTGAGAAGATCTCCTCTGACCCGGTCGGTCTCTCTCATACGCAGAAGCTCTATCTTGATAATCCGCTAGAGAGTCACAACGGAAACCAGTAAGATAAGAGCGTGTCGACTCTCTCAACCTCCGAGAGAAAAGGTAAACATGTTGATCCTCCGGTGGTGCAGACAGACCTAGCAACGCCAACTCATCCTGAAACTTGAGGATTATCTCAGCAATAGGCAAATCCTCGAAACTAGCCTCAAGAAAATCTTGGAGACGGTCTCTCCTCATGGCTGTAGGGCAATAGCGATCCCTGATCACTGTCTTTATCTGCTCATAATTGGTGACCTTACTGCGAACGGTCCTCCACCAAGAATGAGCCTGATCCTTCAGCAACGTATGTGCTATGTTGACTCGACGTCCCTCAAGGCAACCGATAGCCTCCACAGCAGAATCAACTTGTCCTAGCCACTGCTCCACCTCCAAGCCAGTCCTTCCCACGAAGATGGGAACCTTCATCTGATCAAAAGCCTTCAACCAGCTGTACGGCTTTGGCTCCTTTGCCTCAGCCGGTGCTCTAACAACCTCAGCAACTGCAGCAGACGGGGTAACAGCTTGTGTAACTCTCTGCGAAACCTCAGTTGATCTCGCAGGAAGTGGCGGAACTGGTGTTGGTCCTCTAGTCCTGATAGCCTCCTCAACCCTCTGCACATAGTCGCGAAATGCAAAAGCTCTGATAGACACTCGTGCGGACTCTGTTGATGGCGCTCTCTGTGCTCCAAACCTAGCAGCGGTCCCATTTCCAGCCTCAGGAACAATGCTCTCAGCAACCTCTTCAGCAAACGCCTCGGCGATAGGCGGATCAGCAACTGGGGCTTGGCCCCGACCTCTAGCTAGTGGAGGTCTTCCTGCACGTCCTCGTCTACGGACGGCAGGTGGAAGTGGTGGTCGACCCCTTCCTCGCCCCATAGCAGATGTAGCTCTAGTACGCGCCATCTGATATAAGGATATATATATATAAGACTATATATATATATATAAGGCCACGATACAGCTAAAGCAAAACTCCAGAAAAAGCACACATAAAGGTCAACACAAAAGAAACTACACTACTGAGATCCGCGGAGGTAGTGGTGGTCGCCCGTACATCTATCCCAAACCGAAAGGTTAAAACAAAACCCCCTTTTGAAAACGTTAGACCCCTTGCGGGTTCTATTTATTTATCCATCCGACCTTTAGAAGATTTCGAGTGTCATTGTTGCCAACCTCCCTCTGATACCATATTGTAACACCCCAAGTTCTGGGAACTTGAAACGCTACGGGCTAGGACAGCACAATGGGTCCCGACTTTCAGAGTAGCAACAGCAAACAGATCTTACAACAAGGCACAGACGAATGAAAACCAAAACTTAATATAAAACTAAAGATTCAAACAAAAGAAAACACAAAAGCTCCACAGCCGGGTCAAAACAAAAGGGAAACAACAAACGAAACAAAACCCAATCCCATCCTATAATGTACGGGAACCCCGGCTGACCACACCGTCCGGATCACTCAGCAGCATCCTGAACCTGCGGAACATCTACAACGACGGTATAAACCGTTAGCTAACATTCTAGGTATAAGGAAGAGTGTAAAGGCACAAACACACATAAGGTAAAGTAAACACATAGCATGCTCACACATCAACCGGTTATTATCTTTTATTAAGGTTATCCATTACTAATTCAACTTCTTTTGTCACACGAGAATCTCCCGAAACTCGCCTCCCCTTCCGTCTACCAATAGGAATAAATCAGTACTATCCGTTACCTACGGGTCTGGGTTGCAAGAGCACATTCTAGTTTCCTGTATAACTAGACAAGTGGTCACCGCCCGGTTATAATACACTTGGGCCAATTAAGGTTAACAAAGGGTGAATCCTATTTCCGATTATCTGTTATAAGCATGATAGCAACGCAAACAAGCCAAAACAATCCAACTAATACGCGGAATGAAGCTAAGTAAGTCCAAGGGACTTACCTCACACGAAGGTCACCCAAAAGGCTCAACAACAACTCAGAGGACACACAAGGAAACTCAGTTTCCCTTAGGAAAGGAGCAAGGAAAGCTTGTACGAACAAGCAACACGGATCAAGAATGAAACGGTTGCTAGAAGTCTATGACTTCTAGTCTCCACGACCTCTAAGAGATCAACACATGCTAAGGGCTCAACCTTAGTCTTACAACAACTTCAAGGGAACAACGAACAACCATAAGGAGCCAAGGAAAGAACGAGGAAAGGAAAGAAGGAAGCAACTCACCAAAGACGGGAGTTACTGCAGAGAAACCGCAGAGGCGGTTAGACAGATGCACAGGGGCGGCTGAACAGAGGTGCAAGGGCGTCTCTGTGCAGGCGCAAGGGCGGCTGTGACAGAGGCGCAGGGGCGGCTCTGTGCAGGCGCAGGGGCGGATCTTCGTCAGAAGCTACTGTCGGGCTTCTCTTCGACAGATCTCACAACATGGGCAATCCAAGCTCGAACATTTGGTTCCAACACGGCAAGACTCAACTCCAAAGAGCATGAGAACAACGAAAGGTCAACAAGGGAACACTCCACAAGAATCAAGGCTCATGCTTGATCCTTGGAGAAGAAGAAAAGAAAGGAACACAAGGGAGAAACCAAAACAGAAGGAGAAGACATGCAGCACTGTACGAATGTGAGGAAGAACCAGGAAGGAATGAACTTACACGTTCAGCGAAGTTGTAGGAAGCAAGGACGGCTGCAGCTCTCTAGGGTTTGAAGGCGATAGCAAGGAACGGGAAAAATGAGAGAAGGAAAAGAATATATAGGGAGGGTTGGAACGCTAGACGGAAAGGCGTCTAGGGTTAGAAAGAAAACAAGGAAACCGGCCCATTAGATAGAATATCGGGTATTCTATATATGGAAGAAAGATAAAACGACGAAAACAGATCGGCACGATCTGTCGCACGATCCGTCACACGATCCGCAGGGCCGGATCTCACAGCCGCAGGGGCGGCTGGCCGCGAGGGCGGGCCTCTTCACCGCAAGGGCGGTGAAGGCAAAAACCTAAGATCTTACATCAGCCTACTTACCTAATTAGCCCTTTTTTTTTGGCTTAATCTGTAATTTAATAAAAGATATAATTCGAGAAAAAATGTGAGCCGTCATGTCAGCATTATATCGCCTACTTTAGTAAAATATATAAATAAAACATTAAAAGTAATAACAATTTTAGTTATTTAAAAAAAAAATTATCATAATTTTCAATTAAAAAAAATTTCCAGTAAAATTCGTAATTGATTTGTATTTTTTTTTAAGTTGACAAACATATATTGGGTTTTGTTTTAGTAAAGCAAATACTCCTACTAAAAAAACACTAACATTTTTTTAAAAACAAACAAAAACGTCATCTAGTTATAAGAGTAATTATTTTTTTAGTAATGGATTTTTTATTAAAACAAAACAAACATAAATTCCATTATTACTTACAAAACAAAACAATAACATTTTTTTGCATAAAATAAACAGAAATGCGAGTATGATTTCATTTAACTTTACCATTTTAGATTCGTTAGGATGGCTTTGATTATTGTCAATTGAAAGAAACAAAAGTTTTAAAACAAAACAATAACAGTTTTAGTAAAGCAAACAAATTTTTAAAAACAAATAATCCTACTAAAAAAACACTAACAATTTTTTAAACCAAACAAAAACGTCATCTAGTTATAAGAGTAATTCTTTTTTTTAGTAATGGATTTTTTCTTAAAACAAAACAAACATAAGTTTTCAGTATGAATTCATTTAACATAAAATAAACATAATAGTTTTTTGCATAAAATCGATATGTTTTATTAGAGTAATTCTTTTTTTTATGGGTTCCTTTATTAAAAGAAACATTAAACCAAGTCCAAAAGTGAAACATTTGTAACAATAATCAAAATGCCTTTCTAAAATAAAATAGATATGGAATCATTTTTTTTTCTAAATGAACAAATCGATTTTTTACTAAAAAATAAAATGATTGTTAGATTATAAGTGCTACTTACAAAAATCAGGAAAAGATTTATATGCTTTAGTAAAAAAGTTAAAAAAAATAATTAGAAATCAGTTTATTTAAAAATCAGAAATCAATTTAATAAGAAATAAAAGTTTTAAAATATTCGTAAAAATATATTATCAAAAAAAGGTTTAAAAAATCAGGATTTAGATTCTGCTTTCACGATAAAGACGTCAGTTAGTTTTAAAAAATTTATATGTTTTAGTAAAAAAATTGTTGGCTTAATTTGTTATTTAGTAAAACCTTTAATCCGAGAAAAATTATGGGGGCGCCTGATAGCATGTATTATTGTCTATATTTTGGGGCTAGTTTAGACGTTTTTATCTTCAATAATCTGCATGTATGGATGTATATTCTGCGATTATATTGTTGTTTTGTCTACCTTTGCGGGAATCGAGGTCTACACCTAGTTTCGTTGTAATTGTATGTAAAATGGCACGTTTTGCATTAAAATAAAGCTAAGGAGCTAAGGAGTCATTGGAGCTACATTCTGAAACTTAAAGAAGATCTCAGGAAGCATGGAAATGATTAAGAAGATTTACTTTGGATCGGATACGAGAGATTTCACATTCGGATGAGATTCACCTAGGTCAGCTAAAGTAACACCTCGACCGAGGTGATCTTGAGGAGCGTCCCGACCGAGGCGAATACCCTGTCGCCGGCGAGATCTATATTTTTTGATGAGATCTTTTATTTTTGGAAAGAAGATATCTTAACGATGTAGTGCTTGCAAACTCCACTCCTTATAATCCAAGGAGCATCTTCTTCCAACAGTTTCAAGGGAGGTTTCATCTTGATCTTAGAAGGTTCTTTCGGAAGAGACCTCCAACTCTCCGGTGCATTCCTGAAAAAATAAAAAATTTTAATAGGGATTTCAAATGAAGTAGGAGAATGTACCTTGTAAAGTTCTCCAAAGCTTGAGACAAGTTTCATGTTGGGTTGATAATCCACACACGAAATTCCTCTCAACTCAGCTGATCTTTCTTCCACCTTGACCACAGTCTCAGTAGTTTGGCCAAAGTTCTCTGCATCTTCCTCTTCCAGTTCTACAGATTTTTCTTCCACCTCGGCCGATCTCTCTTTCACCTCGGCCGAGATCTCAACAGTTAGATCAAAATCTTCCACATCTTCGTCTCACTCAAAAGCTTCAGGAGAAACTTCTGGTTTGATTGGAGGAATGCTTGAAACTTGCAGCACTTCCTTATGCTCCTCTTCCGGCTTAGCATAGGACAAGGTGCTTTCCTTGAGCTCCTCCACCTTCTTCATCAACCTCTCCCATCTTGATTCAAGAGAATCTTCAAGGGGTTGCTCATAAATCTTTTTAGGGACATTCAGTTCATCCCACATTGCAAGTTCATGCTTAATGGCATCTTCTCTTTCCCTTTCATTGTTGAACCAATAGAAAGAGTATTTCTCCTCCAAGTATTCATAATGGTCTGCCCTAGCATTTTGTCTTGCTATCGAGGCTGGATCAAATGTAGTCATCGGAAATCCTGAAAACTACAAAACTCATAGAAAGAGTAGTTAATAGAAACAAGGGCAATAGCCCCGAAAGACAACCGCAACCGGCTCGGTCTGGACCAAGTCCCCGGCAACGGCGCCAAAAACTTGTTCGCTCCAAACGGTGTGTGCAAGCTTTAAATTTTTAACCCTAGATGTAAGCTTAAAACAAGGATGCGAACCCGCAGTGTACGGGTCAATCGTAGTAAAAAGCAAGAAATTCCATGGGTCGATCACAGGGACTTAGTGAAACAAAGTCGGAATAGGTAAGCTTTTTAATTACTAACCACAAAGCAATTAAAACAATCAAAGATGAAAAAAAGTCAATTAAGGAAATATACAATTCTAGGGATTAAAGCATCTAGTTGTGGTTCCAACTCAAGATCTAAAGATAACCAGACAAAGCTGAGAAATTTGCATAGGGAAGGTGTTACTAAAGTGGACTAGATCACCGGGTAAGTCTCACTACTCACTAATCCAAAACCGTAACTCCTATTACCGGGTAAGTCTCAAGGAATTAAGGAAAAGAACTATAACCTCAAACTAACACTCCAAATAAGGGAATAGAATCAACCTTTACCGGGTAAGTCTCAGGCTAACTCACAAAGATGGAATGAAAGCACACTCGAACCCCAATAGAGGATAAACCTTTATTACCTACACTTATGATCTTTGGTAAACAAACAAAGGAATTACCGGGTAAGTCTCATCCTAGGCTTGCATTGGACCAGGAAAGGTGTAATAAGAATAGGATTTGGCAAACTCTAACACTTAACTCTCAGTTTCGGATCAGATAAGTCACCTCGGTCAGCCAAATTCCACCCCGGCCGAGATGTTCATCGACTGAGCGAGATGCTTAGGGTTAAGGTAAAGACTCGAGCTTTTAGGATCCTACTGTGATTAAGATTATTCTATCATTGTTTTTCCCACAACCTTCAGCCAATCACCCTAGAATCACACAAGGAAATTAGCCACTCATCATCATGAAAGTAATAATCAAATATATGGAAAGAAAGAGAATAATTGAACAAGAAAACCTTAAGAGAAAGGCTTCAATAACTGAATCAATTATCAAACAACAAGCGTTCCTTGGATTAAAATCCAACAAGACCAACAACAATGAAGGGAATCTAAAGGAATCTTACAAGACCCTTCACAAAGCTATAAAAGCTATAAACTTCTTCCTTCAACCTTCAAAAAGGTTCTTCAAATCTCCCAACTGGAGTATGGCTGTAGCGGATCTTTGGAGTATGCAGCTGTTTTCGTCGTAAGCGGGATGTGGATTTGTGGAAAATCCAACCCTTTTTATAGGAAAATTACTCTCCAAAGATAAGATATCTTAGAAAGATCTCTTCCCATAAAGATAGGTAAAATATATGGGCCAACTTATCTCCTTCCTTCCAGAAATCCAGCCTACAAAAAGATAAGATCCTCCTTCCAAAAATAAAAGATCTCAGCCAAGAATAAAATATCCTTGCCGCGTCCAGGGTGTTCGCCTCGGTCGAGTCGGCTCCTCTGGATCACCTCGGTCGAGGTGATCTGCAGTCAACCGAGGTGAATAACAACTGAGTGTGAAATCTCTCAAATCTGGTCCAAAGTGAATCTCTAATCCAGTTCCATGATTCCTGGATTCTTCCTTAAGCTCCTGAATGTAGCTCCAATGACTCCTTAGCTCCTTTTGCTCCTTTTTTATGCAAAACGTGCCATTTTACCTACGATTACAACGAAACTTGGTGTAGACCTCGATTCCCGTAAAGGTAGATGAAACGACAATATAATCACATAATATATGTACAAACATGCAGATTATTGAAGATGAAACGTCTAAACAGGCCCCAAAATATGGACAATAATTCATGCTATCAAAATACCCCATATATTTGGCCCTTGCTTGTCCCCAAGCAAGTTCCGCATATAAAATACAAGATAGAATGGATTATAAGTCATAAAGATCAATGAAAAAAGTCTTTCAAAACATTTTTAGCGGTGTGCTACAATCAAAATACCCCATATATTTGGCCCTTTCAGGGAATTTAAAATCAAAACATGCTCAAAACATTTTATAAATATAGGAAAGTTGTTCATCTTTGCATAAAATCATAGAATGCATCATAAGTCATAATTATCGAAATCAATCATGTATAGTCCAGTTTAAACCACTAAGTCAATCAACAAGCTCGAGGTCTCAAGGGCTTCCCAAAAGAAAGGTCAAGAAACGTGTAGGGTAGGGATGTATAGACGGTAATGTGGTGTAAGAATCCGGGAAAAGGATATCACTTCACTTTCACTTGACTTTCAACATCATCCACCAATAAGCTTTGCTTATTTCACACTTTTCCTTTTTTTTACTTTACTTTTTGGGATGCATGGACAGAGGTGCACAATAACCGAAGCCTAGGAAATTAGCAATCATCAATTTCTTGAGATGCATCAAACCCTTGATGCACATACCATGACCCGTTAGGAATATCGCTCAATCCGACTTTGGCAAGACACAAACACCCGGCTATGTGAATGGTGCCGAGTTACTCATCATCATGATTGACTTCCCCAAACCTATTTATTACTTTCTAACACTTTCACTTCCAGCCAACTTCTCAACTTTTCTTTCACTTGCTTTTCACTTTCTTGCTTCCAAATTTCCGGATAGGTAAAGGGAGGCAAATGTGTATATGAGGGGCTAAAGCATGATCAAGAAGAAGAAGAGAAAAGAATGAATTGTCTTGGTCTTTCCAGGAAGAAAGTGAGAGAACTCATCATGTGGTGTCAACCTTCAAATTCAACATGATTTGGATAAAAACAAAGTATTAAACATGTCAAAAATTTCAAACAAAGCATTTAGCAACTTAAACATATCATAAAACATTTCAAACGTATAAAGATTTCAAAACCAGTTAGCAAACAAAGTCTTCACTTAGGTCATATCCAGATGAGAAGCACAAAAAGTTTCGAAAATTCTCAGTTAAACCACCTCGGTCTAGGTGTTCTAAGTCAACCGAGGTGAAGTACCTCGTTTGGCCGGAATCGCTTCAGTCGAGGTCATAAAAAAAAAATTTCAAACTAGTTTTTGACGTTTTTCTCAAATAAATAACCTGTATGCATGCATGTAATCTCAGATAAGCACATAAAGCAAAATAAAGCATAAATATCTGATAAAGTTGAGTCATACAAACACATAAGTCATAAAAGTACATCCGCATACCCCATACTTGGGACACATTGTCCCAATGGGTCAAATAAGTCTAAACAAATAAAGAGCTCACCGGACATAGTCGAGCTGCATAATAATTAAAGAAAATCCTGCAAGCTCTCAATAATCCCGATCCGGTGGTGGTGGTGGTGGCACGTACGGATACTGAGATGGGTCGAAAGGATAGCCCATGACATGCTGAAACTGAATCTCAGCCATCGTGTGCTGATAGTGTAATCTCTCCTGCATCTCACGGATATCCAGGGATAGGGCAGCATATGAATCTATCATCTGATCTGTCAGATCATCGATCCGACGGTGAGCATCTAGATCTCTCCTCCTGCGTACCCTACGCCTAGCAGGACGTACTGGTGATGCAGCCAGCTCGGTCTCAGTCTCGTCATCATCCAAATTGATGATCGGCGCACTCATCACAGCAGTATATGTGCATGTATCCATAGGAACTCCACCATCCTCAGCTACATCATCATCATCGTCCTCAGCCTCGTCCTCCTCAGCTGGTGCAGTTGCTGCCTCTCTAGCATCCTCCATGAATGGGATCCACGCTGTTTGCCAGTAATGTGGATCAAACACAGAGAATTGAGCTGACCATCTGATCCCCTGTGGTGCAGTAGGCTCCCATGGCATCGCCACATATGGCGTAGTAAGTCCTCGGGGAACCAGTATCCTCCGAGTGATCATCTCCTGAAGTCCAAGCGGCTTGGCAGCCGCCACCATGGTACAAGCATTGAGGTCCATGTCTTGGTAACTCGCTATATGAGTCACAATGCCTCCATAGCAAATGTCGCCCTTCCCCTTCGCCTTTATCCTATGCAGATCCTCTGCCAGCATCAAACCAAAATCTGGGATCTCTCCCGTCACCATGCAGTATAAGCTCAGAAGCTCCCCCTATCTGACCTTCTAGGGCGTCTCAGTACACGCTAGAAGGGTCTCACTGAATATCCTGTGGGCCAATCTGAATGCAAGATGGAATATAATCCTCTCCCTGGAATCTCTAGTTCTCCATCTGTCAGCATGCTCAACCACGTGAGCTATCTGTCCCCAAAACTCCCTAGCTACAGCTCGGGAGGGAAAATCAGCAACTGTCGGAGTCGGGAAGCCGAAGATATCCCGCCAGTGATCCAAGGGAACCAAGTAATTCCGGTTCATCAACCGGTACTTCATTGCGCGCTCGGTAGGCAAGTAAGTGAAGGAGCTGACAAACTCCAATGTAGGCTCTAGATAGGCCAGAGCTTGGATCTCTGTAAACTGCTCCAACCCCACAGTAGAAATCATACGCCTCAAATCATCGTCGACATAGAGGCAGTCAAAGGCAGAAATGTCCAGGAAGCGAGGTGCAATCACAGAACGGGCCTCTATGCGGTCATAGTCGACCAGGTGTCTCTCGTGGATCACCGGTCTAGTACGTCTAGAAGAAGAAGGAGGAGAAGGGGAAGATCTGTCCCTCAGGACCAACTGTCTCTCAGAACTCATCTCTCTGTAATCTGTCGGGTCACCTCGGTTGCTCTGACAACCCCTTAGAACACCTCGGCCGAGGCGCAGACCGACTAGACCGAGGCGAAAAACTGTGCGATTGATTTCCTCAAAAATCTAGTTCTTTTCCCCCAAAATCACTACAACAGGTTCCTATGGGGTACTTAATCTATTTCTCAGCAAATGCAGGGGCAACCAAAGCCCAATTTGAAGGAAAACAGTTGAGAAGAGCGAGGTTAGGGGTTTTTTTCGATTTTACCTAGATTCGGTCGATTCGGTTCGTTTTTCTCGCAGATTTGCACTTGCACTGTGATGCTCTACCCTTTCATAGCAGCTTGGAAGCAAGAATCGTCGAAAACGAGCGAAGAATGGCAAACCGAGGCGAAAGACGTGCCGCGGTCAAGGATAAGGTAAAGAGAGGAGAGAGAATTCTTCACCCCCTTTTATACCCTTTTCTGGAACTGCTGTCACCTCGGTCGAGGTGGTCTCGACTAGACCGAGGTGGTACGAACCGAGGTGGATCTTTAGAAACCCTAGTCGTCTCGGTTGCCCAAGAATCATCTCGGTCGAGGTGCTGTGACAGCAACCGAGATGCGTCTCAGTCAAACTCCGTCTTCTCAAATTCTCAAACTTCTGTCCTTCCAGTTGCGTTCCTGGGTTGTATTCTTTCCTTAGATGTCACCTGTTGTTTGTCTAGGACGCCAAAAACAAAACAAAGCAAAGCAAAAGCAAACTATCTAAGCTAGACTAGAAAAAGGGAAAAGAAAGCAATACCTCGGGTTGCCTCCCAAGAAGCGCTTGATTTAAGGTCGCTAGCTGGACCATTCTCCATGGAATTACTCAATGTACCTTGAATATCCTGGAGTGCTCATCACATCCATAATAAAACTCTTCCAAAAAGGTTTCGGTTCCTAATTTCACCGGCAAATGGTAGGATCTCCTACGTACAAGCTTGTACGGTTTGGTTCTCACCGGAATCCTACCGGTCTTCCTCTTTTTCCATGGGACATAACTCAGTCTTTCATCCCATCCTTTCCTTGATCGAGAAAACAGCTTCTCGAGAATTCTAGTAGGTTCCCCATCTTTAGCTTGGGGATAGTACAAGGTCTTTGTCATGCGAGGGACCCCATACTTGAACAAGAGACCCTTCATCGCCTTAACGGTGTAGTGCTTGAAAACTCCACTCCTTATAATCCAAGGAGCATCTTCTTCCAACAGTTTCAAGGGAGGTTTCATCTTGATCTTAGGAGGTTCTTTCGGAAGAGACCTCCAACTCTCCGGTGCATTCCTGAAAAAATCAGAAATTTTAATAGGGATTTCAAATGAAGTAGGAGAATGTACCTTGTAAAGTTCCCCAAAGCTTGAGACAAGTTTCATGTTGGGTTGATAATCCACACACGAAATTCCTCTCAACTCAGCTGATCTTTCTTCCACCTTGACCACAGTCTCAGTAGTTTGGCCAAAGTTCTCTGCATCTTCCTCTTCCAGTTCTACAGATTTTTCTTCCACCTCGGCCGATCTCTCTTTCACCTCGGCCGAGATCTCAACAGTTAGATCAAAATCTTCCACATCTTCGTCTCACTCAAAAGCTTCAGGAGAAACTTCTGGTTTGATTGGAGGAATGCTTGAAACTTGCAGCACTTCCTTATGCTCCTCTTCCGGCTTAGCATAGGACAAGGTGCTTTCCTTGAGCTCCTCCACCTTCTTCATCAACCTCTCCCATCTTGATTCAAGAGAATCTTCAAGGGGTTGCTCATAAATCTTTTTAGGGACATTCAGTTCATCCCACATTGCAAGTTCATGCTTAATGGCATCTTCTCTTTCCCTTTCATTGTTGAACCAATAGAAAGAGTATTTCTCCTCCAAGTATTCATAATGGTCTGCCCTAGCATTTTGTCTTGCTATCTAGGCTGGATCAAATGTAGTCATCGGAAATCCTGAAAACTACAAAACTCATAGAAAGAGTAGTTAATAGAAACAAGGGCAATAGCCCCGAAAGACAACCGCAACCGGCTCGGTCTGGACCAAGTCCCCGGCAACGGCGCCAAAAACTTGTTCGCTCCAAACGGTGTGTGCAAGCTTTAAATTTTTAACCCTAGATGTAAGCTTAAAACAAGGATGCGAACCCGCAGTGTACGGGTCAATCGTAGTAAAAAGCAAGAAATTCCATGGGTCGATCACAGGGACTTAGTGAAACAAAGTCGGAATAGGTAAGCTTTTTAATTACTAACCACAAAGCAATTAAAACAATCAAAGATGAAAAAAAGTCAATTAAGGAAATATGCAATTCTAGGGATTAAAGCATCTAGTTGTGGTTCCAACTCAAGATCTAAAGATAAGCAGACAAAGCTGAGAAATTTGCATAGGGAAGGTGTTACTAAAGTGGACTAGATCACCGGGTAAGTCTCACTACTCACTAATCCAAAATCGTAACTCCTATTACCGGGTAAGTCTCAAGGAATTAAGGAAAAGAACTATAACCTCAAACTAACACTCCAAATAAGGGAATAGAATCAACCTTTACCGGGTAAGTCTCAGGCTAACTCACAAAGATGGAATGAAAGCACACTCGAACCCCAATAGAGGATAAACCTTTATTACCTACACTTATGATCTTTGGTAAACAAACAAAGGAATTACAGGGTAAGTCTCATTCTAGGCTTGCATTGGACCAGGAAAGGTGTAATAAGAATTGGATTTGGCAAACTCTAACACTTAACTCTCAGTTTCGGATCAGATAAGTCACCTCGGTAAGCCAAATTCCACCCCGGCCGAGATGTTCATCGACTGAGCGAGATGCTTAGGGTTAAGGTAAAGACTCGAGCTTTCAGGATCCTACTGTGATTAAGATTATTCTATCATTGTTTTTCCCACAACCTTCAGCCAATCACCCTAGAATCACACATGGAAATTAGCCACTCATCATCATGAAAGTAATAATCAAATATATGGAAAGAAAGAGAATAATTGAACAAGAAAACCTTAAGAGAAAGGCTTCAATAACTGAATCAATTATCAAACAACAAGCGTTCCGTGGCATAAAATCCAACAAGACCAACAACAATGAAGGGAATCTAAAGGAATCTTACAAGACCCTTCACAAAGCTATAAAAGCTATAAACTTCTTCCTTCAACCTTCAAAAAGGTTCTTCAAATCTCCCAACTGGAGTATGGCTGTAGCGGATCTTCGGAGTATGCAGCTGTTTTCGTCGTAAGCGGGATGTGGATTTGTGGAAAATCCAACCCTTCTTATAAGAAAATTACTCTCCAAAGATAAGATATCTTAGAAAGATCTCTTCCCATAAACATAGGTAAAATATATGGGCCAACTTATCTCCTTCCTTCCAGAAATCTAGCCTAAAAAAAGATAAGATCCTCCTTCCAAAAATAAAAGATCTCAGCCAAGAATAAAATATCCTTGCCGCGTCCAAGGTGTTCGCCTCGGTCGAGTCGGATCCTCTGGATCACCTCGGTCGAGGTGATCTGTAGTCAACCGAGGTGAATCACAACTGAGTGTGAAATCTGTCAAATCTGGTCCAAAGTGAATCTCTAATCCAGTTCCATGATTCTTGGATTCTTCCTTAAGCTCCTGAATGTAGCTCCAATGACTCCTTAGCTCCTTTTGCTCCTTTTTGATGCAAAACGTGCCATTTTACCTACGATTACAACGAAACTTGGTGTAGACCTTGATTCCCGCAAAGGTAGATGAAACGACAATATAATCACATAATATATATACAAACATGCAGATTATTGAAGATGAAACGTCTAAACAGGCCCCAAAATATGGACAATAATTCATGCTATCAAAATACCCCATATATTTGGCCCTTGCTTGTCCCCAAGCAAGTTCCGCATATAAAATACAAGATAGAATGGATTATAAGTCATAAAGATCAATGAAAAAAGTCTTTCAAAACATTTTTAGCGGTGTGCTACAATCATAGATCGCTCTAAGAGAATACTTCAGGGAATTTAAAATCAAAACATGCTCAAAACATTTTATAAATATAGGAAAGTTGTTCATCTTTGCATAAAATCATAGAATGCATCATAAGTCATAATTATCAAAATCAATCATGTATAGTCCAGTTTAAACCACTAAGTCAATCAACAAGCTCGAGGTCTCAAGGGTTTCCCAAAAGAAAGGTCAAGAAACGTGTAGGGTAGGGATGTATAGACGGTAATGTGGTGGAAGAATCCGGGAAAAGGATATCACTTCACTTTCACTTGACTTTCAACATCATCCACCAATAAGCTTTGCTTATTTCACACTTTTCCTTTTTTTTACTTTACTTTTTGGGATGCATGGACAGAGGTGCACAATAACCGAAGCCTAGGAAATTAGCAATCATCAATTTCTTGAGATGCATCAAACCCTTGATGCACATACCATGACCCGTTAGGAATATCGCTCAATCCGACTTTGGCAAGACACAAACACCCGACTATGTGAATGGTGCCGAGTTACTCATCATCATGATTGACTTCCCCAAACCTATTTATTACTTTCTAACACTTTCACTTCCAGCCAACTTCTCATCTTTTCTTTCACCTGCTTTTCACTTTCTTGCTTCCAAATTCCCGGATAGGTAAAGGGAGGCAAATGTGTATATGAGGGGCTAAAGCATGATCAAGAAGAAGAAGAGAAAAGAATGAATTGCCTTGGTCTTTCCAGGAAGAAAGTGAGAGAACTCATCATGTGGTGTCAACCTTCAAATTCAACATGATTTGGATAAAAACAAAGTATTAAACATGCCAAAAATTTCTAACAAAGCATTTAGCAACTTAAACATATCATAAAACATTTCAAACATATAAAGATTTCAAAACCAGTTAGCAAACAAAGTCTTCACTGAGGTCATATCCAGATGAGAAGCACAAAACATTTCGAAAATTCTCAGTTAAACCACCTCGGTCGAGGTGTTCTAAGTTAACCGAGGTGAAGTACCTCGTTTGGCCGGAATCGCTTCGGTCGAGGTCATAAAAAAAATTTCAAACCAGTTTTTGACGTTTTTCTCAAATAAATAACCTGTATGCATGCATGTAATCTCAGATAAGCACATAAAGCAAAATAAAGCATAAATATCTGATAAAGCCGAGTCATACAAACACATAAGTCATAAAAGTACATCCGCATACCCCATACTTGGGACACATTGTCCCAATGGGTCAAATAAGTCTAAAGAAATAAAGAGCTCACCGGACATAGTCGGGCTGCATAATAACTAAAGAAAATCCTGCAAGCTCTCAATAATCCCGATCCGGTGGTGGTGGTGGTGGCACGTACGGATACTGAGATGGGTCGAAAGGATAGCCCATGACATGCTGAAACTAAATCTCAGCCATCGTGTGCTGATAGTGTAATCTCTCCTGCATCTCACGGATATCCAGGGATAGGGCAGCATATGAATCTATCATCTGATCTGTCAGATCATCGATCCGACGGTGAGCATCTAGATCTCTCCTCCTGCGTACCCTACGCCTAGCAGGACGTACTGGTGATGCAGCCAGCTCGGTCTCAGTCTCGTCATCATCCAAATCGATGATCGGCGCACTCATCCCAGCAGTGTATGTGCCTGTATCCATAGGAACTCCACCATCCTCAGCTACATCATCATCATCGTCCTCAGCCTCGTCCTCCTCAGCTGGTGCAGTTGCTGCCTCTCTAGCATCCTCCATGAATGGGATCCACGCTGTTTGCCAGTAATGTGGATCAAACACAGAGAATTGAGCTGACCATCTGATCCCCTGTGGTGCAGTAGGCTCCCATGGCATCGCCACATATGGCGTAGTAAGTCCTCGGGGAACCAGTATCCTCCGAGTGATCATCTCCTGAAGTCCAAGCGGCTTGGCAGCCGCCACCATGGTACAAGCATTGAGGTCCATGTCTTGGTAACTCGCTATATGAGTCACAATGCCTCCATAGTGTTCGCTCCAAACGGTGTGTGCAAGCTTTAAATTTATAACCCTAGACTTAAGCTTAAAACAAGGATGCGAACCCGCAGTGTACGGGTCAATTGTAGTAAAAGCAAGAAAATTCCAGGGGTCGATCACAGGGACTTAGTGAAACAAAGTCCAATACGGTATGCTAGTGTTGATGCTAACCACAAGAGCAAGTATACAATCAAAGATGAATAAGATGTCAAATAAAGCAAACATGCAATTCTAGGGATTAAAGCATCTAGTTGTGGTTCCAACTCAAGATCTAAAGATAAGCGGACAAAGCTGAGATTTTTGCAAGGGGAAGGTGTTACTAAAGTGGAGTAGATCACCGGGTAAGTCTTACTACACACTAATCCTAAACCGTAACTCCTATTACCGGGTAAGTCTCAAGGAATTAAGATAAAGAACTATAACCTCAAACTAACACACCATCTAAGGGAATAGAATCAACCTTTACCGGGTAAGTCTCAGGCTAACTCACAAAGATGGGATGGAAGCACACTCAAACCCCAATAAAGGACAAACCTTTATTACCTACACTTATGATCGTTGGTACACAAACTAAGGAATTACCGGGTAAGTCTCATCCTAGGCTTGCTTTGAACCAGGAAAGGTGTAATAAGAATAGGATTTGGCAAACTCTAACACTTAACTCTCAGTTTAGGGTCGGATAAGTCACCTCGGTCAGAAGAATTCCACCCCGGCCGAGATGTTCATCGACTGAACGAGATGCTTAGGGTTAAGGTTAAAGACTCGAACTTTCAGGATCCTACTGTGATTAAGATCATTCTATCATTGTTTTTCCCACAACCTTCAGCCAATCACCCTAGAATCACACAAGGAAATTAGCCACTCATCATCATAATGAAAGTATTAAATATATGGGAAGAAGGTGAATATTTGAACAAAGAAGAATTTAATGAAAACACTTCAATAACTGAATCAAATATCACACAAAATCGTTCCTTGGATAATAATCCAACAAGACAAGACAACAAGGAAAGGAATTGAAGATAATCTTACAAAACCCTCCAAAAAGCTATAAAGCTATAGTCTTCAAATCTTCCTTCAACCTTCAAAAAGGTTCTTCAACTCTCTCCCAAATTGGAGTAGGATGCGGCTGCTGCGCTTGTAAACCCTGATCGGTGGTATATCGTGATGTATGCAGCCTCTAAGCATGATCGGATTTGTGGAAAATCCAATCCTTTTTATATGAAAAATAAACCTCCAAAGATAATAAATCTTAAGAAGATATTATCCCATAAATATAGGTAAAATATATGATTCTGCATATCTCCTTCCTTCTAGAAACTCAGCCCAAAAATATAAGATCACTTTCCAATTTTAAAAGATCTCAGCCAAGAATAAAATATTCTCGCCGCGTCCTAGGTGTTCGCCTCGGTCGAGTCGGCGTCTCTGGATCGCCTCGGTCGAGATGAATCTCTGGGCAACCGAGGTGATTCATAACTGAGTGTAGAATCTCTCAAAACTGGTCCAAAGTAAATCTTTAATCCATGGCTATGCTTCCTGAAGGATTCCTTTTTGCTCCTCAATGTAGCTCCAAATGACTCTTGACTCCTTTTGCTCCTTTTCGATGCAAAACGTACCATATTACCTGCAATTACAACGAAACTAGGTGTAGACCTCGATTCTCGCAAAGGTAGATGAAATGGTAGTAAAATCACATAATGTACATACAAACATGCAGATTATGAAAGATAAAACGTCCAAACAAACCCCAAAATATAGACTATAATTCATGCTATCAAAATACCCCATACTTAGCCCTTGCTTGTCCCTAAGCAAGTTCCTCATATAGAAATCAAGATAGAATGGATTAATAGTCAAGAAAATCAATGAAAAGTCTTTCAAAAACATTTTATGGTGTGCAACTATCATAGATCACTCTAAGAGAGTACTTCCTGGAAATTAAAAACTCAACATGATCAAAACATTTTATAAATATAGGAAAGTTGTTCATCTTTGCATAAAATCATAGAATGCATAATAAATCATAATTATCAAAATTAATCATGTATAATCCGATTTAAACCGCTAAGTCAATCAACAAGCTCAAGGTCTCAAGGGCTTCCCAAAAGAAAAGGTCAAGAAACGTGTAGGGTAGGGATGAATGTAAGGTAATGTGGTGCTAGAATCCGGGAAAAGGATGAACTTCACTTTCATTTTGACTTGCAACACCTTTCACCAATAAGCTTTGCTTATTTCACACTTTTTCTTTTTACTTTACTTTTTGGGATGCATGGACAGAGGTGCACAATAACCGAAGCCTAGGAAATCCGCAATCATCAATTTCTTGAGATGCATCAAACCCTTGATGCACATACCATGATCCGTTAGGAATATCGCTCAATCCGACTTTGGCAAGACACAAACACCCGGCTATGTGAATGGTGCCGAGTTACTCATCATCATGATTGACTTCCCCAAACCTATTATTGCTTTCTAACACTTTCACTTTCAGCCGCTTCTCAACTTTTAACTTGCTTTCACCACTTCGCTTGCTTTCCAAATTCCCGGATAGGTAAAGGGAGGCAAAATGTATATGAGGGGCTAAGCATGATCAAGAAGAAGAAGAAGAAGAAGAAGAATGAATTGCCTTGGTCTTTCCAAGAAGAACGTGAGAGAACTTATCCTGCGGTGTCAACCTTCAAATTCAACATAATTTGGATAAAAATAAAGTATTAAACATGCCAATAATTTCAAACAAAGCATTTAGCAACTTAAACATATCATAAAACATTTCAAACATATAAGGAATTTAAATCCAGTCAGCAAACAAGATCTTCACTGAGATCATATCCAGATAAGTAACACAAAAATCGTTTTCGAAAACTCTCAGTTAACCCACCTCGGTCGAGATGTTCTTGGGTCAACCGAGGTGAAATACCTCGTTTGGCCAGGACTCTCCCCGGTCGAGGTCAAAAAAAAAATTTAAAACCATTTTTCTTTCAGTTTCGACGTTTTTCTCAATCAAATAACCTGTAAGTATGCATGCAATCTCAGATAAACATATAAATGCAAAAGCGAAGCATAAATATCAATATCCGGTCAATAGAGTCGTACATCAAAGTCAAATAACATATCCGCATACCCCATACTTGGGACACATTGTCCCAATGGGTCAAATAAGTCTAAGGACAAGATACTCACCGAACATAGCTAAACTGCATGAATAAGTAAGAAACAGCTCCCAGATAAAACCATCTCGGTTGGCGAAGCACATCTCGGTCGAGGTGTTCTGACAGTACCCGAGATGTATCTCAGTAAAGCTCGTTTCCTCAACTTCTCGAAATTTTGTTCTTCCAGTGTAGCTCCTGAACTGTGATCCTTCCTTTTGGAATACCTGATTGTTGTCTAGAGGAAAACAAAAACAAAGCAACTATCTAAACTAAACTAGAAAAGGGAGAAGAAAGCAATACCTCGGGTTGCCTCCCAAGAAGCGCTTGGTTTAAGGTCGCTAGCTGGACCCTGCGGCATGGGATTACTCAATGCACTTCGAATGTCGTGGAGTGCTCACCACATCCGTAAAAATCTTCCAAGAAGGTTCCGGTTCCTAACTTCACCGGCAAATGGTAAGATCTCCCACGTACAAGCTTGTACGGTTTGATTCTCACTGGAATTCTTCTAGACTTCCTGCACTTCAATGGGACATTCCTCGTGTCCCATCCTTTCCTTGATCGAGAAAATAGTTTCTCGAGAATCATAGCAGCTTCCCCATCTATAGCTTGGGGATGGTACAGGGTCCTGAGCATGCGAGGGACCCCATACTTGAACAAATAACACTTCGTTGCCTTAGCGGTGAAGCACTTGTTAACTTCACTCCTTATAATCCAAGGAGCATCTTCCTCCAACAATTTCAAGAGAGGTTTCTTCTTGATCTTAGGAGGTTCTTTCGGAAGAGACCTCCAACTCTCCGGTGCCTTCCTGAAAAATTCAGAAATATTAATAGGGAATTCAAATGAAGTAGGAGAATGTACCTTGCAAAATTCTCCAAAACTTGAGACAAGTTTCGTGTTGGGTTGATAATCCACCCACGAAATCTCTCTCAGTTCTGCTGGTCTTTCTTCCACCTTGACCACAATCTCAGTAATTTGGCCAAGGTTCTCTGCATCTTCCACTTCTGGTTTTGCAGATTCTTCTTCCATCTCGGCCGAGGTCTCAACAGTCGGATCGAGATCCTCCACATCCTTTTCTTCCACAAAAACTTCAGGAGAAGCTTCCAGTCCGACCAGAGGAATGCTTGGAACGTGCAACACTTCCTTATGCTCCTCTTCCGGCTTAGCATAGGATATGGTGCTTTCCTTGAGCTCCTCCACCTTCTTCATCAACTTCTCCAATCTTGATTCGAGAGAGTCTTCAAAAGGTTGCTCATAAATGTTTTTAGGGACATTCTTCTCATCCCATATTGCAAGTTCATGTTGAATGGCCTCTTCTCTTTCCCATTCATTGTTGAACCAATAGAAGGAGTACTTATCCTCCAAGTATTCATAATGGTCCGCCCTAGCACTTTGTCTTGCTATCCAGGCTGGATCAAATGTAGTCATCGGAAATCCTGAAAACTACAAAACTCATAGAAAGAGTAGTTAGTAGCAACAGGGGCAAGTGCCCCGAAAGCAAACCGCAACCGGCTCGGTCTAGACCAAGTCCCCGGCAACGGCGCCAAAAACTTGTTCGCTCCAAACGGTGTGTGCAAGCTTTAAATTTATAACCCTAGACTTAAGCTTAAAACAAGGATGCGAACCCGCAGTGTACGGGTCAATTGTAGTAAAAGCAAGAAAATTCCAGGGGTCGATCACAGGGACTTAGTGAAACAAAGTCCAATACGGTATGCTAGTGTTGATGCTAACCACAAGAGCAAGTATACAATCAAAGATGAATAAGATGTCAAATAAAGCAAACATGCAATTCTAGGGATTAAAGCATCTAGTTGTGGTTCCAACTCAAGATCTAAAGATAAGCGGACAAAGCTGAGATTTTTGCAAGGGGAAGGTGTTACTAAAGTGGAGTAGATCACCGGGTAAGTCTTACTACACACTAATCCTAAACCGTAACTCCTATTACCGGGTAAGTCTCAAGGAATTAAGATAAAGAACTATAACCTCAAACTAACACACCATCTAAGGGAATAGAATCAACCTTTACCGGGTAAGTCTCAGGCTAACTCACAAAGATGGGATGAAAGCACACTCAAACCCCAATAAAGGACAAACCTTTATTACCTACACTTATGATCGTTGGTACACAAACTAAGGAATTACCGGGTAAGTCTCATCCTAGGCTTGCTTTGAACCAGGAAAGGTGTAATAAGAATAGGATTTGGCAAACTCTAACACTTAACTCTCAGTTTAGGGTCGGATAAGTCACCTCGGTCAGAAGAATTCCACCCCGGCCGAGATGTTCATCGACTGAACGAGATGCTTAGGGTTAAGGTTAAAGACTCGAACTTTCAGGATCCTACTGTGATTAAGATCATTCTATCATTGTTTTTCCCACAACCTTCAGCCAATCACCCTAGAATCACACAAGGAAATTAGCCACTCATCATCATAATGAAAGTATTAAATATATGGGAAGAAGGTGAATATTTGAACAAAGAAGAATTTAATGAAAACACTTCAATAACTGAATCAAATATCACACAAAATCGTTCCTTGGATAATAATCCAACAAGACAAGACAACAAGGAAAGGAATTGAAGATAATCTTACAAAACCCTCCAAAAAGCTATAAAGCTATAGTCTTCAAATCTTCCTTCAACCTTCAAAAAGGTTCTTCAACTCTCTCCCAAATTGGAGTAGGATGCGGCTGCTGCGCTTGTAAACCCTGATCGGTGGTATATCGTGATGTATGCAGCCTCTAAGCATGATCGGATTTGTGGAAAATCCAATCCTTTTTATAGGAAAAATAAACCTCCAAAGATAATAAATCTTAAGAAGATATTATCCCATAAATATAGGTAAAATATATGATTCTGCATATCTCCTTCCTTCTAGAAACTCAGCCCAAAAATATAAGATCACTTTCCAATTTTAAAAGATCTCAGCCAAGAATAAAATATTCTCGCCGCGTCCTAGGTGTTCGCCTCGGTCGAGTCGGCGTCTCTGGATCGCCTCGGTCGAGATGAATCTCTGGGCAACCGAGGTGATTCATAACTGAGTGTAGAATCTCTCAAAACTGGTCCAAAGTAAATCTTTAATCCATGGCTATGCTTCCTGAAGGATTCCTTTTTGCTCCTCAATGTAGCTCCAAATGACTCTTGACTCCTTTTGCTCCTTTTCGATGCAAAACGTACCATATTACCTGCAATTACAATGAAACTAGGTGTAGACCTCGATTCTCGCAAAGGTAGATGAAATGGTAGTAAAATCACATAATGTACATACAAACATGCAGATTATGAAAGATAAAACGTCCAAACAAACCCCAAAATATAGACTATAATTCATGCTATCAAAATACCCCATACTTAGCCCTTGCTTGTCCCTAAGCAAGTTCCTCATATAGAAATCAAGATAGAATGGATTAATAGTCAAGAAAATCAATGAAAAGTCTTTCAAAAACATTTTATGGTGTGCAACTATCATAGATCACTCTAAGAGAGTACTTCCTGGAAATTAAAAACTCAACATGATCAAAACATTTTATAAATATAGGAAAGTTGTTCATCTTTGCATAAAATCATAGAATGCATAATAAATCATAATTATCAAAATTAATCATGTATAATCCGATTTAAACCGCTAAGTCAATCAACAAGCTCAAGGTCTCAAGGGCTTCCCAAAAGAAAAGGTCAAGAAACGTGTAGGGTAGGGATGAATGTAAGGTAATGTGGTGCTAGAATCCGGGAAAAGGATGAACTTCACTTTCATTTTGACTTGCAACACCTTTCACCAATAAGCTTTGCTTATTTCACACTTTTTCTTTTTACTTTACTTTTTGGGATGCATGGACAGAGGTGCACAATAACCGAAGCCTAGGAAATCCGCAATCATCAATTTCTTGAGATGCATCAAACCCTTGATGCACATACCATGATCCGTTAGGAATATCGCTCAATCCGACTTTGGCAAGACACAAACACCCGGCTATGTGAATGGTGCCGAGTTACTCATCATCATGATTGACTTCCCCAAACCTATTATTGCTTTCTAACACTTTCACTTTCAGCCGCTTCTCAACTTTTAACTTGCTTTCACCACTTCGCTTGCTTTCCAAATTCCCGGATAGGTAAAGGGAGGCAAAATGTATATGAGGGGCTTAAGCATGATCAAGAAGAAGAAGAAGAAGAAGAAGAATGAATTGCCTTGGTCTTTCCAAGAAGAACGTGAGAGAACTTATGCTGCGGTGTCAACCTTCAAATTCAACATAATTTGGATAAAAATAAAGTATTAAACATGCCAATAATTTCAAACAAAGCATTTAGCAACTTAAACATATCATAAAACATTTCAAACATATAAGGAATTTAAATCCAGTCAGCAAACAAGATCTTCACTGAGATCATATCCAGATAAGTAACACAAAAATCGTTTTCGAAAACTCTCAGTTAACCCACCTCGGTCGAGATGTTCTTGGGTCAACCGAGGTGAAACACCTCGTTTTGCCAGAACTGTCCCGGTCGAGGTCAAAAAAAAAAAGAAAAAAATTTTTTAAAACCAATTTTTTTTTTTTCGGTTTCGACGTTTTTCTCAATCAAATAACCTGTAAGTATGCATGCAATCTCAGATAAACATATAAATGCAGATAAAGCATGAATATGAAAATATCCGATACATCATAAGTCGAATAATACATCATAAGTCAAATAAGTCAGATAATACATCAACTACCCCATACTTGAGACACACTGTCCCAGTGGGTGTAATAAAAGTCTAAAAGAAAGGAGGACTCACCGGATAAAGAGCCGAACTGCATAAAAATAAAATAAATAAAAATCCTGCAGCTCCTCAGAAGTCCTGATCCGGTGGTGGTGGTGGAATGTAAGGGTACAAAGTAGGGTCATAGGGATAGCCCATGACATGCTGGAACTGTAGCTGAGCCATCATGTGCTGATGATGCTGCCGCTCCTGCATCTCCCGGATATCCAAAGAAAGTGCAGCATAAGTGTCGATAACCTGATCTGTCAGGTCATCAATCCGTCGGTGTGCTGCTCTGTCTCTAACCCTCTGCCTCCTGCGCCTAGCGGGCCTGACTGGAGAAGTCTCAGCCGGCGCTGGCTCAGTATCCTCCTCGTCCTCATCAAGATCAATAATGGGAGGCGCGCTCGTCCCAGCAATGTCCGTCCCTGTGTCCATCGGGACGCCGCCTCCTCTCTCCTCAACTGTCTCGTCATCATCCTCCTCATCAGCCTCCTCTGCCTCCTCTGCAGCTGCAGCAGCAGCAGCTGCTCCCTCTCTGTAGTCCTCCATCAGCGGGACCCATGCAGCCTGCCAGAAATGCGGGTCGGCGACAGAAAACTGTGCAGACCATCTGATGCCCTGAGGCGCTGTCCGCTCCCAAGGCATGGCAACATACGGTGTAGTCAGCCCACGAGGAACAAGAATCCGCCTCGTGATCATCTCCTGCAGACCTAGCGGCTTCGGAGCCGCCGCCAATGTGCAAATACTGAGATCCATCCCGTGGTAGGAGGCGATGTGGGTGACTAGACCTCCACAGCAAATATCACCCTTCCCTTTGGCCTTGATCCTGTGCAGATCCTCTGCCAGCATCAAGCCAAAGTCAGGGTATCCTCCCGTGACCATGCAGTATAGTGAGAATAGCTCCCTCTGTCTGATCTTCTGGGGCGTCTCAGTACGCGCCAGAAGCATCTCGCTGAATATCCGGTGGGCGAGTCTGAAAGCTGGGTGGAAGATGACCTTCTCCCTGGAATCTCCAGGGCGCCATCTGTCTGCATGAGTGGTGATGTGGGCTATCTGACCCCAAAACTCCCTAGCTACTGAACGGGAGGGGAAGTCTACAGCTGTAGGGGTAGGAAAGCTGAAAATCTCTCTGAAGGTCTCTAGTGGGACTAAGAAGTTCCGGCTCATCAGCCGATACTTCACAGATCCCTCTGTGGGTAGGTAGGAGAAGGAGCTGACGAACTCGAGTGTCGGCTCTATGTAGGCTGGGGCTCGGATCTCAGAAAACTGATCCAGCCCGACTGTGGCTATCATCCTCCTAAGGTCAGCCTCTAACCCTAGGCAGTCGAAAGCGGATACCTCCAGAAATCGCGGTGCGATAACTGGACGGCCCGCTATCCTCTCGTAATCTACCCGGCATCTCTCGTGGATAACCGGGCGGTAGGGACGGGAAGAAGAAGGGGAAGGGGAGGGTGAAGATCTGTCTCTAAGGGCTAGTATCCTATCTGAACTCATCTTCACAAATCAATCTGTCAGACCACCTCGGTTGCTGACAAGTCCCAGAAATCACCTCGGTCGAGATGCAGACCGACTGGACCGAGGCGTGCAGTTCGAATTTCCAAATCTCAGATTTCCAGTTATTTTCCCCCTAAAATCACTACAATTGCTTCCTAAGGGGTACTTATGGGTTTCCTCAGCAGAATCAAGGGCAACCAAAGCCCAATAAACAGCAAACGAGGAGTTAGGGTTTTCGAACTTCGTTTACCTCGTTTCGGTCGAAAATGCTCAGATTTCTTGCAGATCTGTTGTTGCAATCGACTCCTCTTCCCTTTAATTGCAGTTTTGGAACAGAAATCGTCGGAAAAGAGCGAGAAACGAGAGAGAACGAGGTGCTCTGTCGCCGCGGTCGAAATGGGTGAAAAATAAAAAGTGAAAAGTAATTTTCGCTTTTTATACCGTCGCGAGATCTGCTGTCACCTCGGTCGAGATGGTCTCGACTGGACCGAGGTGGTACGGACCGAGGCGGTTCTGCGGAAACCCTAGTCGCCTCGGTTGCTTCAAGAATCAACTCGGTCGAGGTGTTCTGACAGTGACCGAGGTGCTTCTTTCTTCTCAGAATCTCGAACTTCTCTCTTTCCTGGAGTGCTCCTTCCTGTTGTCTGTCCAAAAACCCAAAAACAAAGCAAAGCAAAGCAAAAACAAAAACTATCTAAACTAGACTAGAAAACGGGAAAGAAAGCAATACCTTGGGTTGCCTCCCAAGAAGCGCTTGATTTAAGGTCGCTAGCTGGACCATGGTGCGTCTCAAACGAGGTGGATCGGTGCGACCTCCTCAACCGGCGTTTCCGGTTGGTACTTCTTAAGTCTATGACCGTTGACCTTGAAGCTTCCGCTAGTTTCGCCCCATATCTCAACTGCACCATGAGGGAAAACGTGTTTTACAACGTAAGGTCCGGTCCATCTAGATTTCAACTTACCTGGAAAAAGACGGAGGCGGGAGTTGAAGAGTAGAACTAAATCTCCTTCGTTAAGCTCCTTTGGAACGATACGCTTGTCATGCCATCTCTTCGTCCTTTCCTTGTAGATCTTGGCATTCTCATAGGCGTTCAAACGCAGCTCTTCCAGCTCGTTAAGTTCCAATAGTCGCTTCTCACCAGCCTCCTTAATGTCAAAGTTCAACCATTTGATAGCCCAATATGCTTTGTGCTCCAACTCAACGGGCAAGTGGCAAGATTTCCCATACACCAAATTATAAGGGGTGGTGCCTATGGGAGTCTTGAATGCGGTCCTGTACGCCCAAAGAGCATCGTCTAATTTCATGGACCAATCCTTCCTCGTTCTAGAGACGGTCTTTTCCAAAATCGCTTTGATTTCTCTGTTCGAGATCTCGACCTGTCCACTAGTTTGAGGGTGATAAGCGGTTGATACCTTGTGGGTTACCCCATACTTCGATAGAAGTGCCTTAAACTTCCGGTTGATGAAATGCGTTCCTCCATCGCTGATGATGATGCGTGGAGTTCCAAATCGTGGAAAGATAGTTCTATTCAAGAACTTCACAACCACCTTGGCGTCGTTAGTGGGAGAAGCGATGGCTTCGACCCATCTAGAGACGTAATCCACTGCAAGGAGAATGTAGAGGTTTCCTCCGGAGGATGGGAAAGGTCCCATGAAGTCAATCCCCCATACATCAAAGATTTCTACTTCTTGGATGTTGTTAAGTGGCATCTCGTTCCTCCTTGATAGGTTCCCTGTTCTTTGGCATGCATCACAAGAAACAACAAAAGATTGCACATCCTTAAATAATGTAGGCCAAAAGAAACCGGAACGCAACACCTTGGCGCATGTTTTATCGGTGCTAGCATGCCCTCAACATGGAAGTGAGTGGCAATGCTTTATGACGCTATTAACTTCGTCTTCCGGAATGCACCTTCGAAGCATCCCATCCGGTCCGCGCTTGAATAGCAGCGGCTCATCCCAGTAGTAATGTCGTACTTCCTTGAGGAATCTCTTCTTTTGGGAGTACGTCAATCCGGGTGGTATTTCCTGGCAAACAAGATAATTCACAATATCAGCATACCAAGGACTTTTATTATCAGAAAGTTGGTGGAGAGAATGATCCGCCAACTGTGGGTAAATGTCAGAGAAGGGAGTAGAAAAATTGTCATTCTCAGCAATCTCAGTTGACATTGTCTCTCTATCGACCTCGGTCGAGGCGCAAAGGCGTTGACCGAGGTGTTCTTCAGACGCCTCGCTCAGTCCAGAAAGTGCCTCGGTCGAGGTACTGCTACTGGATCCGAGGCTGGAAATCTTCGTTTCCTGGATCAGCTTCTCAGTCATGGCTCCTGGATCTTCTTCCAGTGTTTTCAAGCTTCGTATATCTGCATCACAAGAGGCATCTATACCTTCCTCCATTAAACTGAAGCTAATAACTCTTTCGAGTGGATCATTAATAAGGATAGAGCTCACCAATTCTCTTGATTCTTCTTCATCGTAGATGTTGAAGATATCATCAGTTAGTTGCTCCCCCTTCATGGCTGCAAGTAGTGCGAATTCCACCTCATCGCCACCAACGTTGAATTTCAACTTGGCGTTCTTGCAATCCACATTGCAACCCGAAGTTGCTAGAAATGGCCTCCCGAGAATGATAGGAACAGGATAATCTGCGGGAATGTCAAGTACGACAAAATCTATGGGTAGATAGAAGTTACCTAACTTGACCGGAACGTCTTCCAAAATGCCCACGGGATGGGTGATGGAGCGATCCGCCATGTAAAGTCGAATCTTGACCGGCTTGGGCTCTCCAAGACCGATCTTAATGCATAGCTCCAGCGGAATGATGCTCACGCTGGCTCCTAGATCACATAGGGCTTCACAAGTGACATCCCCAACTTGAATGGGAATGCAAAATGAGCCGGGATCTCTCAACTTAGGTGGCATCTTCTCCTTCATGATCTTTATAAGCTCCGAAGACTTAGATGTCATCCTAACTTCACCAACATCCTCCAGCTTCCTCTTCCTTGATAGGATCTCCTTTAAGAACTTCCCGTAGGCGGGCATACCTAAAATAGCATCAAGGAAAGGGATATTAATATGGAGCTTATTCATCAAGTCAAGGAACTTACCAAAGTGCTTGTCAAGATGTGCTCTGGCTCTGGACTGGGGAAATGGAAGTGGTGGTTTATATGCAGGAGGTGGAACATAGGCTTCAGTTGTTCCTCCTGCTTTCTGTTGCGCCGCCTCGGTTGGCATCTCGGTCGAGGTGTTCTTCGACTGGATCTGGACCGAGGTGGTCTGCGTCGAGCGAGGTACTGGATCTGTGGTTTTGAGTCCACTCCTCGTCGTGATGGCCATGCACTGGCCCTTAGGGTTAGTTTCCGTCTTTGCTGGAAGCTTCCCTGGATCTCTTGGCGCTTCATTCGCCCTATTAGCAAGTTGTTGTTCGAAGGACTTTTGGGCCCTCGAAAATGAAGTCATAGAATTCTCCATAGCACTAAGCTTGATCAAGATTGCCTCCAGGACTGCGTCCTTCTTTTCCGGCTGAGACGAACTTGATCCTTGCCCTTGGCTCTTCAATGGAGTAGAAGAAGAAGAAGGAGGAGAGAGGAAAGGGTTAGAGGAATCATTAGAGTTGGAGTTTGAATAATTGTTACCGTTGTTTTGGTTATTATTCGCTCTCCAATTGTTGCTATTGGATCCTCTATTGTTGTTGTAGTTGTTGTTTCGGGGTCCGTTGTTGTTGTTACGGTACCCGTTCTTGTTGTTGTTGTTGTTATTCCTTTGCCCTTGCTCTTCCTGCTTAGTTTGAGCCATCAATAGCTCCTTCAACTGCTTCACGTCGTTCTTCAAGGACGTGAATTGGTTGTTGTTGGTTTGAGTCTCTTGAAAGTTGACTCTTTTAACTCCACCTTCAGCTCCTTGGTGGGTGTACTTCTCCATGTGCAAGGCTTGCTTCTCAATGAAGTCCCAAGCCTCGTCAACCGCCATATCCATAAATGTGCCGGCGGAGAGTAGTTGGAGATTAAACTGGGTGTTTCCGTCCAGTCCTTTGAAGTAGATCTCCAACAACTCGATCTTTGGAATCCCATGATGTGGGCAATCCAAAAGGATATCCTTGAACCGCTCCCATGATTTGGACAAGCTCTCCTTGTCCTTCATGATGAAAGCATTGATCTTCCCTCTCATTTCAGCAGTCTTTGAGGGGGGAAAGAATTTGGTCAAGAATTCCGTAGTCATCTCTTCCCATGTGCTGATCTTTCCTGCAGGAAGAGATTGATACCAAGTAAGAGCTCTATCTTTAAGAGAAAAGTAGAAAGGTCTTAGCTTGTAGTTGTTATTTTCAATTCTAGGAGGTCGCAAGGTCTCCATCAAGATCTCGTAGTTTTGAAGATGTTGATGCGGCGACTCCTTCTCCAGCCCTCCGAATTGACATTGGCGAATCATGGCCAGAACTTGCGGTCGAAGTTCGTAGTCATGATCCGCTGGATCTCCTAGGTTCACTCCTGGACGCCTCAGCTGTTGATTTGGGTCCATCCTTTGACCTAGGGTTTGTGGAATCCCTGCAAGAAGAACATCTCGGATTGGCATCCGAAGCGGATGCACATCGGCCGGGGCGTCAGGTACTGGAATCTGCCTCGGTCGAGGATCAACTACTGGATCCTGCATCGGTCGAGGTTGAATCTGGTTCCGAATTGCTGCAATCTCAGCTTCGATTGCTGCAGTCCTGGCCTGATTCTCCTCTTTCTCTTGCCTTAGCTCTTCTTGACTGAGACGTAGCAACTCCTGCGTCTCTCTTAACTGGGCTGCAAGATCGTGATCGTCTTGTCGGGCCATCTTCGCTTCTCTTAAGCGTCTCTTGTACGTCTTTTCTGGTTCGGGATCGTAAGGAACGATTTCCTTTCCAGTGCGGGTTCTTCGCATATACCTAAGAAAGAACCTGCAAAAGTCACTCAAGTAGAGTGGTAAGACAACACGGGGCAAATGCCCCAAGAGCAAACCGTACCGGCTCGGTCTAGACCAAGTCCCCGGCAACGGCGCCAAAAACTTGTTCGCTCCAAACGGTGTGTGCAAGCTTTAAATTTATAACCCTAGACTTAAGCTTAAAACAAGGATGCGAACCCGCAGTGTACGGGTCAATTGTAGTAAAAGCAAGAAAATTCCAGGGGTCGATCACAGGGACTTAGTGAAACAAAGTCCAATACGGTATGCTAGTGTTGATGCTAACCACAAGAGCAAGTATACAATCAAAGATGAATAAGATGTCAAATAAGCAAACATGCAATTCTAGGGATTAAAGCATCTAGTTGTGGTTCCAACTCAAGATCTATAGGTAAGCGGACAAAGCTGAGATTTTTGCATGGGGAAGGTGTTTCTAAAGTGGAGTAGATCACCGGGTAAGTCTCACTACACACTAATCCCAAACCGTAACTCCTATTACCGGGTAAGTCTCAAGGAATTAAGATAAAGAACTATAACCTCAAACTAACATACCATCTAAGGGAATAGAATCAACCTTTACCGGGTAAGTCTCAGGCTAACTCACAAAGATGGGATGGAAGCACACTCAAACCCCAATAAAGGACAAACCTTTATTACCTACACTTATGATCGTTGGTATACAAACTAAGGAATTACCGGGTAAGTCTCATCCTAAGCTTGCTTTGAACCAGAAAGGTATAATAAGAATAGGATTTGGCAAACTCTCCTTGTCCTTCATGATGAAAGCATTGATCTTCCCTCTCATTTCAGCAGTCTTTGAGGGGGGAAAGAATTTGGTCAAGAATTCCGTAGTCATCTCTTCCCATGTGCTGATCTTTCCTGCAGGAAGAGATTGATACCAAGTAAGAGCTCTATCTTTAAGAGAAAAGTAGAAAGGTCTTAGCTTGTAGTTGTTATTTTCAATTCTGGGAGGTCGCAAGGTCTCCATCAAGATCTCGTAGTTTTGAAGATGTTGATGCGGCGACTCCTTCTCTAGCCCTCCGAATTGACATTGGCGAATCATCGCTAGAACTTGTGGTCGAAGTTCGTAGTCATGGTCCGCTGGATCTCCTAGGTTCACTCCTGGACGCCTCAGCTGTTGATTAGGGTCCATCCTTTGACCTAGGGTTTGTGGAATTCCTGCAAGAAGAACATCTCGGACTGGCATCCGAAGTGGATGCGCCTCGGCCGGGGCGTCAGGAACTGGGACTTGCCTCGGTCGAGGATCAATTACTGGATCCTGCATCGGTCGAGGTTGAATCTGGTTCCGAATTGCTGCAATCTCAGCTTCGATTGCTGCATTCCTGGCCTGATTCTCTTCTTTTTCCTGCCTTAGTTCTTCTTTACTGAGACGTAGCTGCTCCTGCGTCTCTCTCAATTGGGCCAAAAGATCGTGATCGTCTTGTTGGGCCATCTTCGCTTCTCTTAAGCGTCGTTTGTATGTCTTTTCTGGTTCGGGATCGTAAGGAACGATTTCCTTTCCAGTGCGGGTTCTTCGCATATACCTAAGAAAGAACCTGCAAAAGTCACTCAAGTAGAGTGGTAAGACAACACGGGGCAAATGCCCCAAGAGCAAACCGTACCGGCTCGGTCTAGACCAAGTCCCCGGCAACGGCGCCAAAAAACTTGTTCGCTCCAAACGGTGTGTGCAAGCTTTAAATTTATAACCCTAGACTTAAGCTTAAAACAAGGATGCGAACCCGCAGTGTACGGGTCAATTGTAGTAAAAGCAAGAAAATTCCAGGGGTCGATCACAGGGACTTAGTGAAACAAAGTCCAATACGGTATGCTAGTGTTGATGCTAACCACAAGAGCAAGTATACAATCAAAGATGAATAAGATGTCAAATAAAGCAAACATGCAATTCTAGGGATTAAAGCATCTAGTTGTGGTTCCAACTCAAGATCTAAAGATAAGCGGACAAAGCTGAGATTTTTGCAAGGGGAAGGTGTTACTAAAGTGGAGTAGATCACCGGGTAAGTCTTACTACACACTAATCCTAAACCGTAACTCCTATTACCGGGTAAGTCTCAAGGAATTAAGATAAAGAACTATAACCTCAAACTAACACACCATCTAAGGGAATAGAATCAACCTTTACCGGGTAAGTCTCAGGCTAACTCACAAAGATGGGATGGAAGCACACTCAAACCCCAATAAAGGACAAACCTTTATTACCTACACTTATGATCGTTGGTACACAAACTAAGGAATTACCGGGTAAGTCTCATCCTAGGCTTGCTTTGAACCAGGAAAGATGTAATAAGAATAGGATTTGGCAAACTCTAACACTTAACTCTCAGTTTAGGGTCGGATAAGTCACCTCGGTCAGAAGAATTCCACCCCGGCCGAGATGTTCATCGACTGAACGAGATGCTTAGGGTTAAGGTTAAAGACTCGAACTTTCAGGATCCTACTGTGATTAAGATCATTCTATCATTGTTTTTCCCACAACCTTCAGCCAATCACCCTAGAATCACACAAGGAAATTAGTCACTCATCATCATAATGAAAGTATTAAATATATGGGAAGAAGGTGAATATTTGAACAAAGAAGAATTTAATGAAAACACTTCAATAACTGAATCAAATATCACACAAAATCGTTCCTTGGATAATAATCCAACAAGACAAGACAACAAGGAAAGGAATTGAAGATAATCTTACAAAACCCTCCAAAAAGCTATAAAGCTATAGTCTTCAAATCTTCCTTCAACCTTCAAAAAGGTTCTTCAACTCTCTCCCAAATTGGAGTAGGATGCGGCTGCTGCGCTTGTAAACCCTGATCGGTGGTATATCGTGATGTATGCAGCCTCTAAGCATGATCGGATTTGTGGAAAATTCAATCCTTTTTATATGAAAAATAAACCTCCAAAGATAATAAATCTTAAGAAGATATTATCCCATAAATATAGGTAAAATATATGATTCTGCATATCTCCTTCCTTCTAGAAACTCAGCCCAAAAATATAAGATCACTTTCCAATTTTAAAAGATCTCAGCCAAGAATAAAATATTCTCGCCGCGTCCTAGGTGTTCGCCTCGGTCGAGTCGGCGTCTCTGGATCGCCTCGGTCGAGATGAATCTCTGGGCAACCGAGGTGATTCATAACTGAGTGTAGAATCTCTCAAAACTGGTCCAAAGTAAATCTTTAATCCATGGCTATGCTTCCTGAAGGATTCCTTTTTGCTCCTCAATGTAGCTCCAAATGACTCTTGACTCCTTTTGCTCCTTTTCGATGCAAAACGTACCATATTACCTGCAATTACAACGAAACTAGGTGTAGACCTCGATTCTCGCAAAGGTAGATGAAATGGTAGTAAAATCACATAATGTACATACAAACATGCAGATTATGAAAGATAAAACGTCCAAACAAACCCCAAAATATAGACTATAATTCATGCTATCACATAGCAAATGTCGCCCTTCCCCTTCGCCTTTATCCTATGCAGATCCTCTGCCAGCATCAAACCAAAATCTGGGATCTCTCCCGTCACCATGCAGTATAAGCTCAGAAGCTCCCCCTATCTGACCTTCTAGGGCGTCTCAGTACACGCTAGAAGGGTCTCACTGAATATCCTGTGGGCCAATCTGAATGCAAGATGGAATATAATCCTCTCCCTGGAATCTCTAGTTCTCCATCTGTCAGCATGCTCAACCACGTGAGCTATCTGTCCCCAAAACTCCCTAGCTACAGCTCGGGAGGGAAAATCAGCAACTGTCGGAGTCGGGAAGCCGAAGATATCCCGCCAGTGATCCAAGGGAACCAAGTAATTCCGGTTCATCAACCGGTACTTCATTGCGCGCTCGGTAGGCAAGTAAGTGAAGGAGCTGACAAACTCCAATGTAGGCTCTAGATAGGCCAGAGCTTGGATCTCTGTAAACTGCTCCAGCCCCACAGTAGAAATCATACGCCTCAAATCATCGTCGACATAGAGGCAGTCAAAGGCAGAAATGTCCAGGAAGCGAGGTGCAATCACAGAACGGGCCTCTATGCGGTCATAGTCGACCTGGTGTCTCTCGTAGATCACCGGTCTAGTACGTCTAGAAGAAGAAGAAGGAGAAGGGGAAGATCTGTCCCTCAGGACCAACTGTCTCTCAGGACCAACTGTCTCTCAGAACTCATCTCTTTGTAATCTGTCGGGTCACCTCGGTTGCTCTGACAACCCCTTAGAACACCTCGGCCGAGGCGCAGACCGACTGGACCGAGGCGAAAAACTGTGCGATTGATTTCCTCAAAAATCCAGTTCTTTTCCCCCAAAATCACTACAACAGGTTCCTATGGGGTACTTAATCTATTTCTCAACAAATCCAGGGGCAACCAAAGCCCAATTTGAAGGAAAACAGTGGAGAAGAGCGAGGTTAGGGGTTTTTTTCGATTTTACCTAGATTCGGTCGATTCGGTTCGTTTTTCTCGCAGATTTGCACTTGCACTGTGATGCTCTACCCTTTCATAGCAGCTTGGAAGCAAGAATCGTCGAAAACGAGCGAAGAATGGCGAACCGAGGCGAAAGACGTGTCGCGGTCGAGGAGAAGGTAAAGAGAGGAGAGAGAATTCTTCACCCCCTTTTATACCCTTTTCTGAAACTGCTGTCACCTCGGTCGAGGTGGTCTCGACTGGACCGAGGTGGTACGGACCGAGGTGGATCTTTAGAAACCCTAGTCACCTCGGTTGCCCAAGAATCATCTCGGTCGAGGTGCTGTGACAGCAACCGAGATGCGTCTCATTCAAACTCCGTCTTCTCAAATTCTCGAACTTCTGTCCTTCCAGTTGCGTTCCTGGGTTGTATTCCTTCCTTAGATGTCACCTGTTGTTTGTCTAGGACGCCAAAAACAAAACAAAGCAAAGCAAAAGCAAACTATCTAAGCTAGACTAGAAAAAGGGAAAAGAAAGCAATACCTTGGGTTGCCTCCCAAGAAGCGCTTGATTTAAGGTCGCTAGCTGGACCATTGTCCATGGAATTACTCAATGTACCTTGAATATCCTGGAGTGCTCATCACATCCATAATAAAACTCTTCTAAAAAGGTTCCGGTTCCTAATTTCACCGGAAATGGTAGGATCTCCTACGTACAAGCTTGTACGGTTTGGTTCTCACCGGAATCCTACCGGTCTTCCTCTTTTTCCATGGGACATAACTCAGTCTTTGATCCCATCCTTTCCTTGATCGAGAAAACAGCTTCTCGATGATTCTAGTAGCTTCCCCATCTTTAACTTGGGGATAGTACAAGGTCTTTGTCATGCGAGGGACCCCATACTTGAACAAGAGACACTTCATCGCCTTAACGGTGTAGTGCTTGCAAACTCCACTCCTTATAATCCAAGGAGCATCTTCTTCCAACAGTTTCAAGGGAGGTTTCATCTTGATCTTAGGAGGTTCTTTCGGAAGAGACCTCCAACTCTCCGGTGCATTCCTGAAAAAATCAGAAATTTTAATAGGGATTTTAAATGAAGTAGGAGAATGTACCTTGTAAAGTTCTCCAAAGCTTGAGACAAGTTTCATGTTGGGTTGATAATCCACACACGAAATTCCTCTCAACTCAGCTGATCTTTCTTCCACCTTGACCACAGTCTCAGTAATTTGACCAAAGTTCTCTGCATCTTCCTCTTCCAGTTCTATAGATTTTTCTTCCACCTCGGCCGATCTCTCTTTCACCTCGGCCGAGGTCTCAACAGTTAGATCGAAATCTTCTACACCTTCGTCTCCCTCAAAAGCTTCAGGAGAAACTTCTAGTTTGATTGGAGGAATGCTTAAAACTTGCAGCACTTCCTTATGCTCCTCTTCCTGCTTAGCATAAGACAGGGTGCTTTCCTTGAGCTCCTCCACCTTCTTCATCAACCTCTCCCATCTTGATTCAAGAGAATCTTCAAGGAGTTGCTCATAAATATTTTTAGGGACATTTAGTTCATCCCACATTGCAAGTTCATGCTTAATGGCATCTTCTCTTTCCCTTTCATTGTTGAACCAATAGAAGGAGTATATCTCCTCCAAGTATTCATAATGGTCTGCCCTAGCATTTTGTCTTGCTATCCAGGCTGGATCAAATGTAGTCATCGGAAATCCTGAAAACTACAAAACTCATAGAAAGAGTAGTTAATAGAAACAAGGGCAATAGCCCCGAAAGACAACCGCAACCGGCTCGGTCTGGACCAAGTCCCCGGCAACGGCGCCAAAAACTTGTTCGCTCCAAACGGTGTGTGCAAGCTTTAAATTTTTAACCCTAGATGTAAGCTTAAAACAAGGATGCGAACCCGCAGTGTACGGGTCAATCGTAGTAAAAAGCAAGAAATTCCAAGGGTCGATCACAGGGACTTAGTGAAACAAAGTCGGAATAGGTAAGCTTTGTAATTACTAACCACGAAGCAATTAAAACAATCAAAGATGAAAAAAAAGTCAATTAAGGAAATATGCAATTCTAGGGATTAAAGCATCTAGTTGTGGTTCCAACTCAAGATCTAAAGATAAGCGGACAAAGCTGAGAAATTTGCATAGGGAAGGCGTTACTAAAGTGGACTAGATCACCGGGTAAGTCTCACTACTCACTAATCCAAAACCGTAACTCCTATTACCGGGTAAGTCTCAAGGAATTAAGGAAAAGAACTATAACCTCAAACTAACACTCCAACTAAGGGAATAGAATCAACCTTTACCGGGTAAGTCTCAGGCTAACTCACAAAGATGGAATGAAAGCACACTCGAACCCCAATAAAGGATAAACCTTTATTACCTACACTTATGATCTTTGGTAAACAAACAAAGGAATTACCGGGTAAGTCTCATCCTAGGCTTGCATTGGACCAGGAAAGGTGTAATAAGAATAGGATTTGGCAAACTCTAACACTTAACTCTCGGTTTCGGATCAGATATGTCACCTCGGTCAGCCAAATTCCACCCCTGCCGAGATGTTCATCGACTGAGCGAGATGTTTAGGGTTAAGGTAAAGACTCGAGCTTTCAGGATCCTACTGTGATTAAGATTATTCTATCATTGTTTTTCCCACAACCTTCAGTCAATCACCCTAGAATCACACAAGGAAATTAGTCACTCATCATCATGAAAGTAATAATCAAATATATGGAAAGAAAGAGAATAATTGAACAAGAAAACCTTAAGAAAAAGGCTTCAATAACTGAATCAATTATCAAACAACAAGCGTTCCTTGGATTAAAATCCAACAAGACCAACAACAATGAAGGGAATCTAAAGGAATCTTACAAGACCCTTCACAAAGCTATAAAAGCTATAAACTTCTTCCTTCAACCTTCAAAAAGGTTCTTCAAATCTCCCAACTGGAGTATGGCTGTAGCGGATCTTCGGAGTATGCAGCTGTTTTCGTCGTAAGCGGGATGTGGATTTGTGGAAAATCCAACCCTTCTTATAGGAAAATTACTCTCCAAAGATAAGATATCTTAGAAAGATCTCTTCCCATAAAGATAGGTAAAATATATGGGCCAACTTATCTCCTTCCTTCCAGAAATCCAGCCTAAAAAAAGATAAGATCCTCCTTCTAAAAATAAAAGATCTCAGTCAAGAATAAAATATCTTTGCCGCGTCCAAGGTGTTCGCCTCGGTCGAGTCGGCTCCTCTGGATCACCTCGGTCGAGGTGATCTGTAGTCAACCGAGGTGAATCACAACTGAGTGTGAAATCTCTCAAATCTGGTCCAAAGTGAATCTCTAATCCAGTTCCATGATTCCTGGATTCTTCCTTAAGCTCCTGAATGTAGCTCCAATGATTCCTTAGCTCCTTTTGCTCCTTTTGTATGCAAAACGTGTCATTTTACCTACGATTACAACGAAACTTGGTGTAGACCTCGATTCCCGCAAAGGTAGATGAAACGACAATATAATCACATAATATATATACAAACATGCAGATTATTGAAGATGAAACGTCTAAACAGGCCCCAAAATATAGACAATAATTCATGCTATCACAACGTAAGCCTAGGATGAGACTTACCCGGTGATTCCTTTGTTTGTTTACCCAAGATCATGAGTGTAGGTAATAAAGGTTTATCCTTTATTGGGGTTTGAGTGTGCCTTCATCCCATCTTTGTGAATTAGCCTGAGACTTACCCGGTAAAGGTTGATTCTATTCCCTTGGGTGGTGTGTTGGTTTGAGATTATAGTTCCTTTCCTTAGCACCTTGAGACTTACCCGGTAATAGGAGCTTTGGTTTGGGATAGTGAGTAGTGAGACTTACCCGGTGATCTATTCCCACCTTAGAAACACCTTCCCTTAGCAAACCTCAGCTTTGTCCGCATTATCTTTTGAGATCATGAGTCTGAACCACAACTAGATGATTTAATACCTAGAATCCGCATTTTCCCTTACTTGACTTATACATCATCTTTGATTGCTTTAATTGCTTTTAGTTAATTGCAATATCTGACAACCTGAACTGCATATCTCTCCTGAACTTGCTTGTGTGTTGAACTGTCTCTCTCTTGTTTTGCGTCTTTTGTTTTGCTTGTAATGCCCCGCCCTTTGTCCCTCTCTCTTGTAATTCTTTCTCCACTTCTTAACACGTAAACCCCCTCGGTTTCAAAAATAAAAAAAATAAAAAATATCTGACAACCTGATTTTGTGCTTTGTTTCACCTAAGTCCCTGTGATCGACCCCTGGAATTCTTGATTTTATTACAATTTGACCCGTACACTGCGGGTTCGCATATTTGTTCAAGCATACTTCTTGGGTTATAAATATTAAAGCTTGCACACACCGTTTGGAGCGAACAGCACCACGTCAACATTATCATCTGTTTTAATAAAGTATATAGATTTTCGGTTTGTATACACTTGAACCGAATATATGTAATATAGTATTTTAGATTGTCTAAGTCTAGTCCAAAATTCCGACCCAAAACAATAATGTTGATTTGAAAAGAAAAATGGTTCGTTTTCATGGTGCAGAAAGGAAGAATCTGCGCATACACAATTGATCTCTCTTCATAAGTGTTGTTATATCAAAAGCAAAGACCACAAAGCTAAATATATGTATCTATACCATTAAGCAAATACCCCAAAGCTAAGTTACAAAGTACAGCACAAACTGTGAAGTAAGGCAAAACAAAAAGAGATTAAAGACACTAATTCTGCCTTCTAAGCTTAATCTCACCAAAAACACCACCAATTATCATGATTACAAGGAAAAATCCATAGAAAATGCTCCAACCAATGCCTTCTTCTGCCAATCGAAGGCCATAGAATATGTTTATGATAGAGAGTAATATGATAAACCTCCCTGCATAATGGTGATACCAATTCCAGTACTTCCTAGCCTTCGATCCCTTTTCCGGCCTCGCAAGGAGGGCAGTTACCTATCCGGAAAAGCACGGAAATTAAGTCAAAAGATTATACAAGTTGAAATTTTGGATTTTTTTCGTCTTCTTCCTTCATATTTGACAATTATAGATCACTAAAGATGTAAATATGTCTTTTAGGCCGTATACATCTCATTTCGTCTATAATCCTATTATTCACTCATACGCATATAAATAAAAATGTGTGTATTCATTCCGGCTATATGGTTTTTTCTACATCGAGGAATGTCACATTTAATTAAGATAAAAAAAAATTAAAAAAAAACTTTTTTAAAAAAAAGTCCGGAGAGAAAAGATACATGAACGGTGGGGTTTCTTGGGTTAGAAATTAATATAAAAAGTATATTTTTTACATTATATCATTTTTGTAATTTATATAATTTCAACTCATTTCATCTTCATTCATCAAACAAGCCAAAATCTCGAAATCATTGCAAGAAATAGAACCTGAAGGCAGCCGAAAACGAGGATAGTAATGCCAATGCCTTTGTGATTGGAGATGGTGTGGCCTAGATTAAGGAAGCTTTGTAAGACAAATCCGAGGATTATGCCGGTGAGTCCTAAGATGAAGCCAATGATTTGAATTGCCACGTGGGAATAGAACCAGATTGGGTCCCATCTCCTAAAGTATCGGGCGGTTAGAGATCCGAATGGGACCAAGATTCCCCATGACAATATGTTGACAACCCCATGGTCCCTCCTAAGACCTGCGTATGGACTATCTTGGGTTGCAACCTTTCCTGTTGGATAACATAAAACGATAATAAGAAAAAGTGATCACTATTTGATGTAAATAATGTGTTTACGGATCTACCAAACTAATTTAGTAGACCCGTTAAAATGTGACATGACTCATAAATATTCGGTTTATGCATGATTTTTATGAATCATAATAATCGATGATGTTTTGGGTCAGGTAGGATCACGGCCAACCTATTATGACCCGTCAAGAAAAATATATAAGTCTTTACTCTAGTATTTGGGGTTGATTTTGAAATTTTAAACGCCAACGAATGAGTTGAGAAGACTAAGGGGTGTTTGGTTTAGGTTTTTCGATAAATTTTGACGAAGATTTGTATTTTCTAAAAATTATGTAGTGTTTGATAATAGAGTTTCTTTTTGTTAGATTTAGCTTTCTTGGAGGTTGTTTGAAGAAAATTTTTGGACTTTTGAAAATTTACAACTAATAGCTTTCTAAAAAGTTAGATAATTTTTGACCTTGTTTACATTAATAGGTATTTATTATATTTATAAATGTGTCAATTTTTGGTTATTTTATCCCAAAAATCTTCATTTACTAAACACCCAATTATTATTTTTATTCATAAAACTTCAAAAAATATTACCTAACCAACTACACAATAAATTAAAACTATAAACAAAAAAAAAGAAGGTTAAACCACCCAAAAATCTGTTCTTATAAACGAACCCCTAAATCAACTAATCCAATCAATTATACTTTTAATTGGGTTATATGTGATTTATATTCTATTATACAATAAAGTTAAAAGTTTCAAGTTAATCTTACATTTCAATAAAATTAATACGCAAGTCAAAGTTCTTGGCTTTTTTCGGCTTTAGGGGTTTATATATAATATCAATCGCAAAAAAAGAGCTAACATGTCCGAACCCGTTAAATATGGATCTGGGTTATGTGATCCGACCTATAATTTACCCGAACATATAATGATCCGCCTTGAACCCGACTCACCCGACATGTTTGGCACTTGTGGATGAGTAGGAACCAACTTTTTTCTTAAGTCTAATAGTCCTAGATTTGATCAACTTACTTGCAATAAGCTACATTTTGGGTTAATGCTTACCTGAAGCATAATTGATTTGAGTAGCGACCATATTCAAGTGTTCTTGAAGCTGAAAGCTAGGTGACCGGGGCTGGAAACGACGCGAGCCAACGGCAAAGATGAGGTGATCGGAGATCTGAGATGTTGTCAACTGAAAAGCCAAGTAGATCCTAGATGATTGTACAAATACAGCCACTGACTTGTTAACCACATTCAGATTTCCTTGATCAGGTTTCACCATTGAGGGCGATGTTCCGCCTAGATAATATTGTTTGATCTTACCCGTTGACCCGTTTTCTCGCCATGGCCACCCCACCATGGCGCTTGCCCCGATCATGGGTGAATCCGTGTTCTTCGAAAACCCCATTGCCACGTACCCTCCTGTGTTCGGAGCTGATAGGAGGAAACTCCATGTGTTGGCGTTCGCATTGTCATACTGCAAATCCAAAAACATAATAAAAATGTTATCATTCATTCATCACCCGACTCATAGAATTCGAGGGAAATGGAGACTTACTCGGAGGATGAAGTCTTCTTCTTGCCAGACGGATTGGCATGAGAAGGAGGTGAGGTCGAAGTTGAGGAGATCATTGAAGTTGAGTGTAGTGTTGCATGAATCAGTCTGGGAATTGACAGAAAGAAGCTGGGAGATGAAGAAGAGGTTGAAGATGAAGGTAAGAGATGACTTCTTCATGTCCTCAATCTTGCATTCTCTTTCCTGCTGCTCTCTCTGTCTAAGTTCTTCTGGATGTGACTTTCTTATGATTTTTTTAATCTTTGTTAAAGGGTTTCGAATATTTTGTATGGATTGTGAAATGGTAGTTGCTTAGGATGAACTCACGTTCAGAACAGCTGCTCTCTCTGTCTTAAGTCAACTAAATAATTGAATATTTAGTTGGGTTTGAGATCGGTTTAATGCAATATTAATAACTTATCCACCAAGGCTAAAAAACAGGAAACTATAGATAATTTGGTAAAAAGATATATAATTGTTTTTCTGCTTAACCTATGATGTACAATGTAGTGAGCTACAAGACCCTGAAGAAGAAATATCTAGTGGTATATGATCCGGTTCACAGCCCGTTACCGGTTAAATCAAGAACATAGAGAAGAACTTGATCAAAAAGTTCACTGACCGAATTAGTATATCCATCAGGAGTTTGTAGGACGATCTTCAGAAGAACATTTGACTAAATTACAACCTCAAATGTGTTGCAATGTTGACATTGGATGTACAGAGCGGTTAAATTGAATATCGTCTCAGTGCAAAACTCGGGCTTTGATCTGCATCCTCTGTCAAAATGTTCCTCGCTAACTTCTGCAAGCCGAGTCCGCATTGATGCCAAATTTACCTTATATGATATAGCAGAGGCAACATTAGATTGGGAAGTATCTATTCAACGGTCAAAGACTCACATTGCAAAGGAAAAGAAAATACTATGACATGATTTAAGGGAAGATGGGAAACCTCATCGCCTCTCCTGAGTTGAAATTGACAGCGGTTGCACTTAACCAGACTCGAATTCTCCTTCACTTCACCTTCTTTGCAGATCGGACACCATATTTTCTCTTTCTGTGCCTATGGTTACATAAATTTTCTTGTATTACATCGTTGGAAATTTGGAATGCAACCAATATAGCACAATATATCTTCAAACATGTAGCAATCAGGCAGCATTCATATGGAATTAGCACGACTTTCAATGAATATACTCGTAAATCTTACATATGTTACCATCACTGTTTAAACAGTAATCAACCATCATCATTCAACTTGAACGTAAACAGAGACAAACAAATAGATGTGATATAGGTATCTACAGCTCCATAGTTTTCACAGTCCACTAAGGCAATAACTCTTTCTAACCACAAAGTCGAAAAGAATCAGAAAAACAAGATGGACGTTTCATATGCTTATATCGTTTCCTGCATAGAGTTAGAAAACATTTCCCCTAAAGTGAGTGTTTCCCAGATATGGTTCAAGTATCAATGCTCTCCATTCTCAATGCTTCAATCAGCACTGGCAAAATATAGTTCCAAGTACTGTACAACATCACTTTAAACAAACTAATTTCTACAAAAACATACCTTTTCATCATTTAAATGCATATGCTCAAAAACTGCACGAGCTAAGTACTCGTCTTCTTCATCTTCCCATACCTCAGAATTTTCTGTTGCAGGAGCAAATGTCAAGGAAACCTTAACTTTTGCATGACAGCTAAATAAAATCTCATAAACAAGTGGCATCAAATGTATGACCAGAATTTTCTGCAGAATCTCCTTTGATGAAAGCAAACCGTAGATTGTACATGAACCACATTAAAACATGATTAACTGAGAAATTAATTGTACAAACATGGATTAGCAACTTATTTCACAGGGTCAAAGATCAAGAGTTGGACCGTTGGTACATATGACATCAAACTTAAACGCTCCTAAGCAAAGGAAACCTAAACTGTCATGGTACTAATTGAAGGATCACATGTCATATTAACTAGCAAGCAAAATGTCGGAAGAGCTTATGTTCCCTGCTGAACGTGAATTGTTCATTTACTGAATTACCGATACTTGCAAGCCATAGCAAATAATAGCATACCTCTTCCTCTAGAATCTTTTTCCAGATCCTCATAGAAAATCCTTTGCATTTCTATCAATATATCTTCACAGTCACCTTGATAAACTGTATGCAGACCATCGTATTCCCATAACATATCATCTGTGTCAGTCGTAGTATCTTCACCAGACGATAAGTCTTTCATTTTTCTCAGTTCATCAGAAACTATGTTCTGGAAAGCAGACTTGACAAACTCCTGCACAGGCAGAGCGAAACCGAGACCCTTACCAACAAAATATCAAGTTTGCTCTTTTAACCCTTTCAGTTCATAGCAATAGATGAATCTCCATGAAAAGGATAACTCGTTCTACGGCAGAATAATGACAACAAAATATATGCATCATATCTAAAAGCCTACTACTATGCCATCTAGTTCAATATAATAAGCATGAGAACAAATTGCATCCAAAGCTAATTTCAACAGAAATTCCAGCATAAACAAAAGGCATTTCCACAAGGATTCAAAATTGCAAAGTTATAAGTTTTCAATGTCTAATTAAAATTTGCAGAAGGAGCAAACCTTTTCGATGCAATCCTGATCAGAATTGGATCGCATTTTCCACAACAAACGGGCTCTATCTTCTCGTACTCTTCTATAACAAGTCTCCCTGAGCTACAATTGAACCATTGAATTGTTGCATGAAAAGAAATTCATAAAACTAACAAGAACAAATATTGAAGAGGAACCTGGTACCTTTTGTTTCCAATTGAGATGACGAGTGCTCTTATCCAGCTTGTAAGTGTTTAGGGTTTTGAGAGGAATTCTCTTAGGGCTTGAACCCTCGTTCTTGTCTCCCATTTCTGTCGATTTATTCGACAAGGAAGTTCGTTCCATTAACGGAAACTGGTTGATATCAGATCACGTATCAATGTCGCTGCCGATGCGTCGTGCGACGGTGTTTATGACGGTGAGAGCGCGAGGCGATAAATCTCAAACCAGCGCGGTTGTATTCCAACCCAAATACAGAGTCAAAGACGATAGGGGACTGTTTACGTTGCGGGTTTATAAACTAAATGATAGTTTATAAACCTTTGCTTATTTTGTGTAACCGTTTACATATGTATGAGTTTTTATGTGAACGAGTTTATTTGGGTTTTTAAACCCGTAAAAAATAACCTTCTCAAGATGAGGTTATTTTTATTTGGGTTTTTAAACCCGTATAAACTCATTTAGTTTATAAACCCGAATAAACTCAAATCCTTACTAAACAGGCCCATGAAAACGCTGCGTTTGAAAAACCTCTTACATACGCTGCGTTTCACCGTTTCTGGGTGTTTTTTTTTTTAAAACGGAAAGCGGTTAGGACAAAACTACCTTCTATAGGTAGTCCATCCTAAAGCATCCTTGCGGATGAGAACATTAAGTTCGGGGTCGTCAGAAAGGGGTATGTTGGGGTTCGAAATTCACAAATAGGTCAATCGGTCAGCAACACAATTGATCTCTCTGAACACATGCCTGAACTGGACTTCCTCAAAGAAGCGAAGATCCAGTATCTCGACCTCCCAGGGACAACTCCAAAGACCTTGGAGTGCCTTGATAACACAAAGGTTATCACCCTCAATTTAAATCTTTTTAATATTTAGTCTTATTGCTTCTTTTAGTCCAGCTTTCAGCGCGAAGGTTTCTGCTTTAATTACCGAGTTAAAGTTATTTTTCTTAGCGTCCAAGCTAATAACATTACCGTAATGATTTCGTATAACAAAACCAATTGAGGTTATTCCCGAATCGAGTTTTGATCCATCAAAGTTGAGTTTGTGGAACCCGGGTTTTGGTTTATCCCATTTAATATTATTTTTCTTTCTTGTGTTGGGTAAGTTGTTCTTTTGGGTATGTTTAAAGTCGTAGTCGTCATCATCGGTCTTATGATTTTTCCAATTCTGAATTTGGTTTTTAATGAAATTTAGGATGTTATGATCCGATCCGATTGCCTCATTGTTAAATATGATTTTATTTCTGAAGAACCAAATACTCCACCATATGGTTGCAAGTCGAGAGAAATTAGAAAGCCCGATCTTATTTTTTATTTCCAGCAAGAGTTCGTGAGGTTTTTTGTTTTCTGTGTCAATGGTATTGAGATTGGTGATGATATTTAAATCAAATTTTGTGATTATATTTTTGCTATAGGGGCAATCAATAAGAAGGTGTACAAGATCCTCGAGTTGATGATTACAAAATTCGCAGTTTTTTTGAATTGCGATTCTTCTTTCGTTAAGTTTTGCTTTAGTTGGGATACCGTTTATTGAGATTTTCCATATGAGGTTTTTAATTTTTTTTGTTGAGTGTCTAATTTTCAAATTCAATCGCAAGAATATTCAGGGAGCCATCCACACTCCTTTTCTATCATTTCTGTGGCTGATTTTGTGGAGAACCAGCCGTTCGAGCTACTTCTCCAGTATAACCTGTATTGTATTTCATTTGTTGGATAATTGTTTCCATAATTTTTTTTTCTTAATTGTTGGGCTAATAATGTTTTGTACCTCATTTTCAATTTTAGCAGTATCCCATTCATTTGATTTGATGAAGTGGCTGACTTTAATCTGAGTATTGATTAGATTAATGTGTTTGTACTAATTTGATTAGGGGGTCGTTGTGACCCAATTATCTTGCCAGAAGTTGATGGTTTCGGGGTGTTTGTTGGATTAAAAAAACTAGATTATGCACTCAAATTAGTTTTTTTGTAAGCCAATCAACTTCTACATTTTAGCCTTTGACACAATTTTTAAGAAAAATATTGAATAACATAGATTTTGTAAAGTTTTTCTAAATCTTATCACTTATTTAATATTCAACCTTCTTTTAAACCAATAAAAAATATTTAAGAACTAAAATTAATCATTACACCAATTTCAAGAACATTTCTTATAATTATTGTTCATTTATTGGCCTAGAAAATTTAAAACGACAGATAATTGTGATCAAATCTAAAATACTAAAACGTCATTTCTTTATGATCGGAGGGAGTATTTATGTATTGAATGATTTTTTAATAATGTAAAATTATAATAAAACGTCATTTAATTATCTTTACCTTGAAAAATTCAATTATAATAAGCTAGTTTAATGTTATAATTTTATAGGTTTTGCTTGAGCTTCGACTATTTTTCAAATTATTATCCACATTCTAATTAAAAATAAATAAATTAAAGTAGTAGACGGACCTAATGAGTGAAGATTTCAATAAATGACAAACGGACTAACCGTCGTGTTTTGAAAGATCAATATAATAACAAAAAAGTACCAAAACCAAGAACATTAGACATAATGACCTGATCAAATAGATAACAAAATGAAAAATAAGGAACTTGGAGCAACGGAAAGTGTTGAGAACATATTGATCAGAAAAAAAACATCATGAAAACCTCAAATTTAGACTCAAACGAGAGTTGTTAAATGTTAATATTCTGTGTATATTTTTTCATGCTTTTTGGTGAATGTGGATGTTCCTCACCCCATCAATCAAGCCCGGCTCGTAGCCGGTGCAACTCGTTCTGATAATCAGGACCTCATAATTTTTTGGGGGCTCATTATAAAAAAATTGAATAGTTAGCATCAATGTATTAATAGCCTAATTGGTAAAGAAGGTCTTTGTTATGCTTAGTTTGGTCACCAGTTTGAGGCCCCATCTTTATATTTTTTCCTACTACACTCTATACTTGTTAAGTTGCGAACCCGTATTTCTTTTACTGTAAATTGATTGGGCCTCCAAAATCAATGAGTCGGACCTCCTAGCAATGAACCTCATCTAAACTTGAATTATGAGATATACTAATGGGATCGCTTTGACCTTAGTGTTCGTTGATTCATTATAATTATTAAACAAATTATACTATAAAAAACATCAATTTACTTATGGAAAATTGTGGATGATAAAAGATCTCATATTCAAAAGGTTGATGGAATATTATTTCGATTACTAGTTGGTTTTAGGATAACTTTTATATGGATTCAAACTCAAAAAAATGAGGAAGAATAATCAATCAATAAAAAGGATATGTTGTAATTTGATTGCTTTTAAAGCTCTTATTTACTTAGACTTTTGTGGAATGTGTTCAAGAACACTTAGAACTAGAAGAGAGGAATGAACAAGAAGAGTAGATTTCTTGCTTGCTCTTGGTGCACTTGTTACAATGGGTGAATGCCTCTATTTATAGGCAAAGTGAAGGTGAATTTCCTAATAGAAAATTAGGAGGGTAAAGAAGGTGAACAATTCACCTTGTACAATTTACCACAAAATATCTAGCAATAATTCAATCTAGAATTCTCCTAGCAATCATGTTAGTAGACATACAAGTATTTGTAACTTATACTTGTAGAATGTATGTCTAACATGTATTTGTGATATTCCATAACACTCCCCCTTGAATGTTCACCTTCTTCCATTATCAAACTTGAGCGGTTGTTGTTGACTCCATACTCATTATACGCTTGGGTGAAGCTGCCTCGTTAAAAAACCTTGTCAGGAAAAACCCAATGGGATAAAAACCTGATCGAAGGGAAAAAGAGTGCAGCGCGTATAATGCTCCCCCTGATTTCAACATATGTCTCGGAGTCTACACATTCCAATCTTGCGCACAAGCTCTTCAAATTTCTTCGGGCACAATGATTTTGTGAACAAGTCAGCAAGATTGTCACTGGAACGGATTTGTTGAATATCAGCTTCCCCGGTTTCCTCCAGCTCACGAGTGGAGAAGAACTTTGGCAATATATGCTTTGTACGATCTCCCTTGATATGTCCTTTCTTCATCTGAGCAATGCATGCTGAATTATCTTCGTACAAGATGGTTGGTTCTTTAGTGATAGGTTTCATCCCACATTCCTTTTGTATGAACCCGATCATTGCCCGTAGGGACACACACTCTCTTCCAGCTTCATACAAAGCGATCAACTCTGCGTGATTCGAGGAAGTGGCGGTAATTGTTTGTTTTGTTGACTTCCATGAAATTGCTGTTCCTCCATATGTGAATACGTATCCGTTTTGGGATTTGGCCTTGTGTGGATCAGACAAATATCCTGCATCTGCATATCCAACCAAAGTGGCATCTTCTTTGTATTGATAAAATAGACCAAGATCATGTGTACCTCGAAGGTAGCGGAATATACGTTTGATGCCATTCCAATGTCTTCTTGTAGGTGCACAACTGTACCTAGACAACAAATTTACAGCAAAGGCAATATCTGGTCTTGTATTGTTAGTCAAATACATTAAAGCACCAATTGCACTTAAATATGGCACTTCTGGGCCAAGGATTTCTTCATCCTCTTCTCGAGGACGGAACTCATCGTTTTCCACATTAAGGGATCGAACAACCATGGGTGAGCTTAAAGGATGTGCTTTGTCCATGTAAAATCTTTTCAAGATTTTCTCAGTGTAATTAGATTGATGGATAAAGATTCCATCTCTTATGTGCTCAATTTGCAAGCCAAGACAAAGCTTAGTCTTTCCGAGATCTTTCATCTCGAATTCTTTCATCAAATACTTTGCAGTTTCTTCAAGTTCGTTGGAAGTTCCAACGATATTTAAATCGTCAACATATACTGCGATTATAGCAAATCCACTTTTGGATCGCTTGATGAAAACGCATGGACATATAATGTTGTTCTTATATCCCTCCTTGAGAAGATATTCACTAAGACGATTGTACCACATTCGTCCTGATTGTTTTAATCCATATAAGGACTTTCTCAATTTTATGGAAAACATTTCTCGTGGCTTTGAGGAATTGGCCTCAGGCAATTTTAGTCCTTGTGGGACTTTCATGTAGATGTCGGTATCAAGTGACCCATATAAATATGCAGTCACGACATCCATAAGACGCATATGTAGTTTTTCAAAGACAGTCAGGCCAATTAGGAATCTAAATGTGGTCGCATCAATTACTGGCGAATATGTTTCATCATAATCGATTCCTGGGATTTGAGAAAAACCTTGGGCTACAAGCCTCGCTTTATATCTCACAATTTCGTTTTTCTCATTTCGTTTTCTTACAAAAACCCATTTATAGCCGACTGGTTTTACACCCTTTGGTGTATGAACTACAGGTCCAAAAACTTCACGTTTTTCAAGTGATTTCAATTCTGTTTGAATTGCCTCTTTCCATTTTGGCCAATCCTTTCTACGACGACATTCATCAACTGATTTTGGCTCAAGGTCGTCATCTTCAATTGCGATATCATTAGCCACAGAATAGGCAAATATATCATCAACAATGATATCCTTTCTATTCCATTGTATCCTTGTATCGACATAATTTATAGCAATTTCATAGTTGTCGATTCTTTCATCAAGGATATCATCTTCATTTGGGATGTTATCATCCTCATTTTCTTTGTCTTTCTCATGTTCCTCATTTGGTTCATTCACTGTAGCCTCACATGCTATACCCTTTTGGTTCCTTGTTTTTCTCGGTTTTAAATCTTTTGAACCAAGTGGTCTACCACGTTTTCGACGTGTTGTAGACTCATTCGCAATGGACACATTTGGTTGTCCAATGGGTACGTCAATTCTTGCAGGGGCATTTGCTGCAGGAACATGTGACTTTACCACCTTCTTAGTGTCTGTAAATGCATCTGGTAATTGATTTGCAACACCTTGTAAGTGAATGATTCGTTGAACTTCTTGTTCACACATTTTTGTTCTTGGATCAAGGTGTGATAATAGTGTTGCATTCCACGTAATTTCTTTCAAACTTGGGTCCACTTTCTTCTTTTCTCCCCCTAAGATTGGGAATGTATTTTCATCAAAATGACAATCAGCAAACCTTGCTGTAAACAAATCACCCGTTGTTGGTTCAAGATATCTAATGATCGAGGGGGATTCAAAACCAACATATATTCCCAATCTTCTTTGTGGACCCATCTTTGTACGTTGTGGTGGAGCAATAGGAACATAAACTGCACATCCAAATATTTTTAGATGTGATATATTAGGCTCCTTACCAAACACTAATTGCAATGGAGATTGTTCATGATTTGCACTTGGTCTTAATCGGACCAAGGCTGCAGCATGCAAAATCGCATGTCCCCAAGCAGATGGTGGTAATTTAGATTTCATCAATAATGGTCTAGCAATTAATTGCAATCTCTTTATCAATGATTCTGCAAGACCATTTTGTGTGTGAACATGAGCTACTGGATGTTCCACATCAATCCCAATTGACATGCAAAAGTCATTGAATGTTTGGGATGTAAATTCTCCTGCATTGTCAAGCCGGATTTTCTTTATCGTATAGTCCGGAAATTGAGCTCTCAATCGGATTATTTGAGCAAGGAGTTTAGCAAATGCTGCATTTCTAGTTGATAATAGACTTACATGTGACCATCTTGTAGATGCGTCAATTAACACCATAAAGTATCGAAATGGGCCACACGGTGGAGCAATTGGTCCACATATATCTCCTTGTATTCTTTCCAAAAATGCAGGAGTCTCACTTGTAACCTTACTTTTAGAAGGTCTAATTATTAGCTTTCCAAGTGAGCAAGCCGCACAATTAATATGACTAGGCGGCAGAACTTTCATGTTCTTTAGTGGGTGTCCAAGTGAACCCTTTATAATTTTGTGCATCATTGTTGATCCTGGGTGACCCAATCGGTCATGCCAAAGTGTAAATTCATCTCGGTCATCCGACCTTTTCTTAGATATCACATTAGCCTCAACCGGATAAATATATGTCTCATATAATCCGGAGGCTTGTCCTGGCATTTTCTCAAGGATCTGTTTCTTATCACATTCATGTGTTGTGATGCACAAATATTCTCTCCCATTTTCATTCATGGTTTCCATATGAAAACCCATTTTGACGCACATCCTTAAAGCTCAATAAATTTCTTCGAGATTTACTCGAATATAATGCGTCATTTATTACTATTTTTGTTCCTTTTGGGAGTAGAACAAGAGCTCTTCCCGAGCCTTCGATGAGTTTAGCCACACCAGATATGGTATTCACATTTCCCTTAAAGGGTTTCAATTGTGTGAAATACTCTTTATTTCTCAAGATGGTATGTGTGGTGGCACTGTCCACAAGACATTGCTCCTTCTCATCGAGTCTTTCCTTAGAAGGTTCCATGTATTCTATAAAGAGGGAAACATTAATAAGTCAAGCCATTTATAAAGAAAAACTTCATATTATACATAAGGATAAGCATATTTTACATAGTCCTACTGGATCTTAAAGAAAGCATTACATGACATTACATGGCATTACATCATATTATACATTATTATACAATAAAGGATGATCCCATAAGTTCTCAAACCAATGCTTCAGTCCAAGGCACATGCATCATCATTCTCAAAGTTGAGAAAGTGAGAGACATCTAGGCTGGTCATGGGTGAACTACCAACATCTTTGTTTTCAACAAAGTTGGTTTCATTAGCCTTTTCTTTGTTTCTTTCAGCTTGGTAAGCATCCACCAAATGTGATGCGGTACGGCATATTTTTGCCCAATGACCAGCTATGCCACATCTGTAGCAGACAGTTCTTGGCTTATGAGAGGGCTCCTTTTTACCCGTCTGGACCTTTCGCTTTTCATTCCCATAGTTACCTCGATTATCATGGCGGCCATTATTATAGCCTTGCCAACGACCACGACCACGACCACCACGACCACCACGGCTATCACGGCCACCTTGATCTCCACGACCTCGGTCACGGTTATTATAGTTCCGTGATTGTTGCCCACGTTCTTTGCGATTTTTCTTTTTGTCATCGGATGTCTTTTCAGTGGCATTGACATCCGGAGTTGCTACTGATCCAGTGGGTCTGAGGTTGTGGTTTCTCATTAAGAGCTCATTATTCTTTTCAGCCACTAATAATACTTTCAAGAGGTCTGAGTACCTCTTGAAGCCTCTTTCTCGGTATTGTTGTTGCAACAATACATTCGTGGCATGCATAGTAGAGAATGTTCTCTCTAGCATTTCTTCTTGAGTGATCATATGACCACATAGCCTCAATTGGGAGGTGATCCTGTGGATAGCACTGTTGTAATCAGATATGGACTTATAGTCCTGGAACCTTAAGTTGTTCCATTCATACAAAGCTTGTGGGAAAAGGACTTCCTTTTGGTGTCCATATCTTTCTTTCAAACTTTCCCACAACTCTTTAGGATCCTCCACAAATAAGTATTCGGTCTTGAGGCTCTCATGAATGTGGTGGCGGAGGAATACAATTGCTTTTGCCTTCTCCTGTGGAGTGGCATCATTGTTCTCCTCAATTGTTTTTTCAAGGCCATTTGCCTTAAGATGGGTCACCGCATCTACCTTCCATTCAAGGTATTTTTGCCCCGATAAGTCAAGAATGTCAAAGTCTCTTTTTGCAATATTTGCCATTGGTTACTACATAAACATATAAATCAAGTATATAAAGTAAGTAAAAATGCAGAATCATAAAATTGTTAGTACATGTTAGCCATATGTTAGTCATGTGTTAGTAATATGTTAGACATAAATATAAGCAAATAAATAGTCAATAGTCACTTGTGTTAGTAGTCCGTCACGTGCAGTCCTTGTGTCATTGTCCGTCAAGTACAATCATGTAAGTCATAGTCAATGGTCTTAATGGGAATGTCGTGTAAGTCATAGTCATAGTCTTATTAGTCATTAATAGTCCATGAAGAGTAGTCATGTAAGTCATATCAATAGTCCGAAGAATGGTTGATTATGTATCATAAATTGTGATCATAGGGTTAAATTAGTCTAGTGGAAAAATTGTAAAAACCGATTCCTTTTATCCTCTTTAATCTCCATCCATTCATTTTACTTTCATTTTCACTTTCACCATCCTTATCTCCTTCTTCCTTAACTCCATTTTCATTATTCAAGCTCAAAGAGAAAAAACCATGGCCGATGATGAGATTACTAGTCGGCTTGTTGCTAATAACAACCGATTTTTAATCGAGCTTTTCATTTGCCTTGTCCTTATTTATATCATCGTCATTATCATAATCATTATTTTGATGGGAAACCTTCGTTCATAAACCAAGTGGTGGGAACCAAGAAGTTTGTGGGGCTTTGTCAAAAAAGGTAAGCAAATCTTAATTTTGTTTCTATCTTAGCGTAAATCCAAAAAAACCATAATTTTATTTTGACAAAAGTTATTTTAGATCTCAGGTTAAAATAACGAGTTTCTGATGTAGAGGTTCCCGAGTTTGGGCAACTACAGAGCATACTCCTCAAATTTAGTTAGTTTACAAATGCTTGAGTTTTTGATGTAGAAGATCCCGCGAAGGGCAACTACAAAGCATAATCCTCAAGTAGATTTTATGTAATAGTTTTGTGTAATGAAAAACCAAGGAATGTTTAAGAAACATACCTTAACAGTAGCAAAAACTCAGTTGGAAGTTAGAACCTCGTGCTGATAACGTGTTGTAATTTGATTGCTTTTAAAGCTCTTATTTACTTAGACTTTTGTGGAATGTGTTCAAGAACACTTAGAACTAGAAGAGAGGAATGAACAAGAAGAGTAGATTTCTTGCTTGCTCTTGGTGCACTTGTTACAATGGGTGAATGCCTCTATTTATAGGCAAAGTGAAGGTGAATTTCCTAATAGAAAATTAGGAGGGTAAAGAAGGTGAACAATTCACCTTGTACAATTTACCACAAAATATCTAGCAATAATTCAATCTAGAATTCTCCTAGCAATCATGTTAGTAGACATACAAGTATTTGTAACTTATACTTGTAGAATGTATGTCTAACATGTATTTGTGATATTCCATAACAGGATAACTATTTTCATATTACTTTATCATAAAAATATATAAATATATTTGAGATTAGTCTTCTATATCATGAATAAAATCTTCAAAAAATCATCGGTTGATAACATTATATATAAAAAAATCGTTTTAAATCATTTTACAAAAGAGATTGCAAATGACAAAACATAAATACTAGTTGTACCAATGACGTTGATAAAAATATTTCGCGGTTAAAGAGTGCGCATCTAGTGAACGTACAAACAAGTACACGAGCTTCTTCCAAAATCAATAACAATCGAAAAAAATAACTTTTAAGACCTTTTTGGTATCCATATGAATATACGAGTATATAAAATTTCGGTATCAATATCAAAGTATGTGTATGAGATCAGTGGCGGATCTGGGGATAATGGGGGTACGGTGCCCCGGCTTGCGACCTCGTTTTGTCTTAGGAAGGAGGAAAAAAGAAGAAAAATATCCTCCTTAAACAAAATACAATAAACATTGTTCTACTAGCTCATTTGGTAGAGAGGAAGGGAATGAGTACTTGGGGTTCAAGGTTTCAAGTTTCAGGGATAGCAAAAAGTCATTTTATTTTTATTTTAAGCAAATTACAATATATTTAGACGAGAAATTAAGTGATGTTTATTATTTCATTAACTCTTAACTAATACAATAAAATTAATATCATTTTTATTACAATAATTCATCAACCACTATCTAATTTATTTGACAATATATTTATAAAGCAAACTAAATATATAAAATATTTTTAAATTTCATCTAAGTAAAATAAATAAATTAAAAACTCTAATTTAAGTAAAATTTTATTTATTTAATTAATTCATAGATTTTATTGTTAAATTTCAAACTTAATATGCAACATATCTTATAAAAAAAATTGTGCCCCACGAGAATTTTCTAGCTCCGCCACTGTATGAGATTGATATAATTTTTGATATCTCTAAGAATATAAAAATTTGCCGACCACAAAATACATATACACGTGTTGTCAATAAGATTTATAAATAAAACAATTTTAAACACATTCTAAAACACCCATCTCTATCAAGAAAACAATACATAAAGTTTGAGACCTCACAATCCACAAGATGAATACGTACTTGACAGAAGATATTATTCAACACATGAAACATGCCAAACAAACACACATCCTACACCATTAATCTACTACCAACAGATTAGAAATATGAGAATTGAGAAATACTTGACAAAATAGACGATTAGTCGAAGAGATTCATAGATATTAGTTTGCTCAATAGAAAAAGATTGAAAACTCGAAATTAAAACTACTTATTAAAATAAGAATGAAAACGCGAAGTATTTAATAAAATGATTGGAGCTCGAATAACTAGTATATCTTCCAATAGTGAAAGCTGTGTTTAGTCGTTCGTCCATGTCATCGTCAGGCTTCAACTTCTCAGTTGAGTCCATAGAAATAACCTGCTCAATGTTGTGTAATTTCGTGGAGCTTATGTCTTGAATGTCACGCTTGATCCTAAAAGATCACGTCTATCTCGCCTAAGTCTTTTACTTAGAACCTAGAGGGCAAGAAGTCCTTAGTGAGATCAACTTGACATCAACAAAAATCCGATAATAAACTCGAAAATACGAAAAAGGACCCTCTCATGGCCATTCCATATCCTCAAAACAACCTTTCTTGTAAACTATGGGTTTGTGAAGAGCAGAAAACATGATTTAACATAACTTAAATAGGAGTGTACTATAACTAAACAACTCCCAATTTACTGTACATAACCGCATTTCCCTCCTTCCAACCAAAGCGGGTATGATAGGATCAAAACTTGCAGAAACTGAACCAAACTTTGGATCTTTAAGATACTGCCCTCACATTAATAAGGATGAAGAAGCCTATGCGCCGTTATTCCGTTGGATTTCCTTATGCGAGGACGATTCACCGCGCGGTTCAGCTGATCCCATCTCAATGTGCACAGAGTTGTGAGCTGAATCTTCTCTTGATGACCCATGAGTTGATTTTTTCTCAGTTCCGCTAACCGAAGCATTCTTCCAACCTTTCTTCTTCTTCGCCTTCTGCGCCCACCCGATAAGACCTACTTGAACATGCTCGTCAAATATTGCCTTCTTGAAGTTGGTACCCATCTTCATCACATCAGCACAAGAAAGGAAACAGTAGCTTTATAATCAGATATCATCTAGGAAACCATCAAAATCGAATGAGACCGAGCAAATTTACCTGTGTAACTATGGCATAGAGAGGTAATGTGCTGTAACTACAAAGAAACTGAATGATCACCCTGCAAAAGATTTCATGAATGATAGAGTAAGGGCTAGGGCTTGTTTGGTTTAGAATACAAACACTTCTTTCACTGAAAATATTAAGTTTAAGTTACCCAATGATGAGCCGCGGTATGATGTAAACCACTTTTCCCATAATGCAAGAGCTAAAGCCGTATTGTACCTAAAGAGAGGCCAATGAATTCAGTTATCAATAGTTTCAAAGCTAGAGCTAGTGAACCAGATTGCATAAACGTATGGAAAACAAGAAATAAGCTCACCCATATCCAAAAGAAGTAAGCGATCTCAAACGAGTTTTGGAATAGAATAAAATGGATAAAGATAAGCACGAGATGAGGACGATTGAACCAGAAATGGTCATCAGAAGGCTTCACAACGAGCTCTCCTTCTATAGCTACATGTTTCTCAGCAACCTCGTGAGCTAGTTGGATAATCACATGCTCTAGCTTTGTACCAAGGGCAAGAAGAAGCTAGACAACAATACAATCACACAAAAGTCAGGGGGGGAAAAACTCGATATTATGATATTGTTTTGATATTTTCTGAAAAAATAACAGATTGGATTATTATTTGCTGCATTATCACCTAAGTTTTGGTTTCTGATTCACTCATCAAGATATAAAATTCAGAAAAAGCAAGAAATATTCAAAGAGTAGCTTGCTTACGAAGAACGGGATGAATGCAATCCAGAAATAGGTATGCCAACCTGGACAGATGAACATGTCTAGATTAGCCTCTACAAAGAAACCTTAATCCGAGGTTATTTAGAAACATCAAACATTGATCAATCTTTTCATTCCCTATTAGCTTTTCACTTTAACTTCTGTTATTTGCAAAAATCATCACTTGACTTGCATTAAATCTGGATGAAAGCCGCATTGATGGGGGGAGACATAATACTTATATGGCAACAGCAAATTTACAATTGTATCAAACCAGATACCGAAAATGACAAAAACAAATATTGGTGCAAGTAACATAACAAATATAGCATACTCGTTGGTTTTCATTAAACATTGGAAATAATTTCTTACCATGAATATTCAGCAACAAGAACAGCATCACAAATATCCAGAGATACCAACTGCACCAAATAAATCAGTCAGTAATAATCACAAAGATGAGGTAGGATGAATGAACTAGGCTATGGTCAAATAAAACTCACCTAATACCAACCACGTGCTTAAAATCATCCTCGAGTGCTCGTATCATGTACTTGTGAAAGTTAAACTTACGATTTACCTTGCAATGTGTCTTAAGACAAAAACAGCCATGTATAAAAGAACAATTTGTAGCAAAAGAAAGAGTTAGAATACGGTAAAACTAGATAAACTTACCATAATAAAGCCGAGTCTCATTGCTGTGTATTCTGACTTTGTAACAGATCCATAGAATTGCTTGAAGAATGAATGCTGTAAAAATGCAACTATGAAACTAAAAAATGGTATACAAGAAGACCAAGTTCATGAAATTATCCAAAAATGGAACCAAATAAGTTCAAATTTAAAAGGGCATTAAAACCGAAATTTGCTCACCACCCATCCCATGAGTTTTGATCTTTTACCAACGCCCAGGAAATGTTCTTGAATGAAGGCATGTTGATGTACATGGGTAATCGTTGGTTTAAAAGCTGCATAAACAATTACATCAGATTTCGGGTAAAGCCCAGAAAAACTGTAACTAGCAACTAGCCTCACCTGCATCGGTATCATAGTTATCCTTTGCAATAGACTCTTCCCAAAATTTCCATTGCCGAATCTGAAACCATAAGAATATAAACTTAGTAGAAGAAAAAAGCAATAACAGCATGCAGTATAATCACAAACAGAACAAGGAAACAGAATCACACACCCTTGCCCCACCAAAAAGCACAGTTAGAGCACAAAAAGTCACATGAACAAGAGCCAGCACAAAGATAAAAATGTGCAGATGATGAAGTGCTTCAACTGATAAAAATGGGACTTGATCCTGAACAAACAAAGCAAAAAAAAAAACATCAGTAAATAGTCAAATCTTGGTATATATTTCCGATGTGGGGTACACAAACTCAATAATCTTGCTGTCACATTGAACATCGAATTAATGTACATCAAAACTCATAATTCTCCATGGAAACTCGATTTTAGGAAACCGAAATACAAGAGTGATGAACACCTTCTGAAGACAGTAAGCTTGCTGGGACGCATAATCCTCAGACAAAAGACGCCTTAGAGGGCCTGAAATGTGTTTTGTAGTCGACTCCGAGGACTCCGATCCCAATTCGTTTCTACTACAAGGGAGCATGTGAACAACCAAATCCTTTGAGACACACATTTTGGATATGACCCCTTGGAAGACTGTTAACAGTAAGGAGATGAACCCCAGAATCATCAATTCTGTGAAACCCACAAACAAAAATCGATCAAACTCCAAATACTTTTAGAATCAAATCAAATCTCATAAACACTTATATGTTTTTTCATAATTACCTTCCTTGACCTTCTGAAGAGCCTCAAATAGAGGCTTCTGCCCATTCCTCTTGAAATACTGATTCAAAATTTCAAGCCCACATCGAAATCAATTTAAATCCTATAGAACAGAAATGTGAAGACTAAACCCTGAATCCTTATCGGATGAGGAAAACCCACCTGACCGGCGAAGTGGAGACCACGCTCGACGCCGAATGAAATGGCTATGATGACGGAGCATACGGCGGCGACCACCCATGTCGGAGTGTATTCCAAAGTATGGCCTCCTTCCGCCATAGCCTTTTTCCTCTATCTTAATCTCTCCTTCTAGTGAGTTGGTGAATTGCTTCTTCTTGAAGAGGATGGGGACGGTTGAACTGTCCAGTTGATTACGCGATTGATGGTAGAAATCTAGAAGTGAAATTTCTCATTACAAAGTCGAGAAAAAAACTCAAAACGTTTGGACTTTCTCTCTCCACTTGTTTTAAATGGACAATAAAAACGAGGTGAAGTGTTTTCATAAATAGAAGAAAATAATAATAATCCGTAATCATTATTCATAAATGTAATTACCTTCTTTTGCATGAAAATTAAAATAATTTTTTAAACATTTCTTAGTCATTAAGTTTTATTTAATAATTATATGAATATAATTTTTTTGAATTTGAAATTTACAGTTGTACCAAGGCTCGAAAATCAATTAGATTTTAGAAATCAATGCAATGAATACAATTTTATTGCGAAAATCTATTTTTTTTACTTATTTTTCACTCATTCAATTTGATTAGTATTAGTTTATGGTTAGAATGAGTGTATTTTGTGACCCGATTTGGAAATATTTCCATCAATATTTAAGTTATGTTAATTTTTAAGATATGTTTTGGAATTCATTTTTAAGAAATTACGTGTTGATGGGGGCGACAAATTCGAGGTTGGCCAAATGGTTGGGTCCTATAAGAGGCCAACATTAGAGCAGTTATATCGGGCTTATCTTCTTTGATCTTACGTGGAACCCACGTCAATTTTGTTGGACCAATATTTTTTCATCTTGAAGAAGATTAATCTTGACTCCAACCCACAACAATATATTTTAATTTTTAGGTTCAACTTTACATATTTATAAGTCCAACGTCTTTAATTTTATTTTTTTACTTCAACGGTTGGCTTCAACGTCTTCAATTTTATTTTAATTTTAATTTTGTTGTTTTTTTATGTTTCTTAATTTGAGATGTACTAAGTATATATTTATATTCATTTATGTTCTTATTAAAATGTTTAAAGATAAATATTAGTAATATATATAATATAAATGTTTATAAATAACAATAAACTATGAAGTGGTTAAACATGCTTTTTTATATTTCTTAATTTAATATTTAATCACAAGATTTAATATTTAGTTTATATTTATTTGATGTAATTCGTTTATAGCTTTATTAATAAAATAAATAATAGTAGATGATATATAATATGCATGTTAAGAACAAGTTTTGTGTTATATTGATGTTGGTATAAATTTGGGTTGTGTTCTTAATCTGAAGTGACTGAGAGAGAAAAGTTGAAAAGCGAAAAAAATGTGGATTAAGATTAATCTTGAAAGTTCTTTGATGTGGGTGCTTTTAGGGGTGTTGCCGGAACACAAATTTTTTGGGTTGGGTTCATATCAGGTAAAAAAAATTGGTTGGTAAGCGGTTGGTTTGAGTAGAGTAGCAATTGTTCGGGTTAAAATAAGTTATCGAATAGTTTCAGTCATTTGTCATAATGGATCGGTTTAGTTCGGTTTTTGGGGTTGAAGTGGAATGATCGTCTTCCACTAAATTGCCTAACGGGCCCATAATAACTTAGGGAGTGCTTTGCGTAGTTGTTTCGATAGATTTTGATGAAGCTTTTTCATCAAAATCTACAACTAATAGGTTTATATTTTTTTTATAACAATTTTGCTCTTGTTTATATTATGAGATATTTATTATATTTAGGAAAAATATCAAAAATATTATAACTATGAGTCAGGAACAAAAAAATAATACAAATTTTAGAAATTACTATTTGGTATACTGACTATTTCATACTAAATTAGTTTTGGTACAAGCTGAAATTGTGGTCAAATTTTATTACAAAAAACCTCTCATGTATTTTTAAATCACACAAAATGACTCATATGTTATATTTTCCTTCAAGAATCACTCATTTTATTTTTGTATCTAAACGAATTATAAAATAAATATTAGTCATCACTTTATTTTAAAAAATTTAAGGTAGTTTATTCATAAATTTTTTAAAGAAGTTTTAAAATTTAAAAATAAAGTGTTGGTTAATAGACCCACATTTGGTGTCATTATTGTTTTATGTGTATTTCGAGGAAGAAAAAAAATCATGTTTGTGGGTAAACTTAATGAAAGAATATACCAATTATCTAAAGTAAAATTAAGTTGAAATAATTTGGTTTACTAGACTTTTTCTAGTTTTGTGTTTAGTAAATGTACCCCTTGAGAGAAGAGTGTGTAGAGTTTGAGAATAAATACAAAAGGTTGGGGTATATTTACTTAATTGAAACATTAAAAAACCTAGTTACTACTATAGTTTTTCAAAAAGGTATAGTTATCAAAATTGTCCGTTAAAGTTTTGTGTAACTTGAAATTTAAAAATAATATATTTAAAGTAAGATTGTGGAAAAAGATCTCCATTTTATATTTTAATTTTAAAAATTTTAAAATCAATCTTACCAAATTTTTTAAAATTAATTTTTAAAACTTCTCAATAGTTTTTTTAGTTATATTTTTAAACAATAAACTAAAATATTTAAGAAGTAAGTGATAATTATAGACATGCAAAAAGAATATGGGTGATTTAAAAAAATATATATATTTAAAATGTGGGTAATTTAGTGTGATTTTAAGAATTTATGAACGCTTTTTATAATAAAATTGGTCATAATTTCACCATATATTAAAATTGATTTAATATAAAATAGTTTATATACCAAGTTTGTATTATTTTTGATTTATGTCTTAAAAAAAATCATCTTATATTTATAAAATAGTTTTTAAATATATTTTTAATTTTATAAAATAGTTTTTTTAAAATAATTTTACGGTTTTTACCCCAAAAAATCATCTTTTACTCAATTAGCTTTTTTAATATATTTTTAAATTTTATAAAACGATATAAAAAAAAAATTAAACTAGCCAAAGATGGGATGAGTGAGTATCGAGATTTGTTGATGAATCTTGTACCATCACATCAATAGGAACCTTTCAAAATAAACGTCACGTCAAAAATTATAAAATTCTGAAAGTCATTTTCACGGCAAGAAAAACGAATTATGCAACTATATAGTTTTAAACTAAAATTGAAAAATGAAATTGGCACCAAAATACATATAAAGAACCTCTACTTGAAGGAAAAAAAACAATTCAGATCTCGTAGCATCCAATCACATTATCAGATCGCTTTATATTTTTTTTAAAAAAAATATGTCAATTAGATATATAACACATGAATAATTACTTTAAAATATGCCAATTAGATGTTTGTCCTATTTATTTAAAAAATATGTATATAGTTATGTATGCATTTTTATCCCCAAAAAATTGTTGTATATTTTGTGAAAAGATTGCTGAAAAAACGAACTTTTATTTTTTTGATTTTTTCAAAATACCTTTTTGAACTTTTATATATATATATATTGAAGGGACTATTCGGTTGAAGAGACTCCTTGTAAAAGAGGTTTTTTAAAAAAAAAAAATCATTTTTTTAACATAGTTCAGTTTTTTTAATCACTATATGTTGATTTTTTTATTATAATATTTTAAAATTTAGCTTTTATTCTAAGAAAATGAACACATATTATTGTTAAAACGAACAACGATACAAAAATAAAGTGAACAAATTTCTCATTATTTTTCTCCATAAGGAGTTCTCACCGGAACCAATATCTATATTGAATGAAAGAATTTGGTGAAGTAGACTCTTTTTTATTTGCTTTTGTATTGTAGGTAAATGTTCAGGTACGACCCTTTTATTGCGGTACGGTCGTACGGCCGTACCGCAGGGCGACACGTGTCCCGATAATTTTTTTTTTTTTCCCTCTTTTCTGAAACGATTTTTTTTTTTGAACTACCATGTTATAATTTATGCACTATTATCCTATAAACTTTGAACTATTCCTATATAATCCATGAACTATTACTTTTTAATATAATCCATGAACTATTCTATTATAATTCATGAACTATCCCATAATAAGTTTTGAACTATTACTTTCACTCCTTTATAAATTTTGCACTTTAAACTATTCTATTATAATTCATGAACTATCCTTTTAGAAGTTATGAACTATTACTTAATAAGTTTTGAACTATTACTTTCAATCCTTTATAAATTTTACACTATGAACTATTCTATTATAATTCATGAACTATCCTTTTATAAGTTATGAACTATTCCATAATAAGTTTTGAACTATTACTTTTACTCGTTTAAAAAATTTTTTTTTTTTTTCGGGACACGTGTCGGCCGTACAGACGGCCGCACGGCCTTACCGGAATAATGGGTCTTACTTGAACACTTCCCTTGTATTGTATACTCCTCTAATTTTTATCACTTTAATTGAGTTACTACTATTACTCTATTAGGGGTATATTTACATATGAGATTATGGTATGAGTCTAGAACAATAATATTAAAAGGCATAGTTAGTGATATTGATGGAATGAAAGAATTAGGGGAGTCTGCTATTGGGCCTCTTTACTCCTTAATATAAGTAAATAAGCAAACACCCCCTTATTTATATTACTAGGTTGAGGCCGCGCATGTTGCATGGTTATAATATGATGATAATCACGATACGCCTATATTTCATCGAGAAAATTACTACTAGTAGTAATGTGAGAGTGATCTTTGAATACAAGTTATGCTCTAATCTTGTGCTTATAATATCGTTATTCAAACAAGTAAATTTCGGGTTAAAATGTTGACCGTATAAAATTGGTTTAATCTTTCTATATCATTTGCTAATTTTTAAAGTTTCTATTATTTTTTTTGTTCACTGGTAATAGTTTGTATTATTTTTAGTGATTTTTTTAAGGTAGATAGTTTCTACTTTTATTTATTAAGTTTATTTTTTAATATTTTTGTAAGAAAACTTGATCTTATCTCATATCTATTAAAGCAAAGACCTTCTTTTCGACGTGTCAACGCCACAATTCTCGCAGTTACAAAAAATATTTTTAAAAAGTTATTATTTTGGTTATTTTTTATAGGAAAAAAAAAAACGAATCCCGAATCTATAATTAATTTTGGCGGATGATAGATGTACAGCAAAAAGCGCTATTAGTAACCTAAATTACGCACGCGAAATGCGTACTTTCGTTTTTCAACTTCGGAATCTAACTACGCATGTGGCGTGCGTAGTTGGAGCTAAGGCAAAGCCGATAGGAGCCGATTAACTGTGCTTGTGGTAAGTGTAGTTGAAGTTATATTTTTTTAAAAAAGAAGAAGCTCCAACTACTCTAATGATAAGCGTAGTTAGGGTGAATTTTTTTTAAAAAAGAAACTCCAACATTGCTAGCCATTACCAAAGTTGGATTAAAAAACTAAAATAAAAAATCTCCAACTACGCTTACCATTAGTGTAGTTGTGCAGTTATTAAAAAAGCTCATCAGCTCCAACCGGCTCAGGACGGCTCCAACTACGCTTATCAAACGCGTAGTTTGAATCCATATGTGAAAAGCGAAACTAAGCACTTCACGTGCGTAATTATGGTCACCAATAGCGGTTATCGCCGGTACGTCTAAAATTCCCGTTAATTTTTTAAATCTTGCTATTTTTTTAGAAATCCAGTAAAATTTCTAATCAAATTCTAAACATATTTATTTTTATTCAATGCTAATATATAATCATTAAAAAAAATATTAAAAATTAAAATTTTAAGTAAAGGAACGTGATCTAATTACATTAAATATTAGTTAATATTTAATTGATTATAAGTGAAAAAAATTAAAAGAGAATTAAAAATAATAATAACAATTATAATTTCATTCACCGAATTTTTATCTTACAATAGTATACATATGAATTTTAAAGTATTAAGTATTTATTAAAACTCAACCCGATTAAGGTGCGGATAATATACAAGTTGAGAATTAAAACCGTAAACAAATATTAATAGAGTGTTTAGGGTAAGTAGGTAGTTTATGTATCTTGTTGTATAAAGTAGGCACTTTTTGTTTTCAATTAACAAACTAGGCACCCTATTTTATGTAGAAAAAGATCAATTGATAAATATTAATTAATGTTGCCATAAATATTAATATATTATCTCCTTAATTGTGTAACAGATTTGGCGGAATTAAAAAATTGATAATCTTATTTATCACGTCAAATTAGGAAATAGTTTATAACAGCTCCTAAAATAACTCCTCACATAAATACAACAATTCTTCTTCGTCTACCTTTGTAATCTCCATTTTTCCGATTTTAAGAAACTCGATTATCGTCAATGGAGGTTTGCTATTGAAGAAGTTTGTTACACAAGGCGCTAAATAGGCACTTTTTCAGTGATTTTGTTTGCTACGATCATTAAAACTTCAAGAGGTTTCGTTAAATCTGGGTTTGAGGTATGTTACATACACTAATCTGTCATTATTCATCGACTACCTTTTCTAAGCACCAATATTGGCTTAACCATCTAAAATATGATCTTGAAAGTCATATTACTGATGAATATTTATACATAATTGACTGTTTTGACTATTTGAATACTTTTTTTTAATACATATTTCAACATTATGTGTGGCTTGGTTTAACGTCTTATGTATCTGATAATATGTTTTTTTTTACAGGTATGAATTCTGTGTTCGTGACACTTTATTATGGCGGTGGCTGGGAATTTCAACACAGCATGTGGAATTTTGTCGGTGAAGTTTCGAGCAAGCCTATTGTGGTCGAATCGTCATGCACTATTGATGAGCTGAAACATAATGTTGTAACACAATTCGGTCTTCGGGTAAATCTTTCTGAAATTATATTATCTTATAAAAATCCCTTCAATCCATCTCTCAAGCCGTTTGATGTCAACACAAGAAGGGATTTGGATACATTTATACACATAAACGGTCTACAACAATTTATGTGGAGTGTGCCATTGTGTGTGAATAAAGTTGATGGGCACAATGATTCTGATCAGATATCTAGAGAGGATCCTAATGTAGCCAACAATCAAAATTGTCCAGTTCATTTTGATGACAACAATGGGTGTAGAACAGAACAAACTTGTGACGCCGGAAATCAGCTTGCTTTATGTATACCGACCTCAAATGTAGACGCTTGTGTACCAGAGGAATGTATTGGAAATGACACTCTTGCTGTTGTACCTCATTCTACTACTTATGTACCATTTGGTCATGACTTCCAACTTGTTGTTGGTAAGACATATCGTTCGAAAGTTGAGTTGAAGAACGCTTTGTGCCTACATTCAATATCAAATTGTTCACAATATAAGATTGTTAAGTCAAAAAGGAAGGCAGTAGCGGCAAGATGTATTGATGAAGATTGTAAATGGAGGGTTTGTTTCACCAAGCTTGGAGAAGCAAGCTATTTCACAACAACAAAGTTTGTATCCACTCATACATGTTCATATCACCAAAGAAGATCTACTAACAGAGGTGCTACATACCAAGTTATCGCAGAAAAAGTTAAATCGATGTAAGTTGTACATAAACATATATATATTCGTCATTTAAATCTAATGTAGTATATTAATATGAACTTATGTATGTTTAGGTACGGTAACTCGAAAAGGTTGCCTTCTGTTAATCAAATAGTCACGGTTATGAAAAGCTTACATTCAATCGATGCTAGTTACTGGAAGTGTTGGAAGGCACAAGAAGCAGTGAAGGACATGATAAGAGGAACTTCAGAGGACAACTATAGCTCCATTCCTTCATATCTGTACATGTTGGAATCGGTAAATAAGGGTACATTTGCATCTCTTATACTGGATGATGATAAAAGGTTCAAATATGTATTTGTGGCTTTTAGACAATCAATTAGAGGATTCGAAGCGATGAGAAAGGTAAAATATTATTAAATGTAATTAAATAAATATGTACATTTCTTGTACATTTTTGTATTTTATTAATGTGTACATTTTTTGGTGTATGCGTCTTCTATTAGTTTTTTACCATTACATATTATTTTTTATGTCATGTACAAGTTTTTATTACTATTGGCTAAAACAATATGTATCATTTTCCGTATGTAGGTTATAACAGTTGACGGCACACATCTTAGTGGGAAGTATGGGGGTGTTTTGCTCGTTGCTACTGCACAAGATGCAAATCATCAGATATATCCCATTGCGTTTGGCATTGTAGACAGTGAGAATGATGCGTCCTGGGATTTATTCTTTATGAATTTAAGTCGAATAATACCGGATCACAATGAGCTTGTGTTCGTTTCTGATAGACATAATTCTATTAGGAAGGGGATAGCATCACACTACCAAGTGGCGTTTCATGAATACTGTATTTGGCACCTTAAAGGAAATCTCAGAAAGAGGACAAGATCGAGTAGAATACTCCAGTTGTTCATTGATGGAGCTAAGAGATGTAGAGAAACTGATTGTCTGGAAATATTAAGACAAATATCATTGGTACGTGACATACATATTTTGTACATTTTTGCATTATGCATGCTTATATCTATGATGACTGCATCTACAGGAAAAGAAAAAGGTTGGCGATTTGCTCACTGAGATAGGGATACCAACATGGTCACGTTCCCTATGTCCGGCTAAACGATACAATATCATGACTAGTAACAACGCTGAATGTGTGAACGCAATACTTAAAGAAGGAAGAGAATATCCTGTTTTAGCCATGCTTGATGAAATAAGGACGTTCATGTCTCGATGGTTTGCAGAACGTCGTCAGAAGTCTCAAGCATGTGTAGAGATTGCATCGCCGAAGATTGAGTCCATTATTCAGAAACGTTTTGATGAATCGGGCTCCTACTTTGTGTACGTGCTTGATGCAAACAGGTTGGAGTTTGAAGTAAGAAGTGGGGATGAAAATGTTGTGGTTTGTTTGCGAATGAGGACGTGTGCGTGTAAAGAGTTTGACGTTGAAGAAATCCCGTGTGTGCATGCTGTAGCTGCAGCAAAGCACGTAGGTATGAGTCCTTCTTACCTTGCTAGTAAGTATTATTCGACCGAGTATTGGAGAGCTGCGTATTCGGAAGTAATTTATCCAGTCCCGAATAAATCAGAATGGGTTCTTCCAGAATCCGTATCAAGTATTGTATGCGAACCTCCATTGAAGCGTAAAAGATGTGGCCGAATGCCGAAAGCTAGACTCCGTGCTTCGTGGGAACATAAGAGCAAGAGAAAATGTAGCAGTTGTGGATTGGGTGGACACACAAAGAAGACTTGTGTAAATCAACCAAAATAATTATATGTGTTTAATTAGATTTATAAATATGTAGCGTTTTTTTTGTTTTTTTAACTATGTTACTCTTATTGTTTACTTATTCTTATGAAATCATATTAGTGTTGAACCATTTTTTTTATAATTGTGGCATATACAGTGACATAATCGAGTAGCGTTTTTGGGCAATTGCGGTTACTAAACACACATTTTAATTTTGGCAAAATACACTATTGTTTACTAATGTTTACTAATTATGTAATCTATGTACATATCTAACGTTATTAATTTTGTATACATTTTTGTATGTATCACACATATTTACTATTGTTTACTAATTATGTAATCTGTGTACATATATTTTTTTAGTTTGTGTATGTGTACGCGTGTACTGTTTAGTATGTATACTTATGTTGTAAACTTCATTATTTCGTTTGACTTGCAATATACCTACTACATCCTTTAAGGGGATATCAATTTGAGACTGATTATTTATCTGCATACGTCAATTGTGCATGTAAAATGTAAATGCCATGTTTAATACTGGAAATAAACGTCAAAATGTATCAGCTAAAACATTGAATCCATAATGTCGATTCTAACAGAAACATAAAAGTGTATGGCGTTATAAATCTGTTACATAAAACTCAAAAACATAATAAATTGTCTTCAGTTGTCATCAAACCATGTGGACCAATCCCTTGTGTACACAACATTGGCAAGCTTCTCCCTACTTGATTGTACAGTATCGTCATTGATGGCACTCAGGTCTGTACGGCCAGAAGCCAAGTGTTGTATGTACCTCAACGTGTATATTCCACAGCTGCCCCTGTAAAAAAATTCACTAGTAATTACATACTTATATTCATAGGTGAATATGTACATATTTCAATAATAAATACGTACCCATCTTCGTTGACGTTCAATCTAGTTTTTCTGATCACCTTCAAGGGAGTCTTTAGTTTATCACCCAGCTTAGTGTGTCTTCCATGCACTGTGAGTAGCTTAGGAAACATAACTGCCAGTGGCTCAAGTAACTCCTTGAGTTTTTCTTCTTTTATGTAATTGATCTGTGGATCATATACATAAATGCACCATCGAGTAAGGTCAATTTCAAGAGCTACCCAGTGTGAATCACGTAGGTTGAATGGAGAGTATATCACATCCACATCGTATAGAGGCTTCCTGAACATTTGTGGGCTATCTCCGGATATGACATCGAACATGATTGGTTTGAAGTTGGGGGTATCTCTCTTTGAAGCAACAAAACTTGCATATGTAGCACTGTTGTATGACCTAGTCCATACAGAAGAGAGCACAGCAATATGTGCAAATCTTTCAGGGGTGTCTACTATGCTCTTACGCATGTGCATAAGTATTTCATCAATTGCCTGTAATAAGCAATACATAACTATTATTAATATCATGCGTACACAAGCAGATTTATGCAAATACATATTATGTTTATATATTTACCTCGTCTTTTATCCAGCCACCAGGTTTCAATATCTCCAATACTGCTTCTCTGGAAATGTTCTTTATGAATCCTCTTATCAACCCTTTATCGTCCTTGTTCTTGACCCAATTATAAAGTTTTTGACGCTCATTGTTATAGAGCATACTCATTGTGGGTTCCTTGGGGAGTTTGACGTTTTTTCTGAATGGAGTACGTTTGTACTTACTATCCTTTTGAACCCTTAATCCCACCCTTCTTATGGGATCAGCTACATTGACATCCTGTTTTAACTGATTGATAACACGGAAATATGTAACTACATATCATACAAACGTAATAAAAAGAGATACATAATATTACACACATTGTATATTAGTACATTGATTCGATGTTTTTTACTTATGTATACTATTACCATATTGTGAAATCATACCTCACTCGAACCACCAGCAAGGTCTTGAACCATGGCATCATCCAATTTGACTTTAGAAGATGTGTCATCATTTTTTTCTGTTTGTGCATTGCTGTTTGCAGCGGATGATGACTTTGCCATCTCTTTAACAAGATTCTTTATCTTTGTCTCGGTCCTCTTGCTGGATATGTACACAGTTGTGTCTAACTTGTCATAGAGAGTTCCGAGGTCCCTTGAATATGTTGTTAAATCTTCGATTAACATGGCTTGGTGCTCAATCTTTTCAGCCAATTCATGTTGTTCCTTTTGGATGGAGTTCAATTTGTCCATGATCTGAGCAACCCATTCTGGAGTAGACGTATTCAACCTGTATCATATTTATGTAATGTAGTCAATATGTTAATGCTTGCATTCTCATATATGTAGCAGTATACATATTTGAAATATACTATGGATCTTGTTTTTGTCTAACCTTGTGTTCTCATGGCCCTTTGACTGAGTTGCTTTAGAGTCTCCACCTGGTCGTTCGCTCTTTACCTCTTCGACAGATGTTTCATTGGAGCGATTGATTTCTTCTGTCGCTTCAGCTTCCTTTGTTTTGTTAGTTCTCTTGGATGATCTATATGTAATCGTATGATACAAATATATTTATATTTAATATTTGAATATATTTAGTATTATATATTAATCTGTATGTATATGGTTAATAGTGTTACATTTTCATCTAGTAAATATATTGTGGATATTTTTGTGAATTACCTTGTTTTAACATGAACCTTTGAATGTGTTTCTTTGTTATCTCCATCCGGACGTTCCTTTTTTGTCACATCTACAGATTGTTCAGGGGATCGTCTAATTGCATCCTCTGCTTCAGTTTCCTTTGCCTTGTTAATCCTCTTAGATGATCTACATATTTATGTTGTACATACAATCAATTAAATAAATTATATAAATATTTCAGTTTTATGGTACATTTGAATGTACATAACTTGTCATACCTAGGAGGGATGACAGTAGGTGTGCTTGCCTCGGCCTTTCGTTTTCCCTTCTTCTTTTGGTCTTCTGTCTCATTTTCGACGGGCAAATTTTGCTTTTCTGCTTGTATATATGTATATGAATAAGTGTTATTATTAATTTCAAACTAATTTAAAACCTGTGGGGTAGTTTTTGCACTTACTTGGAGGGTCTACAAAATCGTCATCATCATTCACGGCTTTCACAATATTTCTGATCGTTATACTTGGGGAAGGCATGCTACACAATAACAAAATTGTTAATACTTTTCATCACATATTTATGTACATAAAACTGTTTAGCTAAACATACCTAAATGGTTTCTCTTCCTCGACAGCAACGTTTGGCCTTGTTATTATGATATCAACATTCTCAAAGCCAACATCGAATAAAAGGTCTAACCTCTCATCGTCAGTCTCATTGTTCCACTGGTCGGAGTCATCGTTTTCATGGCTTCCTTGTACAGTTTTAATGTCCTTCTTATTAATATTCTGAACAATGGCCTTTATTTCTGCATAACCTGGGAATGGTTTGCCACCTTGGCCTGACTTTGAAACCCATCTGTGGCATAGTGGCATAGCATCTTCATCTATCAAGGTTGCAAAAACCTTTGATAGCTTCGTCATAGAGTGAAACGCGAATATCTACATTGATAAGTAAACTTTATCAGTGTATATGTACATATGGGTTTCTATATAATTGGTACACATTATTAATGTTGCATATGTAGGGTGTTTTGTTAGTGTAGTGTATCAAACCTGAAGAGATAGTGGGAAGCCTCCAATATTGTATCCCCCACTGTTTCTTTCTCTTCCAGCATCGCATGATTGTAGGAACTTCTTCGTTTGAATATAAGCAAGACGACCCCATGGAAAAGCATTTAAACGGTCCAAATCAGCTACCATGTTAATTGTCTGCTGGTTGATTTGTGTTTTCCTATCTTTAGCGACAATCACTGCATCAATAAAAAGAATTAGAGCCATTTTGTATTTGTATGATGATTCCTTTGGCTCCTTCATGTATATATCTTCCAATGTAATGTTGGCACAACGATCAACCCCAACCACAGATTTCATGTCCACCTCTGGGTTCTCCTCATATGTATCAAAGTACTCATCTGAACAGTTTAGCCCAGTTATCTCAGCAAATTCAGTAATACCAAATCTAAGTAACACCTGATTGATGCCAAACCACATAGAATGTTCTCTTCTTGTCTTCACTTCGTGCATCAACATGAAATGAATAATCTGATTTGACATCTTCATTCTTGTGCTCATCTTGATAATTGGACCAAATACACCTGTCTTGAATTTGTTCTTGTCCTCAATAGATAGTCCATCCATTAGCAATGGAATCATTGGCAACCGGCAGAAACTGTTAATCCGAGCCATCTTGGGTCGAATTGGTTCTCCCCATCTATATGTGAACTGTGTGTAAGAAAAATCAATGTTCCAATATTAGTCAATATAATAGATATAAACAAATACTTGTCAGTTTCTGTAAATGTATGTTAACCTTGATCTGTGGATTGTTTGTTCGTAACATGTTTGAAACATCCTGCGTAACTGACCCAGCCATTTCCTGTTCCAAAATCAAATATAAAAATTATTACACACATTCGAACATGATATTTTCCTACATGATTGAATCTAATTTGTACATATGTGTTTTCAGTTATGATGTGTACATTAATGTTTAACTAGGTACATAATACGATTCATATATTGTTGAATGTGAGGTACATATTGGTGTATGTAAAACATACTAACTACCACACTCTACACATTTCAGTTCGTGTAGTTACATGTTTTGAAGGATCAGCCTCAGATTTATGTTGTTGTTTCCTCATTTGAGGTCTAACTGCCCTACACTTTTTTCGAGCCATAGGATTTGCTATTAACAATAAACTTGAGATAATCAGTATTGATGTTAAATTTAAATTGAATGTGTTAAATGACTATTTTTATACATATACATGTTGTAAGTACATCTATCTCATTCATGTATTTACAATCTTGTGTATCATACACATGTATGTGGTTATTATTGTGTCCAAACATCTATCCTAGTTCTAATATTTAAATTGTCATTGTGTAATTACAAAATGTGTACATCATCTGCAGAAATATATTATTCAAAGATTCTTGTACATGTGTTTACATATGTACTATTCAATACATAATATTACACCCCAAATTGGTTAAAAAGATTCAACAATCGAACATGCAAAGTCAATGTGAAAATATCCCTTACATAAACCATATTTAAAACCTTCTGTACTTGTTATATGAATCGATATAAACAGGTTCATATATGTTGTCAATTCAGTACATATTTTCACTGAAACTTTTGAACAATCTACATGAATTCGGTACATAACATTCTCACTTAAATGTTTAAACATCTACAACAACCGAAAATGCAAAATTAACAACACATTATCTACGCAAATTCCAAAAGCTTTCTGAATATCATAAATGAATCTATTCAAATGTAATCGAATATATATGTTGGATGTTCAGTACATATTCTATCTGAAACTTTTGAATATTCTACATGAATCCGATACATAATCTTCTCAAATACATTGTTAAACATCTACAACAACCGCACATGCAACCACTAACTAAGACTTGTCTACACAAATTCTAATGCTTTCTGAACATAATATATGAATCGATTCTAAAAGAATCGAAGATACTGGTGATTGGGTACATTTCTTTTCTTAATCTTCTTCGTATGTGTGCTACTTTGTTTTAATTTCAGTTATTATGTACCGAATCTAATAAATTTGGAAGAAATTAAGTTTCGACAATGTTTCATACGAATACTCAGAATGAATGTCGGTTTAGAGAAGATTAAACTAAATATAACACTAACCTTCTTTGTTTGACGATGGACGACGAAGAAATTTAAAAGAAACCTGTGTTTTGTCTTGCTTTGGACGAAGGAGATCGAAGTCGCTTTCACCTGTTTTTCTTCTTCAGACCTTCAAGCGATAAACATGGAGATGGAGATGAGTGGTTTTTGGAGAGAGTAAAGCTGTTTATTGAAGAACGGGAATAAAGGAACTGACGGCGATTTGATTGAAGTGAGAAGGTTTGAAAATTTGCAGAATCTCAATACAAATTCGTTTCCTTTTTATTTTGTTAACGGTTGCCTTATATTTAGGATATTTACACGATTTAAAAATTTTAACCGGTACAAACTGCCATAAATGTAACCAATTAACTACGATTATCCTAGTCATTGTTCTTTAAATTTTAATGTGGAAAATAGGGTGCCTAGTTTGTATACAAGATACAAAAGGTACCCTATTTCACCAATATTCTCATATTAATATTGTCTATTGTTGCAAAATTTGCGGTATTGAACAAAACTCAACATGCCAAATTTTGTTAAAGCCATCATTCAGATGATATTTATTCAATAACGTGTGAAATGTCCAATACTCCATGGGTCAAAAGAAAAAAGAGAGAGCAGATCTAACCTAATTTATTATTTATTTTTAAATTCTAAAGAGATGTATTTTTTTCAAAAATTAACTATGACCCACAAATTAATAATTATTAATAATTTTAATTTATTACTAGATTTTCTCTTTGTTTTGGGGCTTTAAATTATCATACATATAAAAAGACCCAAAACTAAATCATATCTCATATAGTCATACGATATGCAATTGATGTATACACATTTGAAGTTCTTTTTAAAAAATAAAATGATAAATGAATAACTTCACATCTCTTTCATGTCCAAAAAAATATATTACTTCAAGCTAAATATTAGTCCATTCATCTTACAATACTTTGTGTGAGAATTAGAGATCGGATAAATTCGCTTTAGGATTTTCATCGACTGATGGGTCATATTAATAGAGATTACGTATTTATATAATTACAATAGACATACCTCTATTTTTAATATTCTACCATACCCTCAGTCGAAACTGGAGGAGACATTACAATGAGACTGAATCTAAAATCTATAAACAATTGTCATGAGAGGCCCTTTGTAAAGATATATGCATACTGAAAAGCCGAAGGTACGTGAAGAACTCAAACATGACCACGGGCAACATTATTCCGGACGAAATGAATGTAAATCTCAATATGTTTTGTTTGTTGGTGGTGAACCGGGTTGCTGGCAAGATAAGTAACAGAAATGTTGTCAGTGTAGACAATAGATGCCTTGGCAAACGGGCAATGAAACTCAAGGAAAAGATTGCATAGCCATGAACACTCAAAGACAACGTTGACAACTCCTCTATATTCTTCCTCTACACTAGACCGGGAAACCACATATTGCCTTTTGGTAGACCACAAGATTAATGTGTCATTGAAGAAGATATAGTAACCTGAGGTTGATCGTCGTGTATTAGGACAACCGGCCCGTCGGCATCTGTATAGGCAATGAGGTCCGATTTCGGTGAAGGAGAAATGGTGATACCTAACGAAGATGTGCCAAAGATGTAGCGGATGATACGTTGAGAGCAGCGAAGTGAGGCTCACGAGGATCATGCATGAATAAGCATATCTGCTGGACAACGAAACTGATGTCAGGTCTTGTGAAAGTAAGATATTGAAGTGCCCCTGTCAAGCTGTGGTACAATGTCGGATCATTGAAAGGAGGTCCAGAAGAGGCGCTGAGCTTAATAGCTGTTTCAACAGGTGTGACCGCAGGTTTACATGCAATCATCTTTGCACGTGCAACAATCTCCCGAGCATACTTGTCTTGAGACAAGAATAGACCTGAAGAGGAGCGCTGAACAGAGATGCCCAAAAAATAAGATAACGGGCCTATATCAGACATAACAAACTCCTTACTGAGGGAAGTAGTGAGAGTAGTGCGGAGTTCATTGGAGGAAGCCGTTAGGATAATATCATCAACATAGAGTAAGAGATAATCAAGATGATTTCCATGCCGATAGATAAAGAGAGAAGAATCCCTCTTACTATTGACAAATTCAATGTTGAGCAAATATCCTGCAAGTCGTTGATACCACGCCCGGGGTGCCCGTTTGAATTGGTATGGAGGGAAGAATGTTAAGAAGGAAGCATGACATACCAAGAACATGAGGCCAAAAGGAGACGGGTATAGATGCATGAAAGAGAAGAGATCGCATCATGTTGTTGATAGTGCGGATGATGCGTTCTGCTTTTCGATTTTGTGAGGAGGTGTGTGTACATGAGAAGCGAAAGTGAATGTCACGGTGGGCAAAGAACGAGTGAAATTGATTGTTATTAAATTCGCGACCCATGTCACATTGGAAATTTTTGATAGGCATATTAAATTGAGTCTTGACAAACTGATAAAATTGCACAAAATGATAACAAAAAAACTTGAGATTTAAAGGTGATGGAAAAACCCAAAGAAAATGGGAGAAATCATCAAGAAATTATAAGTATTATTTGAAGCCTTCCTGACTAGAAATCGAAGAAGTCCAAAGATCGCTATGTATGATATTTTGTATTCATTTTTAATAAGGAGCGCATCTCCATGCTTTGTCATGCTTGTCAACTAGGGATACATTACAAACTCCCTTTTGAACTGTCTACAACTGGCGTGCCAGGATGACCAAGACGAGCATGCCAAAGACTCGGGGACTGAGAGGAAAGGGCAAGGGCTGATGCAAACTTGGTGGTAACTGGATAAAGATCCCCAGAGTTATTGCATCTCAGACGTGTGGTCTTCATGTGTAAATCCTTCACAGAAAAACCAAACGAGTCAAATTCAACATTGACATGGTTATCTGTAGTGAAAGCGCCGGATAAAGACAAGGTTTTTAACAACTTGAGGAGCGGTAAGGACTTTGGATAATTGGTGAGGTTGGGTAGGTGTGCTAAGATGGGCGTCACCAAGACATGTAGATTGTATTCACATGCCATTGCGAATAGTTACCGAATTTAATGAACCATTATGAGAGATGGATGAGAGGTTACCTGAATTATTGGTCATGTGAGATGTCACACCGGTGTCCATGTACCATATCTACGGGATTTAGCGTCATGGTCGAAAAGGCATGGTCGACTGAAGTGGGTTGCTGAGAAACCCCAACCATGGTGAAATGGACTTGAGGTGTGTTGGGCTGTGTAGGAATAGGGGTCAACAACCCTTGCTGATTCCAATGGGCCGGATTGGGAAAACGCTAGGTCTGGAATTGGGTTAGAGCATCCGTTGGGCCTGATTCCTGTGGGCCGGCTACTGAGGGTTTCCATTGGAAACGAGAATCCAGCCATAGGGAGGCCGGAACTCGAAGTGTGTCTGCGGTAGAGAATCGGTGCGACCTTTGCCATTCCGGACACGCCCCCGGTGGCGAGATGTGATGTTGGTCTGGCCAGCATGGGAGGGGTTGGTGTTGTCGACCAGTGTCTTAGGCGACGACCCTTCAGCGGAGGTTTGAAGGGCGGTGGATTCCTTGCCACTCGACTGTTGGCTTGCCATTCGGGTTTCTTCGAGAATGAATCGTGAGCGTGCCTTTTGATACGTCGACAAAGGATCCGATTGCTGAATAAAACTTGCATTGACATTATACTCAGCAGACAAACCAAACAAGAGTTGAAGAACTAACCGATTGTTTGTGATTGGAGAGTCGACGCCCTTGAGTTGGTCAGGAAAGGTCTTCTTGTATTGACGGTAAGCAGACACGGACGCAAAAGACGCCAATTTGCCGTTGGAAAATTCTTGTTCCAGATAGACTGCACGTGTATGCTTATTGTCTTGAAAAATGTCCTTAACTCGACCTAGAGCTTTGAGAGCGGTGTCGTCAAGGTCGAGAATTTGAAGAAGAATTTCCTTAGAGACCGTATAGTAGATCCATTGGAGAACCGTGACATCGACTTGGTTCCATAGATCATCGTCAATTTCTGCAGGAAGGGGAACTTTGGCGTCAATGTGATCCAAGACATTATGCACCTTGGCGGTGACGCAAAAGAGAGTGACCCAGGACGCATATGGGGTGTCATGATCTAGAATGAGTACGATGTTATTCTTAATGTTGGATATCCCAAGAGTGGAATGAAACGATTATTTCTTCTTTGTAGACATTGTATGTGTGATGGAAGAGAAGAGAAACTAGGGCACACAACGACCACAAGGAGGCGGCGCCGGCAGCGTAGAGAAGAGGTGGAGGCGTGAAAAAAATTGAAGGGAGAATTATGGTCGTAACGCTCTGATACCATGTGAAAGTCCGATACAAACGGACCGGTAGAACGGAGGTCGTGTGCATACGAGCGCACATGCGCATTAGGCCCAAGCCCAGCACATAAACCCGATGAGGTTTCATCCTAAAACCAATTGGCAATAGGAGGAGTAGCCCACCAACCTTATATACTTTGAAATCATGTCCAAACGGGCAACTTGGCATAATCAAGAAGATAGATGAACATTTATCGTTAGTGCCGTAATATGAGGCAAATTACTTGGGATTGGTTTGCGTTTGCCTCGTCAAAAGTTTGGCTCGAGCTCGTTTATTTTCTAAACGAGCCGAATATGAACACATCCGAAAACTCATATAAAATTTAGGTTCGACTCGGACTCAACTCGTTTATAAACGAGAAGAGTTTGAGCATGTCAATTCTCGGCTCATATAACATTCTTATTTATCGTGCACTTCACAAAGTTAGTAACACTACATGTCAACAAGATTAAACGTTCGAGAAATTCATTATAAGCAAGGCTAGATACCCATTTACATGAGATTCGCTCAAAACCTATTGACGATGTGAAAGATAAGCTTCACACCACGAATGTCATTAAGAAACTCCGTTATATCTTTCCTCACACCTTTCATGACAACCCTAAACACCAACATAGGCCTAACGACCCATATAAATTTGTATCTCTAAGTGGTGTCTCACCTCTTACACCCTACTTGACGATCCTATCTATTATAAACAAATGACTAGAACACATAAATTCAATGAACTACTCGTACTACCAATTATTGAACACGTGTGTAATTCTTTTAGCCTATGTTATATTACGTCTATACAAACATGTAAAGTCATATGAGCGGTGCCTCATCAACGTACAAGAATTATGAAGATCGAGATGTGTCCCAATATTATTTCATTTCAGTTTTATTTGGTAGACGTGAATTATGAGGACGGAGATGAAAACAAGGCATTAAAGGAGTCGATGATCTACATTTTCTTTTAATCTTGTGTCCTAAGATTATAGAGATGGTGGGCAATGATATAATATTTTCTCCAGCAACTGCCCTCATTAATTTCTTAATTGACGATGATTCAATTTCTTGTCTGTTTTCTTTTTATATCTAATCATCTCCTTTAGGCCAAACATTCAACAAACTTTTTTTTTTTTACTTTATCTTCATAAATCAACTACCAATTTTGTCATCTCCTTTAATTTTCGTCTACAAAGGGTCCGTTTGGTAATTTAAGATTATGTGCATGAAGGTGAAGATGACGATAATTATTTAGATTAAGATTTAAGGAGATGAATTGTTTAAGGAGATGAGTATGCAAAAAAGTGAAATGAGTGTTTGGTAAAATGAATATGATTGTGGGTAAAATTATAAAAAAAAATATGTGTTAAATTTTTTTTTTAGATGAAAGAGATGAAAAAAAAGAGGGGTAAAAATGAAATTTTAGCCTCAATAATCCTTATAATCCAACTTCAATAAGATTACAAAATTCTCATAATCTAATTCCCTTAATCTTCATAATCTAATGCCATTCATCACCTTTTAATTCCTAAAATCATATACAATAATCCTCACGTAAACATGCTTATAATCCTCATGCCCGTCCAATAACATTTGTCATTCGACCAAACAAAACAAGACCTCCGGTTGTCTGGGCCCTCATAATATTTGCCCATGCAATCTCTTACCTTTTCTTCTTGTTTTTATTTTCCTTACACTTGTTTCTTTTTTCAAGGTCGTCTGTTTTTAAAACTATCTTTTTACACAACCTTCGTTTTCTTTTTTGTACCTCTAATATTCGACCTTGTTTGAAATTTCCTTCAAAATTGAATTAATTATGAAAAATTGGAACTTAGAACCTTAAACCTTTTATCTTTCCCAAAATATTATTTTGACCCCAAACTAACTTGTTGAAGGAATTTATCCAACGACACTGGATATTTGAGTCAAGTGGAAGAACAAGAAGAATAAGAGTGAGGTTTTGTGGATCTCTCCTATCAAATACTTATTTTTAGTCAATCTCAAATAATCGAATATACTTCTTTAACAATCTCGAGTAACCAATTCGTTTCTTGAACAATCCTGAGTGCCGCATGCTCATATGAACAATCTCGAGTGTAATGCTTTAATGTCTAAGTATGTGGGGGTATATTTACCTTCCTAGTGCCTCCCCGACTATTTTCTGGAGTATTTGAGGATTTTAGGAGATGCAAACACTTGTTTTGTTGTTCTTCTTCGCCTTGATCCACTTGCGAACAATATTCTCTCTACAAACCTTCAACTCTAGATTTGATATCTATCGACCTTATTTTTTTTGATACAAAGGTAAGAAGATCGGAAGGATCAGTCTCTGGAGACATATCGTCCTAAAGCATCCCGAAAGATGAGGATATCAACATCAGGAGGAAGGGAGTCGTCAAAAGGGAGACCAGAAGGCCCAAAAGAAGTCAGGCGGTCAGCAACGGAATTGACTTCCCTAAAAATATGGATGACCATGCAAGAGGAAAATCTAGACAGAAGCACAGTGATATCCGAAACAAGCATATCAACTTCCCAAAGCGGTTTCCAAGAGAAGTTGATAGAATTGATAAGGGTGAGGTTATCACCCTCAATTTTAATATCCAAGTAACCAAGAGATATAGCATGAATGATACCCTCACAAAGGGCAAAAGCTTCAGCTTCAAGAATAGAGTCAACATTGCACTTACCAAATCCGAAAGAGAGAGGCTTAGCCAGACTGTTTCTAATAATAAGGCTGAAAGACGAAGAGCCATTCGGGATAGGGAAGCATCAAAGTTTAGCTTAACATAGTTTTCATTAGGTCTAAGCCATATATTTAGTTTTTCTTCTTTGACTTACCATTCTTGATTTTGGAAGGATCTGACTGTTTTTAGCTTTGTCTCACTCCATGATTTGCTTAGTAACGAGGTGATTTAAATTGCTTGGAATGACTTGTTTGTTAAAAATAAGGTGGTCTCGGTGCGACCAGAGATTCCACCAGAAACCACAGAGGAAACGAAAGTCCCTAAGAGGAATGTTATCTTTAATAGAAACCATAAGATCATGGACACTGTGGAAAGAGGTATAACAATTCTTAAAATAATTGAGGACTTCATCATTTTGTAGAAGGTGGAGGGTTGTCGGAGATGTAAAGAAAAGGCGTTTAGTGGATTCGGTATGATGAGAGCAAAGGGCGCACTCCATTACCACCTGAATTTTTTGAATGACAAGATTAGTTTTAGTTGGAAGTCCATCAAGAGAGGGCTTCCAGATGAAATTTTTAATTTTTGGCATGGTGTCCAGATCCCAAATCCAGGATTTATCATGGGTAGATCCGATTTTTATTTTTTTGAATTTGGGAGATTGTTGTCTTAGTGGAGAACCATCCATTCTCATTGTTGATCCAATAGATTCTATCTCGGATATTATTTATTGGGAGGGCATAATTTTTAATTTTTTTTCGATAATATCATCCGGGAGACTTGTTTGGAGTTGGAAGATGAGATTGTGGTTCCATTTATGGTTAAGAATGTAGTCTGTCACAGTGACCTTATTAATAGAATTGAAAGTTTGTGTAGTGTAATAGAACTAAATTGAAAATTTTAATTTTTTTGAGAAAAGTTTGTTGAACTTTTGAAAAAAAAACATGAAGCTTTAGACAAATATCTCTCGACCAACGGTCATAAATTCTGACCATTTTTTGTGTATGAAATCTGATTAGAATAAAGCTTTTAACCGATAAATTTGAAAACCGAAAGGATTCTCCTTTTTTGAACCAAAGTTTGAAGTTGTGAACTAATTTGAGCGTAAAGCTCCTTTTAAATAAGTGCGTGAGTTTCGTTGAGGTGGATCTTGGCATGTTCTTGCTTTCAAGCTCTCCTACAAATTTCGGTGTATGTTTAGAGTCGTGTCCGGATTACAGTCGTGACGCTGTGCTTTCTTGACGGTTTTCTTTTGACGGGAGGCTCTTCCCCGAATTCTCGTATTTCACTTCCCCAGGAGTTCATGTCCAGTTGTACTTGCAACTGGCAATGCTATTCTGATAGTGCTTGGTTCGCCCATTACCCGCTTCACCTTTGGAAGTTGCTTTACATTTTCGTGTTGTTTGTCCTCCTCCGGCTTCACCCTTCTTCTCATTGTTTCTGCTTTGATCTTCTCAAACGTCTCCTCCTTGATCTCCGGTTTTGATCTGGTCTGTGCTCGCCACTTTTCTGGGATTTCAACACTGTAACAGATAGACTAGCGTTGCTTGGATTCGCGTCAGCGACTAGTGACGAGGTGCTACATGAAGCTGTTGAAGACTTCATCCATTTGGATGCCTTGGGTGCACGGTCTCTAGGCCATTCCACTATTAATTACCCTTGTATATAAAAAAAAAATATTAAAGTGCTGGTCATAATGGTCAACTCCATACTATGTGTAGATATCACGAATTCATAAATTTTTAGTCTTTCTTTTTGTTTTTGTTGCCTCGAAAAATTTAATTTTAGTTGTTTAATTTAAAAGAAAATATATTTACATCTTCTTCTTTCATTTTCAAATATTCTATAACATTTCACAAAAATATTATACTAATTTGGAAAACTGTTACTAATACAATCACAGAAAAATATATATTACCACATTTTTACACCACATTTAAAAAATATGAAGTATTAACATGTTGCCCGTTAAGATCAACAACGTTAACCAAATTTCAAAATATAATTATTTTATTTTAATCAAATTTATAATTATAGATGTACAATAAACCCTTTAAAAATTATTTTCCTTCCGAAATTTATTTTGGACTGAAATCTGGAATATTGCATTAAACTTACAAAAATAGTCGGCCACCACCAATTAACAATTATCAAATCAAATCAAATCGTTTTCTTCACATGCATTCATTCACGATTTCCAAAACTTAACGTCGTTGTTTGTACTAAAAGAATATGATTAACAACCACACGTTACTGCATAAATCAATCACTGATTGACATAATTATATGCTAATAAGATGATATTGGAAAGATTAAGCTGCCCGGTCAACTAAACACAACCGACTAAAAATCATGTTTATATGGGAAAGTAATAAAAAATATATTTGATGAAATCAATACAAAAATAAATTTACAACTCTTGAGATGGAAATATATTCATTAATTATGAGAATCTAGATAAATATATATATATAAAAAAGCGAATTACATAAACCTGATCATCGAAAATAAAGTTTTTATGAAAAGTTCTCGCGAAATCGCATAGGTTCGTTAAAGAAAAAAAAGTTACTTTATTACCCAAAGAAAGGACCGACATAGTGATGATGAAAATAATCTCATGAAACTTAATTTGAATCGCGGAAAAGACTACTTTATTAAGTTTTTCATTCGGTTTTCATTCGAGAGTTTCAATAAACGGGTGAAGTTTAGTGGGTTGGCCGATCGTCTAGTGCTCTTTGGCCGATCGACTTGTCCACTTTTTTCGATTAATAAAGTTTTGAATTTATTTCAAGGTATATCTGGCTAAGTTCAATTTGTTCCAAGGTCTGGAGAATCCGACTACATTGATCTATGATATTGATAATGATGTATATTGGTTGAATGTCTATCTAAGAGAGTTAAGATAGTTTTGAATTGTACTATATGTTCTTCAAGGTGTTGCTGGCAAATTGTGAGAGTCGGGTCACTCATGCCCCTAATATTCCGCTCGATATGTGACAATCGAGCGGAATTGTCCCCACATGATTTACATTCTTCCATGAACTTATCAATTGAGATCTACATATGTATTTTGTGGTGACCTTGGTCGTGTAACTCTTTTAGAAATTGTTGATACATTATTCTTTATGTGTAACTTTCGATATCCATGATAATGATTCACACATCGCACAAACTTTCCCTTTTCGTTACAACTACTGTTTATTACGAGTTTTCTATACGGGTCAATCGACCGGTTTGTGCTTCTCTTCTCGGTAGTTTCTTTTTTCTTATTTCGTCAAATTTGTTTGTTTTTGGCGTTTGATATCTATCGATTAGTGATGATCGTTCGACTGCCCCTTTGTGTTTGTTATTTATATACGTTTTTCTGATTTATTTAGCTGTTTCATAACTAATATGTCAAATTAAAATGTTGTTTTTTCCGAGTTCGATCCTAACCTCCTTATTACAATCAAGTCACGTAAAAGTATTTACGAGATTTAAGACTCACGTATCGAAGTGAAAATATGTCTAAATTACGAAAGAAAGAAAAAAAAGAAAGGTCGATTTTGAAGAATATTATATTGCCTGTTGGAGTTTAGTGTATATTATTTTGCATGGCACACTTGATTTTTTTGGGTCAATTTTACGTTTTATAAGTTTGTGTAATTGTGATGGATATGCTGATTTACCAACTTCGTTAACATGAACACAAATGTTAAATTAAAAAATAATTCAAATTTAATAAATTAATTACTTATCATAAATCGTGCAATAAAATATCTATTTTGGACCAACATGCAACTCGAATTAAATTTGAAATAGTCGATGCAACCATACCGGGACCAACTTGTATAACAAATAAATTTCACTTAAATTAGTAATAAATTGAAAAAATATCACGTAAAATTATTCAAAATATAATATAAAAAAACTTAACTTTGAATGCGAAAACGTGATATTATCTTTAGAGGTAAACATCAACGTAGACGTACTGGACGAACAATTCTTACTAATTGGTTCATATTTATTTGTATTTTTGTATTGATGACATTATTTGTTGTTTGGTCCACAATCAACAACACATTCAATGTGACGATTTTCTTGGGATTTTTGTTTTTATTATCACGTGAACAATGGGTTTTTGTTTGATATGCAAAACAAAATATGAACATTATTATATATTGATATTTATAGTTTGTATAGAAGGAATTGTGTCTATTATTCAAGGCGTAATTATTGATGATGAGATAGGACATTAAATCCAAGGATATATGTAACCCGATAATATTAGGGGTTATGACGTTTTGTTAGAATCCATTATTGGTACATTTATATGAAAAAAATGTATTGTTAGTGTTATCGAGTCCTACGAGGTCACACCATAACAAGAATGTGAACTGAATCAATTAACGAGAGAATTATCATATAGGAGTATATGGTGAAAACTGATATATTTTGTAGGAGTAAAAAATATATTATGAAATTGGTAATTAATAATAGATAAGGGTTTATTTATATATTAATTACTAAAATATATATCTTATAATAAAGAAGGTTTTAATAGTTAGAAAACCCAACCCGATTAAGATATATCCCCGATTGATCTATCAAAATAAAACAAGAAGTCAGCCGTGAATGAATATACATGTTCACCCTCTCTCGATCATTCTCTCAAAAAGCTTCATCATTTGTTCTAGCAATCAAAGGTTAAGGCGATTTTTGTTCAGTCTCGGGTGGACCAACTAGAGGAGTAACACTAGGAACTCTACATATCCTTGAAGGAGTTTTTGAACACGCATAAAAAGATATTTATTTTATCCCTTATCTAATCTATTATGCATGCAATCCTTGTTTAGATGTTTAGAAAATTATTTCCTCAAATTCCGCTATTACACATCTAAATTCCCGACATGTATGCATAAATATTGCACCAAATATTAAATATACAAGTGTTATTTTGATAAAAGTCTAATTGGTTCGAAAAGTCTGGCCTACCTCCCATCCGTACCAGATCGGGGCAAGCCAAAAAGCCCGACTAGACCGCTTACCCGGATCAGATTATAAAAAAAACAAAGACAAAGAGGGTACCTATAAATTTTTTAAAAACTAACCGAAATATTAAAAGATGGGTAAGCGCGTAAAAAGAGAAAATTTTAAAGGTTGAGGGTACCCATAAAATTTCTAAAAACTTTTGGATACAAAGAGAAAGAGGCGATACATCAAGGGTACCGAGAAGAAATGCTCAAATTTTTTTAAACAAAAGGTACATGGACCATCTAGGCCCGACACCTGACTCGACCCAATTCCAAGTAAAAATTTATTCAAAGTCCGATCCGAACCTAGATACGAACAAGTCTACCTACGAACATCAGTCCACGTATTTCATCATAAAACCAATTGATAAAAGGAGTAATCCATGAATTTATATGGTAGACTCATAGGTAACGAATCCGCATGAACGTACCAAGCTTATATGTCTTATTACTTTTTTCTAATCAAACGTGATAACTCCACCTTGATGTATACGATATAGATATATTTTTGCAAGTATGATGAAAGACAAAGAAAGCTAGTTATGATATTCATATATATATATATATATATATATGCGGATATATGGATTTATTTATTACAGATGTGCAGATTACAACGGCCAAGAATCCAAATTTTGCGGATATATGTAGGTTTGTTTGTTGAAGATTCTGTGTGATTATGTTGAACTTCAAACGGCCAAGATATTAGCCTCTACAGCTTATGAAAGAGATGGTGCAAGAAGTGAAGACAACAACTCAAGTATTCGATCTACAAGCGCAAAACAATTCTTCATTGTATTCGACCGTCTTGTTGATCATCTCTTTTTCTATCTCTCAGTTGTTGTTATTGTGTTTTCTTCTAGTTGAGAGTTTCAGAAAAACAAACGAGTGTTATAAGATATATCATAAGTGTTATACTAAGAGTATCCTCGTCTACAATGTTGTGTGATTAGGCTACTGTTTCACTAGGATCTAAGTTGACTAGATAGTAGCGGGTTAGACTACAAGTTGTTAGAAAAAGGGTAGTTCTTATAGGTTGTATTTAGGACTCTAAGGAAGTGAAATAATAGAGAGTTAAATCCTATGGGTTGGATAACCCTAGGCAGAAAAGTAGGTTAGTTTAGAGCCGAACTTCATAAACATATAGCGTGCCCATCTTGCTTTACTTTCCGCATTTTACATCACGTTTGAAATCTTTGTAAACAACTTTACATGTTTAAGTCAAGATCTTGAGTTTCATTTCAAGACCTTGAGTTACATTCAGCTTTACAAGATTCAGTCAAGATCTTGAGTTCCATCTCAAGATCTTGATTCCAAGGTCTTGACACTACGACTCCGAAAATTTCTCATATTCTATTCACCCCCTCTAGAGTATTTATATCCCACTTCTAACTCCTACTCCATTTCTTCAATTAGTATCAAATTCTAGACTCACATTTATTTGATTTAACCATCTATGAGATTAATCATGAACAATGTAGATGATGGAGGATTCGCACAAGGAAATCAACCAATCTTCCACCCCTTTTTTGTGGTAATAACTTTACACACTTGAGATCTCTAATGCAAATGTTTATTATTGATCAAGATTTGGAACTTTGGGACATCATCAAGAAAGACCCAAACGAACCAACAACGACGAATGATGCTGGACTCATCGAGCCTAAAGATGAGAGTGAATACTATCAAACTGATTTGAAGAATTTGGCTAAAAACTACAGAGTTATGAATCTAATCTACTTTGGATTGGATGCAAATGAGTTCAACCGTGTCTCATCATGCAAAAGTGCAAAAGAAATATGGAATAATCTGGCGGTGACATAAGAATGAACAAGCCAAGTAAAGCAGACCAAGATCAGCATCATCCTAAGGCAATACAAGTTGTTCAAGATGACGTCCAATGAGACTGAAAGGGAAATGTTCACAAGATTCCCTCAAATTGTGAACAACCTAGACTCTCTCGGCAAATTTTTCACAAATGAGGAGATAGTCAGGAAAGTCTTGAGAAGTCTGCCCAAGTTGAAATGGGGACCAAATGTGACTGCCATTGAGAAAGCATAAGATCTAAGAACTCTACCCTTGGATGTTCTGCTTGGAAAGCTTATCACTCATGTACAAAATGGTCCTTAGTGAAGAAGATGGTGAACTATCCTCGAGTGTGAAGAATTTGACTTTAAAATCTAAAAAAGAGGATAATCCATCAAAGGATGAAGAAAGTGAGGATGACGAAGAAGACTCTTTTGCTTTGATTACAAAAGGACTTGCTCGAAGTCTGAAGATGAAGAAATAATTCTCAAACAACGAGTATCCTAGATCATCAAAGTATAAAGGTAAGCATAAAGGTAACTATTCACTCCACTAAGAAATCTAAGGTACTAACGTGTTTTGAATGTGGAGAAACAGATTATCTATTGAAGGAGTGTCAACAAAAGAAAGGGAACATCTATCGGGAGAATGACCGAAAGAAGAAAGCTATGGTAGCCTCACGGAGTGATTCTGATTCCTCTAGTGACTTAGAATCTGAAAGTGATCAAGCAAATCTATACTTGATGGATGACCAAGAAGAAAATCCTAAACGGCATCTTGAGAGAATGGTGAGAAATTTAGTTTCAAGTCCCGCTCTTTCTAAATTTCTGCTAAACATGGTTATTAATGAAGAGAATTACATTCTTGAGACTAACTCCTTGATAGATAAGCTAAGAGAATAGAAGAAGAGTATGAGTGATTTATCCCTGGAAATGAAAAATCTCAAAGCCTCACAGTCAGCCCTTGACATTAAAGTCAAGGTCTTGGAATCGAAAAATTCGGTTCTAAAGCAAAATATATCTAAGCTAGTTTGAAATACATTTCCTTTGTGTTTAAGAAAACAATTGAAACTAATTTGGGTTGTAAAGGGACTAGACCACCAAATATGGTTCTTCCTGATTATGAATTATAATTTGTCATTTAGTCTAGCCGGAAAGGTTGAAGTTTGGTTATTTTGCCGATGCCGTCATATAAAAATAATCGGTTTCATCTACTATGTCAAACGTGTATAATTTATCATACTAGTAAATATTGTGATATTAAAATGGTAATAATATATAGCGATCCTAAAATATAAACGTTGAAATTAAGTTGAACTTTAAGTTTAAGATTCTGCGGATATATGTAGATTTGTTTGTTGAAGATTTTGTGGGATTAAGTTGAACTTTAAACGACCAAGATATCAACATCTACAACTTATAAAAGAGACGATGCAAGAAGTGAAGACACCAACTCAAGTATTCGATCTGCAAGCGCAAAGCCATTATTCATCTCTTTTTTTTTTTGTCTCACAGTTGTTATTGTGTTTTCTTCTTGTTGAGAGTTTCAGAAAAACAAACAAGCGTTATCGGATATATCATAAGTGCTATACTTAGAGTATCCTCATCTACTCCGCTTTGTGAATAGGTTACTGTTTCACTAGGATATGAGTTGACTAGATAGTAACGGGTTAGGTTACAAGTTGTTAGAAGAAGGGTAGTTCTTATAGGCTGTATCTAGGACTCTAAGAAAGTGAAATAATAGAGAGTTAAATCCTACGGGTTGGATAACCCTAGGTGGAGACGTAGGCTAGTTTAGAGCCGAATTTCGTTAACATATCGTATGTCCATCTTGCTTTACTTTCCGCATTTTAAATTAATGTTTGAAATCTTTATAAACGACTTTACAGGTTTAAGTCAAGATCTTGAGTTCCATTTCAAAACCTTGAGTTACATTCAGCTTTACAAGTTTCAGTCAAGATCTTGAGTTTCATCTCAAGAACTTGAGATTCATTCCAATGCCCTAACACTACGACTGCAAAAATTTCTGATACTCTATTCACCCTCTTCTAGTGTTTTTCTATGCTACTTCCATCTCCTACTCCGTTCTTCAAAACGGGTCTAGATGACGTGGCGGGGTTACACTTCTGGTGAGCAACACACAAGTCCACGAGATTACATCCCAAAACCATCAAAAATAAAAATAGTAATCCTTATACTTATGTATTCGATTTAGGACGAATCATCCACACATCTCGACACTCTCAACCCTCGTCTTAAATGATTTCGGTGTTAATCATGATAAAACAAGCACAAAGTAGGTAGCTTTCATATATCAAAAACTTATATATACAGTGTAAAGTGGATAGTAATAGTTATTAGAGTTGTAAGTCACGAAATTTGTCACGGTTTTAGCCATGCATAGTTTTAAAACGCTTAAAAGGCACCATAGTTTTACCTAAAATTGTTCAAATGCTGCAATATTTAATGTGATAGGATCGAGTTGGATGGATATAGCTATAAGTAGAGTATATAGGGAATCAAAACGTACATCATGCATCAATGGTACTTCTTTTGCATGTCAATCCAATTTGGTACAACAGTAGATAGCATTTTCTACCCGTAATCTTACACTTCTTGCTTTCTTTGTTTATCGACGCTAGTGGAAAGAAGGTAAGTTTTAGATTTTGTTTTTTTAATAATAAATTTGAATAGCTCTTAATAATTGATTTAATTAAAGGTTAATATTGATTTATTAGGTAAATATTAGTAGATCTTCTTTAAAAAATCCAGATTCATCACAGATACATGGGGTATTTGCGGACCTTCGCACGTGAGCTATAACGCCTATGGATTTCAGTCTTATTATTGGATGTGGCATGTGGGTTTACGAGGGTCGAGGCCCCTCTTCCAATGCCGACCCGATGGTGATTCTGGCTAGGGATGTGCCAACTAATCCGACCCGGTTGATCCCATCCGCTAACCGTTGATCCGGACATAATAAATCCGAGTCTGATACGATCTGATAAGTGTCTATCCCGATCTGACCCGACACGACACATTTTGTTATTATTTTGGATCGGATATGAATGTGTTTATGATTGTCGGATATCCAAGTATATGTATAGATACGTATGATTGATATATTATAACACAAAATATACTTAGCAACGGATGGAATGGTCTTACTATCTCCAATTGGTTTCGGGTTCTCTCTTAACTAAGAGTCGATGTGTTTGGTTTTATATTCTAAGAGCATCTTTATCCCATATACTTACCATTGTTTCTTATCTGACATTTTTATTTATTTTTGATTCACAAAAATTTTTAAGAACCTCTCTCCCCCATCTCAAAATTCACCAAAGTTTCTTCAATTATTTTTGTTATATATAAATTATAAAAGAGTCACTTACCTCCCTACATTTATGCAAAAAAGTAAAAATAAAATTTAAAATTATCTTGATTTGTGGACTTGTGCAGGAAACTTGTCAGCTTGAATTTCTTATTTGAGATACTTTCTCCACTCATCACCTTGGTTCTATAATAAAATCTGACATTTATTTTTATTTTTAAGATAAGTAATGATTAAAAAACTCTCAATTTCTGATGCTCTAAGATATAAAGTTAAGGGCTTTTTGGTCTTTTCCACAAAGTAAAATTCTAAAGAGTACACTGCTTTCATACTCCCTCAAGAGAGAACTTTCTGGCTCTCTCCGATTCTCTCGTGCTGGCTAGTAGCTCATCGGATTTTATACTTGCTAAAATAACTAATTCAATACATTGATGATTGATAGTGTCCTTAATCTTTATCATTTCAATGCTTGAGACCATCTAATTTTAGGTTGTTAGACTTTCTAGGGTTGCTTAGCTGTTTTTTTGGATATGTTCTTCGCTAAGCACTTTCTGGGTTTTGTCTACTGCTCTTTGGATTAGTTCTTCGTTTTTGTAATTTTGATGGATATTATGATTAGCCGTTTGAGGACAAATTAGGGATTCTATGTTGATAATCCTATCCGAGTTCTGTCTTCTTTCTGCCTGTCGCTCCTTTGAAGCTCTCTGTTCTCTAATGTCTTCTTCATGTGCCTCTATCTACTGTGCCTTTCACATCTCTTATACTCTATGGTTGGACTGAATCTATTGTTGATGCCTTTGATGTGCCCAGTTTCATATCTATTGGAAGATTGCCAACAATTTTTGGCATTTCAGATCTTGATTTGCTTCCACTGATTTTTAGTTTTCACTTGTTGTTGTCTCTATTATTGCCCTGTACTTTTTTTTTTATGGTGCCCTTGTCTCTATTATTCAAGATGTTCCGTGACCCTCAGTGAACTTTTTTCGTCTTTAGCTTCTTATTTGAAACCAAGCTTTAGGGTTCGTTCGGCGTGCACAAAAAATGAGATTATTTGGTAGATTATTGTGCCTAGATTATTTTGGGAGATTATTTTGACCCAAAAAATACCCAGTACAAAGAGATTATTGGAATTATTGGTAGATTATTGAAAATTTTCATCCCTCACAATAATCTCAATGTTCCACCAAACGGAAATGAGTGAGGAATTACACACTATGATGCTCATGTTCATATGATATATCATTCTAATAGTTAATATGCTGGCTAAAGTTTTGTTAAGTTATTGAGATTAACTAAGAAATTATAATTAAGTGCACTTTTTTTTTCACTCACCCTCCTAATTTTTTTTTTAACATTTACAAGGGATGAATCAAATGCAGCAACTAGATTGTTCAAAAAAATTATATGCGACTAGGTGCAATAAGGTATTCAACTATTTCTCATTTTAAAAATATAACTTTCGCTTGTGCTTTCATTTTAGTATCTAATGATTTAATTAGACTTAGACCTCATTCTTCGATAAATAATTTTGGACAAAAATGTAACCTATCCTTACGCATAATACTAATTTCTTGATAATTTATAAGCAAATATAATTCAAATATTTCAAAACTATAACATATTAACCCTAAAATATCACTCTCAAACTGCAATATAAGACAAAGAAAGAAGTAGATTTGAATATGAAGAAAAACATTTATAGTGAATGACTTGATGGTGCCCATGTATAACCAAGACCATCACCGGGAAATAACACGAGGCCATTGCAAGGATAACTATGATATTGCGATTCAATAATGTTGGTTGTCGAGTTGATTTTAAAATTTATGGTAAATTTTTGAAGAAAAATACATTTTAAAAATGTGATCCAAGTTTACGGGTTTTCATAGGTAAACCACAAACAACCTATGTCTCCTAAATGGTATCTTCCTCTGCATTTCAAGACATGAGTGTCTCTAGTTTGTATTCTAAACAAATCTATGGGTTCTTCTCAGATACATCAATCTCTGCATTTCAAGATGCTTGTTTAATGAATGTAAAGTGTCTGATTACTATGAGTTTGTGAATGATTTGCAACCTTTATTGGTTCCCAATAACAAAAATGTGTCTCTAGTTTGTGTTCTAATCATATTTCCTCTTTGGGTTGGCATCAATCCTAGCATCTAGGAATGGAAATGGGTCGGTTTATGGGTGGAAGTTCCACTTCCACCAACCACCCATCTTACTTGAACTCTCACCCACCCCGCCCACCACCCACCTAACACTTACCCGTCACCCATCCACCCATCACCCACCGGGTGTTCGGGTGGTTCGGGTGAAATATCCGGGTGTGTATTGTGTAGTATATCTTTCAGTTTTAAACATTTACATGTATAAAGTAAATTTATATTGAAAAGTAACACAAATATAAATTTACTAAATTACGGAACATTATCCAACATTACAAACCAACATGAAAAATGAATTCCAATTAGTACAAAACTATGCAAATAAACGCAATATTTTTGCATACAATAAACGTAAATCAACATATACTACAATCAAACTCCTTAGATCTCATATTTACAAAGATAAAGTGTCTCCTACAATCTTCTGTAAACAAAATGGTAAAATGTCAACTAGTATTGACCATCGATCTGTCTAATCTCATATTCTAGAAGGTTTGAAAATTTCGGACTGGTATCATATAGAGAGACAATACGCACAAGCTCCAGCAAAATGTAATGGAACCCATGATTAACTAATGGCACAACTTTCAAATAAGTTGCCTTAATCCAAAATTCTGAAACTAAAACAGTAATTCAAACACATTGTAGAACTAAGATGTATGAATCTTATAATTGACTGAACAAATGAAGTGAGTGTTGTGTTGAAGGGAGTGCTTGGCTCTATAATTGAATATAGATATGAGGAGAAGATGGAGAGAAGACACTAGTGAAGATTAATTACCTGTTGAGAGAATCAAGCGAGCATTGCGCTGAAGTGAGTGACCGAACAGGAGAGGGAGCGTGTGGCTCACCGGCGGCAAACTGAGGTTGTGCGGTATGACAATTTGGCGGAGGACCGAAGGTTTTAGCGAGTCTAGCTACTAGAGAATTAGCGATCGCTATAAAAAATTCAGATTGGGGAAGGGGTAAGGTGAATGGTGACGCGAATGCACTCTTGATAATTTAGGGGTTTTATATTTTTAATAATTTATTTGGGTAGAATTTAGGGTTTTTTATTTTAATTTTTTAAATAATTTATACGGTTGATTCGGGAAGGGTGGGGCGGGTGGTGGATGGTTGTACCTACACCCATACCCACCCCACCACCCGTCAATTCCACCCATCAACCGCCCACCACCCGGAATTCTTCGGGTTTTCACCCACGAATTCGGGTCGGTTGACCGGTTGGATCGGGTGTTTGTGCACCAATTTTCATCCCTACTAGCATCCACAACAAAGATGGACAAAAATCGATAAAAAAAAACAATTTAGAAGCATTTATAAATTTAGATTTGAACGTTTATCTGCTTAGTTTGTCCATTAGGACAAAACATGGAAATGAAAGTTTCACGTTGGTAGCCCACGTGAAAATACAGTTTCACACCATGACCCAATGTGAAGATCACTATATTTCCATGCCACGTGAAAATACAGTCACACCATGACCCAATGTGAAGACTATATTTCCACGCCAAGCCCAACGTAAAAAATGTATTTCCACGCCATGTCTAAATGTGTGAAGTCATATCAACCTATACTTTATAACCGGATTCCGTGGTATATAGTTCATTTTCTTTACTGATGTCAGTTTGTAACACGGTTCTAACTTCTACTTACACCGTAGTATAATGTTGGGTAAAATGGAATAGTGGGATGTTATTGTACAGATGGGCATAATCAGGGATCTTATTGTACTAATGTCCGATTGCTATTCGTACCACACGTTTCATGCTATGCGTATCACATTTACTCTTACGCATCCCGGACGCGGAGCGTTAAGGTCAATCAGAGGTATGCGTAGGCGTAAACGCTTGTTTTTTTTTTAAAAAAATATTTATTTGAGCGCCGGCCGACTCTTGGCGTCTGCGCTCAAAACCTAAATCAGGTTAAAACACCGGTGTTTTCAATGTATAGCATGGAAATCTCGTTAAAATATAGGGTTTTGGGCGCCTGCCCATAAGCCGGCGCTCATATATTTTTTTTTTACTTTTACTGCGGCTCCGCAATGCGTAGTCGGACAATTGGTATGAATAGCATATTTCAGGTGGTACGGATAGCAATAACCTACTAATGAGATAATATATTTTACAGTCAATAACTAATGTTTTTACCTTTAGTTTTAATTAAGAAGATTAACGGGTCTAGTTTGTACTATACAAAAAAGACAAAAAGGTTGGGCATCGGGAACCAATAAATGTTGCAAATCATTCACAAACTTATACTGCAAATCATTCACAAACTCATAGTAATCATTCACAAATTTCAGATCTCACTTTTTAACAATAGGCAGCGGTTTGTAGATATTTGGCAGCGATTTAGGATATCTAAGAAAACGATTTGAAAGTGTTTTGGCAGCGGTTTGGTAATATTTACAAATCGATTTGGACTTATTTTTGGCAACGGTTTAGTATATTAAATTAATAGGCATGCCAACTATTTTATTTCATTTTTACCTGTTTTATAAATTAGCATTTTAGCTATTTTATTACTGAATATATGTTATAAATTTACAATAACATATAAATATCATACTTTCCTATCGTAAAACACCATTCATCATTCATTACATTTCTAAAAAAAAACTTTGAAATGCTTAACATCCTTACAAAGTAAACCATCATTACAATACCAAACTAGGTTGCAACCTATACAAAAGGGACTAAATGTTGTTGCCCGTAAAATCAACTTGTTAGTCCTAGTCCTAGCTTTAGAAGAAAGTCACCTGTACAAGAAATCAACACACCAAACACTTATTATACATCCAAAGTGAAGTAATGGATCAAACTATAATCCATGACAACAAGCTATACATGCAACAAGATGGTCTTTCAAGTTCACTCCTGCTCCTTTGCATTGTTTGCACTGCACTACACCTTGTGCAACAATCCACAAACTTTACACTTTACTCAAATCTTGATTCTATATCTTTTCAACTATATTTTCTATTTCAGATTCATACTCCTCCTATGTTAAATAATAATCAAAGAAGATATGAAAACACATACAAGTCCTGCAATATCATCTAGAATAGTACTAAGATTACTTATGGATTCAAAGAAGATCAATCAACTCACAGAATTATCTTCAACAAAAAGCTATGTAACTTACTTTATTGCTCCAATTTTATATCATTCTATACATGATAAATAATAATCAAGTAATCAACCACCAAATTTGCATCAAAAGCAATTATAAAGCATGAGTTATATCATCCACCCATCAATTCACCTTTTTCACAACCATAAAATAAAGATCACATAATCAAAAAGTAAAAAAAATTAAGAAAAGAAAGGAAAAGAGGACTAACTTGTAATAAGTCGTGTGAAAAGGTTGTAAGTTTCATTCAAGGATAGCGCATTACTCTTGGCCAGACCTGGATTACAATATACAAAAAAATTTTAGTAGAAATAGATGAATCAACTATTAATTCTTACAATTATCTAGAAGAAAAGGACAACATCATACATGTTATGAGAGCTAGATGCATCTTCTTGGTTTGTTGGGAAGTCGGAAAACACACAATATCTAACCCGGAATTAGCTTCTCGTATCATTGACAAAACAGAAGTCATTGTTTGCTCGATCTTTTTGTCAAACTCTTGTCTAAGGCCCACTAAGAACTCCGGAGGAAGTACAAATGGGGCTTTCACACCCTTACTCTTCAAGCTTGAGCTTGTCACACCTATTCCGTGCAGACGCAATTGTAGGGCTCTCCGCTACATAAATTGTAGTAACTATTTCAAAGTTACCACTCATTTTATGTACGACATATTTTGTGCTAATGGCAATACAAAACAAAAATGCATGTTAACTTCACGCTTCTTTTTTTTGCTAATTGCGATCACATACATAATACAAACCAAGTATATGAACTAAACTAAGTGCATAGCATCTCAAAAGGAATCATGGTTTAAGGATCAATTGTGTCATGTATATGAGATGCATTGATTACACTACAGAAAAACTATAGACCTGGGGTTGTTATAAGTCCATTAACTATTTTGTTAAATTCAAGAAAGTAACAAAAAAACGTGTTTCCCTTCTAGAACTAGTCTAGAAGGCCATCTAGAAGCTACAAAAGTGCCCCTTCGTCCCGTATTTGTCCAGCATCTTTGGAATATTGACCACAAATGAAGTGCATATACCAAAGAATAAGATATAAATCAAACTAAGGAAAATAGAGTAATATAAGTTGATACCCATTGCTTATAAGAAAGGGTTGTCAGAATAAGATATAAATCAAATCAAAGATCATATTCTACTAGCAGTCTAGAATAGTAGATCACCATTCTGATTTCAAATCACTCACCAATTGCACTTTTTCAGGCTTGTGAATGTCAGATCCTCATCGAACTCCAGGTTTACTGTCAGCACTTGCTTTTGTGTTAGTTGAGAATAAACTTTCAAGTTCTGTCAGGGCCCCTACACAAAAAACCAGCATTAAGTACATCATGTACACAAAAATATAGAAAAATATATAATTAAAAGCACAACCACCAAATATTCAATAAAAGGGGATCCAATGTTCTATGAACACCAAAAGCTGTTTTCCTAGGTATAAAATTAAGCAACAACTAATATATATGTCACCAAAAGGGAAACTTTTTACTGCAAAGAATTATTTAGACAGAGGGTAATTGATAGGAGATGATATTGTGAGCATACCCTGATTGAATTTCCTGCTTTTGAGCATCAACCCAGACTCCCTCGCACTGCCCGATCGAGTAACTTTTGCCCAGTGTAAACTCAAAAACTGGACAAAAAAATTGGACAAAAACTCAAAAACTGGACAGAAATAAAATCTGTAAACTCAGAAATTTGTAAACTCAAACAACAGCTAGACAAAAATTCAGTTCAGAAATAAAATTGGACAAAAACTTAAAAACTTAGCAAAAACTCAAATATAGTTCATATTACACCATACTTCCAAAAAATAATATTTCTAGTCAATTTCATCCAAAACAAAGTCGAATAGATCAACTATTCCAACTGTGTATCAACATCAACATCATTAGCATCGAACTTCTTCATACGAGACCGATCCTTCCAATACATGTCAGCAAATCCATCTATCCCTTCATCCTTAGCATTAGAATAATCTTTAGGAAGATCTTCGACAACATAACACCATTGATAAAATATCCTCTATATCGTTTGACAAATAATGAAGGTCCGACAAATAACCAATGAATCCAATTTGGAATTTCCAGCCCTCGTGCAAGCTCAGACTCAACCCTCTCTCTAAACCAATGGACAAAATCCTTATAATGAATTTGTGCATTATCCCACTTTCTTTTCCATTTGTTGTTAACATGTTTCTCATGAACACTAGATTAACACACAAATTAAAAAAATTAATTAGTTAAGTAAACCCCAAAAAAAAGTATGTAACCAAAATATATTAATTACATTACCTGATATATCTATCTACTTCTTCTTTGAGACAATTGAACAAAATATATAGATGTGCTTGAGCCCACTTTGAATCATCAATTTTGTAACGAACATCATGTATCCCTTTCTTTCCTCTTCCTGTTATAGGACGACCCGCCTTTGGAAATATATTTATGGAGCTGTTACTATCAATACGCTCATCCATAACAGAAGACTCATGATGAAGATATCTTGCACAAAAGGAAGTACACTAATCAACCAAGTACCCTTCTGCCATTGATCCTTCGAGACGACTCTTATTTCTAACATAGGACTTCAACTTTCGAAGATCTCTTTCAATTGGATACATCCATCTCTCATGCACAGGTCCCCGAGTCTAATCTCTTCAACTAAGTGCACGGGCAAATGGACCATAATGTAAAAAAAAGAAGGGGGAAAATCTTTTCAAATTGACAAAGAACTTCGGTAATCTCCGATTGTAGATAACCAAGATCTTTAGGGTCAATAACTTTGCTGCATATAGCCTTGAAAAAAACACTCAATCTAATCAAAGGAAGAGCAACATCCATAGGGAGACACGCCTTTGTAGCAATTGGAAGCAAGTATTGCATTAGGAAGTGAGCATCATGACTCTTATACCCTATAATTTTCATTTGCTGGACATGGACACACCTTGCAATGTTAGAATCACACCCTTGTGGTACCTTGGCATTCTTTATGACACTACAAAATCTGTGTTTCTCGTTTGTGGTCATCCAAAAGCGTGCCTTTGCAATTTCAACCACCTCACCATCATCAAAAAGTTTAGGTGGAAGATCCTCCATCATATCAAGTTCCACTAAATCCATTCGAGCTTTCACATGATCCTTAGTTTTTTCAGGAATATCTAACAAAGTCCTGATCAGATTATCACATATGTTTTTCTCTATATGCTTTACATCAAGACAATGTCGAATTTCTATATCCTTCCACTAAGGAAGATCAAAAAATATTGACATCTTTTTCCAAGGGCAAGTGTCCTTCACTTTCTTCTTCTTCCTCCTTCTGATCTTCCCCTCATTTGGTTTTTTCTTTCCAAACTCATTCTTAAAACCAGCCAGTAATTCCAAAGTTTCACTTCCTGTCAAGCGGACCGGAGCAATTTCATCATCAACCTTAACATTATCAAGCCAATATGGATGATTCTTTCGCACAAATCTACTATGACGCATATAACACATTTTTCTACTATGTTTCAAATATTGCGAGCGAGTCTCATAATGACACGAAGAACATGCCAATTTTCCTTTTGTGCTCCATCCAGACAACATTGCCAAACCGGGAAAGTCACTTATGGTCGTCATCAAGGCTGCACGCAAGGTAAACATTTGGTTGCTCGAAGCATCGTATGTTTCAATACCTGACACATATAACTCTTTCAAATCCTTGAAGAGAGGTTGCATGTACACATCAATGTTATTTCCTGGTGATGAAGGGCCCGGGATAATCAATGCCAACATAAGAAATTCGGACTTCATAGACATCCAAGGTGGTAAGTTGTAAGTGGTTAGTATAACTGGCCATGTACTGTGCACAATACTCATCGAGTTAAAGGGGCTAAATCCATCACTAGCTAAACTCAATCTCACATTCCGAGGATCCTCAGCAAACGACGGATACTTCACATCGAAGTTCTTCCAAGCATCGCCATCAACAGGATGCCTCAAAAGTCCATCCTTTAGACGCCCATTTTCATGCCATGTCATGTTTTGTGCAATCTCCCGAGACATAAACAATCTTTGCAGCCTTTTCTTGATTGGGAAGTACCTCAAAACTTTAGCAGAAATTTGACGAACCTTACCAATCTCCTCATTTTTACTTTCTAACTTCCACCGAGAAGTCTTACAAACATGACAGGATGTTGCTTCGGCATTCTCTTCCCAATACAACATGCAATCGTTAGGACATGCATCTATCTTGATATAATTAAGCCCTAAGACCTTGATGATCTTCTTGGCTTCATTATAAGATCCAGGAAATTTTGCATCAGGTTGCATAACTTTCAGAACTTTTAGCAAATCAGTAAAGGCGCCATTGCTCAACTTATGGTCTCGCTTGAGAATAAATAATCGAATTATGAAGGAAATCTTGGAAAAAGTTTTGCAGCCAGGATACAACTCTACTTTTCCATCTTCTACCAACTTGTAAAAATCTTTTACCTCTTCATTTGGACCAGTATTGAGTGTGTCATGGAGCAAATCATTGATGTTATCAATGAATCCATTCATCTCACCCCCACCCCATCACTGTCAGCTCTTTGTGTTTGTTCCTCATCCCCAAGTAGTCGGTGAAATCCCTTTGCAATCATGTGATCTTTGACAATGTCACTTTGTAACCATTGTCGACGGTAACACACTTTACAAGGGCAACAAATTTCATCTCCACGTGCTTCATTTGCAAATGCTTTTTCAATATACTCATCTACCCCTTTTGAATATTCTTGACTCCATCTAGGTAACATCCACCACTTCGAGCTAGTATTATCCATTCCTAAAGTTGTTTAACCACTATAAAATTAACCTTAAAAGACTGAAATTTACTTTAAGAAAATTGCAAACAAATAAACAAGTAAGCGTCCTAGTGAACACTATAAAATTTAACCTTAAGAAAGTTTGCAAAAAGTACTTATTATAGTACATATATGAATACTCAAAAGAATTTTAGAAATTTCTGTAGAAGTTGCAACTAGTGATTCCAGAATATCGAGATGCCAAACAATTATTGATGTATGTTAAGACAAAGAGCTTGATGCGTGCTAAATTTGTGTTTGACTATGTAATAAGTAGAAGAGTTCATATTATTGACACATATAACATAACAGATGTTGATGTGTGCTAAATTTAATACAAAGTTCAAGTTTTTTAACGAAAACAAACCTGTTGTATGCTAAGACAAAGAGGAAGTGTGAGCTTGCAAAGGAGTACAATCACGCCAAACTTTGTAAGTTTGATTCCACTAGCAAAACAAAGAGGAAATAAATGACACAGAAGAAATACTTATCATCGCATCAAGCCAATTATAGATAATGCGACATAATCTATTAAAGAAGTATGAACCGGAAGTAAAAGATGAACAAAGAAAATTAAAAGAAAAGAAAACATTGGAAATTCTATTGTGTAAGTTTTTCTCACTACACAGTTTGATTCTCGTTGTTAAGAAAGAAAGTGTATCTGCCATATAACCTATTGACAATGAAGAAGTGCATATTACAAAATATAAGTGAAATGAAGAAGCCCTAACATGGATTTGACACTGTTCATGATCACTTGATGCAATCCTTAAGAACACCGGAGCACAAAAGGGCATGGAGACGAGGTTGCCCTCAGGTCGGCGGCCATCGAGAAACTGCTTACCTACAACATACTCAGAATTGGGCTTATGAAGTCTTTTGAAGAAAGGGAACAATTCCAACGTGACAATTTATAAGGAAGTTGATGCCAGAAGACTGGATATGGATGACAAGATTCAGTTCATCGACAAAATCTTTAAGGTTGTTGAAGAGGATAATGAGAAATTCTTGAAGATACTCAAGGACAGAATTGATAGGTAATATTTGCATCTTATTTTGACTTATATATATATATATATATATATATATATATATATATATAAATCATTGATATATGTATATGATGTTATTGTAGGGCCAGAACTCAACTACCTACAGTAGAAGTAAGATTTGAGTATCTAAATGTTGAAACAGATTGCTACATTGGCAGTAGAGCTCTTCCTACTCTAGTTAATTCCCCCCGAAATCTAGTTGAATCCGTTCTTGGAACAATTGGTATCGGTTTAGCTGCGAGAGCAGGATTTAAGATTATCAAGGATGTTTCCGGAATCATTAAGCCGTCAAGGTACATCTTTACTTTTTTTATAAAAAAGAAAAAGATGATGAATAAGTGAGTTGATTGTGAATACAGAATGACACTTCTTCTGGCGCCACCTTCTTGTGAGAAGACTACTTTGTTATTGGCACTTGCAGGGAGGTTGGATCATACTCTAAAAGTAATAAAAAATGATTTCCTGGTGACCTAGGGGAATTTGGTGAAGCAAAAATCGCAGATTCACCCAAGGAAGTCTTGGCTACAAACTTGTATGATTAAACTTGAAAGTAGTTGTGCACGAATGAAATGCGCCCTTGTTGACAAAAATGACTTGCACGTGTTTTTTCTTTCAAGGAAAAAAAAAAAATTGAGATATTGATCTTTTGTAGTAGTGATTTGCATTGTAAACTAGATTTACAAATTAATTCAAGAGTTTTTTGCTTTTGATGTCCTTCAAGTTTGAACTTTTTCTCTTAATATCAACAAGTTTTTAAAATTTCCTCTTAGGGTGTGTTTGGTTGGAGATTAAAGGAGGTTCATTTAGATTAAAAGTTAGTACATTAAATTTGTGTAAGTGTTTGGATGAAGATGGAGATTAAAAATGGTAAAAAAATAACCTCATATGACCAAGGTTAAAGGAGATTATTCTTCAACCATTAATTAGGATTCCACTCATGTCCCCTATTTAAGGTTAAAATAAGGATAAATTTGTATCAATTAAACCCATTAAAAAATCTTCAACCAAACAACTTGATATAAATTATTTTATATCAAATAATCCATAATAAATCTCATATAAAATTTAACCCCTTTTAAATCCCATCTACATTAATCTTCAAAATAACCTTCATCTCCAACCAAACACACCCTTAGTATCCTCATGGTTTAATTTATTTTCTCCTTATACCCATTCTTTATATATTGCATTAAAAATTAAATTATAAAATATATATAAAAAATAAATTAAAAACTAATTATGAGTACATTAAAATTTAAAATAATTACTTGTATAATAGAATTATTTTTATATACATTTTTTTAAATTAGAAAAATCTAGAAAAGTTAATTTAAATGTAATATTTGTTTTTTGGATTAAAATAAAAATTCTATAGTTTTATTAAATGTCAAATTAAAATAAAATACAGAAAATAAATTCAAAAATAATTCAAAAATTACTAAAAATTTAATGTACTTTAATTTTAAAGGGCTAATTAGGTAAGTAGGCTTTTTTTTATTTATAACTAGTAAGTAGGCTTTTTTGTATTTTTTGTTAAGTAACTACACCCCTCTTTTTTTTTTAACCGTTCAAATCCTTCCTAACCCTAACTCCTCTCCTCTCTTCCCTCTCTGGTAGCCGCAAATCGCAAGCATACTTGTCGATCTCTCCATCTCCAATTTTGGCCACCGGAAACCGCCATGTATTCCCTCTACAACGCCGCCACCAGGAAATGTCGTCACCGAAGGAGCCTCGCCGCAAGCTAGTCTCTCCCTTGCGCCACCGCCTTCGTCTCGCCGTCGTCACCATTGAAGCCATCGAGACGGCCCTCACCGCCGGAGCTCCTGGGCATCTCCCCTACGCATCTATCAACTTGATAGCCAAAACTGTGAGTTGGAGTATGATGCTGTTGTGCACGTTATATGAGTTAGAGTAGATGTTATCCCTTAGCATATAGCACAGCATTGAACTTCATACTCAGATTCCTCCATTTAATGTTCTAGTTTCTATTCAATAGAAGTTTAAGCAACTTAAAATAACATTCTCATTTGGTTTTATCCCCAATTACCTAAATCTCATCTTGTGTATTACCTTTTGTTGAGTCAAAGCATATGGAAACCATATCATTATCCTGGTGGAGTAATTTAAACTTGATACTGAAGTTAGGGACCAAACATGTAAGCCTAGTTGAATTTGAAGTTGTGTTTGCCCAAAAGGCCTTAATGTTAAGATTGACTTATGGTATGCGATTTTGCGACTTTTTAGGTATGTCATTTTTCTGGTATGCCATGTTTCTGGTATGCCATTTTTATGGTATGTGATTTTTCTAGTATGCGATTTTTCTGGTATGTGATTTTTCCGGTCTGCGATTTTTCCGGTATGCCATTTTTCTAGTATGCCGATTTTTCTGGTATGCGATTTTTTTGGTATGCGATTTTTTTGGTATGATTTTTTTTACGAATTTCTGGTATGTAAATTTCTGGTAGGAAAATTTCTGGTATGTAAATTTCTGGTATGAAAATTTAGTTTCTGGTATGTAAATTTCTGGTAAGAAAAATAATCGTTCCAGAAAATAATAAATAAAATAAAAAAGGGGAAAAATTAAAAATAAAAAAATAAATTTATTGATTAGAAATTAAAACTTATATTTACATAACTACTAACAAATATCTATTATTCTTTTTATTTATATAGAGAGGTTAATTAATTTTACCTACCATTAAATGAAAGTGGTAAAAAATTTGGGGTACATTTACTAAAACATAAACTAGAAAAGGCCTAGTATGTCAAATTCTCCCAATTTTAAATAAGGGTACATAATTAGTTTTAAAACTTATTATGACCACATTAAATTTTAAACTTATTAATTTTATATAATACTAAGTAATGGTTATAGAAGTATTTTTTATGTTTTATATTTTATATTTTTTTAATTTTAAAGTTCTAGAAAAATATAATTAAAAATAATTATGTACCCTTATTTACAATAAAGTATATTAAAATAGAGTTATTTATGTCTTTTTGCACCATCATTCTTATCCTTCCCTTTACCTTTTTGGGCATATATCATGACTTATTGGCATATTTTCTCCCCTTTTGTGTTTTGGAGATCTACCAACTATAGACATCTAGGAGTTTACGGAGCTAGAATAGAGTTATTTACGATAGAATGACCTCAAGCACACTAAGACTCTATGTGCGGTTGATAGCATGAATTATAGTCTATATTTTGGGGTTTGTTTGGACGTTTTATCTTTCATAATCTGCATGTTTGTATGTACATTATGTGATTTTACTACCATTTCATCTACCTTTGCGAGAATCGAGGTCTACACCTAGTTTTGTTGTAATTGCAGGTAATATGGTACGTTTTGCATCAAAAAGGAGCAAAAGGAGTCATGAGTCATTTGGAGCTACATCCAGAGAGCATAGCCATGGATTAAAGATTTACTTTGGAGCAGATTCGAGAGATTTCACATTCTGTTGTGAATCACCTCGGTTGACCAGAGATTCATCTCGACCGAGGTGATCCAGAGACGCCGACTCGACCGAGGCGAACACCTAGGACGCGGCGAGAATATTTTATTCTTGGATGAGATCTTTTAAATTTGGAAAGTGATCTTATATTTTTGGGCTTGACTCCTGGAAGGAAGGAGATATGCAGAATCATATATTTTACCTATATTTATGGGAAAATATCTTTTTAAGATTTATTATCTTTGGAGGGTTATTTTCCTATAAAAAGGGTTGGATTTCCACAATTCCAACATCTCGCATACAGCCCGCTTACACCGAAAATACGCAGCAACAACAACATACTCCGATTGGAGAGATTCGAAGAACCTTTTTGAAGGTTGAAGGAAGATTGAAGTCTATAGCTTTTTGGAGGGTTTTGTAAGATTGTCTTTAATTCCCTCATTTGTTGTCTTGTCTTTTTGGATTGCTATCCAAGGAACGCTTTGTTGTGATATTTGATTAAGTTATTGAAGTATTTTCCTTAAATTCTTCTTTGTTCAAATATTCACCTTCTTCCCATATATTTAATACTTTCATAATGATGATGAGTGGCTAATTTCCTTGTGTGATTCTAGGGTGATTGGCTGAAGGTTGTGGGAAAAACAATGATAGAATAATCTTAGATTCCAGTAGGATCCTGAAAGTTCGAGTCTTTAACCTTAACCCTAAGCATCTCGTTCGGTTGATGAACATCTCGGCCGGGGTAGAATTCTTCTGTCCGAGGTGACTTATCCGATCCTAAATAGAAAGTTAAGTGTTAGAGTTTGTCAAATCCTATTCTTATTACACCTTTCTGGTTCAATGCAAGCTTAGGATGAGACTTACCCGGTAATTCCTTAGTTTGTGTATTAACGATCATAAGTGTAGGTAATAAAGGTTATCCTTTATTGGGGTTTGAGTGTGCTTCCATCCCATCTTTGTGAGTTAGCCTGAGACTTACCCGGTAAAGGTTGATTCTATTCCCTTAGATGGTGTGTTAGTTTGAGATTATAGTTCTTTATCTTGATTCCTTGAGACTTACCCGGTAATAGGAGTTACAGTTTAGGATTAGTGAATAGTGAGACTTACCCGGTGATCTATTCTACTTTAGTAACGCCTTCCCCACGCAAAAATCTCAGCTTTATCCGCTTATCTTTAGATCTTGAGTTGGAACCACAACTAGATGCTTTAATCCCTAGAATTGCATGTTTGCTTTATTGACTTCTTATTCATCTTTGATTGTGTTAATTGCTCTCGTGGTTAGTATTGACATAAGCATACCGTTATTGACTTTGTTTCACCGAGTCCCTGTGATCGACCCCTGGAATTTTCTTGCTTTTACTACGATTGACCCGTACACTACGGGTTCGCATCCTTGTTTTAAGCTTAAGTCTAGGGTTATAAATTTAAAGCTTGCACACACCGTTTGGAGCGAACAAGTTTTTGGCGCCGTTGCCGGGGACTTGGTCTAGACCGAGCCGGTACGGTTTACTCTTGGGGCGCTTGCCCCGTTTCATCTAATCACTCTACTTGAGAGATTTTTGCAGGTTCTTTCTTAGGTATATGCAAAGAACCCGCACTGGGAAGGAAATCGTTCCTTACGATCCCGAGCCAGAAAAGACATACAAGCGACGCTTAAGAGAAGCGAAGATGGCCCAACAAGACGATCGCGATCTTGCGGCCCAATTGAAAGAGGCGCTAGAGCTGCTACGCCTCAGCAAGGAAGAACTCAGGCAAGAGAAAGAAGAGAATCGCACCAGGACTGCAGCAATCGAAGCTGAGATAACAGTCATACGAGACTAGATTCTACTTCGACCGAGGGAAGATCCTCCTGTTGATCCTCGACCGATGCAGAATCCAGTGGCTGATCTTCGACCGAGGCAGATTCCAGTACCTGACGCCCCGACCGATGTACTTCCACCTCGGATGCCAGTCCGAGATGTTCTTCTTGCAGGAATCCCACAAACCCTAGGTCAAAGGATGGACCCTAATCAACAGCTGAGGCGTCCAGGGGTGAACCTAGGAGATCCAGCGGATCATGACTACGAACTTCGACCGCAAGTTCTATCCATGATTCGCCAATGCCAATTCGGAGGGCTAGAGAAGGAGTCACCGCATCAACATCTTCAAAACTACGAGATCTTGATGGAAACCTTGCGACCTTCCAGAATTGAAAATAATAACTACAAGCTAAGACCTTTTTACTTTTCTTTAAAAGATAGAGCTCTTACTTGGTATCAATCTCTTCCTCCAGGAAAAATTAGCACATGGGAGGAGATGACTACGGAATTCTTGACCAAATTCTTTCCCCCCCTCAAAGACCGCCGAAATGAGAGGGAAGATCAATGCTTTCATTATGAAGGACAGGGAGAGCTTGTCCAAATCTTGGGAGCGGTTCAAGGATATCCTTTTGGATTGCCCACATCATGGGATTCCAAAGATCGAGTTGTTGGAGATCTACTTCAAAGGGCTGGACGGAAGCACCCAGTTCAACCTCCAACTACTCTCCGCCGGCACCTTCATGGACATGGCGATTGATGAGGCTTGGGACTTCATTGAGAAGCAAGCCTTGCACATGGAAAAATATACCCACCAAGGAGCTGAAGGTGGAGTTAAAAGAGTCAACTTTCAAGAGACTCAATCCAACAACAATCAACTCACGTCTTTGACAAATGACGTGAAGCAATTGAAGGAACTCTTGATGGCTCAAACTAAGAAGGAAGAGCAAGGGCAAAGGAACAACAACAACAACGGGTACCGTAACAACAACAACGGTCCCCGAAACAACAACTACAACAACAACAATAGAGGATCCAATAGCAACAACTGGAGGGCGAATAACCAAAATCACGGTAACAATCATTCGAACTCCAACTCTAACGATTCCTCTAACCCTTTCCTCTCTTCCCCTTCTTCTTCTTCTACTCCATTAAAGAGCCAAGGGCAAGGATCAAGTTCGTCTCAACCGGAAAAGAAAGACGCGGTTTTGGAGGCAATCTTGATCAAGCTTAGCGCTATGGAGAATTCTATGACTTCATTTTCGAGGGCCCAAAAGTCCTTCGAACAACAACTTGCTAATAGGGCGAATGAAGCGCCAAGAGATCCAGGGAAGCTTCCAGCAAAGACGGAAAGCAACCCTAAAGGCAAGTGCATGGCCATAACGACGAGGAGTGGACTCAAAACTACAGATCCAGTACCTCGCTCGACGCAGATCACCTCGGTCCAGATCCAGTCGAAGAACACCTCGACCGAGATGCCAACCGAGGCGGAGCAACAGAAAGCAGGAGGGACGACTGAAACTTATACTCCACCTCCTGCATACAAACCACCACTTCCATTCCCTCAGTCCAGAGCCAGAGCACATCTAGACAAGAACTTTGGTAAGTTTCTTGACTTGATGAATAAGCTACATATTAATATTCCTTTCCTTGATGCTATTTTAGGTATGCCCGCCTATGGAAAATTCTTAAAAGAAATTTTATCAAGGAAGAGGAAGCTGGAGGATGTTGGTGAAGTTAGGATGACATCTAAATCTTCGGAGCTTATCAAGATCATGAAGGAAAAGATGCCACCTAAGTTGAGAGATCCCGACTCATTTTGCATTCCCATTCAAGTTGGGGATGTCACTTGTGAAGCCCTTTGTGATCTAGGAGCCAGCGTGAGCATCATCCCGCTGGAGCTATGCACGAAGATCGGTCTTGGAGAGCCCAAGCCGGTCAAGATTCGACTTTACATGGCGGATCGCTCCATTACCCATCCCGTGGGCATTTTGGAAGACGTTCCGGTCAAGTTAGGTAACTTCTATCTACCCATAGATTTTGTTGTACTTGACATTCCCGCAGATTATCCTGTTCCTATTATTCTCGGGAGGCCATTTCTAGCAACTTCGGGTTGCAACGTGGATTGCAAGAACGCCAAGTTGAAATTCAACGTTGGTGGCGATGAGGTGGAGTTCGCATTACTTGCAGCGATGAAAGGGGAGCAGCTAACTGATGATATCTTCAACATCTACGATGAAGAAGAATCAAGAGAATTGATGAGCTCTATCCTTATTAACGATCCACTCGAAAGAGTTATTAGCTTCAGTTTAATGGAGGAAGGTATAGATGCTTCTTGTGATGCAGATATACGGAGCTTGAAGGCACTGGAAGAGGATCCAGGAGCTAAAACTGAGAAGCTAATCCAGGAGACGAAGATCTCCAGTCTCGGATCCAGTAGCAGTACCTCGACCGAGGCACTTTCTGAACAGAGCGAGGCGACTGAAGAACACCTCGGTCAACGCCTCTGCGCCTCAACCGAGGTCGATGGCGAGACGATTCTAACTGAGAATTCATCGAGTCCAGTTTCTGACACCACTCCACTGGAAAGAGGAAGCAAGGACCCCTCTCAGAAAGCACCTCCAGTTGTGGAACTTAAACAACTCCCTAGTCACTTGAGGTATATCTTTCTTGGACCGGATTCTACTTATCCTGTTATTGTTAGTGCTTCCCTTTCCGAATCTGAATTGTCTAAGTTAATGCATGTCCTGAGAAAGCATCGAAAGGCTATAGGTTATACCACGGATGATCTTATTGGCATTAAACCTTCTTTCTGCATGCATAGAATTCTAATGGAAGATAATCATAAGACTTCACGGGAACCTCAAAGACGGTTAAATCCGATCATGAAAGAGGTTGTGAAGAAGGAAGTTCTTAAGTTGTTGGATGCAGGTATTATTTATCCTATCTCGGACAGCAAGTGGGTTAGCCCGGTGCATGTCATTCCGAAGAAAGGAGGGATGACCGTTGTGACGAATAAGAACAACGAGTTGATCCCAACGAGGACCGTTACGGGCTGGAGAGTTTGCATCGATTATAGGAAGCTGAACACGGCGACTCGGAAGGATCATTTTCCGCTTCCCTTCATCGACCAAATGCTCGAACGATTGGCCCAGCATTCACACTTTTGCTACTTGGACGGCTATAGTGGATTTTTCCAGATCCCTATCCATCCGGATGATCAGGAGAAGACCACTTTCACTTGTCCTTGGGGGAAGTTTGCCTATCGGAGGATGCCATTTGGATTGTGCAATGCACCCGCTACCTTCCAGCGATGCATGATGGCTATCTTTTCCGAGTACATAGAGGATATCATGGAGGTATTCATGGATGATTTTTCTGTATATGGTTCCTCTTTTGATGATTGCCTATCTAACCTTTCTCTAGTGCTTAAAAGATGTGAAGACACTAACCTTGTTCTGAATTGGGAGAAGTGTCATTTTATGGTTAATGAAGGCATTGTGCTAGGACACCTCGTTTCTAATCGAGGTATTGAGGTCGATCGAGCTAAGATCGAGACTATTGAGAAACTCCCTCCTCCTTGTTCTGTTAAAGGTGTGAGGAGTTTTCTCGGGCATGCAGGTTTCTACAGGAGATTCATCAAGGACTTCTCTAAGATTTCTAAACCTCTAACTAACCTCTTGAATAAAGATGTCGTTTTTGAGTTTTCGCAGGAGTGTCTTGATGCTTTTTACAGGATTAAGGAAGCGTTGATCTCCGCTCCCATTATCCAGCCTCCTGATTGGACCTTACCCTTTGAGGTCATGTGTGACGCTAGTGATGTAGCCGTAGGAGCGGTGCTTGGACAGAAGAAGGATGGACGGACCACCGCCATTTATTATGCTAGAAAGACGCTAGATGAAGCACAACGCAACTACGCTACCACCGAGAAGGAGTTATTGGCGGTTGTATATGCTTTCGAGAAGTTTCGTTCCTACCTAGTGGGGGCGAAAGTCATTGTCTACACCGACCATGCAGCCATTCGTTATTTGTTGGCTAAGAAAGATGCCAAGCCGCGCTTTATTCGATGGATTCTCTTGCTTCAAGAGTTTGACCTAGAGATTCGCGATAAGAAGGGATCCGAGAATTCTGTTGCGGATCACCTCAGCCGGCTACCGGAATCTTCCCGCGAGACGGATGACCCGCCCATAAACGATTCATTCCCCGATGAGCACTTACACTTGTTGGAGCGTTTGATGGATTTACTTACTTCACCCCACGATGGAGGTGAAGTATGGGGTGAGGGCACCTCACAACTCGTTTGAGACGCATCATGGTCCAGCTAGCGACCTTAAATCAAGCGCTTCTTGGGAGGCAACCCAAGGTATTGCTTTCTTTTCCCGTTTTCTAGTCTAGCTTAGATAGTTTTTGTTTTTTGCTTTGTTTTGCTTTGTTTTTGGCGTTCTGGACAGACAACAGGGAATATCTAAGGAAGGAGCATAACTGGAAGGACAGAAGTTCGAGATTTTGAGAAGACAGAAGCATCTCGGTTACCGTCAGAGCACCTCAACCGAGTTGATTCTTGAGCAACCGAGGCGACTAGGGTTTTTGCAGAACCACCTCGGTCCGTACCACCTCGGTCCAGTCGAGACCATCTCGACCGAGGTGACAGCAGATCCGGAAACAGTATAAAAAGGGGAAAAATTTATTTTTTACCTTTTTTTACCTTCTTCACCTCGACCGCGGCGGCAGTGCACTTCGCTCTCTCTCGTTCCTTGCTCGTTTTCGAAGATTTCTGCTTCCAAACTACGATTGAAGGGTAGAGGAACCTATTGCAACAACAGATCTGCAAAGAAATCGAACGAATCGACCGAAACGAGGTAAAACAAGTCGAAACCCTAACTCGTTCATTCGCTTCGATTTGGGCTTTGGTCGCCCCTGATTCTTCTGAGAAAAGGCATAAGTACCCCTTAGGAAGAAATTGTAGTGATTTTGGGGGGAAAAGAACTGAATTTCTGAGAATTGGAATCGTGACTGTTGCGCCTCGGTCCGGTCGAACTGCATCTCGACCGAGGTGATTCTTGAGTCTTGTCAGCAACCGAGGCGATCTGACAGTGTTGAGTGAAAATGAGTTCCGATCGTCGCCTAGCCCTCAGAGACAGATCTTCACCTTCCCCTTCTTCCTCTTCTTCCCGTCCTTACCGCCCGGTTATCCACGAGAGATGCCGTGTAGACTATGAGCGGATAGCTAGCCGTCCAGTTATCGTACCACGTTTTCTGGACGTGTCGGCTTTTGATTGCCTAGGGTTAGATGCTGACCTTAGGAGGATGATTGCTACAGTAGGGCTGGATCAGTTTACTGAGATCCGAGCCCCAACTTACTTGGAGCCGACCTTAGAGTTTGTTAGCTCCTTCTCCTACCTCCCCACAGACCAATCTGTGAAGTACCGGTTGATGAACCGGAACTTCATAGTTCCCTTAGAGGTTTGGAGAGAGATTTTCGGCTTCTCTGAGCCCACCGCCACTGATTTCCCCTCCCAATCCGTAGCTAGGGAGTTCTGGGGGCAGATTGCCCATATTACCGAGCACGTAGACAGATGGCGCCCTGGAGATTCCAGGGAGAATGTCATCTTCCATCCAGCCTTCAGACTAGCCCACAAGATCTTCAGCGAGACACTTCTGGCGCGTACTGAGACGCCCCAGAAGATCCGACAGGGCGAGCTCTTCAGCCTCTACTGCATGGTTACAGGAGGTTTCCCAGACTTTGGCTTGCTCTTGGCAGAGGACCTGCACAAGATCAAGGCCAAAGCGAAGGGAGACATTTGCTGCGGAGGTCTGGTCACCCATATCGCTACATATCACGGGATGGACCTCAGCGTATGCACGATGGTGGCGGCTCCGAAGCCGCTGGGATTACAGGAGATGATCACACGGAGGATTTTGGTTCCCCATGGTTTGACCACTCCATACGTCGCTATGCCTTGGGAGCGGACTGCACCACAGGGGATCCGCTGGTCTGCTCAGTTCACAGTCTTTGACCCGCATTACTGGCAGACAGCTTGGGCTCCACTGATGGAGCATCACAGAGAGGCAGCAGCCGCCCCTGCTGAGGAGGAGGAGGATGACAACGACGAGGAGACGATGGATGAGAGAGAGGGTGGTGTCCCGATGGATATAGGGACAGATACTGCAGGGATGAGCGCACCACCGATCATCGATTTGGATGATGAGGAGGAGACGGAGCCCGCACCAGCTGAGACTTTTCCAGTCAGACCTGCTAGACGCAGGAGGCGTGGAGTGAGAGATCGAGCTGCTCACCGACGGATCGATGACCTGACGGATCAGGTTATTGACTTGTATGCTGCATTATCGCTGGATATCCGCGAGATGCAGGAGCGGCAACACTATCAGCACGTCATGGCCCAGCTGCAGTTCGAGCGTGTACCCGTTTGACCCGACACAGTATCCGTACGTGCCACCACCACCACCACCGGATCAGGATTACTGAGGAGCTGCAGGATTTTCTTTATTTTCCTTTATGCAGTTCGGCTATTTATCCGGTGAGTACTCTCATGTTCAAACTTTTATTTGACCCACTGGGACAGTGTGTCTCAAGTATGGGGTATTTGTACTTATCTGACTACGTGATGTATTTATTTCGACTACTTTTGATGTATGACGCACATTACTATTTATCGGATATTTTATATTTATGCTTCACTTCTGCATTTATATGTTTATCTGATATTACATGCATACTTACAGGTTATTTGATTGAGAAAAACGTCGAAAGCGAAAAAAAAAGGTTTTAAAAAAAAAAAAATTTTTTTGACCTCGACCGGGGGAGATTCTGGCAAAACGAGGCATTTCACCTCGGTTGAACCAAGAACACCTCGACCGAGGTGTGTAACAGAAAGTTTTCGAAAACGATTTTGTGCTACTTATCTGGATATGATCTCAGTGAAGATTCTGTTTACCTACTGGTTTTAAATTCTTTATGTGTTTGAAAGGTTTTATAATATGTTTAAGTTGCTAAATGCTTTGTTTGAAATTATTAGCACGTTTAATACTTTGTTTTTATCCAAATTATGTTGAATTTGAAGGTTGACACCGCAGGTTAAGTTCTCTCACTTTCTTCTTGGAAAGACCAAGGCAATTCATTCTCTTCTTCTTCTTCTTCTTGATCATGTTTAGCCCCTCATATACATTTTGCCTCCCTTTACCTATCCGGGAATTTGGAAGCAAGCGAAGTGGTGAAAGCAAGTGGAGTTAAAGTTGAGAAGTGGCTGGAAGTGAAAGTGTTAGAAAGCAGTAATAGGTTTGGGGAAGTCAATCATGAAGATGAGTAACTCGGCACCATTCACATAGCCGGGTGTTTGTGTCTTTCCAAAGTCGGATTGAGCGATATTCCTAACGGGTCATGGTATGTGCATCAAGGGTTTGATGCATCTCGAGAAATTGATGATTGCAGATTTCCTAGGCTTCGGTTATTGTGCACCTCTGACCATGCATCCCAAAAAGTAAAGTAAAAAGAAAAAGTGTGAGATAAGCGAAGCTTATTGGTGGAAGATGTTGCAAGTCGAAGTGAAAGTGAAGTTCATCCTTTTCCCGGATTCTAGCACCACATTATCTTACATACATCCCTACCCTACACGTTTCTTGACCTTTTCTTTTGGGAAGCCCTTGAGACCTTGAGCTTGTTGATTGACTTAGTGGTTTAAATTGGATTATACATGATTAATTTTGATAATTATGATTTATTATGCATTTATGGTTTTATGCAAAGATGAACAACTTTCCTATATTTATAAAATGTTTTGAGCATATTAAGTTTTTAAATTCCAGGAAGTACTCTCTTAGAGTGATCTATGATAGTTGCACACCATAAAATGTTTTTGAAAGACTTTTCATTGATTTTATTGACTTATAATCCATTCTATCTTGTCTTCTATATGCGGAACTTGCTTGGGGACAAGCAAGGGCTAAGTATGGGGTATTTTGATAGCATGAATTATAGTCTATATTTTGGGGTTTGTTTGGACGTTTTATCTTTCATAATCTGCATGTTTGTATGTACATTATGTGATTTTACTACCATTTCATCTACCTTTGCGAGAATCGAGGTCTACACCTAGTTTTGTTGTAATTGCAGGTAATATGGTACGTTTTGCATCAAAAAGGAGCAAAAGGAGTCATGAGTCATTTGGAGCTACATCCAGAGAGCATAGCCATGAATTAAAGATTTACTTTGGAGCAGATTCGAGAGATTTCACATTCTGTTGTGAATCACCTCGGTTGACCAGAGATTCATCTCGACCGAGGTGATCCAGAGACGCCGACTCGACCGAGGCGAACACCTAGGACGCGGCGAGAATATTTTATTCTTGGATGAGATCTTTTAAATTTGGAAAGTGATCTTATATTTTTGGGCTTGACTCCTGGAAGGAAGGAGATATGCGGAATCATATATTTTACCTATATTTATGGAAAAATATCTTTTTAAGATTTATTATCTTTGGAGGATTATATTCCTATAAAAAGGGTTGGATTTCCACAATTCCAACATCTCGCATACAACCCGCTTACACCGAAAATACGCAGCAACAGCAGCTTACTCCGATTGGAGAGATTCGAAGAACCTTTTTGAAGGTTGAAGGAAGATTGAAGTCTATAGCTTTTATAGCTTTTTGGAGGGTTTTGTAAGATTGCCTTTAATTCCCTCATTTGTTGTCTTGTCTTTTTGGATTGCTATCCAAGGAACGCTTTGTTGTGATATTTGATTAAGTTATTGAAGTATTTTCCTTAAATTCTTCTTTGTTCAAATATTCACCTTCTTCCCATATATTTAATACTTTCATAATGATGATGAGTGGCTAATTTCCTTGTGTGATTCTAGGGTGATTGGCTGAAGGTTGTGGGAAAAACAATGATAGAATAATCTTAGATTCCAGTAGGATCCTGAAAGTTCGAGTCTTTAACCTTAACCCTAAGCATCTCGTTCGGTTGATGAACATCTCGGCCGGGGTGGAATTCTTCTGTCCGAGGTGACTTATCCGATCCTAAACAGAAAGTTAAGTGTTAGAGTTTGCCAAATCCTATTCTTATTACACCTTTCTGGTTCAATGCAAGCTTAGGATGAGACTTACCCGGTAATTCCTTAGTTTGTGTATTAACGATCATAAGTGTAGGTAATAAAGGTTATCCTTTATTGGGGTTTGAGTGTGCTTCCATCCCATCTTTGTGAGTTAGCCTGAGACTTACCCGGTAAAGGTTGATTCTATTCCCTTAGATGGTGTGTTAGTTTGAGATTATAGTTCTTTATCTTGATTCCTTGAGACTTACCCGGTAATAGGAGTTACGGTTTAGGATTAGTGAATAGTGAGACTTACCCGGTGATCTATTCTACTTTAGTAACGCCTTCCCCACGCAAAAATCTCAGCTTTATCCGCTTATCTTTAGATCTTGAGTTGGAACCACAACTAGATGCTTTAATCCCTAGAATTGCATGTTTGCTTTATTGACTTCTTATTCATCTTTGATTGTGTTAATTGCTCTCGTGGTTAGTATTGACATAAGCATACCGTTATTTACTTTGTTTCACCGAGTCCCTGTGATCGACCCCTGGAATTTTCTTGCTTTTACTACGATTGACCCGTACACTGCGGGTTTGCATCCTTGTTTTAAGCTTAAGTCTAGGGTTATAAATTTAAAGCTTGCACACACCGTTTGGAGCGAACAGCGGTCAAAGAAGTCAAGGTCAAGAAAAAAGTGATTGAGATCTGAGAGTGAAGACGAATAATTTCTTAAGATATGTGTCCATCGATCGATCACTATTCATTTGGTTGACCGATTGATCACTATTCACCCAACACATGGTGAGCATATGACCATTTTAAACATCTTTCGAAGAAATTCCGATGTGGACGATCGCCTGGCCCCAATGCATGCCTTCTACATTATATTCTATCCCTTTTCTTTATTTTAGTTTGTGTTATCTTTTAACACGTCCATTTAAACGTTTAACCTTTTTAACTAGTCTATTTTGGACACTTTTGTCTAGTATTTATAAGATAGATTTTAGCGGATTTGATTTTGACTAGCAAAATCCCAAGAGTGCCAATTTAGACGACTTCTATGAATAAATTTATTAAACCATTAAGTTTTTCACTCAATTTTGATTCGAGAGTTTCAATATACAGATGAAGTTTATAGGGTTGGCCGATCAACTTGTCCACGTTCTTCAGTTAATAAAGCTTTAAAATTATTCCAAGGTATGTCCGGATAAGTTCAACTCGTTATGGGGTTTGGAGAGTCCGACTACATTGATCTATGATATTGATAACGATGTATATATTGCTTGAATGTCTATCTAAGAGAGTTATGATAGTTTTGAATTATTATGTACAAATGCAAGAGCCGGGTGTCGAACATTTCATTACTATATGTTTTTCAAGGTGTTGATGACAAAATGTAAGAGTCGGGCCATTCTTGCCTCTATTGTTCCAAATTTCCAATCGATATGTGACAATCAAGTGCAATTATCCCCCACATGAAATGATTTACATTTTGCCAATTGAGATCTATATATGTATTTTGTGCTGATCTTGGCCGTGTAACTCTTTTAGTAATTGTTGATACCTTATCGCACAAACTTTCCCAATACGTTTAAGTTTTTATAAGTTTGTGTAATTGTGATGGCTATCTTGATTTGTCAACTTCGTTGACGATAAACACAAATGTCAAATTAGAAATAAATTGAAATAAAAAAATTTAACTATCAATCATAAATCGACTAAATATTATTTTTGGTTAAATCAAAGTCTCAACTTAAATTTCAAATAGTGAATGCAAACGTACCGGGACCAACTTGTATATTGATTAAATTTCACTTAAATTATTTAAACAATTGAAAAAATATCACGTAAACTAATCAAAATTTAATAAATAAAAAAACTTAAATTTGAATGCGAAAACGTGATATTATCTTTAGAGGTAAACATCAACGTAGACGTACTGGACGAACAAATCTTACTAATTGGTTCATATTTATTTGTATTTTTGTATTGATGACATTATTTGTTGTTTGGTCCACAATCAACAACACATTCAATGTGACAATTTTCTTGGGAATTTTGTTTTTATTATCACGTGAACAATGGGTTTTTGTTTGATATGCAAAACAAAATATGAACATTATTATATATTGATATTTATAGTTTGTATGTATAAATATTGCACCAAATATTAAATATACGAGTGTTATTTTGATAAAAGTCTAATCGGTTCGAAATGTCCGGCCTAATCATCCCCGAACAGTCTGTCTGAAAAACGTGCGAGTATGAACATGAGACAAAATTCAATCGGTCCGAAAAGTCCATCCTACCTCCCGTCCGCGCCGTATCCGAGCAAGCGAAGAAGTCCGGCTTGACCGCTTGCCTGGTCCGGATTATAAAAACAAAAGGAAACATTATATATTAGATAATATATAGTAAGTAAACAAAAAATAAGATAAGTTATTTTATTTTTTCCTCGTGATATTTAGAAATTTTTAAATTTTATCTTGATGTCCTCAAACTTCTACGCATTCATCTTGATACTCATTTTAAAATTTTTATAAAGTAAACAAAAATTTTTTTGTTAACAAAAATAGTTTCTATATATTATAACCGGATTAAACGGTTAATCGTTAATTTTTATAAAGTAAAAAAAAAATGATTATTTTTATAAAGTTAACAAAAATAATTATAAAAAAGTTATTTTTACTATATGAAAATAAGTTAACTTTTAGATTTTCCTTTTTTTATATAATTTTTAACAGAATAAAACTAACAAAAAAATTAAAAAGAATAAACCCGTAAGAAGAGAAATGTTTTAAAAGTTTGAGTGCACCAAAATTTTTTTTAAAAACTTGAGGATACAAGGAAAAAAAGGCGATACATCGAGGGTACCGAGAAGAAATGCTCAAAAAAAAGGCGTACATGGACCATCTAGGCTCGACACATGACTCGACCCAATTCCTGGTAAATATTTATTCAAAGTTCGATCCGAATCTGGATACGAACAAGTCTACCTGCGCACAACAGTCCACGAATTTCATTATAAACCAATCGATAAAAGGAGTAATCTATGTATTTATATGGTAGAATCATAGGATAATGAACCCGCACGAGCCTACCAAGCTTAAATGTCTTATTAGTTATTCTAATCCAACGGGTCTAGACGAAGTGGCGGGGTTACACTTCCGGTGAGCAACACACACGAGTCCATTGGATTGCATCCTAAAATCATCGAAAATAAAAGAGTAATCCTTATGCTTATATATTCGATGTAGGACAAATCATCCACACATCTTGACACTCTCATCACTCGTCTTAAATAATTCCGGTGTTAATCTTTTTTAATCTTTTTTTTTTAGTTAATGCCTATTGGTGTTCCAAAAGTACCCTTTCGACTTCCGGGAGATGAAGATGCAACTTGGGTTGACGTATAGTGCGACTTGTCAGTTATATTGGGTCATATAGGCTTTCCCCGTTCTCTTCCCCGATCGAGATATCCTCCTCTTCGCCCAAGAAAGATTCATTGAATTATCCAAAATTTGGAGCGCGAAGTCCAACTCAATCTATTTGTGGGGGATTCAAATTAATAATATCGATAAAAGAAGCACAAAGTGGTAGCTTTCATATATCAAAAACCTATATATATATATATATATATATATATATATATATATATATATATATATATATATATATATATATATATATATATATATATATATATATATATATATATATATATATATATATATATATATATATATATATGCATCAATGGTACTTCATTTGCATGTCAACCCAATTTGGTACAACAGTAGATAGCGTTTTCTACCCGTCAAAAAGCTATTTCAGAAGCTGGTAGCTCATAATCTTTATCATTTCATTGCTTGAGTCCATTGTTAGACTTTCTAGGGTTCCTTTGGATCTGTTCTTCATTAATTTAACTTTCTGGGTTTTGTCTACTGCTCTTGGGATTAGTTTTTCATTTATTTAATTTTGATGGATATTCTGATTAGCCTTTTGAGGACAGATTAGGGATTCTATGTTGATAATCCTATATGAGTTCTGTCCAAATTTCACATTCTATGTAAACCACTAAACCCGGTCTGTAACTGATGTGAACCCTTAAACCATCCACTAATTAATGGTAGTTTCGAAAATAATTTTAAATGAACTACAGATAGTTGAACATAATCATTAGCATTCCATTTATATCCCTCTAGAGTATAAAGCACAAGATAATGATCTACTTGAACGCATCCTTGCTTAAAAAACCTCAAAGGCCCGTGGAATGAAAAACAGAAAGTACAAAACAAACCTTATCACATTACACCAAAGGCCATTGAGGCTAGACCTAAGACAATTTGAAGAGTCAAAGCAACAATAAGAGCGCATTGGATTCGACGCATAGTCCTCCTGAATTTCTGCGTATGCATCACACAAACTCTAGTGTTACAGGAAACCTATATTTATGAGTCAGTTAATTACTTGAAAGCATAATACCTTCATTATAGAATTTCATAAATGCTCCAACAACAACAAATCTCCTAGGAGTTATATAAACTTATTCTTTTGATTATTAAATCATACTATTGAAGATAATTTCCATAGATGAGAAAAAATTATGGGAGAATTTGGTAAGTAAACTTTTTTCAATTTATACTCTAGTAACTAGGCCCATTAGGTTTTGTAATTAAGTAAATGTACCCCGTTTTATTTTTAACGGTACAAACCCTATACCATCTCATTCTCTCCCTCAATCTCTCACTTCTCCTCTGGTAGCAATGGTGGCCGCCAACACCTCTCTCTACCACCTCACCGCCAACATCCTTTGCCTTCCTCCCGCCTTCGCCGCATCGCTGCCACGCCGCCCTCGCCGCTCCAGCCGCCGAGATATGCTACCTCCGGAAAAGACCAACCTTCTCCAACCTTATTGCTTTAGCGTAGCGTACATGGATAACATCGGTGACGAGTACAAGATCTACTGGGAGACGAACATGTTTCTCCAGAATGAGGAGCTCAACAGGTTCACTAGATTTCGAACTTCTTTGAACAAATTTGTTTTTGTTTCTTGCAATTTCGATATTTCATTTTGTGATTGTGAAGTTTATTTAGGTTTAGAGACCGACTGTTGTAAATCATGCGTTGTGTTGTGTGTTTTTATTGTGGAAACACAATAGTTGGGGATTGGAGGAGACGCTGTCTGGAAATTACGATTCGAGGTCTCCCGATGACAACGGTGCGTGGATCTCATACTAGAAGTTGTTCACGGCGGTTATGGCATACCAGAATTGGATGGATCTCATACAAAAGTTGTTGACGGTGGTTATGTCATACCAGAAATTGGATTGATCTCATACCAGAGGAGATAGTAAATCAGCAAAAGTGGTTGTTGATGAATTCTAACTATTTTGATATGATATTATGTTTGTTTTCATTTGGATGTTGGTCAATTGCATACTGCAATTATTTGAATCTTGCTCTTGATCTCAAGCCCATTCAAGTATGTTGGATCTGGGGTTGGCTTTTGTAAATTTTAACCAATTTTCATGGGTGGTTTATTTGGTGATTGAAATCTAGGCTCTGAAAGGTGGGAAGAGGGAGAAGGTTGAGTTGGCTACGAAATTTAGGATCCTTTATAAGGAGGGTAAGACATCACTCAAGAGTGATCCGGCCTACGTGAGGGCAGCTTGCGAGGCCATCTTGAACGTCTTGACGTCGATTGCATTGATCTTTACTATCAGCACAGAATTGACACCATAATTCTAATTGAAATCACGGTTTGTTTCCTCCCATCTCTTTTTTTGTGATTGTTATAACTTTTTGATTTTGTTTTGTGTTGAGACAACCGTTTTGGGTTGTACATGTGATGCTTGATTTTCGAGTAATCAGTGTTGCTGGAACTCATTGGAGTTGTTAATTTTTAATCCTCAGTGAAAACTCCACCTTGATTATATATTTGTATAGGTGGTGATGGAAGACTTAACACAAATAAAGTGGTTTTTATACTAACAAAATATCGATTGCATTTCTAGTTGATGTGTTTTGGTGTTTGTCTAGAATTTATGCAGGCCTTGGAAAGCATTTCAAGGAACAAACCGAGGCCTTGAAATCGGATACAAGGAACTGACGAAGAGTTTGAAGAGATTCAACACGGAGGCCTTGAAAGCCATTTCAAGGGATCAAAAACCAAAGCCTTGAAGTTGAAACAAAGCGGCTGGAAGGATTTCAAAACCCTAACAACCTAATCTATCAAGCATCAAAGAAGATCTTCCAAGGAGATATGCCCAACAAGAAGATACACTCAAAGAAGATCTTAAATGACCACGCTCAAAGAAGATCTTAAACGGCCAAGTGGATTCGATTCAAAAACAGGATTTCACAGAGATCCTCAACCAAGAACACAAGATCCCTCCTCAATGGATTTTGGATATCTTCACAACAAGATATGAAGATCTCGATCAAAAGACAAAGATCTTAAAAAAGTATGAGAAGATTACGGACAAGAAGGATGAACGTGCTTTAAGGAGATGAAGACGATAGAAGATCTACAACGGCTATCTCATCTCAACCAAGAAGCGTTTTCCATGGAGAAGAAGAACCATCTTCAACGGTCATCTTCCCAACTGCTAGAAGACCTCTCCATCGAAGACTATAAATGAAGATGTCGATTGAAGAAGGAAAATACAAGCTTATAAGGAAACATTCAAAGTCTTCAAGCGATCAAATCATTTTCATTCGATCAAACAAGTTTTTCTTTCTCTCTTTTACAAACAGCTTTATTCCCTAAAGAGAGATAAAACTCGAGAGCTCAATTGGAATATCTAAAGAGTGTTATACTAGAGTGAGTGTTACTCTGCGAAGTAACTAGGCTATTATAACAAGGTGAAGAGTTGGAGCTAGAGCGTAGCGTTGGCTACAATGAGAGAAGAAGGGGATTCCTTCTAGTTTGTATTTAAGACTCTTTGAAGCTGATAATAGATAGTTGGATCCTACGGATATACCCTGGGACGGAGAGTAGGCTATTTAGAGCCGAACTTTGTAAACATATCCTCGTGTCAATCTTTTACATTCCGCACTTTATCTTGCTTTATTGTGACTAACTTTGTTTTGCAGGTTTACAAAGTCAAGGACCTTGAAATTAGTTTCAAAGCCCTTGAAAACAAAGTGTGTCACTAACAGCTCAGATCGACATCAAGGCCTTTGAAATTAGTTTAAAAGCCTTGCGATAGGTTTTTGCGAAAAGTTCCCATACTCTATTCAACTCCCCTTCTAGAGTATCTTTATCCTTTATCCTTTATATTCACCTAACGGTTCTTCAATTGGTATCAGAGTAGACTCACGTATAATGATTTAACCACCAGTGAGACTAATCATGAATCCTGTAGGTGATGGAGAATTTGCTCAAGGAAGATCCTCATCTCGACCACCACTTTTCTGTGGCAACAACTTTGCCCATTGGAGAGCACTCATGTGCATGTTCATTATTGATCAGGACATGGAACTATGGAGCATCATTCATAATGGACCCAAAGTCCCAACTACCACAGTTGAAGGTGTCCAAGTCCCAAAGAAGGAAACTGACTTCACACAAGCTGACTTGGACAGTGTGTCAAAGAACTACAAAGCTATGAACTTGCTCTACTGTGAATTAGATATAAATGAATTCAACCGCATCTCATCATGCAAGAATGCAAAGGAAATATGGGACAAACTCGTTGTCACATACGAAGGAGCAAGTCAAGTCAAGGAATCAAAGATTAGCATCTTCCTTAGACAGTATGAGCTATTCAAGATGAACCCAAATGAACCAGTCAAAGAAATGTTCACAAGATTTAGTGAGATTGTGAATAACCTGGACTCACTTGGAAAGGTCTTCACAAACGAAAAAAAAGTTAGGATGGTTCTAAGGAGCTTACCTAAAGCTAAGTGGGGACCAAAAATGACTTCCATCGAAGAAGCACAAAATCTCTCAACTCTTCCTCTTGACGACCTCCTTGGAAAACTCATCACACACGAAATGGTTCTTGGTGAAGAAGATGGAGAGCTCCCATCCAACACAAAGAATATAACATTAAGATCAAAAAAGGATGAGTAACAATCTGAAGAGGAAGATATTGATGATGACGATGACGAAGATGAAATTGCCATGATCTTTAAGGGTCTCGCAAAAAATCTCAAAATAAAGAAACAGTCTGTAAACAATAGAGAATATCCGCGAATATCAAGACCTCGAGGTAAGTTTTCTAACTCTAAAAAGAAAACTAAAGTTCTAACTTGTTTTAAATGTGGTGAAACAGATCATCTCGTTAAGGACTACCCACAAAAGAAGAGGACCAACTTTAAGAAGAATGATCGAAAGAAGATAGCTATGGTAGCTTCATGGAGTGATTCATATTCCTCAAATGAATAAGAAGACGAAAAGGAACAAGCAAACCTATGTCTTATGGCCGATCATGAAGAAGATTCAAATCTCTACATTGATAATGTGGTAAGTACCATCATGGCCCAACCTGAATCTAATCTCACACAATTTCTGAAAGATATTATCATATGTGATAAAGAACATAGAGTAAGGATAAATTCCTTGCAAGAAAAGCTTCTCAAACAAGAGAAAAGGTTAAGTGATATGTCTTTGGAGATTGAAAATCTTAACACCAAAAAGTTAGACCTTGATATCAATATCAAGGCCTTGGAATATGAAAATGCGATTCCCAAGGGCAATATTTCTTCTCTCCATCGAGAATACATCGTTTTAGAGAAAGAAAAGGTTGATCTAACTGTGACATGTCAAGACCAGAAGGCTGCACTTATTCAATTCACTTATTCGAAAGCTAACCTTGAAAGGATGATGGGTGAGCAACAATCTTCCCTTTAACAAAAATGGTATAGGATATCATGCCAGTTTACCTAGAAAAACAACTACCACTTTTGTCAAGGCCCACATGTTTTTACTGTTGTAAAAAGGGTCATGTCAAATATAGAAGAAATGATCCTTACATCATTAGAAGAAATGATCCTTACATGTCCATATAGAAGAAATGATCCTTACATCATTAGAAACGCCTATCCTCTATGTTTAAGGAAACATATTAAGCAAATATGGGTTCCTAAAGGTACTAGGCCACCAAACATGATTGAGCCTGAATATGGACCAAAATATGCCATTTGGTCGACCCGAAAAGGTTGATGTTTTCTGTTTTGCAGGATATCACCAAGGTAAAGGAGCATAAAATGGATATTAGATGGTGGTTGCTCAAGACATATGAGTGGAAAAAGCTCACTGTTCTCAAATCTAAAGAAGCAATCATCTGGAACCATTACGCTTGGTGATAAAGGAAAGTGTGATATTATTGGCATTGGTAAAATTTTTTATAATTCATCTAACTAAATTGATGATGTATATCTTGTTGACGGTTTGAAGTGTAACTTACTTATAATCTGTCAAATTTGTGATAAAGGCAACAAGGTAATGTTTGATTCGGAAGAATGTGAAGTTCTAGACAAGACGTTGGGTGACATTGTGCTTACTGCTCCTAGATGTAACACTGTTTATTCTATGAGTACTAACTAAGTTTGAGGAACTAAGCTAAAGTGTCTCAAGACCTTGACTGATGATCCAAGGCTTTAGCATAGAAGACTTGGTCACATAAGCATACATACAATGCAGAAGTTACTTTCAAAGGATTTGGTACGTGGCTTGCCAAACCTAAACTTCAAGGTAGATGAACTATGTAAAGCTTGTACACAAGGTAAACAAACAAGAGGTTCATTCAAATCAAAGAAGGTTGTAAGTTCTTCTCGACTCATTGAACTTTTACATATGGATCTTTGTGGACCTATGCGTGCCAAATCTCCCAAAGGTAAAAAGTACATCCTTTATATTGTGGATGATTTTTCTCGTTTTACATGGATATCATTCTTACGGAAAAAATCTGAAGTATTGTTTGAGTTTTCAAAATTGTGTAAGTAGTTGCAAACTTTGAAAAACTTACCAACCGTTTCTATAAGAAGTGATCATGGTAGAAAATTTGATCAACTAAAGTTTGATTTATTTTGTGCAAAATATGCTATTTCACATAACTTTTCATCTCCTAGAACTCTTCAACAAAACGGGGTTGTGGAACGTAAAAATCGCACCCTGGATGATATGTCTAGGACTATGCTTTTAGAAAACAGTTTGCCAAAAAGTTTTTGAGCTGAAGCAGTGAACACTACTAACTACATCTTGAATAAATGTTTAATTCGCCCTATTTTGAAAAATACTCCTTGTGAACTTTGTAAGGGTAGAAAACCTAATATTTCCTTTTTTAAACCTTTTGGATGTACATGCTTTGTCCATAACAATGACAAAGATAACCTTGGTAAATTTGATGCTCGTAGTGATGAAGCAGTATTCATTGGATATGCTTCATATAGCAAAGCTTATTGACAAGAATTATTCCTTAGGTCGTTTTTATCTTTTCAAAGTAATTTCCCAACTTAACACTAAAGCAAGTATAGTGGTCAAGTAAGGGTCGAACCCAAGAGAGTTTGGTTGATGTTTATATTAGATTCAATTAATGACAATGTAACCAAATAATTAAGGGGGGGGGGGGGGGGG
>BSUD01000006.1:113684315-113695605 GCA_033239045.1 Fagopyrum esculentum
GGGGGGGGGGGGGGGGATTTGGATTGAAATGTAACAAGACAAAGCATAAAAAGCAAGTAAAAAGGTGAATAAGGTGATGAGAAATGAACTACACTAGGTTGAATCTTAGCATGCAATGCTACTTTGGTTGGTTCCTTTTATAAGTTTTATAGCAATGTTGTTATCGTCTTGATCATATGTATGTGTTGAGCCAACCGGCATCAACACAACTTAACAAGTTAATGTTCCGTAAACCTACAAGAACAAGTAACAAGTTAGCTTTCAAACAAAGACAAAGAGATATAAAGAGAAGAATAAAACCATTAGACTTTTCTTTATATTTGTATTCCTTTTCCCTTAAGTAATCACAACCAGTTTTTACCTAAAGGTTTCTACTAGATTAAAGACTTGAACCCGAAATCTACTAATCCTAGTTCTTTGCATGCATTTAGACACTAAGGTGATCAATCTTAAGTGAAAATAAACATGCAATTAGATAAGTGAAGCTCAAGGAATACAAAACATAAACTGAATAAAACTTATATTAAAAAGGACTTACAACCAAAGCAACAATACAACTTCAAAACAACCCAATGTAGCAAGGAATTTAGAAGCTCATTACACAAAGGAAGCAAGAGAAAAGAGAGAATAAAATGGGAAAATGGTGGATGATTCTAGCAATCAGCCATGAGTCTATTTATACTACAATTGACACTAAATGGGAGTAAATGGCCGGCCTAAACAACCACCTTTAATGCCATAAAGGTGGTGCAAACAACCGGAGTAAAGTCTTTGTCACTCAACCACAGGGGCGGACTTCAGGACCGCAGGGGTGGTTTAGGCAAAAACGTTTGGAGTTCTTCATGGCCGCAGGAGCGGCCTGGAATTTCCGTAGAGGCGGATCTTTAATGCTCTTCAAACGTCTGACTCTTCATCTTTCTGTCGCTTCTGATGTCGAGCCGCAGGGGCGGCCTAGTGTCACCGCAAGGGAGGTGACACTGGCTCTTCGGCTTCACAGCTCCGCAGGGTGGTCCGTAGGCAGAGGCGCAGGGGCGCCGGCTTCGCTTCTTCAAGGTGAGTCACTATAGAGGCGCCCAGGAGAGGCGCAGGGGCGGTGACAGTCTTTGTTCCGGCCGATGGCGAAGGCGCAAGCTGCGTTCCGGAATGTAGTGTCACCCGCAGGGGCGGTGACACTGCTCCGCGGGGGCGGTGAGGCACCAAAAGCTTTTCTTTGTGAATGGTCTTCAACTCCCAAGTGCTTCTAACTTCTCTTTTAACTTCTTTTAGGTTTCTTCTTCTGAATTAAGGAGTTAGTAGCATATACCGACTCTAATACAATAAAAAGACTCTAAAAGCTAACCTAAATGATAGTGATTCCATCACCTATCAAACTCCCCCATACTTAGACCTTTTACTCGTCCCGAGTAAAACAAATGACAGCAGTTCAGACTCAAAGGCCTCAAGAAGCATGGGTAAGAGGCATAGATAATGGAAATAAAAGAAAAACCAAGAAAGAAAGAAGGAAAAAGAGAGAAAATATGAGAATAAAGTAAGAAAACTACCATCCTTATTGCTCCAAGACTGACCAACCCGGACAACCTCCTTATGACTCCCCTTCTTATGCCGCCAAAGTCGGAAGGGAAACCTACACTCGGTGTCGCTCATGTTGCCAAGGTGCCCTTTCGAGTTTTCACCTTACCACTCTTCTTTTTTTTTTTGTTGATGATCTCACTTAATCCTCACATCCCTCAAGTCCATTTTTGCACCAACCTAATGTTGGTCGGACTACCTTCTTTTTGCCTAAACCGCCCTTTCGGGTTTTCGGTTTATCCAAGGATTTTCGTGCCTTTTTTTTCATTTTCCTTGGCTTTTTCTTCTTTTTTTTTTTTATGAATTTCAAAGCATGAATACTCAACACAACTTAAAACATGAATCTCAAAGCAAACACAACTCAAAACAACTCAAATGAACTATACATGCAAATGATATTCCCTCTCCCATACTTGAAGCACACTTTAACCTCAAAGTGGAAAATGAAAGCAAAGATAAATATGGAGAAGGGAGAAAGACAATACCCACAAGTGGGATGGTCCGGCTGGACCATCCGGACCCTCCTCCGGGGGCTATGGGAAGTGGCTGAAGAAGTGCTCCTGTTGGCGATAGATGTTGTTAAGACGGTCCTGTTGGGCGGTCATCCGGCCTCCAATGGTGGTCTCAAAGTTGGCTTGCCAAGCCAACTGTTGAGCCTCGAGCTGTTGCTGCTGGGCCGCCTGCCAAGCATCCTACCTCCGGTCAAAGTGGGTGGTCATGCTAGCGGCAAAGCTGGACTGCCAAGTCTGCTGCTGCTCCAGCATGGTCCGCTGATACTCGGTCTGCCAGGCCTGATGCTGAGTGGTCAAGGCGGCTATCTGAGCCTGAAGGCTCTCAAGTGCGGGACCATCATCTCCGCTGCAGTGGGCATCTTCTCATCATCCGGTATAGGCATGTGGTCCTCAAAATGAGCCCGGTTGGAGCTCGCAGCATGTCTCTCAACTATGGCCACCTGAGGCCGCCTCGGCACAAATGGATCCGCCGGGATGTACAGCTCGGAGAGCTCATCTCCAAATGGAAGCGGCCATGGAAGGTAAGTGATGTGGCTCCCATCTGCAAAGGAAAGCCAAAATAGGTTCTCCCCGTCCCTCTTGAGGAGCTTGCACCTTCGTAGCATACCTTTCGTATAGAATGGGACCGCCATCCCATTTTTCGAGGTCGGAAAGGTCTATCACCTGTTTGGCGATCAAAGAGATCACCTCGCTGCCAAAAATATCCCGTGGCTCGTTCTTCCTAATCCGCTTCAAAGCGGTAAGGAAGAGGTACGGCCAATCCGGCACCTTCTCGCTCATCGGAAGGCAAGCATATAGCAAAGGGAGGTCCTTAAGAGTGACCTTGTTCTCCTCTTTGTGTCCACATAAGACACTCATGAGGATCTTGGAGAGGAGCCTCAAGCAGGGGTGAGTGACTTTGTTTGAATACTTACCCCCGACTTGAAACTCGGAGCCGGTGGCCGCCTGTCAGAACTCACATAAGTACGGGGTATGAATGGGTTCCCACCAATTCTCGGAGGCGTTGAGAGTTACCCCTGTTATGTCTAGGAATAGATGCACGCAAAAGTCTTAAATTTATAACTCGATATATTTCTCCTAACTCCTAGCGAACCCGCAGTGTACGGGACGTTTTGTAGTAGGGATAGTATTCCGAGGTCGAACACAAAGACTGAGGTGAGATTGAATCGATTAGTGACTAAGGATAGTGAAGATCTAGACTAAGAAAAGGTGAAAGAAACAAATAAATGAAAATCTCAATGGTTTTGGTTTGGTTTTTAGGTGATCAATCAAAGATCACAAAATCATGCAAAATCAACAATCAACTAAGCTAACACCACAAGTAAACAAGCAAATACGAAATATGTAATCAAAGAGAGAAAAGCGGATTCTAGGGGTTGGAAATTCCGGTTATGGCATAAGACTCAAGCTATCTAATCATTCCTTGGATTAACTATTGTATGTTGGGAGTGGGTGTTTCTAGATTGGGATCAATCACCGGGTAGGTCTCATGGTCCACTAGTCCGTTCCTAAGGTCTCATCACCGGGTAAGTCTCAAAGAGCCTAAGGATAGGAATTCTACACAAACCGGATGGTTATCTAGGGATCTAACCTCTCCTTACCGGGTAGTCTCGGTAAGGCAAGTCCTAAACATCAATCCTAGCACACTCAGTCCAATAGCGGCTTATGAGGCTCACTACTACCTAGAGTTCGTCATCTTCGGTATCTAAGAGCAAGAATCACCGGGTAGGTCTCTTCTAACTCTTAGTTGCTAACACTAGGTCACCCTAGGATAGATTTAGCTCAACAAACACTAGGATTTCAACAATCTAACAACCTAACACTTAGATTTATCAATACAAACAAGTTAATCAAAATTACGGGGTGTTCATCCCTTTCCACGGCCGTGGAAAGGCAAGATCAAACCGTGGTTTTCGATAGTGACTAGGTTCAATCAAGTGAGTCATCCAAGTATACATTTAAATCTATTCTATAATAGTCCAAGCCATAACCATCTTTTCCTCACCCTAGAATCACATCTACTTAGCCAACAACACGCATCATCACAATCAAGATCATCAAGTATAAAATCATGGAATCCATATCAAGAAGATGAAATGAAAGGAAGATGAAACAAGTAGAAATGGAAAGCAAGCTAAATAAATGTTGAGAAAGACTTACAACCCTTCAAAAGAAGGTTCAATCCGTTCTTACAACCCTAGAAAATGTTTCCGATAATCTTCACTCTAAAATCTATGAAAGACTAATAATGGTGAGTTCTTCTCTTCTTCTCCAATGGAACCTTTTCTTCTCCTCCAAGAGTAGCTCCAATCCAATCTTCCAAAATGAGAGAATATTGTTGTTGAGAGTGTGGGAGAGAATGGGAGTGAGGGGTCTGCCTCTAACAGCCTTGCAGGACCACCTTTTATCCTCCAAATTTGCAAGAGTCGGCCATGAAGATCGTGGGACAGCTGTCACAGCTGTCTGGGGAAAACCACGGCCTATTTTCACAGGCGTGGTTCTTCCAGTGACTGTGGTTTTGGTGCTTCTGCACTATATGGATCATCAAGCCACAATTTGGTGCATGGCATGCACCAACAAGGTCCCATGTGTCCTCCTTAGCCCCTAGCTTGCATCCCAATGAGTCCGAAGGTGTGTCATCACGAGGAACGATCCTCGAATGTATCGATTAAGCTCTTAAAGCTCCCAAAATACCTACAAAGCATGCAAAAGTCCGTGTAGACATCTATCTCGACAAAATACATGAATTGAGTGCAAATCGTCACGAACTAGTGCAAACCATGCATGAATGAGCGGAAAAACTATCTAAATGAGCGCCTAAACCTAAGTCATAAATCGTGTTATCAACCCCAAAGGCCTCATGCAGTTGGGATTAGTCCAATGTGTACTTCTTTTTGTTGAACTTGAAGGAAAGTCCAACACACACATGATCCTCCTTCTCCATGTTGAAGGTGGCGATGAACTATCGGCTGAACTCGGGATATGTTGGAGCACTCTTCTTCAGAAAGTCCCCGAGCCCAGCGTTGGTGAGGTACGATTGCATGCTCTCCAGCATGCCTAGCTTCTCCAATGTTGGAATGTGCAAAAACCGAGTTGCATACACAACCCGAGGGCGCAAGGGCATTGTGAGAGAGGGAGAGTGAGAGGTCGGGAGAGAGAAGTGAGTGGTAGGTGAGGGAGTAGAGGGGTTGGTGGGGTAGGTGTAAGGTATTTTGGGATTTCTATTTTTTTCTTTTCTGGGTAAAACCACAGGGGCGGGGACGGTAACAAGGAGGAGAGGGACGCAGGCCCAGCGCCGGGGGCGACATTGGGGATGCATCTCAAGAATGGCCGCCGCAGGGGCGTAGGGATGTCACCGTGGGGGCGGTGACAAGGTTGTTGCAGACGTAGGCCTAGCGCCGGGGGCGGCGCTGGGCAAGGGTGTCACCGCAGGGGCGGTTTTCTTGACAGAAGCTCCTCTTGTTATTCCTTCGGGTTGCCTTCCGAGCAGCGCCTCTGTTTTACGTCGTTGGCTCGACGTAAGGACCCTACTTCTCTGCTTGGGCCTCCTCCAGCACCATTTCATCAATTGAATCATTCTTCACTCCTTCAAGGTAAGGCTTGAGCTTTGTCCGTTAACTTTGAAAACCTTGTGCGTTTGTGGATCATACAAGTCCACAACGCCATGAGGGTATTCTTCAGCTATCACGAACGGACCTGTCCACCTTGAATGCAGCTTACCTACAAATAGTTTCAAACGAGATTGAAAGAGAAAGACTTTGTTACCTACTTTGAAGTCTTTCCGGAGGATGTTTTGGTCATGCCACGCTTTGGTCTTTTCTTTGTATGTAGTGGCATGGTCATATGCATCTAGTCTCAATTCCTCCAGCTCTTGCAGTTGGAGTTTCCGGAATTCTCCTACCTCCTCTACATTCATGTTGCACTTCTTTACCGCCTACCATGCCTTGTGCTCAAGCTCCACCGGAAGGTGGCAAGCTTTTCCGAACACAAGCCGAAATGAAGACATCCCTATAGGAGTCTTATATGCTGTCCGGTATGCCCATAAAACGTCGTTTAGCCTCAAACTCCAATCCTTCCTTCCGGGAGAAACCGTTTTTTCAAGGATGGTTTTGATTTTCCGGTTGGATACCTCTACTTGACCATTTGTTTGTGGATGGTAGGTTGTTGACACGCGTTGGTGGACGTGGTACTTCTTAAGGAGAGCGGTGATCGTCTTGTTGCAGAAATGGATGCCCCTATCACTTATCAAAGCCTTCGGGATTCCAAATCTTGCAAAAATATTATCCTTAAGAAAAGCTGCAACCACTTTAGAATCATCAGTTTTGGTGGCCTTTGCTTCCACCCACTTGTAAACATAGTCTACCGCAAGTAATATGTAAGTATGCCCAAAAGAAGTAGGGAAAGGACCCATGAAATCAATCCCCCATACATCAAAATTTTCACAAAACATAAGAGAGGATTGAGGCATTTCATGTCTCCTAGAGATGTTACCTACTCTTTGGCACCTGTCACACACTTTGCAAAACGCAAACGCGTCTCTAAAAATGTGTGGCCAAAAGAAGCCCGCATCTAAAACCTTTCTAGCAGTTTTGTTGGCCCCAAAATGCCCCCCACATGCTTCAGAATGACAGAATGTTAGGACAAATTGTACCTCATTGTCCGGGATGCAACGGCTTATTACTTGGTCACTTCAATGCTTTGAAAGGTAGGGATCGTCCCAAACGTAATGTCGAGCTTCGGCCTTCACCTTCTCTATATGGGCCTTGGTAAAGTCTGGAGGATACTCACCCCTAACAAGGAAATTTACAATGTGAGCAAACCAGGGCTTGAAAGATTGTAACTTAAACCAAACCTCTATCAAGTGATCTACAGGGGCGCCCAGCTCGAGCCGCAGGGGCGGGTTTCTTGAGGCGCGGGGGCGGTTACACAATAGAGGGTTGTGTAGAAGGTGTCGTCTGGAAAGCTTCCAATTATTGCCCTTCCCTTGGCTGGATCTTCTTCCTCCTTCACTAGCCTGCTTAAATGATCGGCCACCAGGTTCTCAACCCCCTTCTTGTCCCGTATCTCTAGGTTGAACTTGCTTAGAAGGAGCACCCACCGAATCAATCTTGGCTTTGCTTCCTTCTTTTCCATGAGATACCTAAGAGCTGCATGGTCAGTAAAAATGATTACCTTTACTCCAAGAAGGTACTGTTTGAATTTTTCAAGTGCAAAAACCACCGCTAGCATCTCCTTCTCGGTGGTGGAGTAATTCCTTTGTGCTCCATTAAGCGTCATAGATGCATAATGGATGACGTGTGAGGCTCTTCCATCCTTCTGTCCTAAGATAGCTACTACAACGTATTCGCTGGCGTCACACATAATCTCGAAAGGTTTCTCCCAATCCGGAGACCGGATGATCAATGCACTAATGAGGCATGCTTTCAATGTGTCAAAAGCTTTCTTGCAACTTTCATCCATTATGAAAGTGGCGTCTTTCTTGAGTAATTCACACAATGACACTGAGATCTTTGAAAAGTCTTTGATGAACCGCCGATAAAAACCTGCATGACCTAGAAAAGAACGGATTTCACGAATGTTAGTAGGATAAGGTAAACTTTGAATAACATCAACTTTTGCCTTATCTACCTCTATCCCTTTTGAGGATATCACATGTCCTAGCACTATTCCTTGTTCAACCATGAAATGACATTTTCCGAAATAAGAACTAAATTAGTTTCTACGCATTTTTCAAGAACGAGTTTTAAGTGTCCTAGGCATGCATCAAAACTATTTCCATGGACGGTAAATTCATCCATAAAAACTTCAATAAAGTTTTCTATATATTCGGAGAAAATACTTATCATGCGCCGTTGGAAGGTGCCGGGGGCATTGCAAAGTCCAAACGACATTCTGCGATACGCAAAAGTGCCAAATGGACAAGTGAACGTTGTTTTTTCTTGGTCTTCCGGAGCAATGGCTATTTAGAAATAGCCCGAGTATCCGTCCAGAAAGCAATAGTATGAATGACCTGCAAGACGTTCCAACATTTGGTCAATAAAAGGTAATGGAAAGTGGTCTTTACGTGTTACCTTGTTAAGTTTGCGGTAGTCAATGCAAACTCTCCAACCGGTTTGTGTTTTACTCGGGACCATCTCTCCATATTGATTCTCCACCATAGTGATACCCCCCTTCTTTGAAACTACTTGGGTTGGACTAACCCACTTACTATCCGAGATGGGAAAAATCATGTCCGCTTGGAGGAGCTTCAATACCTCCTTTTTGACCACTTCCATCATTGGCGGATTCAACCTTCATTGAGGTTGCCTAGATGGTTTCGCCTCTTTCTCAAGTAGAGTTCTATGCATGCAAGTGGATGGACTTATCTCTTTGATGTCCGCAATGGTCCATCCAAGGGCCATCTTGTGTTCTTTTAACACTTTCACCAACTTGTCCTCTTGACCGGTTGTTAACTTGTTAGAAATGATCACCGGTAAGGTATTGTTGTCCCCTAGAAATGCATACTTGAGGTGAGGTGGAAGGTCCTTCAACTCTATCTCCGGTGCCTGCACTATAGATGGAACAAGCTTCTCGCTTGGGGTTAGTAAAGTGGGCCCAATGACCAAAGTGGAGATAGGTAACCTCCTGTGCCCATCCAATTGGGCTAGAACCTCTTTCATGCTAGCTGTTAATGCATATTCTGAATTATGATCAATGTCATGTTCAATTATATTTTTCAACTCGTCAATGTCAGAAATATCAAAAACATCTTGCACAAAAGGTTCAATAATATCAATGGCACATAAGGAATGATCATCAATAGGAAATTTCATCGCATCATAGATGTCAAATTCAACTACTTCCCCATCAAACTCCTTGATTAATTTTCCACTAACATAATCGATTTTAGTCCTAGCGGTTTTTAAGAATGGTCTCCCCAACAATATCGGTGCATCATGTGAGTCATTTTTCATGTCCATTACTAAGAAATCAACATGGAAAATCAGATTATCTACCATTACTAATACATCTTCAATAATCCCTTTCAGGTAAACATTAGATCTATAAGCAAGTTGTACTACAATCCGAGCTTCAGTTAATGGCCCAAGGCCAAGTGATTTATTGATGGAATATGGAAGGACATTAATAGAGGCACCAAGATCAAGCATAACTTTGTCAAAGCGGGTTTCCCCTATAACCCAAGGAATGCTTACCATGCCCGGATTGCTACACTTCTTGGGCATTCTACGTTGGAAAACGGCGGAGACATGTTCGCTCACTTGCACTTTTTGTTCCCGTTCAACTTTTGATTCCTCTTGATGGTGCAGAGTTCCTTTAAGAACCGAGCATACTTAGGAATACTTTTCACTAATTTAAGGAGAGGGATGTTTACCTCGCATTTGGAGAAGGTCTCGAAGAGATCCTTGTCCTCGATTATTCTTCTCTCCTTTAGTGCCTCGGGAAAAGGAGCTGGTGGTTTCTCAGCATAAAATGGTGGAAAATCAAGCCGGGTGTATGAATCCTTCTCAACAGAACTCTTTGTTGTGTTTTCTGCTGGGCCGCCAGCTTGCAGGCGTAGGGGCTGTCACCGTAGAGGCGGTGACCTCCAGCCGCAGGGGCAGCGCCTGCTCAGAGGTTGGTGGAGGTGCATCCGCAGCTGCGGCTGTGGGGGCGGCAAACTCGTTAGAGGGTTTGCTTCACACTTCTCAATGTTAGGGCACTAACATTCTCCTTGGGATTGACCACTGTTTGGGAAGGCAGATTTCCGGAGGATCTAGCTTCGATCCTTGTAATGGCTTCCGTCATTTGCCCAACCTGTTTCTCAAGGTTCTTGATGTTGGATTATGTTGTTTGGACATGAGTAGCAAAATGTTTAGTTAAAAACTGCAGCATATTCTCAGTGGATTGAGACTTACCTTGGCGGGGCTGCTGTTGTTGGTTTTGTTGATCCCTCCATCGAAAATTCTGTTGATCACGCCAATTCGGCATGAAATTCTGCGCATATGGATCGTTCCTAGGCCTTTGCCACAATTTTTGCCCAACGCCCAATGCGTTCACCTCAGCATCGTCATCTTGGACTTGAGGGCACATGTCCGTTGGGTGGTAAGGGTCGGCACAAACTACGCATGCCTTAAGTTGTTGTGGAGTTCCCATAAGTGTCAATCTCTTCACCATCTCCTTCAGCTCAGCAAGTTCAGTGGAGATCTCATTCTTCTCAGGATTGATAGCATGAACTCCTCTTTTGGAAAAAGTCCTCCCAAAATTCCGAGTTCCTTCAGCTAGTTCCTACATCTTTTCCAAAGCAAGGTCAGGAGTGGTATTGAGAATGTTACCTCCACAAGCAGGATCGATGATCCTCCTCTCATTGTCAAGCAAGCCATTGCACAAGTACAAGACTAGGTCTTGAGTTGAATACCCATGGAAAGGACAGCTGGATCGGAGGCGTGCATACCGCTTGAAATACTCATAGAGAGTTTCGTCCGCCTCTTGTTCAATGTTGCTTATAGCTTTCTTCAAGCTATTGACCTTCTTGACTAGAAAGCATTTCTCCAAAAATTCCTTGTAGAGATTATCCTAAGTGTCGATGCTCCCGGATGGAAGGTGGTAATACCAATCATCCGCTCCATCCTTGAGCGTGAAACCGAACGCCCGCATCTTGATTTGCTCTTCCGTAATGTTGGCTGTTTCATGCTCATACACACGGTATGAAACTTTCCAAGGTTCTTGATGGGGACTTCACCACTTAGCCCATGAAATGATGGGAGCAAATGGATCTGCCCCGGCTTGAGCTTGAAATTGACACCTTCCCCTATTGCCGGTATAGTAACCGCAAGAGGGTGTTGAGTCAAGTCTGGCTGCGTGAGTTGGCGAAGTGTTCGGTTGGCCATTTCTTCACGGAGTTGTTGTTGTCTACGTCGCCGGATGTGTGTTCTCTCAATATATGGATCAAAAGGCACAATTCCGGAGTTAGTAGCACGGGTTTGAACCATAAAAACGGTCCAAACCAATAATCAATAATATAAAAAAATAAAAACACAACTAAACTCCCCGGCAACGGCGCCAAAATTTGACAAGAGTTATTCCTTAGGTCGTTTTTATCTTATCAAAGTAATTTTCCAACTTAACACTAAAGCAAATATAGTGGTCAAGTAAGGGTCGAACCCAAGAGAGTTTGGTTGATATTTATATTAGATTCAATTATTGACAATGTAACCAAATAATTAAGGGGG
>BSUD01000006.1:113695666-113888476 GCA_033239045.1 Fagopyrum esculentum
TGGGGGTTAGGGGGGGATTTGGATTGAAATGTAACAAGACAAAGCATAAAAAGCAAGTAAAAAGGTGAATATGGTGATGAGAAATGAACTACACTAGGTTGAATCTTAGCATGCAATGCTACTTTGGTTGGTTCCTTTTATAAGTTTTATAGCAATGTTCTCGTCTTGATAAAATCTATGTGTTGAGCCAACCGGCATCAACACAACTTAACAAGTTAATGTTCCGTAAACCTACAAGAACAAGTCACAAGTTAGCTTCCAAACAAAGACAAAGAGATATAGAGAGAAGAATAAAACCATTAGACTTTTCCTTATATTTGTATTCCTTTTCCCTTAAATAATCACAACCAGTTTTTACCTAAAGGTTTCTACTAGATTAAAGACCCGAACCCGGAATCTACTAATCCTAGTTCCTAGCATGCATTTAGACACTAAGGTGATCAATCTTAAGTGAAAAGAAACATGCAATTAGATAAGTGAAGCTCAAGGAATACAAAATATAAACCGAATAAAACTTATATTAAAAAGGACTTACAACCAAAGTAGCAATACAGCTTCAAAACAACCCAATGTAGAAAGGAATTTAGTAGCTCATTACACAAAGGAAGCAAGAGAAAAGAGAGAATAAAATGGGAAAATGGTGGATGATTCTAGCAATCAGCCATGAGTCTATTTATACTACAATTGGCACTAAATGGGAGTAAATGGCCGGCCTAAACAACCACCTTTAATGCCATAAAGGTGGTGCAAAAGGTGGTGCAAACAGCCGGAGTAAAGTCTCTGTCGCTCAACCGCAGGGGCGGTTTAGGCGAAAATGTTTGGAGTTCTTCATGGCCGCAGGGGCGGCCTGGCAATTCCGCAGGGGCGGATCTTTAATGCTCTTCCAATGTTTGACTCTTCATCTTTCTGTTGCTTCTTATGTCGAGCCGTAGGGAAGCCCAGTGTCACCGCAAGGGCAGTGACACTAGCTCTTCGCCTTCACAGCTCTACAGGGTGGTCCGCAGGCAGAGGCGCAGGGGCGCCAGCTTCGCTTCTTCAAGGTGAGTCACCGTAGGGGCGCCCAAGAGAGGCGCAGGGGCGGTGACAGTCTTCGTTCTGGCCGCTGGCGAAGGCGCAGACTGCGTTCCAGAATGTAGTGTCACCCGCAGGGGCGGTGACACTGCTCCGCGGGGGCGATGAGGCACCAGAAGCTTGTCTTCGTGAATGTTCTTCAACTCCAAAGTCCTTCTAACTTCTCTTTTAACTTCTTTTAGGTTTCTTCTTCTAGATTAAGGAGTTAGTAGCATAAACCGACTCTAATACAATAAAAAGACTCTAAAAACTAACCTAAATGATAGTGATTCCATCACCTATCACTTATCGTGTTTATAATAAGTGTACCAAAATTGTTAAGGAAAGTATTCATGTTATAGTTGATGAAAGCAATGATGGTACTTTCAGTGAAAATTTTGTAGATTCTGAATCAACGAGGAGATCACAATTCTGATGAAGATGAAGATCCTAAGGCTCAAGAAAAGAATATGCAAGATAAGATTCAAGATACCGGAGAAAACTCTCAAGACCTTGTGACACATCTTCAAGACCTTGAAATAGAAAACTGCGATGTCAGAACTCCGTTTCAAGGCCTTGAAACCCAACTTCAAGGCCTTGAGATAGGATCCAAGGGCAAAACTCCAACGGTACCTGAATCCATTCAAGCATATGAGCCTCAATCTTCAGGATCTGTTCCATCTTACAAACGAAGGAAGTTTCAACACTCTTCATACGATCCACACGAGAATGTGATCTCAAATCCAAACACAGGAGTTCAAACTCGATCCAAATTAAACAACCTATGTGCATTCTCTGCGTTCGTGTCTCTTATTGAGCCAAAGAATTATTTTCAAGCTCTTCAAGAACCCGACCGGATCATTGCCATGCAAAATGAACTAAATGAGTTTGAGAGAAACAAGGTTTGGACTCTTACTACAAGACCAAAGCATCAATCCGTCATTGACACTAAATGGGTTTTTCGAAACAAGTTGGATTAAAAACGGTAAAGTCATTCGATATAAAGCACGACTTGTAGCTCAAGGCTATAACCAAGAGGAAGGTATAGACTATGAGGAAATTTTGCTCTGGCTTCCAAGTTAAAAGCCATACGTATGCTACTTGCATTTGCATCGTTCATGAGCATAAAGTTATTTCAAATGGATGTGAAATGTGCTTTTCTAAATGGCTTCTTAGAAGAAGTCTACGTTGCTCAACCACCTAGTTTTGAAAATAATGATTTTCCGGATCATGTTTTTAAATTGGACAAGGCTCTTTATGGTCTTAAGCAAGTTCCTCGAGCTTGGTATGAAAGATTGTCCAAGTATCTCCTTGAAAACAATTTCAAAAGAGGTTTGATTGACAAAACTTTATTTATCAAAACCAGAGGCAACGATATTCTAGTAGTATAAATCTATGTGGATGATATATTATTCGGTGCTACTAATGATTCCCTTTGCAAGGAATTTTCAGATATCATGTGCAGGGAATTCAAAATGAGCCTAATGGGTGAGTTAAATTTCTTTCTTGGACTTCAAGTCACACGAGCAAAGAAAGGAATTTTTCTTAATCAAAGCAAGTATACCAAGGATTTGCTTAAGAAGTATAAGATGGATCAATCCAAGGTCGCAAAGACTCCTATGAGTTCTACACTTTCGCTTGACCATGACAAAGATGACAAAAGTGTTGTACAAAAGGAGTATCGAGGTATGATCGGTTCTTTGTTATATCTAACCGCTAGTCGACCTCACATTATGTTTAGCGTGTGCATGTGTGCAAGATTTCAAGCTGATCCTAAAGATTCACACTTGATAGTTGTGAAAAGGATATTTCAGTATCTCAATGACACTAAGGATTTAGGGTTATGGTACCCACGTCAAAGCTCATTTTACCTCGTTGCTATTCAGATGCAGACTTTGTAGGTTATAAAGTCGATAGAAAAAACACTTCTAGATATTGCCAATTCTTAGGGCATCCCTAATCAATTGGCACTCCAAGAAGCAAAACTCTGTCGCCCTATCTGCAATAACCAAATATTTATTTTTGATAACTTTCGAATCAACTAGACCTCACCGGTTAGGACTCGTTCCGAGTCCTTAATTTCTTTTCAATAAATCTGACATTTCAGCCAAGCCCACTAGCTGGGCCCTGTTCTTTTTAGATATTTCAGGCTTGTGGCCCATGGTGGATGATAGGAAGCCTTACCCTTCTTTTTTTTAACCTAGCCATCCCGCTTCTTATTCTTCTTCATCCGCCACCCTAGAAGACTTCTCCTTCCTTCCTTCTTTTCGTTTCAGCGCCGGACCAAGGGATGCTGGAGACCCGTCCACCTCGTGCGACGCCCGGCCGGAGATGGATGCCCTCGTCGTACCTCCTTCTGCCTCCGCCTCGGCCGTCTCTTCCTCCCTCTCTCGCCGGAGCTGCTCCTCATCTGTTCTTGCCCTATTGTTCTGCAACCGCCGACTACCAACAAAGCAGCGGCACCTCCTCCTGCAACCCATCAAAGTAGCCGGCCTCAGACCTCCTTCTGCAGGCCGTCACAGATCTCCTCCTGTGGCCGTCGAAGATGAAGCATCTGGCGTCGTTCCCCTGCTGCCGCTGCCAATGAGTCCACCCTCGGACCTCTCTCTGCGGAACCGGAGAAGAAACAGTTGCAGTCGACGCTGGGCACAAGGACCGCCAGTTTGAGGCCGTTCCGGTGTAACACCACAAATCCGCGGGACTCGGAGTGCCACATTAGGTTAGGATCTCACAATGGATCCTGACCCTAGCCTGACAACAATTTCACTGAACCTTACAACATGACACTGATAGATATAAAACAAATACATAAACAGTATAAACTGTACGACACAAAGTAAACAACAACATAGCCGAGTATATAAAACGACATCCTCACACAGGAGTTACAAAAGATCATCCTCTCGCAGGAGGGAAAAACAATAAACCCAAACCAACCACCTATTGTTCGAGAGTCCTCGGCCTGTCACCCTACCAGTTCACTCAGCAGCGCCTAACCTGTAAACATCTACAACACGGTATGAAACCGTTAGCTAACCATACATATATGAGGTAATGCATAAGCACAAACACAATCATGAAAGATAACACATCAGCAATGCTTTGAGGATGTATCCTTGTAGGTTTAGGTGCGTATAACCCTTGTAGGTTTAGGTGCGTATCCGGAGTTTGTGCCTACAACACGGTATGAAACCGTTAGCTAACCATACATATATGAGGTAATGCATAAGCACAAACACAATTTGTGGGATCAACTGAAGCTTCCAGATCAAAGAAGAACCAATGGGTTATACGCGCGTAAACCTACAAGGTTATATATATGCCAATGCTTTGAGGAAGGACTCTCGTACAGGTTAGGCACTGCTGTGTAATATGAATTGAAAGAGGATAGCCGCCTCACCTTCCGATCTTTATATCCGGAGTCAGAGGGCACCGATTGGAGTGTCGAGTCGCCGCCGCCTCTTCTAGTCTTCTTCTTGCTTCGACTCAGGCCGTAGGCCTCTTCTTGCTCCGCCTCCAGCCCGAATCCAGTGGGGACGTTGAGCCCCGCCCTGCCTCTTGTTCCAGCACCACCAAGATCTTACTCTAGTGCCACTCGTCTCATCCTTCCGGCCAAGCAACATCTCCCCTCTACAGATCCGGGCTACTCCAGTAGGTGAGGTCTCGTGTTTCTATAGGAACAAGGCTCGTTTATAGATATTTGTGGTTGGATTAATTTAGTTGAGTAGATGTTGTTTGACTGTTCCTCGTTAGAATGAGAATTATTGGTGTAAACCTTAACCAAAATCTGGACTTTGGTATCGGAATCTACCTAAGTTTATAGGTATGTTTTTATATGTAACTTTATGTTGTTGTACGTTAGCTTGGTGGACAAGAGTTGTGGAGTTTTCGTTGAATGAGTGTTGTAAATTAAGTTGGACAATCGTACGAATTCAAATGGTGAGATGTAAAGAAATGATCACAACTTGGACGTAAGGGTGTGTAGGTATATATTATTGTAACATGTCCGGGTGTTGGGAATTTGTAATCTTGGAGGAAGTAATGCTCTGGATTTGATAAATAAAGTTTTTTCAATCAAAATTCGAATGGTCTCTTCTCTTTTTAAAGGCAAAGCACTTCTCTTTTTCATTTCCCGTCTTTATAGAAATCCTTTTCAAAAACCCTTGTTTTCTCTCCCAAAATCATCTATGCCTCCTAGAAGCAAGAAATCTGCTCCTCATCCGGCTTCATCTTCCAAAAAGGAATCAGCTCAGATCCCCTCCACCACAAAAGAAGAGAAACCTTCTGAAGATTTGGAAATTTCTCAGACAACTGGTCTTCCAACATCTTGGTTCATCAATTTTCAAACTACGGGATCTTGGCTTGATGGATTTCACAATCGGCCTCTCTGTATGTGTGATTTGGTGAATACTACGTTTTTGGAAACCCTTTAGATCCTCTGATTTGCTATGCTTAAGAGCTCTATAGTCTGGAATATCTTAAACCTTGGAGATTTTGCCTTTCCAAGGCTAATAAGATTGTTCTATGTCAACCTTGTCACAAAACGGGACAAAGGAATTATAACCCTTGAATCGTTTGTAAAAGGTACTCCAATTCTTCTCACTTCTACTATTTTGGGTGAGATTTTAGGATCCCTACAAATCTTTCTTTTTCACGCCCTTCCTGATCAGAGAGTGTTCAACTTGCTAAGGAGAAATTTCTGGTTCCAAACTCAACCTCACGACAACTCACTCATACCTCCTTAACCCTAGATGCTAAAATTGTCTGTACCACTCTGGTTCGGTGTGTTGTTCCTCGAGCAAACTCAAGAGAGGTTTTAATAGATCAATCTTTAGAATTTATTCATTTGATTATGTCTGGATTAGACATTGACGTACCTAACCTCATCCTTAACCATATGGTTCATTCAGTCAACTCAAGGCGAGCCATCCCTTTGCCTTATGGAAACCTTTTGCCTAAAATCTTCGACCACTTTTCAATTAATACATCCTCTAAAGATCGACAGATGACTTCTGGAAAAATTGATGAATCCTGCTTAGAGAGGTTTGGAATTGAGAAGACTCTTGCAGGAGCATGGACATTAAAGGGAAAAGGAGCTATTCCACCTCCATCCAAAGAAGCTCCAACGTCTTCTTCTCCTACTCCAGAAATCAGGTTAGATGGATGTAAAAAAGAATTGGATGCAAATCATGAACTACTATCTATCATGAATGCCAAGGTAAATGAATTGTATCTAATGAATGCTCTTACTTTTACCACCATGGGAAGGATACTACCTATGAGTGAAGATGCAACTTGTTCGCCCCTAGAGGTGTGTGCAAATAAGTTTTAAATTTATAAAACTAGAATCAAGCAGCGAACCCGCAGTGTACGGATCGAGGTAGCTAAGCAAGAATTCCAGAGTATCGAACACAGGGATTTGGGTGGGAACAAATTCGATTTCAAGTTATCAAGTAAGTAGATATGGGAGTTTTGCAAATATTGGGAAAACAACAATCCTAAAGATCCAGGTATCCAGTTGCGGCAATAGATTCAAGATATACTAATGATGTAAAGACAGAGTAGAGATATGCAAAGGTATACTAATGTAAGGTAATCGTACGGTTGAGGTTCCAAAAACCTTATGTAACTCACCTAAAAGATACTCCCTATACAGGTTGTTGAGGCTCAATATAGAAAGAAACTAAAGACGAGGATTAGTGTCAAATACCCAAACTTATAGCCTAAGGATCAAGACTAACTTAACCGATTGAGGTTGTTGAGGCTCACAATCGAGGTAGAGGTTGTTGAGGCTTCACTACCACCTAGAAAAGACAAGTCTAAACTAAGTTAAAGCAAATCTTTAACTTTGGATTAAAGTAAAGGCAGACTCGTAAACTAGAGGGAAATTACGGTTGGATCTTGAGATTCCACGGTCGTGGAACTCAAGAACTGCCCGTAATTTTAGGTTGTCGACGATTCTCTCTAACTCTCAGGGTCTAATCTGCTTGCGATCGATCTATCATCACCTATGCCACAACTATCAACCCTTCACCTTAGAATTGTTAAGGGTTTTTAGCCAATAACAGTCATTTTGATATCAATTCAAGAATTAAGGAATAAAAGATGAAAACTTTCAAGAACTATCAATAACCTTCAAATGAATCTCAAGATCACAACAAATGTTTATCAAAAGATTCAAAACGGAGTAAACGAATCACAACTTTAGGAAAGAAGAAAAACGGGATGTCAATCCGTTTCCGATTCGAACCTAAACAAGAAGAGAGATCTTCTTGCAAAATCTTCCAAGAACTTCGGTCTTTCACAAATCCGAAGATCACAACAACAATCTCCACTGAAAATGCGAGATTTGAACAACTCTCCAATGCGAACTTTGATCTCCAATGAGATCTCCGAAATTGCCTCCAAAATGAGGAAGCGTTAATCCTTAGCGTCGATTGCTAAGCGAGGGTAAGCGAGCGTGCAAGAACGCTAAGTAGGCATGACGGAATCTCCTTTCTTCCGTCTTTTTATAATGCAGGGCAAAGTGTCGGCCCGGCCCATTCTTCAAAAGATCATGGCTTCGAAGTATGGCGAAAAGATTCGCCAAGATCACGGTCGTGGAAGATTCCACGGCCGTAATTATTGGGCGTGAAAACAATTACGGTTAATTCCACGACCGTAATATCCCCTGGAATGAACATCGAATTCTGACTCAAAATCCACGGCCGTAATTTAGGGCAAGAACGTGATTCTTCCCTTCATTCGTGCATTCCTCAATCTAATACTCCAAATTGCTTCCAAAAAGTGTCCTCGATCTATGGACATATCAACTCAACTCTCCTTTGCTCGATTTCGTTCGGAAATAGCTCCAAATCACCTATAATCAACATAGAACTAGTGTAGACATCCATATCGACAATATAGGCAATACTAGCTCACATATGCGCAAAGATCAATCAAAGACTATCAATATGAATCAAATACGATTAGAAAACGTGCCTAAAATATCACAATATTTCATGCTAACACAACTCAACACACTCAAGAAAAAGTTGAAAATGTTCTAATGAACTACAAATGTCGAGTATAGAACAACTTTATTCTTTATCCTACCCATGCTGAGCCAACCATTCTACTGGTGCTAGAATACGAGGTTGTCAAGGAACGACGTGCTGAAGAAAAGAGACGACGCTTAGCTTCTGAAATGGATGATTGGAGTCACAAAAAAGCTTCATCCAAGGGAAAAAGGCGGTTTTATGAGGAGGATTCAGACTGAGCATGTGATGATTGTGGGCTTGTTGTGTTAAAAACTTGTGTTGTGGTTTTTTTTCTGGGTCTGTAATCGTTTAAAACTTCCGTGCTTTAACTATTTTTCTTCCTTGTTGAAAGACAAAGGGGAGAAATAAATGATCCGACATTTTCGATATTTCTGCATTCTATATTTTAAGTTTATTTTGATATTCATATATGCATCGCTAACTCTACAATACAGGTACAATATTTGTGTTGTCTTCCATCAAGGGGGAGATTGAAAACTCCACCTTGATTATATATTTGTATAGGTGGTGATGGAAGACTTAACACAATTAAAGTGGTTTTTATACTAACAAAATATCAATTGCATTTCTAGTTGGTGTGCTTTTGGTGTTTGTCTAGAATTTATGCAGGTATTGGAAAGCATTTCAAGGAACAGACCGAGGCCTTGAAATTGGATACAAGGGACTGACAAAGAGTTTGAAGAGATTCAACACGGAGGCCAAGGGATCAAAAGTCAAAGCCTTGTAGTCAAAACAAAGTGGCTGGAAGGATTTCAAAGCCCTAACAACCAAATCTATCAAGCATCAAAGAAGATCTTCCAAGGAGATATGCCCAACAAGAAGATACGCTCAAAGAAGATCTTAAACGACCATACTCAAAGAAGATCTTAAACGACCACGCTCAAAGAAGATCTTAAACGGCCCAGTGGATTCAATTCAAAAACAAGATCTCACAAAGATCCTCAACCAAGAACACAAGATCCCTCCTCAATGGATTTTGGATATCTTCACAACAAGATCTGAAGATCTCGAGCAAAAGACAAAGATCTTCAACAAGTATGAGAAGATTACGGACAAGAAGGATGACCGTACTTTGAGGAGATGAAGACGATAGAAGATCTACAACGTCTATCTCATCTCAACCAAGAAGCGTTTTCCATGGAGAAGAATAACTATCTTTAACGGTCGTCTTCCCAACGGCTAGAAGACCTCTCCACCGAAGACTATAAATGAAGATGTCGATTGAAGAAGAAAAATACAAGCTTACAAGGAAACATTCAAAGTCTTCAAGCGATCCAAAGCATCTTCATTTGATCAAACAAGTTTTTCTTTCTTTCTTTTACAAAAAGCTTTATCCCCTAGAGAAAGATAAAACTCGAGAGCTCAATTGGAATATCTGAAGAGTGTTATACTAGAGTGTGTGTTACTCTGCGAAGTAACTAGGCTATTATAGCAAGGTGAAGAGTTGGAGCTAGATCTTAGCGTTGGCTACAGTGAGAGAAGAAGGTAATTTCTTCTAGTTTGTATCTAGGATTTACCCTGGGACAAAGAGTAGGCTATTTAGAGCCGAACTTCGTAAACATATCCTTGTGTCGATCTTTTACATTCCACACTTTATCTTGCTTTGTTGTGACTAACTTTGTTTTGCAGGTTTACAAAGTCAAGGACCTTGAAATCAGTTTCAAAGCCCTTGAAAACAAAGTGTGTCACTAAGAGCTCAGATCGACATCAAGGCATTTGAAATTAGTTTCAAAGTCTTGCGATAGGTTTTTGCGAAAAGTTCTCATACTATATTCAACCCCCCTTCTATAGTATATTTATCCTTTATATTCACCTAACGGTTCTTCACTCAGGGAACAAGTAGATCAGATGCTACAATACTAATGCCTGACAAGAATGTTGTTAACCTCTCAATACCACCACAGAAACCTGGAGCTTATGTTCTTGACGTTTTTACTGGGCAGATAGGAAACCTGATATTTAAGTCTCATAGTTGCGATAAAGGATCTCCTACAGACATTGATGATTATATAAGTAATGAAAAGCCAACTAAATATATCCTAAAGGTAGCAATATTTTACAAACTAGATCTGTTATTTCTGTTTGTAGGAACTGTAGATTGTCAGCTCCTTACTATTTTGCTTATACTGAGTGAATACAGATATTCATTTCTTAACAATTAATTATTTTCAGGTTTCACAACCTACAACTTTGGTCTATCTCACTCCTGCTGTTTCATCTGCTTTGTTGATAAACATGTCTCAATGGATTGGAATTGTAGTAAGGCCAATAAATTATTTTTTGGTATGAAATTCATACTAGAAATGAACTTCTGGTATATAAATTTTTAGTATGAATTTCATATCAAAAATTAAAATAAAAATAAAAAAAAGAAGAAAATTCAAGTATGAATTTTTTGGTATGATTTTCATACTAGATAATAAAAAAGAAATAAAAAAGTTGAAAAAAAATTCTGGTATGAATTTTCTAGTATGAAATTCATACCAGAAAATAAAAAAAAAAAAGAAGAAAATTCTGGTATAAATTTTCTGGTATGAGTTTCATACCAAAAATAAAAAAGAAAATAAAAAGGGTAAAAAATAAATATGGTATGACAAAAAAAAGAAATAAGATTTTACGTAACAAACAACAAAGCAAATTCATGTCGTTTTTTTTTAAAATAGAGGGGTTAATTACTTTTACCTAATGTTAAATGAAAGTGATAAAAATAATGGGGTACACAAACCTAATGGAAATAGAAAAGGGCCTATTTAGCCAAATTCTTTCAAAAATCATTATTATTGTCTATATAGTATATACCCTATCGGAAATTATTTTTCAAACTTATAATAATTTAGACTCTCCACTTACAGACTTAGATAGGACTAAATTACAAACCACAAGAGGATCTAGACCGTCGTTATATTGACCTGCCAAAATGATTGAAGTTGTAGGGGTATACAAACGTATAAGAACCCCCATCACATTAGGCAATTGAGTCCCACAAAGTTGTCTTTTTTTCTTAATACTGCAAATGATGCCAAAGATTCATTGCATCCACTAATTCTGAAGCCAAACCTATTGTGGTAGCTGCTAATCCAATCAATCCACCCTAACCAAGCAATGCAAGCATAAAGTAATCAACAACAAAGTCAAATATTGGCATTGTGAAGCAAAAAGTAAAATAAGATTTGCAACCTTTTGGTGATTTGCTTGAGCCGATAAAGTGAATTCATCAGCCAACAACTTGATCACATCGGTTATATTCTCGTGATCGCCTTGCCTGACCAAATTCTTAACTACTCCTCAAACCTGAAAACAATCAAAAACGAAAATAATTAGTCAAGGAACATGAAAATAAAAAATAAACGCAAGAAATTCAAAGAAATTGTGATTGAACCTCAAGAGCAGCGTTCATCAAATCAGACGTTGCCCAAAAGATCGAAGGGTGTAAGATTTTGACACTCTGCAAATAGCTCCCTTTGAATCAAACAATTAGAATAAACAAACTTAAATTAGGTTTCTAGAAAGGGATAACGAGGTTGTAATAAAAAAAGAACAAAAAGGCCCTTGTTAGAAATTTATTTTTCAAGTGAAAATTAGATAGAGATTAATCCCATCACATCTTGTTAGCATGTAAGGAGTATTTGCCAGAAAGAAGTATTCGTATATTAGCAGGAACTTGGAAATAGATCACTGCATAGTAGGTGAATGCATATTAGAATTAGAAGCCGAAAACCAAGAACAAGTTCCAGCTCATCATTAGAACATGTTTGCTAAACTAGTGAGTTGGCCTCCGGGTACATGATCCATTACTATGTAATTCTCCATTTTTTACTGAGGCTAAAACCTATATTATAACAAGTCACAATAGTAAGAATATTAGCTCAAAAGACTTAAAATGGAAAAACTAATATACCTCATGAGTTAGGATGATAACATACATCATGAATCCTAACCGTATATGGATGATTAAAAAGCTATAATTTAGAGGATTCATAACTTCAAAGAGGTATATTTTAGCAATTTGAAGTCGTTAGGGAAACCTCCTTCCCATCCTAAGACCCTTGACAAGGCATTTCCTGTCCCCAAAAGAAGAATAACTACAGGGGGAGGTGATTCAAATCTAAACGTGTCAATTGCATCAAACACCCATTCAATAGTACCATCTCCACCATAAACAAGAACTCTAAAATTCTGTATAGTGTTGAACAACTTCAATCCATCTTCAAGCCCCTAATAAGAATGTAACACCCGGTTTTTCACATCACCGCCCCGCGGTGACGATTGCCCGCGGGTACGGCTGACCCCAATCGCGTCCGATTTGTTTTTATCTTCTTTCCTTTCTTAGAAGATCCGATCTTCTAATCTTGGGCCATCTTTCTTCTATATTTTAACCTAGTTTTATACCTTCCTCTTACCCAGCCATACCTCTTTCTTAATCCACGTTTCTTCCTTGCTTCCTTGTCTTCTTCAATCGTGAGCCAAGCTGTAGTCTTTGCTCCGTGAGATCTGCAGAATCCTTATAATTTCTTCTCCTTTACGTTCTCCTTTCCCTTATGTGTAATCTTGTCTCCTCCTCCTCCTCCTTCTTCATCTTAGAAAGAATCAAGATTAAGTCTTGATTCTAGTTGACCGTGGTTTGATTGTTGTATGTGTATATACAAGCTCTTGTGGTTGAGTGTGTCATGTGAAGAGTTACAGAGGAAATCTAAGCCATCTTGTTGTGATTCTGTTGTTGAAAAATCCCGATGTTCGCCTTTGTCGCCTTACCACTCCGCGGCTGCAAGCAACCGCCCCCGCAGTTAACCTAGACGCCGCCCCCGCAGCCTCTTGTCACATTGGTCGCGGCTTCGGTCCTTTGTCGCCGCACCTACGCCTCCGTTCACCTGTGGTTGCGTGTTAACTCCAGTGTCTACCGTCCTTTGGAAATTCACTTCCCTCCTTGCTTCCTTATCCTTTTTTGGTGTTAGATCATGCTAGGCTGGACCAAGATGAACTAGGGTGAATGCTAGTTAGTGGCTTGTGGATTCCTAAGAGTTGGTTATGGTTTGAGAACCTTTAAGCTTGTTTTGTTGACCTTGATCCTTGAGGATCTTGAGACTAGGAGTAGTACTTCCTAGCATGTGGGAGATCTTGTAGAGATTATTGAGACTAGAAGTAGGAACCTTCTAGCACGTTGTTGTAGACCTTGTAGAGGTCAATGAGACTAGAAGTGTAGACTTATAGCATCTGGGATAGTTTCTGATTTGGGATGCCTTGTCTGAGCAGGCATATATCTCTTCATGCTAGAAGTTGAGCAGTTTAACTGATTCGAGTTTACCTTGATACCGGTATGTCCCTTGGACTTACTTAGCTGCATTCTGTGTATTAGTTTGACTGTATTGGTGGTATTTGTTTACCTTATCGTTATAATGGAAAACCAAACTTGGACGACCTTATACCGTAATTGGCCCAAGTGTATTATAACCGGGCGGTGACCACTTGTCCAGTTCTACTGGAAACTAGGAGGTGCTCTTGCGACCAGGCCCACAAGTAACGGATAGATGCATCTAATATGTTCTTGTTGGTAACGGAAACAGGGGCGAGTTTCGGGAGATTCTCGTATCACAAAAGAAGTTGAATTAGTAATGGATGGCTTATTGAAAGATAATAATCGGCTTGTGTGTGAGCATGTTATATGTTTATATTTTATGTGTGTTATTGTCTTTATTGTTATTCTAATATCTTGAATGTTAACTAACGGTTTATACCGTCGTTGTAGATGCCCTGCAGGTTAGAGATGCTGCTGAGTGATTCGGATGGAGTGGTCAATCGGGGTTTCCGTACATTATAGGATGGGATTGGGGTTTATTATTATTGTTGGTGTGTTTTTGGTTTGTTGTTGAACTCGGTTGAGAGTCTTTTGCTTTTCCTTTGTTATACCTTTTATATTTTATCTATTTTAGTTTTCATTTATTTGTGCCTTATTGCAAGATCCAGTGATATTATTGTTACTCTGAGGGTTGGGACTCACAGTGAGGTCCTAGCCCGTAATGATCTGAGTTCCCAGAATTTGGGGTGTTACAAAGAACTCAATTCAAACACCTACCAAGGGGTTATAAGACATTGAATCATCCTAAGACTGAAGGAGAGAGAGGAAGAACCTTGATTAGACATGGTCACATTCGTCTAGGGTTAGGGTTGATCTGCTTAGTTCTATTCCTCGACTGTAGTTTTGAAAACCACAAACCTGTTCTGCAATTAATTGGGGAAGAGGGAAACGAGCAACAATCTAGCATAAACTTGAAACACAAAAGGCATGAGAAATAAGTAAACTCAGTGGAAAAACAAAGAGTGATTACTTGGGCGAGGATGACGGCGATTCCTTTGAGACGCGATCTCAACTTTCATGCACCAAAGGAAATCCACAAAATAATCGGGGAGGATGGAACAAAACAACAATTTGACATAAATTGGAAACTCAAAATACATGAGAAATAAGTTAACCCAGTGGAAGAACGAAGAGTGATTACTTGGGAGAGGATGGTGGCGATTTCATTGAGACGTGATGTCAACTTTCCAACAACAAAGAAAATCCGAAGATTTAGAAGCATAAGGAAATAAAGAAATGAAACATCGATTAGTAAAATCCTGAACTCACCAAGAAATTTAGCGACGAAGAGGGAGACGTAGTTGATAGCAAAGGGTGTGTAACAACCAGAATTTTAGTTTCGGAATGAGAGTGGTGTTTGTAGTTGTTAGTGGTAGCCACCGCCCTGTGTCCTAGGAAACCCGCGGTCACGGCTAAGTCATTCTGCAGGTGCGGTGATCCGTTTGAGCGGGATGTTAGTCCCACCTTCTTTCCGACCTTTCGTTCTTAGGACTCGACTTTTGGGTGACCCTTTTTGCTTACCACTCAGCTGAGTGCCTTTTCCCTATTTCCCATCCATATTCACGTTCTTTCTTCTCCCTCCATCTTCCTCCTACCCTCTCTTTCTCCATCTTTTTTGATTTTCCACCGTTATTCCTTCTTTGATTGTGAGTTGTTCATCCATTGTGTGGGATGGAGACTGCAGATCCAGGCCGACAATAAGTGTCCTTGTCCTTGTCCCCCTCCTCCTCCTCCTCCTCCTTCTTTTTCTTCTTCTCCTTCTTCTTCGTCCTTTCTTCACCCCTGTGTGTGAGCTTTGGAGAAATATTCACTAAAGGTTGTTCCTTCCTTGTGTTGCATGTGTTTGGATCTTGCCTAGATAGTGGAGTACAGTTGTAATCTAGTGGTGGACGCCTAGGGATGAGCAAGCCAACCAGGAGGCAACGAGGAGCCTGCTGCACATCGAAGAGTTCTGTAACACCCCAAGTTCTGGGAACTCGAAGTGCGGGCTAGGACCTCACAATGGGTCCCGACCCTCAGAGTAGCAACGACACAACGAATCTTACAACTAGGCACAGATGAATGAAAACCAAAACTCAATATAAAACCAAAGGTTTAAACAAAAGGAAGCGTAAAAGACTCGCATCCGAGTTCAAAACAAAAAAGAAAGCAACAACATAAACTAGATCCGGCCTATAATATAAGGAACCCCGGCTGACCACACCATCCGGATCACTCAGCAGCATCCTGAACATGTGGAACATCTACAACATCGGTATAAACCGTTAGCTAACATTCTACATATCAGAAATACAACAAAGGCACAAACACACATAAGGTAAAGGAAACACATACCATGCTCACACAATAGCCGGTTATTATCTTTCATTAGATTATCCAAATACTAATTCAACTTATAGTTGTTACACGAGTATCGTTGTGATCTTGACTCCGTCCCCTTTCCCCAACAGGAATAGAATGTATGCATCCTTCTATCACCTGCTGGACTGGTCGTGAGAGCACCTCCCAGTTTCCCCATTCTGAATTAGACAAGCGGTAACCGTCCGGTTATAACATGATAAACAACATAAACAAGCCAATACAATCAAACCAATACGTGGAATGAAGCTAAGTAAGTCCAAGGGCCTTACCTCACTCGAAGGTAAACTCAACACTCAGCTAAAACTCAGGAAAGCCTCAGGAAATGGACACAAGGAAGCCTGTTCACACAAGTATCACGAATCAAGAACCGAAATGAATGCTAGAAGTATATAACTTCTAGTCTCCATGATCTCTAAGAGATCTACACAAGCTAAGGCCTCAACCTTGGTCTTACAAAACACTAAGGGTCAACAACAACCAGAAGGAACAAGAAAAGCAAGGAAGGAAGCAACTCACAAGAACGGGAGTTACTGGAGAAGAAACCGCGGGGGAGGCAGGACAAAGGCGCAGGGGCGGCACGTGACAGAGGTGCAGGGGCGGCTTTGTGCCGGCGTGGGGGCGAAACTTCGACATAAGCTACTGTCGGCTTTTCAATGACAGCAAAACGACGACAAGGCCAAAGCTTTCTCTTTCACTACGCTTCACACTTCACAACTCAACCAAGGGAGCCTATGAACATCAAAGGATCATCAACGGAATGCTCCACAAGAATCAAGGATCAAACTTGATTCTTGGAGAAGATGAAAAGAGGAAATGAAAGGGAGAATGAAACAGAAGAGAAAGAAGGTACAACAACATATGAACGTGATGAAGAACCAGGAAAGATGAACTTACATGTTCAGAAGATCATAGGAAGCAAAGGTGACGGCTATAGCTCTCAAGGGTTGAATAAAGCGTAGGCAAGAAACGGGAAAAAGAGCGGAAAGAAGGGGATTTATAGAAGAGGAATAAAAGAAAAAGGAAGGCCGTTCTATGGTTTAGAAGATCCACGAAAGTCGTCCAAAGATAAGAAAATCGGATCTTCTAAGATAGGAAACAAGATGGAGACGAAAAAGGAAAGAAGATATTCGCGCTCTGTGGCAATTCCACTAGGGCAGATTGCGCATGCCGCATGGCGGTTGATACGCCCCCAGATGGCGATGCCATCCGTGTTTCCGGCTAGAAGGACCCGACATCATTATGAAAACTATTAAGTATTTTCGGCTATTTAATAATTGGCTTTTCATATTCGGAACTTTAATTCCGGAACTTAATTCCGTGATTTAAATTCCGACCTTTCATATTTTAGGCTTTTCATTTACCGGAACTTAATTCTGGCTTTTAATTCTGTCATTTATGTTTGGACTCTTTGTATGACCTTCATCCACTATATAAGGATGAGTTGGCTCATTTGTAAGAGATGTCTAAGTTGAATCCAAGTATTGAGAAGGAAAACCCTCTTACTTGGTTTAGGCATCACTTCTTCTTCAATCCTCTTAAAGTTCTATCTTGGATCTAGTCTTTGATCCAAGCATTCATACTCGAGGATCATTTTGAAGGATCAACTAAAGTCTACTCCACTTCGTGGATGATTCGATCTAACTAGATCGGATCGACCGTACGCTTCCGCATCCATTTCTATGCTTCTTCCGCCCAAGTTCTACCTTTGATCCAACTCGAACGATCAAGAAGTAGCTGAAGTTTCTTCTCGATTTAGATCGCCCATATTTCTATCATTGGTATCAGAGTTCGGGATTGAGGTCAAGTTTCTTTACAAATTTTCTTTCTTGATCAAATTTATTTAGTGTTCTTTGAAGATCTTCAAGTGTTCTTCGGTGTTCTTCGAAGATCTTTAAGTGTTCTTCAGTGTTTTTCGAAGATCTTCAAGTGTTTCTTCATCGTTCATCATGTTCTATGATGATTATGATTCTTATGATGAGGATGAGGAATGTTTCCCTCCTCCATATCCACCGAAGGCCAAACAAACAACCCGGAGGTACCGACAAAGAGAATACTTTAAGGATGAGGAGTGGTTGCCTCCTCCAAACCCACGAAGGCCGACTTATACCCTGGACGGGCACCAACGGTATCCACACCGACAAGCTTATTTTGAGGATACTTATATTGACCCAAGACGTCATGCTAATACCAAAGAAGAGTTGGTCGTGCTGAAGGCAAAAAATGATGATCTAAAGAGTGAGTTAGAAGCTTTGATGGCACAAGTTCTTGCACTAACGACGATTGCCCAACAAGAAGAGCCTCAAGTAGAGTCACAACCAAGGTGTGAGTTGGTGGTCCAACCACTGTGTGACGAAGTTGAAAACGAGGAAGATGTCGTCATTAAAACTTATGCCCCGGTTATTCCAATCCATCTTGTCAATCCATTATGTGGAGAGTACTTTCAAGATGACAAAGATGAAGCCATAATTGAGAAAGAAGAAATCATCGACTCCGACAACGGCACAATGGTGTTGATGGACTACAAATTCGAGTCGTATGATCCGAGGTTTGTCATTGCTATGTCCACTCACTTACCTTCCGGCTTGCCTTCCAATCTTTTCAGCATGGCTTCAACGTTCCCCATCAAGGGTCTTGACGACATGATAGACAAACTCCATGACATTGTCACCTTGAGGGATTACATATTCAACAAACGCCACATAGCCACAATCTTGAAAGACTACAAGTCCAAGCCGCCCAACTCTCACAATGTGCATCCGGTGCTGAATTTCAAGGGTCAAGTTCCCAAAGTACTCCTATTTTTTTGACCGTGCAAACGAGGACGTTTCACATTTAAGAGGAGGAGATGATACACCCCCGGATGGCGATGTCATCCGTGTTTCCGGCTAGAACGACCGTCATCATTATGAAGACTATTAAGTATTTTCGGCTATTTAATAATTGTCTTTTCATATTCGGAACTTTAATTCCGGAACTTAATTCCGTGACTTAAAAAACCGACCTTTCATATTTTAGGCTTTTCATTTACCGGAACTTAATTCTGGCTTTTAATTCCGTCATTTATGTTTGAACTCTTTGTATGGCCTCCATCCACTATATAAGGATGGTTTGCCTCATTTTTAAGAGATGTCTAAGTTGAATCCAAGTGTTGAGAAGGAAAACCCTCTTACTTGGTTTAGGCATCTGATAGCATGAATTATTGTCTATATTTTGGGACCTGTTTAGGCGTTTTATCTTCAATAATCTGTATGTTTGGATGTATATTATATGATTATATTGTCGTTTCATCTACCTTTGCGGGAATCGAGGTCTACACCAAGTTTCGTTGTAATCGTAGGTAAAATGGCACGTTTTGCATCAAAATGGAGCAAAAGGAGCTAAGGAGTCATTGAAGCTACATTCAGGAGTTTAAGAAAGAATCCAGGAATCATGAAAATGGATTGAAGATTCACTTTGGACCAGATTTGAGAGATTTCACATTCAATTGTGATTCACCTCGGTCAGCTACAGTACCATCTCGACCGAGGTGATCCAGAGGAGCTGACTCGACTGAGGCGAACACCTTGGACGCGGCAAGGATATTTTATTCTTGGCTGAGATCTTTTATTTTTGGAAAAAGGATCTTATATTTTTAGGTTGGATTCCTGGAAGGAAGAAGATAATTTTGCCCATATATTTTATCTATTTTTATGGGAAGAGATCTTTCTAAAGATATCTTATCTTTGGAGGGTAATTTTCCTAATAAAAGGGTTGGATTACCACCAAATCCAACATCCGCTATCAGCTGGAAGACGCTTAGAGCAGCCGTTTTACCCCACTATAGTTGGAAGATTTGAAGAACCTTTTTGAAGGTTGAAGGAAGATTGAAGGAAGAAAGTTGATAGCATTTATAGCTTTTGTGAAGGGTTTTGTAAGATTTTCTTAGATTCCCTTCATCGTTGATTGTCTTATTGGATTTTGATCCAAGGAACGTTTGTTTGTTTGATAATTGATTCAGTTATTGAAGCCTTTCTCTTAAGGTTTTTTTGTTCAATTATTCTCTTTCTTCCCATATATTTGATTATTGCTTTCATGATGATGATTGGCTAATTTCTTTGTGTGATTCTAGGGTGATTGACTGAAGGTTGTGGAAAAAACAATGATAGAATAATCTTAATCACAGTAGGACCCTGAAAGCTCGAGTCTTTATCCTTAACCCTAGAACATCTTGCTCAGTCGATGAACATCTCGGCCGGGGTGGAATTCTTCTGACCGAGGTGGCCTATCTGATCCGAAACTGAGAGTTAAGTGTTAGAGTTGCCAAATCATATTCTTATTACACCTTTCCTGGTTCAATGCAAGCCTAGGATGAGACTTACCCGGTAATTCCTTTGTTTGTTTACCCAAGATCATAAGCAATAGGTAATAAAGGTTTATCCTTTATTAGGGTTTGAGCGTGCTTTCATTCCATCTTTGTGAGTTGGCCTGAGACTTACCCGGTAAAGGTTGATCCTATTCCCTTCGGTGGTGTGTTAGTTTGAGATTATAGTTCTTTTCCTTAATTCCTTGAGACTTACCCGGTAATAGGAGTTACGGTTTGGGATTAGTGAGTAGTGAGACTTACCCGGTGATCTATTCCACTTTAGTAACACCTTTCCTTTGCAAAATCTCAACTTTGTCCACTTTATCTTTAGATCTTGAGTTGGAACCACAACTAGACGCTTTAATCCCTAGAATTGCATATTTCCTTAATTGACTTTTTATCATCTTTGATTGCTATAATTGCTTTCGTGGTTAGTTGCGACATTAGCTTACCTATACCTGCTTTGTTTCACTAAGTCCCTGTGATCGACCCCTGAAATTTCTTGCTTTTTACTACGATTGACCCGTACACTGTGGGTTCGCATCCTTGTTTTAAGCTTACATCTAGGGTTATAAATTTAAAGCTTGCACACACCGTTTGGAGCGAACAAGTTTTTGGCGCTGTTGCCGGGGACTTGGTCTAGATCGAGCCGGTTGCGGTTTTCTTTCGGGGCGCTTGCCCCTGTTTCTACTAACCACTCTACTTGAGTGACTTCCGCAGGTTCTTTTTCTTAGGTTTATGCGAAGAACCCGCGCTGGGAAGGAACTCGTTCCCTACGATCCCGAACCAAAAAAGACATACAAAAGACGCTTGAAAGAAGCGAAGATGGCCAACCAAGACAATCGCGATCTTGAGGCCGAATTGAAGAAGGCGTTAGAACAGCTACGCCTCAGCAAGGAAGAGCTGAGATTGGAAAAGGAAGAAACTCGCATAAGGACTGAGGCGATGGAAGCAGATATGGAGGCTTTACGAGACCAGTATCTACCTCGACCAAACCCAGATCCTCGACCGAGGCAAGACCCTGTTCGAGATCCTCGACCGAGGCAGAACCCAGTACCTGTCGCCCCGGCCGAGATATTTCAACCTCGGATGTCAGTCCGAGACATTCTTTTTGCATGTATTCCACAAACCCTAGGGCAGAGGATGGACCCTAATCAACAACTGAGGCGTCCATGAGTCAACCTAGGTGATCCAGCGGACCATGATTATGAGCTTCGACCGCATGTTCTTTCCATGATTCGCCAATGCCAGTTTGGAGGGATAGAGAGGGAATCTCCGCATCAACATCTACAAAACTATGAGATCTTGATGGAGACCTTGAGACCTTCAAGGCTAGAAAACAACAACTACAAGCTAAGGCCTTTCTACTTCTCTTTGAAAGATAGAGCTCTTACTTGGTATCAATCTCTTCCTCCAGGAAAAATCAATACTTGGGAGGAGATGACGACATAATTCTTAACTAAATTCTTTCCCCCCTCTAAAACCACTAAAATGAGAGGGACGATTAATGCATTCATCATGAAGGACAAGGAGAGCTTGTCCAAGTCATGGGAGAGATTTAAAGATATTCTTTTGGATTGCCCACATCATAGGATTCCAAAAATAGAGTTGTTGGAGATATACTTCAAGGGACTGGACGGAAACACCCAGTTCAACCTTCAACTACTATCCGCCGGCACGTTCATGGACATGCCGATTGATGAAGCTTGGGAGTTCATAGAGAAGCAAGCTTTGCATAGGGAGAAATATACCCACCAAGGAGCTGAAGGTGGAGTTAAAAGAGTCAACTTTCAAGATGCTCCACCTAACAATGATCAACTCACGTCTTTGAAGAATGATGTGAAACAATTGAAGGAACTTTTAGTTGCTCAAACTAAGAAGGAAGATCAAGGATCAAGGAACAACAATGGATACCGTAACAACAACAACGGTTCCCGGAACAACAACTACAACAACAATAGAGGATCCAACATCAATAATTGGAGGGCAAACAACCAAAATTCGGGTAACCCTTACTCTAACTCCAATTCGAATGATTCCTCTAATACTTTCCTCTTTTCTTCTTCTTCTTCTTCTACTCCATTAAAGATCCAATAGCAAGGATCAAGTTCGTCCCAGCCGGGAAAGAAAGATGTGGTGCTGGAGGCCATCTTGATCAAGCTCAACTCCATGGAGACATCCATGACTTCGTTTTCGAAGGCACAAAAAGCCTTAGAACAACAATTCTTTAACAAGGCAAATGAAGCGCCAAGAGACCCAGGGAAGCTTCCAGCAAGGACGGAAAGCAACCCTAAGTGTCAGATTATGGCAATAACGACGAGGAGTGGACTGAAGACTGCAGATCCAGTGCCTCGGTCGATGCTAGTACAGATGAAGACCACCTCGGTCCAGGTGCAGCCGAAGAAAACTTCGGCCGAGATGCCAACCGAGGTGGAGCCACAGAAAGCGGAGGAGAAAACTAAAGTTTATGTTCCACCTCCTGCATATAAACCACCACTTCCATTCCCTCAATCAAGGGCCAGAGCACATCTAGACAAGTATTTTGGTAAGTTCCTTGACTTGATGAATAAACTACACATTAATATCCCCTTCCTTGATGCTATTCTAGGGATGCCCGCCTATGGGAAGTTCTTGAAAGAGATTCTATCAAGGAAGAGGAAGTTGGAAGACTTTGGTGAAGTAAGGATGACATCTAAATCCTCGGAGCTCATTCAAATCATGAAGGAGAAGATGCCACCCAATTTGAGAGATTCCGGCTCATTTTGCATTCCATTTCAAGTTGGGGATGTCACTTGTGAAGCCTTATGTGATCTAGGAGCCAGCGTGAGCATCATCCCGATGGAGCTATGCGTTAAGATCGGACTTGGAGAGCCCAAGCCGGTGAAGATACGGTTATACATGGCGGACCGCTCCATTACCCATCCCGTGGGCATTTTGGAAGACGTTCCGGTTAAGTTAGGTAACTTCTATCTACCTATAGACTTTGTTGTGCTTGATATTCCCGCAGATTATCCTGTTCCTATCATTCTCGGGAGACCATTTCTAGCAACTTTGGGTTGCAATGTGGATTGTAAGAACGCCAAGCTTAAGTTCAACATTGGCGGAGATGAAGTGGAATTCGCATTACTTGCGGCTATGAAGGGAGAGCAGCTAAGAGATGATATCTTCAACATCTATGATGAAGAAGAATCAAGAGAATTGGTGAGTTCTATCCTTATTAAAGATCCACTTGAAAAGGTTATTAGTTTTAGCTTAATGGAGGAAGGTATAAATGCTTCTTGTGATGCAGATATACGGAGCTTAAAGGCACTGGAAGAAGATCCAGGAGCTAAAACTGAAAAACTAATCCAGGAGATGAAGATCTCCAGTTTCGGTTCCAGTTGCAGTACCTCGACCGAGGCACTTTCTGGACCAAGCGAGGTGACTGAAGAACATCTCGGTCAACCCCTCTGGACCTCGACCGAGATCGAAAGCGAGATGATGTCAATTAAGACTTCTGAAAGTCCAATTCTTCAATATACTCCACTGGAAGGAGGAAGCAAGGATCCCCCTCAGAAAGCACCCCCAGTTGTGGAGCTTAAACAACTCTCAAGTCACTTGAGGTATGTCTTTCTTGGACCGGATTCTACTTATCCCGTTATTGTTAGTGTTTCCCTCTCCGAATCTGAATTATTTAAATTAATGCATGTCCTGGGGAAGCATCAAAAGGCTTTGGGTTATACTATTGATGATCTTATTGGCATTAAGCCTTCTTTCTGCATGCATAGAATACTAATGGGGGACGATCTTAAGACTTCACGGGAACCTCAAAGACGGTTAAATCCGATCATGAAAGAGGTTGTGAAGAAAGAAATTCTCAAGTTGTTGGATGCAGGTATCATATTTCCTATATCGGACAGCAAGTGGGTTAGCCCAGTACATGTAGTTCTGAAGAAAGGAGGGATGACCGTTGTGACTAATAAGAACAACGAGTTAATCCCAACTAGGACCGTCACGGGCTAGAGGGTTTGCATCGACTATCGGAAGTTGAACGTGGCCACTCGGAAGGACCATTTTCCACTTCCCTTCATTGATCAAATGCTCGAACGGTTGGCCCAACATTCACACTTCTGCTATTTAGACGGCTATATTGGTTTCTTCCAGATTCCTATCCATCCGGATGATCAAGAGAAGACCACTTTCACTTGTCCATGGGGGACATTCGCTTATAGGAGGATGCCATTTGGATTATGCAATGCACCCGCTACCTTCCAACGATGCATGATGGCTATCTTTTCCGAGTATATAGAGGAGATCATGGAGGTATTTATGGATGATTTTTCAGTATATGGTTCCTCTTTTGATGATTGCCTATCTAACCTTTCTCTAGTGCTACAAAGATGTGAAGACACTAATCTTGTTTTGAATTGGGAGAAGTGTCACTTTATGGTTAATAAAGGCATTGTGCTAGGACACCTCGTTTCTAATCGAGGCATTGAGATCGATCGCGCTAAGATCGAGACCATCGAGAAACTCCCTCCCCCTTGTTCTGTTAAAGGTGTGACGAGTTTTCTCGGGCATGCAGGTTTCTATAGGAGATTCATCAAGGACTTCTCGAAGATTTCTAAACCACTAACTAACCTCTTGAATAAAGATGTTGTTTTTGAGTTTTCGCAGGAGTGTCTTGCTGCATTTCACAGGATTAAGGAAGCGTTGATCTCCGCTCCCATTATCCAGCCTCCGGATTCGACCTTGCCCTTTGAGATCATGTGTGATGCTAGCGATGTGGCAGTAGGAGCGGTGCTTGGACAAAAGAAGGATGGACGGACCACAACCATTTACTATGCTAGTAAGACGCTAGATGAAGCCCAGCGTAACTACGCCACCACCGAAAAAGAGCTATTGGCGGTTGTATATGCTTTCGAGAAATTTCGTTCTTACTTAGTAGGGGCGAATGTCATTGTCTACACCGACCATGCAGCTATTCGTTACTTGCTTGCCAAGAAGGATGCCAAGCCACGTCTTATTCGATAGATTCTCTTGCTTCAAGAGTTTGACCTAGAGATCCGCGATAAGAAGGGATCCGAAAATTCTGTTGCGGATCACCTCAGCCGGTTACCTTCCTCTTCACGCGAGAAGGACGACCCACCCATAGACGATTCATTCCCCGATGAGCACTTGCACTTGTTTGAACGTTTGATTGACTTACTTATCTCACCCCATGATGAAGGTGAAGTATGGGGTGAGGATACCTCCCATCACGTTTAGAGATGCCGTACGGTCCAGCTAGCGACCTTAAATCAAGTGCTTCTTGGGAGGCTACCCAAGGTATTGCTTTCTTTTTCCTTTTTCTAGTCTAGCTTTATATAGTTTGCTTTTGCTTTGCTTTGTTTTGTTTTTGGCGTCCTAGACAGACAACAGGTGACATCTAAGGAAGGAATACAAACCAGGAGCACAATTGGAAGGACAAAAGTTCGAGAATTTGAGAAGACAGAGTTTGACTGAGACACATCTCGGTTGCTATCACAGCACCTCGACCGAGATGATTCTTGAGAAACCGAGGCGACTAGGGTTTCTGAAGACTCACCTCGGTCCGTACACCTCGGTCCGGTCGAGACCATCTCGACCTAGGTGACAGCAGTTCCAGAAAAGGGCATAAAAGGGGGCTGAAATTTCTCTCTCCTCCTCTACTTCCCTTCTCGACCGCGGCGCACTTCTCACCTCGATCCTTCATTCTTCGCTCATTTTCGACGATTCTTGCTTCTAAACTGAGAAGAAAGAGTAGAGAATCACATTGCAAGCGCAAATCTACAGCAAAAACGAACCGAATCGACCAAATCTAGGTAAAAATCCGAAAAACCCTGACCCTCTTCTTCTCCATTGTGTCCTTTCGATTTGGGCTTTGGTTGCCCCTGCATTTGCTGAGAAAAGGATCAAGTACCCCATAGGAACCTTTGGTAGTGATTTTGGGGGAAAAGAACTGGATATTTGAGGGAATCGATCGAGCAGTATTTCGCCTCGGTCCAGTCGGCCTGTGCCTCAGCCGAGGTGTTCTACAGAGTTGTCAGAGCAACCGAGGTGACCTGACAGGTTACAGAAAATGAGTTCTGACAGGCAGTTGGTCCTGAGGGACATATCTTCTCCTTCTCCTTCTCCTTCCTCCCGCCGTACTAGACCGGTGATCCACGAGAGACACCAGGTCGATTATGACCGCATAGCGGCCCGTCCAGTCGTTACACCACGCTTCCTGGACATATATGCTTTTGATTGCCTCCACGTCGATGATGATTTGAGGCGTATGATTTCTGCTGTGGGGCGGGAGCTGTTCACATAGATTAGAGCTCCGGCTTACTTAGAGCCGACCCTGGAGTTTGTCAACTCCGTCACTTACCTGCCCACCGAGCGCGCCATCAAGTACTGGTTGATGAACCGGAATTATCTAGTTCCCTTAGACCACTGGCGGGACATCTTTGGCTTCCCGATCTCTATTGTTGTTGACTTTACCTCTCGAGTTGTAGCCCGAGAGTTCTGGGGACAAATTGCTCATGGGGTTGAGCACGCTGACAGATGGAGACTTGGAGATTCCAGGGAGAGGATCATATTCCATCTTACTTTTAGACTAGCTCACAGGATCTTCAGTGAGACTCTTCTGGCGCGTACTGAGACGCACCAGAAGATCAGGCAGGGTGAGCTTCTGAGTCTATACTACATGGTGACTGGAGGAGTCCTAGATTTTGGATTGATGCTGGCGGAGGATCTGCATAAGATCAAGGCAAAAGCCAAAGGAGACATCTACTGTGGAGGGATAGTGACTCATATAGCGAGTTACATGGATTTGGACCTCAGTGCTTGTACCATGGTGGCGGCTGCCAAGCCGCTCGGACTTCAGGAGATGATCACTCGGAGGATACTGGTTCCCCGAGGACTAACTACATGTTCGCTCCAAACGGTGTGTGCAAGCTTTAAATTTATAACCCTAGACGTAATCATAAAACAAGGATGCGAACCCGCAGTGTACGGGTCAATCGTAGTAAAAAGTAAGGAATTCCAGGGGTCGATCACAGGGACTTAGTGAAACAAAGTCCAATTACGGTATGCTTAAGCAATCACTAACCACAAGCAATTAAAACAATCAAAGATGATATAAGTCAATAAAGGAAACATGCAATTCTAGGGATTAAAGCATCTAGTTGTGGTTCCAACTCAAGATCTATAGATAAGCGGACAAAGCTGAGGTTTTTGCATAGGGAAGGTGTTTCTAAAGTGGAATAGATCACCGGGTAAGTCTCACTACTCACTAATCCTAAACCGTAACTCCTATTACCGGGTAAGTCTCAAGGAACTAAGATAAAGAACTATAATCTCAAACTAGCACACCATCTAAGGGAATAGAATCAACCTTTACCGGGTAAGTCTCAGGCTAACTCACAAAGATGGGATGAAAGCACACTCAAACCCCAATAAAGGATAAACCATTATTACCTATACTTATGATCGTTGGTAAACAAACGAAGAAAATTAACGGGTAAGTCTCATCCTAGGCTTGCATTGAACCAGGAAAGGTGTAATAAGAATAGGATTTGGCAAACTCAAACACTTAATTCTCAGTTTAGGATCAGATAAGTCACCTCGGTCAGCCAAATTCCACCCCGGTCGAGATGTTCATCGATTGAACGAGATGCTTAGGGTTAAGGTTAAAGACTCGAACTTTCAAGATCCTACTGGAATCTAAGATTATTCTATCATTGTTTTTCCCACAACCTTCAGCCAATCACCCTAGAATCACACAAAGAGATTAGCCACTCATCATCATGAAAGTATTAATCAAATATATGGGAAGAAGGTGAATATTTGAACAAGAAGAATTTAATGAAAAGACTTCAATAACTGAATCAAATATCACTACAAAGCGTTCCTTGGATAGAAATCCAACAAGAAAGACAATAAGGAAGAGAATCTAAGGTAATCTTACAAGAAAACCTTCAAAAGCTATAAAAGCTACAATCTTCCTTCTTCAACCTTCAAAAAGGTTCTTCAAATCTCCCAACTGGAGTATGTATGCAGCGTGTTTTTCGGTGTAAGCGGGCTTTCCAACTTTATGCGGATGTCGGATTTGTGGGAAATCCGACCCTTTTTATAGGAAAATTACTCTCCAAAGATAAGATATCTTAGAAAGATCTCTTCCCATAAAATAGGTAAAATATATGATCTAGCATATCTTCTTCCTTCCAGGAGCCAAGCCCAAAAATATAAGATTTCTTTCCATAGATAAAAGATCTCAGCCAAGAATAAAATATTCTCGCCGCGTCCCAGGTGTTCGCCTCGGTCGAGTCGGCTTCTCTGGATCACCTCGGTCTAGGTGAATCTGTGGTCAACCGAGGTGAGTCACAACTGAATGTGAAATCTCTCATATCTGGTCCAAAGTGAATCTCTAATCCATGGCTATGCTTCCTTATGTTCCTAAATGTAGCTCCAATGACTCCAAAGCTCCTTTTGCTCCTTTTTGATGCAAAACGTGCCATTTTACCTACGATTACAACAAAACTAGGTGTAGACCTCGATTCTCGCAAAGGTAGATGAAATGGTAATATAATCACATATTATACATACAAACATGCAGATTATGGAAGATAAAACGTTCAAACAAACCCCAAAATATAGACTATAATTCATGCTATCAAAATACCCCATACTTAGCCCTTGCTTGTCCCCAAGCAAGTTCCGCATATAAAAGACAAGATAGAATGGATTATAAGTCAATAAGATCAATGAAAAGTCTTTCAAAAACATTTTTATGGTGTGCTACAATCATAGATCACTCTAAGAGAATACTTCATGGAATTTAAGATCCAAAATATGATCAAAACATTTTATAAATATAGGAAAGTTGTTCATCTTTGCATAAAATCATAGAATGCATAATAAGTCATAATTATCGAAATTAATCATGCATAATCCAGTTTAAACCGCTAAGTCAATCAACAAGCTCGAGGTCTCAAGGGCTTCCCAAAAGAAAGGTCAAGAAACGTGTTGGGTAGGGATGTATGTAAGGTAATGTGGTGCTAGAATCCCGGAAAAGGATATACTTCACTTTCACTTTGACTTTCAACATCTTCCACCAATAAGCTTTGCTTATTTCACACTTTTTCTTTTTTACTTTACTTTTTGGGATGCATGGACAGAGGTGCACAATAACCGAAGCCTAGGAAATCAGCAATCATCAATTTCTTGAGATGCATCAAACCCTTGATGCACATACCATGACCCGTTAGGAATATCGCTCAATCCGACTTTGGCAAGACACAAACACCCGGCTATGTGAATGGTGCCGAGTTACTCATCATCATGATTGACTTCCCCAAACCTATTCCTTTCTTTCTAACACTTTCACTTCCAGCCCACTTCTCAACTTTTACTTGCTTTCACCACTTCGCTTGCTTCCAAATTCCCGGATAGGTAAAGGGAGGCAAAATGTATATGAGGGGCTAAGCATGATCAAGAAGAAGAAAAGAGAAGAATGAGTTGCCTTGGTCTTTCCAGGAAGAAAGTGAGAGAACTCATAATGTGGTGTCAACCTTCAAATTCAACATAATTTAGACAAAAACAAAGTATTAAACATGCCAATAATTTCAAACAAAGCATTTAGCAACTTAAACATATTATAAAACCTTTCAAACACATAAAGAATTTTAAAACCAGTCAGTAAACAAAATCTTCACTGAGATCATATCCAAATAAAAAGCACAAAAATCGTTTTCGAAAACTCTCAGTTAACCCACCTCAGTCGAGGTGTCTTTAGGTCAACCGAGGTGAAACGCCTCGTTCGGCCAGAACTGCCCCGGTCGAGGTCCAAATTTTTTTTTTAAAACCAGTTTTCTTTCAGTTTCGACGTTTTTCTCAATCAAATAACCTGTAAGTATGCATGTAGTCTCAAATAAACACATAGATGCAAAAGTGAAGCATAAATATGAATAAATATTCGGTCAAATAGAGTCATACATCACATAAATGTCAAGTAATACATAAATACCCCATACTTGGGACACACTGTCTCAGTGGGTCAAAATAAGTCTAAGGAATAAAATACTCACCGGATAATAAGCAAAACTGCATAAAAATAAGAAAGAAAATCCTGCAGCTCTCAGTAGTCACGATCCGGTGGTGGTGGTGGCACATATGGATACTGAGATGGGTCGAACGGATAGCCCATGGTGTGCTCAAACTGAATCTGGGCCGTCATGTGCTGGTAATGCTGCCGCTCCTGCATCTCGCGGATATCCAGTGACAAAGCAGCATATGAATCAATAACCTGATCCGTCAGATCATCGAACCGACGGTGAGCCTCTGGATCTCTATGTCGGCGTGTCCTACGCCTAGCAGGTCTCACTGGAGATGTGGCAGGTGCAGGCTCAGTATCCTCATCGTCATCAATGTCAATAACCGGCGCACTCGTCCCGCCAGTATCTGTCCCTGTATCCATCGGGACTCCACCATCCCTGTCATCAGCAGTCTCCTCATCATCTGCCTCCTCCTCCGCTGGGGCAGCTACTGCCTCTCTATAATCCTCCATCAGTGGGCCCCAGGCGGTTTGCCAATAATGAGGGTCATAAACAGTAAACTGTGCTGACCACCTGATCCCCTGCGGTGCAGTCAGCTCCCATGGCATAGCCACGTATGGTGTAGTCAGTCCCCGGGGAACCAGAATCCTCCGAGTAATCATCTCCTGTAGCCCAAGCAGCTTGGGAGCCGCCACCATAGTGCAAGCGCTGAGATCCATGTCCTGGTAGCTGACGATGTGGGTGACAAGTCCTCCGTAGCAGATGTCTCCCTTCGCCTTGGCCTTGATCTTGTGCAGATCCTCTGCCAACATCAAGCCAAAGTCCGGGATGCCCCCAGTCACCATGCAATATAAACTGAATAGCTCCCCCTGTCGGACCTTTTGGGGCGTCTCAGTACGTGCCAGAAGCGTCTCACTGAAGATCCGGTGGGCTAACCTAAAAGCTAAGTGGAAGATGACCTTCTCCCTGGAATCTCCAGGGCGCCATCTGTCTGCATGCTCTGCAATATGGGCAATCTGTCCCCAAAACACCCTAGCTACATATGGGAACGGGAAGTCAACAGCTGTGGGGGCAGGAAAACCAAAAATCTCCCTCCAATACTCTAGTGGCACTAAGAAGTTCCGGTTCATCAACCGGTACTTCACAGATCGCTCTGTGTGGAGGTAGGTGAAGGAGCTAATGAACTCTAAGGTGGGCTCCAAATAAGCAGGGGCTCGGATCTCAGTTAACTGATCCAGCCCTACTTTAGATATCATCCGTCTAAGGTCTCCGTCTACCTGGAGACAGTCAAAAGTAGACACGTCCAAGAAGCGGGGTGCAATCACTGGACGGCCGGAAATACGCTCATAATCGACCCGGTATCGCTCATAGATCACCGGGCGATAGGGTCGGGAAGAAGAGGAAGAAGGGGAAGGGGAGGATCTATCCCTTAAGGCAAGGCGTCTGTCATAACTCATTTTCAAATCTGTCACTGTCAGGTCACCTCGGTCGACTGACAACTCTCAAGAATCACCTCGGCCGAGGCACAGAACGACTGGACCGAGGCGGAAAACTGGATTCTAATTTCTTCAGAAAATTCAGTTCTTTTCCCCCAAAATCAATACAACTGCTTCCTATGGGGTACTTAATCCTTTTCTCAGCAAATGCAAGGGCAACCAAAGCCCAAATCGAAGCGAAATCAGCGAGTTAGGGTTTCGGTTTTGTTTTACCTCGTTCGGCCGAATCAGTTCGATTTCTTCGTAGATCGACGATGCACTGGGATCCTCTACTCGTTGATTGCAGTTTTGAAGTGAAAATCTTTGAAAATGAGAGAGATTCGAAGGAGCGAGGTGAGGTATAGCGCTGCGGTCGAGGGAGGGTAAAATGGAAGAGAGAGAAAATTAATCTCCCTTTTATACCCTTTCTGGAATTGTTGTCACCTCGGTCGAGATGGTCTCGACTGGACCGAGGTGGTACAGACCGAGGTGGTTCTTCAGAAACCCTAGTCGCCTCGGTTGCTCAAGAGTCATCTCGGTCGAGGTGCTCTGACAGCAACCGAGATGTGTCTCAGTCAAACTTCATCTTCTCAAATTCTCGATCTTCTGTCCTTCCGGTCATGCTCCTTCCTTAGATGTCTCCTGTTATCTGTCTAGGACACCAAAAGCAAACAAAGCAAAGCAAAAGCAAAAACTATCTAAGCTAGACTAGAAAAAGGGAAAAGAAAGCAATACCTTGGGTTGCCTCCCAAGAAGCGCTTGGTTTAAGGTCGCTAGCTGGACCGTGATGCGTCTCAAACGAGGTATATTGGTGCAAACTCCTCAACCAGAGTTTCCGGTTTGTACTTCTTAAGTCTATGACCGTTGACCTTGAAGCTTCCGCTCGTTTCGCCCCATATCTCAACTGCACCATGAGGAAAAACATGTTTCACAACATAAGGTCCGGTCCATCTAGATTTTAACTTACCTGGAAAGAGGCGGAGGCGGGAGTTGAAGAGTAGAACTAAGTCTCCTTCGTTAAGCTCCTTTGGAATGATACGCTTGTCATGCCATTTCTTTGTCCTCTCCTTATAGATTTTGGCATTCTCATAAGTGTTCAAACGCAGCTCCTCCAGCTCGTTGATATCCAATAGCCGCTTTTCGCCGGCTTCCTTAATGTCGAAATTTAGCCATTTGATCGCCCAATACGCTTTGTGTTCTAACTCAACGGGCAAATGGCAAGACTTCCCATATACCAAACTATAAGGGGTGGTACCTATGGGAGTCTTAAATACGGTCCTGTACGCCCAAAGAGCATCGTCCAATTTCATGGACCAATCCTTCCTTGTCCTAGAGACGGTCTTCTCCAAAATTGCCTTGATTTCTCTATTCGAGATTTCGACTTGTCCACTAGTTTGAGGGTGATAAGAAGTTGATACCTTGTGGGTTACCCCATACTTCGATAGAAGTGCTTTGAACTTCCGGTTGATGAAATGCGTTCCTCCATCGCTGATGATGATGCGCGGAGTTCCAAAACGTGGAAAGATAGTTCTGTTTAAGAACTTCACAACCACCTTGGCGTTGTTAGTGGGAGAAGCGATAGCTTCAACCCATCTAGAGACGTAATCAACTGCAAGAAGAATATAGAGGTTTCCTCCGGAGGATGGGAAAGGTCCCATGAAGTCTATCCCCCATACATCAAAGATTTCCACCTCTTGGATGTTATTAAGTGACATTTCGTTTCTCCTTGACAAATTTCCTGTTCTTTGGCATGCATCACAAGAGACAACAAACGATTGTACATCCTTAAATAATGTAGGCCAAAAGAAACCGGAACTTAATACCTTAGCGCACGTCTTATCGGTGCTAGCATGTCCTCCACAAGGAAGTGAATGGCAATGCCGTATGATGCTATTAACTTCATCTTCCGGAATGCATCTTCGAAGCATCCCATCCGGTCCGCGCTTGAATAGCAGCGGCTCGTCCCAGTAGTAGTGGCGTACCTCCTTGAAGAATCTTTTCTTTTGAGAGTACGTCAATCCGGGCGGTATTTCCTGGCAAACAAGATAATTCATAATATCAGCATACCAAGGTCCTTTATTATCAAAAAGTTGGTGGATAGAATGTTCCACCAATTGAGGATGAATGTCAAAGAAAGGAGTAGGAAGTTTGTTATTTTCAGCAGTCTCAATTGACATCATCTCGCCATCGACCTCGGTCGAGGCGCAGAGGCGTTGACCGAGAAGTTCTTCAGTCGCCTTGCTCAGTCCAGAAAGTGCCTCGGTCGAGGTACTGCAACTGGAACCGAAACTGGAGATCTTCGTCTCCTAGATTAGCTTCTCAGTTTTAGCTTCTGGATCCTCTTCCAGTGCTTTTAAGCTCCGTATATCTGCATCACAAGAAGCATCTATACCTTCCTCCATTAAACTAAAACTAATAACTCTTTCGAGTGGATCGTTAGTAAGGATAGAGCTCACCAATTCTCTTGATTCTTATTCATCGTAGATGTTGAAGATATCATCGCTTAGTTGCTCTCCTTTCATGGCTGGAAGTAGTGCAAACTCCACCTCATCGCCACCAATGTTGAATTTCAACTTGGCGTTCTTGCAATCCACGTTGCAACCCGAAGTTGCTAGAAATGGTCTCCCGAGAATAATAGGAACAGGATAATCTGCGGGAATGTCAAGTACAACAAAATCGATAGGTAAATAGAAGTTACCTAACTTGACCGGGACGTCTTCCAAAATTCCCACGGGATGGGTGATGGAGCGATCCGCCATATATAATCGAATCTTGACCGGCTTGGGCTCTCCAAGTCCGATCTTCACACATAGCTCCAGCAGGATGATGCTCACGCTGGCTCCTAGATCACAAAGGGCTTCACAAGTGACATCTCCAACTTGAATGGGGATGCAAAATGAGCCGGGATCTCTCAATTTAGGTGGCATTTTCTCCTTCATGATTTGAATGAGCTCCGAGGATTTAGATGTCATCCTAACTTCACCAAAATCTTCCAGTTTCCTCTTCCTTGATAGGATCTCCTTCAAGAACTTCCCATAGGCGGGCATCCCTAGAATAGCATCAAGGAAAGGAATGTTAATGTGCAGTTTATTCATCAAGTCAAGGAACTTACCAAAGTGCTTGTCTAGATGTGCTCTGGCCCTTGACTGGGGGAATGGAAGTGGGGTTTGTATGCAGGAGGTGGAACATAAACTTCAGTTTTCCCCTCCGCTTTCTGTGGCTCCACCTCGGTTGGCGTCTCGGTCGAAGTGTTCTTCGACTGCATCTGGACCGAGGTGGTCTTCGTCGGTTCTGACACCGACCGAGGCACTGGATGTGCAGTTTTCAGTCCACTCCTCGTAGTTATGGCCATGATCTGGCCCTTAGGGTTGCTTTCCGTCCTTGCTGGAAGCTTCCCTGGATCTCTTGGCGCTTCATTCGCCCTACTTGCAAGTTGTTGTTCAAAGGCTTTTTGGGCCTTCGAAAATGAAGTCATAGAAGTCTCCATAGCATTAAGCTTGATCAAGATAGCCTCCAAAACTGCGTCTTTCTTTTCTGGCTGAGACGAACTTGATCCTTGCCCCTAGCTCTTTAATGGAGTAGAAGAAGAAGAAGGGGAAGAGAGGAAAGGGTTAGAGGAATCGTTAGAGTTGGAGTTTGAATGATTGTTACCAGAGTTTTGGTTGTTCGCCCTCCAATTTTTGCTATTGGACCCTCTATTGTTATTGTTGTAGTTGTTGTTCCGGGAACCGTTGTTGTTATTACGGTATCCTTTGTTGTTGTTCCTTTGTCCTTGCTCTTCCTTCTTGGTTTGAGCAACCAAGAGTTCCTTCAATTGTTTCACGTCATTCTTCAAAGACGTGAGTTGATTGTCGTTGGGCTGAGTTTCTTGGAAGTTAACTCTTTTAACTCCACCTTCAGCTCCTTGATGGGTGTACTTCTCCATATGCAAAGCTTGCTTTTCGATAAAGTCCCAAGCTTCGTCAATCGCCATGTCCATAAAGGTACCGGCGGAGAGTAGTTGGAGGTTGAACTAGGTGCTTCCGTCCAGTCCCTTGAAGTATATCTCCAATAACTCTAACTTTGGAATCCCATGATGTGGGCAATCCAAAAGAATGTCCTTGAACCGCTCCCATGACTTGGACAAGCTCTCCTTGTCCTTCATAATGAAAGTGTTGATCTTCCCTCTCATTTCAGCCGTCTTGGAGGGGGGAAAGAATTTGGTCAAGAATTCCGTAGTCATCTCCTCCCATGTGCTAATTTTTCTTGGAGGGAGAGATTGATACCAAGTAAGAGCTCTATCTTTTAAAGAAAAGTAAAAAGGTCTTAGCTTGTAGTTGTTATTTTCAATCCTTGAGGGTCTCAAGGTCTCCATCAGAATCTCGTAGTTTTGAAGATGTTGATACGGTGATTCCTTTTCTAGCCCTCCGAACTGGCATTGGCGAATCATGGATAGAACTTGCGGTCGAAGTTCGTAGTCATGGTCCGCTGGATCTCCTAGGTTAACTCCTGGATGCCTCAGTTATTGATTAGGGTCCATCCTTTGACCTAGGGTTTGTGGGATTCCTGCAAGAGGAACGTCTCGGACTGGTATCCGAGGTGGAATCACCTTGGCCGGGGCATTAGGTACTAGAATCTGCCTCGGTCGAGGGTCAGCGACTGGGACCTGGATCGGTCAAGGATCTGGAACAGGATCTTCCCTCGGTTGAGGTAGAAACTGGTCTCGTAAAGCTGCCATATCAGCTTTGATCGCTTCAGTCCTGGTGCGAGTCTCTTCTCTTTCTTGTCTTAGCTCTTCCCTGCTGAGGCGTAGCAGCTCTAGCGCCTCTTTCAATTCGGCCTCAAGATCGCGATTGTCTTGGTGGGCCATCTTCGCTTCTCTTAAGCGTCGTTTGTATGTCTTTTCTGGTTCGGGATCGTAAGGAACGATTTCCTTCCCAATGCGGGTTCTTCGCATATACCTAAGAAAGAACTTGCAAAAGTCACTCAAGTAGAGTGGTTAGTAGATACGGGGGCAATTGCCCCAAAAGGAAACCGTAACCGGCTCGGTCTAGACCAATTCCCCGGCAACGGCGCCAAAAACTTGTTCGCTCCAAACGTTGTGTGCAAGCTTTAAATTTATAACCCTAGACGTAAGCTTAAAACAAGGATGCGAACCCGCAGTGTACGGGTCAATCGTAGTAAAAAGCAAGGAATTCCAGGGGTCGATCACAGGGACTTAGTGAAACAAAGTCCAATTACGGTATGCTTAAGCAATCACTAACCACAAGCAATTAAAACAATCAAAGATGATATAAGTCAATAAAGGAAACATGCAATTCTAGGGATTAAAGCATCTAGTTGTGGTTCCAACTCAAGATCTATAGATAAGCGGACAAAGCTGAGGTTTTTGCATAGGGAAGGTGTTTCTAAAGTGGAATAGATCACCGGGTAAGTCTCACTACTCACTAATCCTAAACCGTAACTCCTATTACCGGGTAAGTCTCAAGGAACTAAGATAAAGAACTATAATCTCAAACTAACACACCATCTAAGGGAATAGAATCAACCTTTACCGGGTAAGTCTCAGGCTAACTCACAAAGATGGGATGAAAGCACACTCAAACCCCAATAAAGGATAAACCTTTATTACCTATACTTATGATCGTTGGTAAACAAACAAAGGAATTACCGGGTAAGTCTCATCCTAGGCTTGCATTGAACCAGGAAAGGTGTAATAAGAATAGGATTTGGCAAACTCTAACACTTAATTTTCAGTTTAGGATCAGATAAGTCACCTCGGTCAGCCAAATTCCACCCCGGCCGAGATGTTCATCGACTGAACGAGATGCTTAGGGTTAAGGTTAAAGACTCGAACTTTCAGGATCCTACTAGAATCTAAGATTATTCTATCATTGTTTTTCCCACAACCTTCAGCCAATCACCCTAGAATCACACAAAGAGATTAGCCACTCATCATCATGAAAGTATTAATCAAATATATGGGAAGAAGGTGAATATTTGAACAAGAAGAATTTAATGAAAAGACTTCAATAACTGAATCAAATATCACTACAAAGCGTTCCTTGGATAGAAATCCAACAAGAAAGACAATAAGGAAGAGAATTTAAGGTAATCTTACAAGAAAACCTTCAAAAGCTATAAAAGCTACAATCTTCCTTCTTCAACCTTCAAAAAGGTTCTTCAAATCTCCCAACTGGAGTATGTATGCAGCGTGTTTTTCGGTGTAAGCGGGCTTTCCAACTGTATGCGGATGTCGGATTTGTGGGAAATCCGACCCTTTTTATAGGAAGATTACTCTCCAAAGATAAGATATCTTAGAAAGATCTCTTCCCATAAAAATAGGTAAAATATATGATCTAGCATATCTTCTTCCTTCCAGGAGCCAAGCCCAAAAATATAAGATTTCTTTCCAAAGATAAAAGATCTCAGCCAAAAATAAAATATTCTCGCCGCGTCCCAGGTGTTCGCCTCGGTCGAGTCGGCTTCTTTGGATCACCTCGGTCGAGGTGAATCTGTGGTCAACCGAGGTGAGTCACAACTGAATGTGAAATCTCTCATATCTGGTCCAAAGTGAATCTCTAATCCATGGCTATGCTTCCTGGATGGTTCCTTATGTTCCTGAATGTAGCTCCAATGACTCCAAAGCTCCTTTTGCTCCTTTTGCTCCTTTTTTATGCAAAACGTGCCATTTTACCTACGATTACAACAAAACTAGGTGTAGACCTCGATTCTCACATAGGTAGATGAAATGGTAATATAATCACATATTATACATACAAACATGCAGATTATGGAAGATAAAACGTCCAAACAAACCCCAAAATATAGACTATAATTCATGCTATCACTACGCCATATGTGGCGATGCCATGGGAGCCGACTACGCCTCGGGGGATCAAATAGTCAGCTCAGTTCTCCGTGTTTGATCCACATTACTGGCAGACTGCGTGGATCCCACTGATGGAGGATGCTAGAGAGGCAGCAGCTGCAACAGCTCAGGGGCCAGTTGAGGAGGATGAGGCTGAGGATGATGATGATGATATTTCTGAGGATGGCGGTGTCCCTATGGACACGGGCACGGATACAACTAGGACTAGTGCACCGGTCATTGATCTAGATAATGATGAGACTGAGGAGGAACCGGCTGCAGCACCAGCACGTCCCGCTAGGCGTAGGGTACGTAGGCAGAGGGATCTAGTTGCTCACCGTCGGATCGATGATCTGACGGATCAGATGATAGATTCCTATGCTACCATGTCCTTAGAGGTCAGAGAGATGCAGGAGAGACTACACTACCAGCACGTGATGGCTGATATTCAGTTTCAGCATGTCATGAGCTATCCTTTCGACCCATCTCAGCACCCGTATGTGCCACCACCACCACCACCGGATCGTGATTATTGAGAGCTTGCAATATTTTCTTTCTTTATTTATTATGCAGCTCAGCTTTGTCCGGTGAGTACTTTATTTCTCTAGACTTATTTTGACCCATTGGGACAATGTGTCCCAAGTATGGGGTATTTGATGTATTATTTGACTATGGATGTATTACTTGACTCTATCGGATATTTTTGTTTTATTTTGCTTTATGTGCTTATTTGAAATTACATGCATGCATACATGTTATTTGATTGAGAAAAACGTCAAAAACTGGTTTGAAAATTTTTTTTATGACCTCGACCGAAGTGATTCTGGCCAAACGAGGTACTTCACCTCGGTTGACTTAGAACATCTCGACCGAGGCGTTTTAACTGAAAAGAGTTTCGAAACGATTTTTGTGCTTCTTATCTAGATATGACCTCAGTGAAGATTTTGTTTGCTGAGTGGTTTTCAAATCTTTATATGTTTGAAAGGTTTTATGATATGTTTAAGTTGCTAAATACTTTGTTTGAAATTTGTGGCATGTTTAATACTTTGTTTTTATCCAAATTATGTTGAATTTGAAGGTTGACACCACATTATGAGTTCTCTCACTGTCTTCCTGGGAAGATGTTAGCATGAAATATTGTGATATTTTAGGCACGTTTTCTAAGTGTATTTAATCCATATTGGTATTCATTGATAAAGCATAGAAGCAATTGTGAGTTAGTTTGTCTATATTGTCGATATAGAGGTCTACATAAGCTTTGTGTTGATTGTAGGCAATTAAGAGTTAAAACCGGACAAATCAAGGGAGAATGGAGATGGATTTAGCATGTCCAAGGATTGAGGACATCACTAGGAGCTAAGGAAGATACTAAGTTGAAGAATGACACACAAAACAAAGGAGAATTACGAGCACTTGACATTCCACGCTCTAAAATACGGCCGTACTAGAATCCACGCTCTAAACCAAGGCCGTGGAACCTAAGCAAGACAAGCGTGGAGCATTCCAGCAAGTTACACGGTCGTGGAAGTTGTGACAAACCGTGATGAATTTCCATGCTCTAAACCACGGGCGTGGAATCTTAGGAAACCGTGATTTTGGCGATCTTTAAACGTACAACTTAAAGCCATGATCTTTTACACATTGGGCTGGGCTCATATTTTATCTTTCCCTATAAAAGGACGGAATGAGAGAGATTCCGTCACCTCCGCTTAGAGACTGCGCCTAGCCCTATTGAGATTTCCGAATTGACGGAAAGCCAAGAGAAAGAGTGAAGATTTGGAAGATTGTTCGTAAGGAGATTTCATCCTTTGTCCTTAGGTTTGATTAGAAGACGGATTGACATCCCGTTCTTCGTTCTCATCAAGGATTGTGATTGTTTGTGTTATTCTGAATCTACTTACATCATTGTTCTTTGTTTGTGGATTTGAGATTGATTCAAGGTTTTCGAAGGTTTTCATCTTTCATACTTTTAAATCTTGAATTTGATATCAATATGACTGTTGTTGGCTAAAACCCTTTAGCAATTCTAAGGTGAAGGGTTGATAGTTGTGGCTTAGATGATGATAGATCGATCGTAAACAGATTGGACCCTGAGAGTTAGAGAGAATCGTCGACGAACCCAAAATCACGGTGTGTTCTTGAGTTCCACGGTCGTGGAATCTCAAGATCCACCCGTAATTTCCCTCAGTTTGCGAACCTTGCTTTTACTTTAGTCCAAAGTTAAAGATTTGCTTTAACTTAGTCTTGACTTGCCTTTTCTAGGTGGTAGTGAAGCCTCAACAACCTCTACCTCGATTTCGAGTGTCACAACCTTAATCGGTTAAGTTAGTATTGATCCTTGGATTACAAGTTTGGGTATTTGACATTAATTCTTACCTTTAGATCCTTTCTATACTGAAGCCTCAACAACCTTTATAGAGAGTATCTTTAGTTGAGTCATATAAAGCCTTGGAACTTCACCGTACATTGCTTTACCTTAGTATACCTTTGCAACTCTTAATTTTGTCCTTAGTTCTTTAGTATATCTTGAATCGATTGCCACAATTAGACACCTGGATCTTTAGGGTTGTTGTTTTCCTAATATTTACAAAAGCTCATACATTTACTCGCTTGACAATTCTATAATTGGATTTAAGCCCCCAAATCCCTGTGTTCGATACTCTGGAACTCTTGCTTAACTATATCGATCCGTACACTGCGGGTTCGCTTGCTTGATTCTAGTTTTATAAATTTAAGACTTATTTGCACGCACGCTAAGTGGCGAACAAAAGACCAAGGCAATTCATTCTCTTCTCTCTTCTTCTTCTTGATCATGCTTAGCCCCTCATATACATATTTGCCTCCCTTCACCTATCCGGGAATTTGGAAGCAAGCAAAAGTGAAAAGCAAGTGAAAGAAAAGTTGAGATGTGGCTGAGAGTTAGAAAGAAACATATAGGTTTGGGGAAGTCAATCATGATGATGAGTAACTCGGCACCATTCACATAGCCGGGTGTTTGTGTCTTGCCAAAGTCGGATTGAGCGATATTCCTAACGGGTCATGGTATGTGCATCAAGGGTTTGAGGCATCTCGAGAAATTGATGATTGCTGATTTCCTAGGCTTCGGTTATTGTGCACCTCTGTCCATGCATCCCAAAAAGTAAAGTAAAAAGGTAAATAAGCAAAGCTTATTGGTGGAAGATGTGAAATTCAAAGCAAGTGAAGAAAAGATCCCTTTTCCCGGATTCTAGCACCACATTCCCTAAATACATCCCACCCTCACACGTTTCTTGACTTTCTTTTGAAAGACCTTGAGACCTCGAGCTTGTTGATTGACTTAATGGTTTAAACTAGATTATACATGATTAATTTTGATGATTATGATTTATTATGCATTCTATGATTTTATGCAAAGATGAACGACTTTCTTATATTTATAAAATGTTTTGATCATATTTTGATTTTAAATTCCATGAAGCATTCTCTTAGAGTGATCTATGATTGTAGCACACCATTAAAATGTTTTGAAAGACTTTTTCATTGATCTTTATGACTTATAATCCATTCTATCTTGTATTTTATATTCGGAACTTGCTTGGGGACAAGCAAGGGCTAAGTATGGGGTATTTTGATAGCATGAATTATTGTCTATATTTTGGGACCTGTTTAGACGTTTTATCTTCAATAATCTGCATGTTTGGATGTATATTATATGATTATATTGTCGTTTCATCTACCTTTGCGGGAATCGAGGTCTACACCAAGTTTCGTTGTAATCGTAGGTAAAATGGCACGTTTTGCATCAAAATGGAGCAAAAGGAGCTAAGGAGTCATTGGAGCTACATTCAGGAGCTTAAGGAAGAATCCAGGAATCATGAAAATGGATTAAAGATTCACTTTGGACCAGATTTGAAAGATTTCACATTCAGTTGTGATTCACCTCGGTCAGCTACAGTACCGTCTCGACCGAGGTGATCCAGAGGAGCTGACTCGACCGAGGCGAACACCTTGGACGCGGCAAGGATATTTTGTTCTTGGCTGAGATCTTTTATTTTTGGAAAGAGGATCTTATATTTTCAGGTTGGATTCCTGGAAGGAAGAAGATAATTTAGCCCATATATTTTATCTATTTTTATGGGAAGAGATCTTTCTAAAGATATCTTATCTTTGGAGGGTAATTTTCCTATAAAAAGGGTTGGATTTCCCACAAATCCAACATCCGCTATCAGCCGGAAGACGCTTAGAGCAGCCGTTTTACCCCACTATAGTTGGAAGATTTGAAGAACCTTTTTCAAGGTTGAAGGAAGAAAGTTGATAGCTTTTATAGCTTTTGTGAAGGGTTTTGTAAGATTTTCTTAGATTCCCTTCATCGTTGATTGTCTTATTGGATTTTGATCCAAGGAACGCTTGTTTGTTTGATAATTGATTCAGTTATTGAAGCCTTTCTCTTAAGGTTTTCTTGTTCAATTATTCTCTTTCTTCCCATATATTTGATTATTGCTTTCATGATGATGATTGGCTAATTTCTTTGTGTGATTCTAGGGTGATTGGATGAAGGTTATGGAAAAAACAATGATAGAATAATCTTAATCACAGTAGGACCCTGAAAGCTCGAGTCTCTATCCTTAATCCTAGAACATCTCGCTCAGTCGATGAACATCTTGGCCGGGATGGAATTCTTCAGACCGAGGTGGCCTATTTGATCCGAAACTGAGAGTTAAGTGTTAGAGTTGCCAAATCCTATTCTTCTTACACCTTTCTTGGTTCAATGCAAGCCTAGGATAAGACTTACCCGGTAATTCCTTTGTTTGTTTACCCAAGATCATAAGCAATAGGTAATAAAGGTTTATCCTTTATTGGGGTTTGAGCGTGCTTTCATTCCATCTTTGTGAGTTAGCCTGAGACTTACCCGGTAACGGTTGATCCTATTCCCTTCGGTGGTGTGTTAGTTTGAGATTATAGTTCTTTTTCTTAATTTCTTGAGACTTACCCGGTAATAGGAGTTACGGTTTGGGATTAGTGAGTAGTGAGACTTACCCGGTGATCTATTCCACTTTAGTAACACCTTCCCTTTGCAAAATCTCAGCTTTGTCCACTTTATCTTTAGATCTTGAGTTGGAACCACAACTAGTCGCTTTAATCCCTAGAATTGCATATTTCCTTAATTGACTTTTTATCATCTTTAATTGCTATAATTGCTTTCGTGGTTAGTTGCGACATTAGCTAACCTATACCTGCTTTGTTTCACTAAGTCCCTGTGATCGACCCTTGGAATTTTTTGCTTTTTACTACGATTGACCCGTACACTGCGGGTTTGCATCCTTGTTTTAAGCTTACATCTAGGGTTATAAATTTAAAACTTGCACACACTGTTTGGAGCGAACAACATCACATCTTCTTCCACCCTCTTAAATTTCTATCTTGGATCTAGTCTTTGATTCAAGCCTTCATACTCGAGGATCCTTTCGAAGGATCAACTAAAGTCTACTCCACTTCGTGGATGATTCGATCTAACTAGATCGGATCGACTATACGCTTCCGCATCCAAGTTGTGTTAACAAAAAGGATAACCTTGTCTCGTAGTAAGTGTATGAATTATATGAAAAAAGAGGCTTGAACAAAAATTCCTAATTCAAGTCGTGTTAACAAAAAGGATTCAAGGTTGTGTTAACAAAAAGGAATTAAGAGGATTTAGAGGAGTAATACCTCCTATTACGTTTTCACGGAGACATCGTGTTTATCATTTGCATATATATTAACTGGTGAAGATTTACAATAAGCATCAAACTTATAAGGGCGTTCGTTGATGACATTTATTAAATTATTACCCCGAATAGTGATGCTTTTAATTTTAATTAGAACAACTTTTTAAATTTCATTAGTAGAGTCCAAGTGATTTCTGTAAGACCCGAGTTTTTCCTTCACCGCCCCGCAGTGAAGAGGGCCGCCCCTGCAGCCGGCCGCCCCCACGGCCGAGTAGATCCGCCCCAACGGATGACGACAGATCGTGCCCGATCTTTCTTCCGTTCTTTTTATCTTCCTTCCATAGATAGAATATCCGATATTCTATCTTATGGGCTTGTTTCCTGATCATCCTTCTAACCCTATACGCCCTTTCCGTCTATCTTTTCAACCCATCCCTATATATTCCCGTCTTTTCCTCTTTTCCCCATTTCTTGCTTATGTCTCCTTCAACCCTAGACTGTTGCAGCCTTGCCCTTGTGTCTTTGCTGAACGTGTAAGTTCTTCCTCCGTTGTTCTTCTTCACATTCGTGTATTGCTGCACCTTGTCTTCTCCTTCTGTTTCGTTTTCTTCTTCGTTCTTCCGTTTTTCTTCTTCTCCAAAAATCAAGTTTGATCCTTGATTCTTGTGGAGTGTTCCGTTGTTGATCCTTTGTTGTTCTCAGGCTCTCTAGAGTTGAGTCTTGACGTGTTGGAGTCAAAGGTTCGAGCTTAGGTTTCCCCTGTTGTGAGTTCGGTCGAAGAGGAAGCCCGACAGTAACTTATGTCGAAGATCTGCCCCCGCGCCTGCACAGAGCCGCCCCTGCGCCTATGTCACGTGCGGCCCCTGCGCCTCTGTCCAGCCGCCCCTGCAGTTTGCTCTGTAGTAACTCCCGTCTTTGGACATGAGTAGCAAAGTGTTTAGTCAAAACTTGCTTCTCAAGGTTCTTGATGCTTGATTTTGTTGTTTGGACATGAGTAGCAAAGTTTTTAGTCAAAACCTGCAACATATCTTCAGTTGAGTGATACTTACCTTGGCGGGGCTGTTGTTGGTTTTGGTGATCCCTCCAACGAAAATTTTGTTGGTCACGCCAATTTGGCATGAAATTCTGTGTATAGGGATCATTCCTAGGTCTTTGCTGTTGTGGTTGTCCATAACCCATTGCGTTTACTTTAGCATCGTCATCTTGAACTTGTGGACACATGTCCGTTGGATGATATGGGTCGGCACAAACTCCACAAGCCTTGAGCTGTTGCGGTGTTCCCATAAGTGTTGGCCTTTTCACCATTTCCTTCAATTCCGCCAGCTCGGTGGAAATCTCGCTCTTCCCAGAGCTCACGGCATGAACTCCTTTCTTAGCCGGGGTCCTTCCAAAGTTCCGAGTCCCTTCCGCCAGTTCATGTATCTTTTCCAAAGCAAGGTCAGGAGTAGAGTTAAGAATGTTACCTCCGCAAGCCGCATCGACGATCCTCCTTTTGTTGCCTAGCAAGCCATTGTACAAGTACAAGACTAGATCTTGAGTTGAATATCCATGGAAAGGACAGTTGGATCGGAGGCGTGCAAACCTTTCGAAGTACTCATAGAGAGTTTCGGTTTTCCCAAGTATCAATGCTCCCGGATGGAAGGTGGTAATACCAATCATCCGCCGAATCCTTGAGTGTGAAGCCAAATGCCCTCATCTTGATTTGTTCTTCGGTAATGTTGGCCGACTTCATACTCATACAAACGGTGTGGAACTTCCCAAGGTGCTTGATGGGGTCTTCACCACTTAGCCCATGGAAGGATGGAAGTAGGTGGATGAGGCCCGGTTTGAGCTCAAAGTTGACTCCTTCCCCTAGTGCCGGTATAGCGACCGCAAGAGGGTTTTGAGCCAAAGTGGGCTGCGTAAGTTGATGAAGAGTACGATCAGCCATCTCTTGTTGTAGTTGTTGTTGTCTTCGTTGCCGAATGTGCGTCCTCTCAATTTCTGGATCAAAAGAAGCAAAGCCGGAATTAGTAGCACGGGTTTGAACCATAAAATGGTTCAAACCAATAATCAATAATAACAATAAAACACAAAAACTCCCCGGCAACGGCGCCAAAATTTGACCGGTGGTATTTCTATGGTCGTCTATACTCAATCAAAAGTAAATCCCGACTTAGCACTAAGAACAAGTATAGTGAGTAAGTAAGGGTCGAACCCAAGAGAGTTGAGGTGTTTTAGATGCAATTATTGATTATAATAACAAGTGACACAAAAAGGGGGGGGGGTTGGTTGAATTGATGCACAAAAACTTATGAAAACGATGAATACGACAAGTAAGACAATAATGGGTGAATCTACACTAGGTTGATTCTAAGCATGCAATTGCTACTTTGGTGTATTCCTTTTTCAAGTTTTTAAGTAATCTCCCGTCTCGATCATTCATATGTGTTGAGCCAACCGGCATCAACACAACTTAACCTATTAAAGTTCCGTAAACCTACAAGAACAAATAATAAGTTAGCATTCAAACAAAGACAAAGGGATATAAAGAGAAGATTAAAACCGTTAAACTTATCTTTATATTTGTGTTCCTTTTCTTTAAGTAATTACAACCCGTTATTACTTAAAGTTGCTACTAGATTAAAGACCCGAACCCGGAACCTATTAATCCTAGTTGTTTACATGCACTTTAGAACCTAAGGTGATCAATCTCAAGTAATAGTTAACATGCAATTAAACAATGGAGATCAAGGAAACACAAAGCATTACTGAATAAAAACTTATATTAAAAGGACTAACAACCAAAGTAACAAAGCAGCTTCAAACCAACCCAATGTAGCAAGGGAGTTAGCAACTCATTACAATGGAAAACTCAAGTCTAAAAGTGGATTTTGTGGGGAAAAGCATGGATGATTCTAGCAATAAGCCATGGGCTATTTATACTACAAAAGACACTTAAGTAGGAGTAAATAACTGGCCTAAAACAGCCACCTTTAATGCCATAAAGGTGGTGTAAACAGCCGGAGTAAAGCTTCTGGCGTTTCACCACAGGGGCGGCCTTCAGGACCCGCAGGGGCGGTTTAGGCAGAATCGGTTGATCTTCTTCATAACCGCTGGGGCGGCTACACAGCTCCGCTTGGGTGGATCATTAATGCACTTCAACGTCTGAACTTTCGCCTTCCTGACGTTTGTGATGTTAAGGCGCAGGGGCACCTCAAGGCCAACGCAGGGGCGGTGACACGGACTCTTCGCCTTCCAGCTCCCAAGGCGAGGCGCAGGAAGGGCACAGTGGGAGGCGCAGGGGAGCTGGCCTTCGTCTTGTCCGGGCAAGTCACCGCAGGGGCGCCAATGGGTGGCACAGGGGCGGTGCTCTGCATCTTGGCCGGCGCTGGTGAAGGTGCTGGAAGTGCTTCAGTGGGAAGTGTCACCAGCTGAGGCGGCTGCAAGGGCCCGCGGGGGCGGTGGAACAACAGAAACTTTGCTTCTTGATCGATCTTTATTCCTAAGTGCTTATAACTCCTTCCTTAACTTCTTTTGATCTTCTTCTTCTGGACCAAGGAGTTAGTAGCATAAACCGACACTAATGCAATTAAAAGACTCTAAAAACTACCCTAAATGATAGTGATTCCATCACCTATAAAACTCCCCCATACTTAGACCTTTTACACGTCCCGAGTAAAACAAATGACAGCAATTAGACTCAAGATCTCAGGAAGCAAGGGAAAGAAAGTGAATTAATAGAAAATAAGAGAAAAACCAAGAAAGAAAGAAAGGAAAAGAGAGGAAATGTGAGAAAAAGAGATACTACCATCCTTATCGCTCCAAGAGTGGCCTACCCGGACAACCTCCTTATGACTCTCCTTCTTATGTCGCCAAAACGCCGGAAGGGAAACCTACACTCGGTGTCGCTCATCTTGCCAAGGCGCCCTTTCGGGTTTTCACCTTGCCACTCTTCTTCTTTTCTCTCTTAAGCTCACATCCCTCAAGTCCATTTTTGCACCAACCTAAGGTTGGTCGGACTACCTTCTTTTTACCGAAACCGCCCTTTTGGGTTTTCGGTTTATCCAAGGATTTTCATGCCTTTTTCTTTCATTTCTTTGTCTTTTCCTTTTTCTTTTCTTTTTTTTTCAAACTGATTTCAATAATGCAAAACAAAATACCAAAAACAACTAACAAACTGTACAAGCAATGATATATATCCCTCCCCCATACATGAAGTGCACTTTGTCTTCAAAGTGAAAATGAGTCAAAGATAAATGTGGGAGAAGGGAACGAAATGTACCCCTCACTGGGGTGGTTCAGATGGACCATCAGGACCCTCCTCCGGCGGGTAAGGGAAATGGCTGAAGAAGTGCTCCTGCCGGCGGTAGATATCATCGATGCGGTCCTGCTGGGCAGACATTCGGCAACCAAAGGAGGTCTCAAAACTGGCCTGCCAAGCCAGCTGTTGAGCCTCCAACTGCTGCTGCTGGGCAACCTGCCATGCCTCCTGCCTCTGGTCGAAGTGTGAGGTCATGGAGGTGGCAAAGGTGTCATGTCAGCTCTGCTGCTGCTCCAGCATAATCCGTTGGTAGTCGGACTGCCACGCCCGGTGCTGGGTCGTCATGGCTGCCATCTGAGCCTGAAGGCTCGCAAGGGCCGGGTCCTCCCCTAATGGTAAAGGCCGGGGGAGGTACGTCAGGAGGCTCCAATTAGCAAGGGAGATCCATAACAGGCTCTCCACGTCCCGTCGGAGGAGCTTGCACCTCCTAAGCATCCCCTCTGTGTAAAGGGGAGCCTCCAACCCATCCTCTAAGTCCGATAGGTCCATGACCTGTGAAGCGATCAAGGAGATCACCCCACCTCCGACGATGTCCCTTGGCTCGTTCCTCCTAATCCGCTTCAAACCGGCAAGGAAGAGGTACGGCCAATCCATCACCTTCTCACTCTAAGGAAGGCAGGAGTAGAGTAGAGGGAGGTCTTTAAGGGCGACCTTGTTCTCCTCTTTGTGTCCACAGAAGACACTCATCGGGATCTTGGAGAGGAGCCTCAAGGAGGGGTGAGTGAGCTTGTTGGAGTACTCACCCCCAGCATGGAATTCTGACCCTGTAGCCGCCTGCCAAAACTCACATAGATCCGGGGTAGGAACAGTCTCCCACCAGCTCTCAAAAGGGTTCAAAGTCACCCCAAAGGCCTTCTGAAGCTGGAGGAAATCCAGTGTGTATTTCACCTTGTTGAACTTGAAGGTGAGGCCGGTACACACATGATCCTTCTTCTCCATTGTGAATGTGGAGATGAACTATCGGCTGAGCTTTGGATATGTCGGGGCATTCCGGTGTAGAAATTCTCCGAGCCTAGCGTTTTCCAAAAAGGACTGCATGCTCACTAGCATGCCGAGTTTCTCGAAGGTAGGAGCATGTTGAAATCGAGTTGCATACACAACTCGATCCTGCACGATCCTATAACGCTCCTTCTCTGCCTTAGACATCGTGCATTCCATTTTCCTAGTGTGGTGTAGGGTAAAAGATTAGTAATTTCCAAAAACACAAAAAGAAGTCGACGTTGTGTTATGTTTTTCGCAGGGGCGGCTGTGCTGGCGCAGGGGCGGTGAGGCGCAAGGGCGGCTTCTTGCAGGCGCAGGGGCGGGAGAACAGCAGAAGGCGATTTTTGCGAGTGCTTCGAAGGTGGTGGTCCTTGGAGTGTCTCCGCTGGTTGGTCCTTTGGTGCAGGCGACTTTGAAGGTGGTGCAGGAGTGGAGAATAGCTTCAATCGAAGGGAGGCAGCGGTTGGCACGAGGTTGGTGGCGCAAGGGCGTTGGGGGTGTGCGTCCTTGGTGTTAGTGGCTCAGGGGCGTCGGAGAGGGTGGCTGAGTGGTTGCTCGGAGGGCGCAGGGGCATTCGCAACTTTGAGAGAGAGAGGGTGCGAGGAGAAGGGGTTGTGTTTTTGTGAGGAGGGTTGGTGGGTGGTGTGTGGTAGGTATAGGTTATTTTTCGAGATCCTATTTTTTTTTCTTTTCTGGGTAAACCCGCAGGGGCGGGGTTGGAAACCACAGGGGCGGTGACAAAGGAGAGGATCACGCAGGCCCAGCGCCGGGGGCGGCGCTGGGAATCTGTGTCAAGGATGGCCGCCGCAGGGGGCGTGGGGATGTCACCGCGGGGGCGGTGACAGGCGTGTTGTAGGCGCAGGCCAAGCGCCGGGGGTGGTGCTGGTCTGAGTGTCGCTGCAAGGGCGGTGTATTCAACCGCATGGGCGGGTTTCTTGACAGAAACTCCTCTTCTTATTCCTTTGGATTGCCTCCCAAATTAGCACCTTTGTTTTACGTCGTTGGCTCGATGTAGGATCTCTACTTCTCTGATTGTGCCTCCTCTAGTACCATCTCGTCAATCGGATCGTCCTTGATTCCTTCAAGGTAAAGCTTTAGCATTTGGCCGTTCACCTTAAACATCTTGTGCGTCTGCGGATCATAGAGATCCATAGCCCCGTGAGGGTATACTTCGGCTACTATGAACGGCTCTGTCCATCTTGAACGCAGCTTACCTGCAAAGAGTTTCAAACGGGATTTAAAGAGAAGTACCTTATTACCTACCTTGAAGTCCTTCCGGAGGATGTTCCGGTCATGCCATGCTTTGGTCTTTTCTTTGTATGTGGTAGCATGGTCATATGCATCTAGCCTTAGTTCCTCCAACTCTTGCAATTGGAGCTTCTGGATTTCTCCCACTTCTTCTATGTTCATGTTGCACTTCTTTACCGCCCACCAAGCCTTGTGCTCTAACTCCACCGGTAGGTGGCAAGCTTTCCCAAACACGAGCCTAAAAGGAGACATTCCGATGGGAGTTTTCTAGGTTGTCCGATATGCCCATAGGGCTTCATTTAGTGTTGCACTCCAATCCTTCCGCCCGGGAGAAACCGTCTTTTCAAGGATGTTCTTTATTTCCCGGTTGGATACCTCCACTTGGCCGTTTGTTTGAGGATGATAGGTTGTCGATACTCGTTGGTGAACATGGTACTTCTTAAGGAGAGCCGTGATCGTTTTGTTGCAGAAATGGGTACGCCTACTACTAATTAAGGCTTTCTGAATTCCAAACCTAGCAAAGATATTTTCCTTAAGAAATGCTGCAACCACTTTTGAATCATCAATTTTAGTGGCCTTTGTTTCCACCCACTTGGAAACATAGTCCACCACAAGCAAAATATATGTGTTCCTGAATGACGTAGGAAATGGCCCCATGAAATCAATTCCCCAAACGTCAAATATTTCACAAAATATAGGTTTGGGGCATTTCATGTCTTTTTGAAAGATTTCACACCCTTTGGCATCTATCACACACTTTACAAAACACAAAAGCGTCTCGAAAAATGTGTGGCCAAAAGAAACCGGCATCCAAAACTTTTCTTGCAGTTTTGTTTGCTCCAAAGTGTCCCCCACATGCTTCAGAATGACAGAAAGTTAGGACGGATTGTACCTCATTGTCCGGAATGCAACGCCGGATCACTTGATCACTACAATGTTTCCAAAGGTAAGGATCGTCCCAAACGTAGTGTCGAGCCTCAACTTTGACTTTCTCTCGTTGTGCCTTGGTGAAGTCTGGGGGATACTCCGTCCTGACAATGAAATTCACAATGTCACCAAACCAAGGCTTAAAAGATTGAAGCTTAAGACAAACCTCTGTCGACAATTCCGCAGGGGCGCCTAGATAGAGCCGCAGGGGTGGCTGGTGTGAGGCGCGGGGGCGGTTACACAACAGAGAGTTGTGTAGAATGTGTCGTCTGGAAAGCTTCAGGCTATCTCTCTTTCTTTCCCTGGTTCTTCCCCCCCTCTTGCACTAGTCTGCTCAAATGATCTGCCACCAGGTTCTCAGCTCCCTTTTTGTCCCTTATTTCTAAGTTAAATTTGCTTAGGAGGAGCACCCAACGGATTAAACGTGGCTATGCCTCCTTCTTTGCCATGAGGTACCTAAGGGCTGCATGGTCAGTGAAAATAATTACCTTTACCCCCAGTAAGTATTGCCTGAACTTCTCAAGTGCAAAAACTACCGCCAACATTTCCTTCTCGGTGGTGGAGTAGTTCCTTTGTGCTCCATTTAGTGTCATAGACGCATAATGGATCACATGAGAGGCCCTTCCGTCTTTTTGTCCTAAGACAGCTCCGACGGCGTAGTCACTGGCATCACACATGATTTCAAAAGGTTTCTCCCAATCCGGAGAACGGAAGATCGGAGCGGTGGTGAGACATGACTTCAGAGTGTTGAAAGCCTTCTTGCAATCCTCATCCACAATGAAGGTTACATCTTTCTTGAGCAATTCACACAGGGGAGCTGAGATTTTTGAGAAGTCTTTGATGAACCGTCGGTAGAAACCTGCATGACCAAGAATGGATCGGATTTCCCGAACATTAGTAGGATAAGGTAAATTTTGAATAACATCAACCTTTGCCTTATCTACCTCTATCCCTTTTGAGAATATTACATGTCCTAGCACAATTCCTTGTTCGACCATGAAATGACATTTTTCCGAATTAAGAACTAAGTTGGTTTCAACATATTTTTCAAGAACAAGTTTTAAATGCCCTAAACATGCGTCAAAACTGTCTCCATGGACGGTAAAATCATCCATGAAGACTTCAATGAAATTTTCTATGTATTCGGAGAAAATACTTATCATGCACCGTTGGAAAGTGCCCGGTGCGTTGCAAAGTCCAAAAGGCATTCTGCGATATGCAAAAGTGCCAAATGGGCAAGTGAACGTCGTTTTCTCCTGATCTTCTGGTGCGATGGCTATTTGGAAATATCCCGAATATCCATCCTTGAAACAGTAGTATTTATGACCTGCAAGACGTTCCAACATTTGATCAATAAAAGGTAGTGGGAAATGGTCTTTTCGTGTTACCTTATTGAGCTTACGGTAGTCAATGCAAACTCTCCATCTAGTTTGTGTTTTGCTTGATACCATCTCTCCATGTTGATTTTCCACCAAGGTAATGCCTCCCCTCTTTGGAACTACTTGGGTTGGACTAACCCAAGTGCTATCCGAGATAGGAAAGATCATGTCTGCTTGGAGGAGTTTCAACACTTCCTTTTTGACCACATCCATCATTGGTGGGTTCAACCTCCTTTGAGGTTGCCTAGAGGGCTTGGCTTCGTCCTCAAGCAAAATCCTATGCATGCAGGTGGAAGGACTTATCCCCTTGATGTCCGCAATAGTCCATCCGAGGGCCGTCTTGTGTTCCTTTAGTACGTTCACCAACTTATCTTCTTGTCCGGTGGTCAACTTATTGGAGATGATCACTGGCAAGGTATTGTGTGCTCCAAGGAAAACATACTTGAGGTGTGATGGAAGATCCTTTAGTTCTATTTCTGGTGCCTGCACTATGGACGGAACAAGCTTTTCGCTTGGGGTTAGTAACGTGGGCCCAATGGCCAAATTGGAGATAGGTAGCCTTTTATGCCCATCTAATTGGGATAGGACCTCTTTCATGCTAGATGTTAACACATAATCTGATTTGAAGCCATCAATGTCATGCTCAATCACATTTCTCAATTCATCCACATCAGAATTATCAAAAACATCTTGCACAAAAGGTTCAACAACGTCAATAGCACATGGAGAACGATCATCGCTAGGAAATTTCATTGCATCATAAATGTCAAATTCCACTACTTCTCCATCAAACTCCATGGTCAATTTACCACTAACATAATCAATTTTTGTCCTAGCCGTTTTAAGAAATGGCCTACCTAACAGAATGGGTGCCGCATGCGAGTCATTTTCCATATCCATTACAAAGAAATCAGCAGGAAAAATTAGGTTGTCTACCATTACTAACACATCTTCAATTATCCCTTTCGGGTACACATTAGATCTATCAACAAGTTGTACTACAATCCTAGTTTCCATTAGTGGCCCAAGGCCAAGTGAAGGCTTGCCCATAAGCCTACCGCCTACCTAAAAGATAGAATAAAGATAGAATAAAGATAACTATAATTAAGGAAAAGATAATTAAGATAAACTATGGGCTTGGGCTGATCTAGCATCTAGGGTTGGGCTCTTATCATCCACGCACCCTTGAGTGAAGGCTTGCCCACAAGCCTTGGAAAATGGCTGACGTGCTAAGAGATCCACAGAATTCTCCCAGGTGGCTCCGTCGGACTTGCAGGGTTGGTCTCAGCAGAAGAGGTGTCCATCAAAAGCAACTGCGGAGTGGCACAACGATGCCCAGGCTTGTAAGTTTCGTCGTAGTTAAAGTAAAGCCCTTGCTCCCTTCTTTTCTGTTGTTCAGCCCAGGTGAGGCGTTTGACGCCAGTAGGTAGCGCCGCGTTTTCTGGAAGTAGCTTTGGAGGAGAAGTTGACTGAGGGGCCCGAACGGGTGAGGGATTGGTGCTGCTGGAAGCAGTGAAGGCTTTAGTGGCGGTGATAGCTTCCTCTTGACATAATGCTAACTCAAAGGCATGAGACAAACCAGTAGGACTGAGAAGGCGGACCCCGGCTTGGATATCAGCCCGTAGACCAGACAAGAAAAGGCTAACTTGGTGCAGATTTTCAAGACCGTGGACCAAGTTGATCAAGGTTTCGAATTCAGTAATATAGGAAGAAACAGTCCCTTGTTGGGTAAGTTTAGACAAGGCGCTCATGGGGTCTAAATTCTTCCGGGATCCAAATCTCTTACGCAAAGCCGTGGAAAACTGTCGCCATGTTAATTCTCCCATTGAATGGTGTAGCCAACGATACCATGCTATGGCATCACCGCGAAGATCAAATTGATGCCATAGTGACCCTTTGCTCAGGAGGTATGGGATTCAGGGCAAAAAATTGTTCAACCTGAAAGATCCAGCCTTCGGGTTCTATACCTTCAAATCTGGGGAAATCTAGACGAAGCGGTCGACCTTGGATATACGGCTGCTGCATTTGGACGAACTGATGAAGATCAGACTACAGAGGCTGCTTTTGTTTCTCAGCAGAGGCAAGTTTAGAGAGAATCTGCTTTATGGTTTCTTGGATTTCAGCCGAGATAGTAGAATGTTGTTGGAGAGTGCAAGCATGGAGGAATCATTAACTCCAGAAGTCAGGATCATAACGCTATCCCAAAGGCATAGAGGAATCACATCTCTTGCCATACACACATCACAGGGCGTAGAGGAAACACATCTCTAGCCAGATCATACGCATACACAAAGCATGGAGGAAAAACATCTCCAGCGAGACTATGTCCATCAAAGTAGCGTGGAGGAAAGAACCATCTCCAGCTAAACCCTAATCACACTCAAATAGCATGGAGGAAAGAACCATCTTCAGCTATAATCGTAAATCGCGCTAGCAAACAAAGATCTAATAAGATCATATATCATATCATGGCTAGCAAGAAATAAACACATCATAGCATATAAGCACATAATCACATACTCATCAAGATAGCACTAAGATCTATTCGTTGATCCTACAGGGGCATCTATCTCGACATAAAACTCTGGATAGTTCCTCTAGATACTATCCTCAGTCTCCCATGTAGCCTCCTCAGGCCCTCGTCTCGACCACTGTATCCTCAACATCGGAATATCCATTGAACGAAGGCGTCTGATACCTCTCTCTAGGACTGCAATCGGGTGCTCATCAAAAGTGTGGTCCGACTCAACCACCAAATCATCATAACTCACAATGTGTATCGGCTCTAGTATATACTCCCTCAGCCGAGACACATGAAACACATGATAAACACCCTCTAACCTCGGAGGCAAAGCTAATCTATAGGCTTCCCTCCCAACTCTATCCAGTATCTCAAAAGGACCGACATATCGGGGACACAGCTTCCCCTTTATGCCAAAACGTCTGACACCTTGCGTCGGAGATACTCTTAGCCAAACATGATCTCCTACTCTGAACTCTAGAGGTCGATGCCTCTTGTCTGCATATGACTTCTGGTGACTCTGTATAACCAGCATCCTCTCTCTGATCAGCGCTACTCGAGCCATATTGTCCTGAATCTGCTCTGGTGCCATACCACTAATATTGCTAGGCTCATCTCAGCATAAAGGTGTACGGCATGTACACCCATATAGTGCCTCATATGGAGTCATCCTAATAGATGCATGCCAGCTGTGGTTGTATGAGAACTCAATCAATGGGAGGTAATCTGACCATCCTTGTCCCTAATCCAACACACAAGCTCGCAGCATATCCTCAAGGATCTGGATGGTCCTCTCGGACTGACCATCTTTCTGGGGGTGAAACGCAATCGTAAAATTTAGACTCGTCTCCAAAGCAGTCTGAATCTGCTGCCAAAATCTCGAGGTAAATCGCCCGTCTCGATCGGAGACGATCGCCCTCGGTACACCATGGAGTCTCACTATCGGCCTAGTGTACTCCACATCTAATCTGTTCATTGACCACGTTTCTCTAATAGGAATAAAACGTAAAGTCTTCGTCAGTCTATCATCCACAACCCAAATAGTAGTAAAACTCCTACTAGGCCTCAATTCTATCACAAAGTCCATGGAGACGTCCTCCCACTTCCACTGCAACACTGGCAGTGGATGGAGTTCACCTCCAGGTCTGCAAGTCTCTATCTTGACTTGTTGACGGGTCGCGCACTATGCCACAAATCTAACCACATCGGGCTTTAACCTTCCCTACCAATACAATTGTCTCATATCATGGTACATCTTACTCGTAAAGAGCCTCTAGTAAAATCCTCTGTCTCAGCTCCGTAGCAGCGGGTACACAGACACGGTCGCGACATCTCATCACTCCATCTGCTCCTATGGAGAACTGTGGTGCTATTAGCATGAAATATTGTGATATTTTAGGCACGTTTTCTAGATGTTTATCAGCCATTATAGTGTTCGTTGATTAAGCATTGAAGCAATTGTTAGCTAGCTTGTCTATATTGTCGATATAGAGGTCTACATAAGCTTTGTGTTGATTGTAGGCGAATAAGAGCTAAAACCGAACGAATTAAGAGAGGATGGAGATGAATTGAGCACATCCAAGGATTTAGGACACCACAAAGAAGCCAAGGAAGATGCTAGGATGAGGAATGGCAAGAAACAAAGGAAGCTACGAGCAATCTATGCTTCCACACTCTAAAATACGGCCGTAATGAAGTCCACGCTCGGAACCACGGCCGTGGAGCTTGGCAACATGAATGTGGAGCATTCCAGAGAGTTACACGGTATAAAGTACGGTCGTGGAAGTTGTGAAGAACCGTAATCTACTTCCACGCTCTAAACCACGGCCGTGAAACTCCATGAAACCGTGATTTAGGCAATCTTTTGACGAATAAAATATAGACACATTGTCCATACACAGGGGCCGGACGGTTATTCTATCTTTCCTTATAAAAAGAATGAAGGAGGGAGAATTCGGCATCTTCGCTTACGCTCGCTTGCACGTGCCTAGGGTTTCATTGGACCGTGATTTAGGCAATCTTTTGACGAATAAAATCTTTTGGTACCTTTCCGGATCAGCCGGATACAGTTCCCGACCTCCCTAGACACTCTCCCCGCCCCGCTAGAGTTTCTAGTTCTTCCTCTCGCCGCGCCAGCGTGAGTGAGAGGCCGACATGGATGGCGACCCCTCCTCAGTGGTATAGCACGCAGCCGGATTGGATGGGAGCTCCACCGACTTGGCATGCACAGCCACCACCTGCACCAGCACCGTCAGATGCACCAGATTGGTATAGCCAGGCGCCGGAGTGGTACGAGCAGCTGCCGGAGTGGGCCACCGACCTTTCCAGGAGAGTCGGAGCTTTGGAGATCTGGGCAGATGTTAGAGATACACGAGCTAAGCCACATGACCGGATGATGAGAGACATCTACCGCCAGCAGTTTGGGCGGAACTACGACCCCGGCTTCTTCCCGTTTCCACCACCACCGGCACCCCAGTGAGGATGATGATGATCTACCGCTTTAGCCACTCCACCACCGTCTTGTGAGTTCATTTTCTTTCTTTCTTTTATTATTTCTTTTTGAACATTAGGGACAATGTTTATCTCAAGTATGGGGTGGGGTGTGACTATTCGTTTGTAATAACTCTACTCACTTTTGCTTGCTTTGATCAAGAACACCTTGCATGTTTCATTCCATTGTTACACATTTCATTATCGCATTGCATGAAAAAGCTTTTGAAAAAAAAAACCATAAAAATCGAAAAATTTTGAAAATTTTGTGCTTCTAAGGATTGAGATGATTTCCATGATAATCACTACTTGTGAATTGAGTTTTGATGACAATTGTATGCTTAAACAAATAGTGAATTGAAAAGAAATTGAATGAGTTAATTATTCCTCTTTTGCAAGTTTCATAATGTGAAGAGTGTTACCTAAATCATATTGAGAAATCAAGGTTGAAATCACATGATAAGTTCTTATACTTCTTGTTGAAATGATTAAGGCAATTCGATTTTCTTTCTTCTTTCTTTGATCATTTAGCCCCTCAATGAAATAATGGCCTCCCTTACCTATCCGGGAATTTGGAGGAGTTGATATTTGGCATGTTTGATGTGGGAGGGCCATGAAAGCAAAATTTTGCATTCAAAGAATAGAAAGAACTTATAGGTTTGGGGAAGTCAATCATGACGATGAGTAACTCGGCACCATTCACATAGCCGGGTGTTTGTGTCTTGCCAAAGTCGGATTGAGCGATATTCCTAACGGATTATGGTATGTGCATCAAGGGTTTGAGGCATCTCGCAAAATTCAGAACTGCCAATCTCTTAGGCTTCGGTTTTTGTGCACCTCTGTCCATAACTCCAAAAGTAAAGTCGAAAAATTATGTGCAAAAGAAGAGAGCAAAGCTCTAAGTTGAAAGTGTTGCAAAACCGCAAAAGAAAAATAAAAGAGTTAGTTATCCACCTTCCCGGATTCATGCACCACATTCCTTATAGTTTCCTTTCCCTTTCCGCATTCTAGACCTTACTTGGAAGTCCTTAAGATCAAGAGAATGTTATATGACTTGGTGATCTAAATTGAAGTTTCTTATGATTGATTTTGATAATGTTTGAAGGTTATGATGCTTACATTGAAGTTTGATCAATTCATGATGTTTCCTTCCTCTTTATTCTTTGGTTATGTATATGAGAGTCTCGTGAATGAATGAAGCAAGGTTTGAGAATGATCTATTGACTAGAAGCACATTTACTTAAAATATGTTTTGTTTTTGAGATTGCATGCATATTTCATCCTAACTTGAGTTCTAATGCTTTTGAAAGACCTTGCTTAGGGACAAGCAAGTGGCAAGTATGGGGTATTTTGTTAGCATGAAATATTGTGATATTTTAGGCACGTTTTCTAGATGTTTTTCATCCATTATAGTGTTCGTTGATTAAGCATTGAAGCAATTGTTAGCTAGCTTGTCTATATTGTCGATATAGAGGTCTACATAAGCTTTGTGTTGATTGTAGGCGAATAAGAGCTAAAACCGAACGAATTAAGAGAGGATGGAGATGAATTGAGCACGTCCAAGGATTTAGGACACCACAAAGAAGCCAAGGAAGATGCTAGGATGAGGAATGGCACGAAACAAAGGAAGCTACGAGCAATATATGCTTCCACGCTCTAAAATACGGCCGTAATGAAGTCCACGCTCTAAACCACGGCCGTGGAACTTGGCAACATGAACGTGGAGCATTCCAGAGAGTTACACTGTATAAAGTACGGTCGTGGAAGTTGTGAAGAACCATAATCTACTTCCACACTCTAAACCACGGCCGTGGAACTCCATGAAACCGTGATTTAGGCAATCTTTTGACGAATAAAATATAGACACATTGTCTATACACATGGGCCGGAAGGTTATTCTATCTTTCCTTATAAAAAGACTGAAGGAGGGAGAATTCGGCATCTTCGCTTACGCTCGCTTGCACGTGCCTAGGGTTTCATTGGACGTGCGGAGGATTGTAATTTTGCAACGGAGATTTACGAAGGCTTGAAGATTTGGAAGTTGCGCTTTTGTTCCTAGGTTTGATTAGAAGACGGATTGACATCCCGCTCTTCGTTCTTATTAAGGATTATGATTGGTTTGTATTATTCCAAATTTGATATACATAATACCCTTGTTTGTGGATTTGAGATTGATTTGAAGTTTTTTGAAGGTTTTCGAAGGTTTTCATCTTTCATTCTTCTTAATCTTGAATTTCATATCATAATGACTATTGTTGGCTAAAACCCTTTAGCAATTCTAAGGTGAAAGGTTGATAGTTGTGGCTTAGATGATGATAGATCGATCGTAAACAGATTGGAACCTGAGAGTTAGAGAGATTCGCCGACAAACCAAAATCACGGCCTGTTCTTGAGGTTCCACGGCCGTGGAACTCAAGATCCACCCGTAATTTACATCGGTTTACGAACTTTGCTTTTACTTTGATCCAAGGTTAAAGGTTAGCTTTAATCTAGTCTTGGCTTGCCTTTTTCTAGGTAGTAGTGAAGCCTCAACAACCTCTACTTCGATTTCGAGTGTCACAACCTTAATCGGTTTAGTTAGTCTTGATCCTTGGGTTACAAGTTTGGGTATTTGATATTAATTCTTGTCTTTAGATCCTTTCTATACTGAAGCCTCAACAACCTTTATAGAGAGTGTCTTTAGATAAGTCATATAAAGCCTTGGAACTTCACCGTACATTATTTTACCTTAGTATACCTTTGCAACTCTTAACTCTGTCCTTAGTTCTTTAGTATATCTTGAATCGATAGCCACAATTAGATACCTGGATCTTTAGGGTTGCTATTTTCCCAATACATTTGCAAAGCTTTACCCTTTTACTTGCTTGACAACTTTATAACTGAATTTCTTTCCCCCAAATCCTTGTGTTCGATACTCTGGAATTCTTGCTTAACTACGTCGATCTGTACACTGCGGGTTTGCTTGCTTGATTTCTATTTTTATAAATTTAAAGCTTATTTGCACGCACGCTAAGTGGCGAACAAGTTTTTGGCGCCGTTGCCGGGGATTTGGTTTAGGCCGAATTTGGTTACCGGTTGTCAAGCTTGGGAGCTTAGCTCTTGTTATTTGATATCTCTTGTGAGTGATATTTGCAGGTTATTTTAGGTTTATGCGCAGGTCTAGGAACAACACGGACCTCTTACCTCTTGATCAAGAACTTGAGAAGACTTTGAGGAAGAAGCTCAAGGAAAGAAAGATGGCTGAAGAAAGAGAACGAGATTACCGAACGGAGTTAGCGGAATCCGAAGCTCAACTTAAATGGAGCGAGAGGACTCGCAAGGAGGAATCAGAGCGTCATCAATTGAAAGTTGATGATCTAACGGATATGATATTTCAAATAAGGCTGGAATTGAGCGATCTTAAGAAGAAGAAGAGCAGGAAACCGTCAAGATCGGTTAGAACCCATTCATCCGACGAGGATAGTGACTCTTCCATGCCACCACTAGAGGACATTGATCCGACGATCAATGTGAACCCATTTGTTCCACGGACAGCCGCCAATCGTCGTGTTCCAACTGGGGATGCGATAGCTGCTCATGTAGATGGAGAGCCAAGAACTCTTGGCCAAAGGATGGATCCAATTCAGTAACCACGCCGTTTAGGTGTGAACTTTGATGTTGATGATATGCAAGAGTTTAGCTTCAACCCATAAGTTATTACCATCGTTCGCCAAAATCAGTTTGGAGGAACGAGTGCTGAATCTCCACATCAACATTTACAAAATTTCGAGATTATGATGGAGACAATGAAGCCAAAGAATGCAACCACTAACAACTACAAGATCAAGCCATTCTTCTTCTCTTTGAAAGGGAAAGCTTTATCTTGGTATCAAGCTCTTCCAAATGGGAGACTTAACACATGGGAGGATCTTTCCGCGGAATTCCTCACCAAATTCTTTCCTCCATCCAAGACGGCAGAGTTGAGAGGTAAGATTAATGCATTTTCTATGAGATCTAACGAAAGTTTGTTTCAATCTTGGGAAAGATTTCAGGACTTACTATTGGATTGCCCACATCATGGCATTTAAAAACTGGGTTTATTGGAGATATACTATAAGGGGCTGGATGTGGAAACACAATTCAAACTTCAATCCCTTTCATGTGGCACATTCATGGACATGAGGGAAGATGACGCATGGGACTTCATTGAGAAGCAAGCCCGAGTCATAGAAAAATATTCTCACCGGAAAGTAGAAGCAAATCAAGTGGAGCAAGGAGCAAAGTTATCACAAGCGGCTCAAACTCAAATCTTTTCTCTCAATACCGAGATTAAAGAGTTGAAGGAAGCCATTAAAACCAACTTCCCAAAGCAAAAGGGGCAAGATGTGGGTTATTTAGGAAATAACAATAACCACAATGGGAATGAGAATACAAACCGCAACAACCGGAACAACAACCGGAACAATTGGAACAACAACAACAACAACCGGAATAACGGCTGGAACAACAATAGGGGTTCAAACAACAACAATTGGCGGTCCAACCAACAACACAATTCTGGTCATTCTTATCCCAATTCAGGAAATTTACTAACTCCACCTTCTTCTTCTTCCATCCCCTTGAAAATCCAGGAACAAGCATCCAAAAGCAGAAGCACTTCGGGGAAAGAGAAGTCCGATCCCATGTTGGAAACAATTTTAGGAAAGCTTCAAGGATTGGAAACTTGCATCATTAAGGTTGATGATCACATTACTAAGGTGGATAAAGCCCAAAAGGTTTTAGAAAACCAAATGTTTAGTCAAGCTGAGGAAGTTCCTAGGAATCAAGGAAAACTTTCAGGAAAGACGGAGGATAACCCAAAAGGAAGGGTGATGGCTATCACAACTAGGAGCGGAGTAACAACCACCGATCCGCAGCCCAAGTTTGTAGAAGTTCCCGTCGAGGAGGAGAAAGAGAAGGGGAAGGAGAAGGAAGATGTCTATGTTCCTCCTCCAGCTTTCAAACCTCCCCTACCATTCCCTCAATCTAGAGCAAGAGCATGTCTAGACAAGCAATTCGGTAAGTTTATTGAACTCATGAGCAAACTGCATATTAATATACCTTTCATTGATGCAATTGTAGGTATGCCAGCTTATGGAAAGTTCCTAAAGGAGATACTTTCTAACAAAAGAAAATTAGAGGATTTTGGAGAGGTTAAGATGAGTTCGGATTCATCGGATCTCATCAAGACAATGAAGGAGAAGATGCCCCCACAGCTGAAGGATCCGGGGTCATTTTGTATTCCCATAGGAGTGGGAGATGTCACATATGATGCATTATGTGATTTAGGAGCAAGCATGAGTATCATTCCGCTTGCCTTATGCAGGAAGATCGGTTTAGGCGAACCTAAACCGGTAAAGATGACGTTATACATGGCGGATCGATCCATAACTCGCCTTGTCGGCATAGTTGAAGACGTCCCGGTCAAGCTTGGTAAGTTCTATGTTCCTATAGATTTTGTTGTGCTTGATATTCCTGCAGATAGTCCGGTCCCGATCATACTCGGAAGACCGTTTCTTGCAACATCCGGTTGCATAGTTGATTGCAAGAATGCTAGACTCGCCTTCGACATAGGAGAAGAAAAGGTAGAGTTCGTTCTCTCCACTTTGGTGAAGGAACCAGCTTTCGATGAGGATATATTCAACATCCATGACGAAGAACTATCTAGAGAGGAGGTATGTTTGATTCCCTTCAAAGATCCCTTGCAAAAAGTTATTTCTATGAGCATTATGGATATAGGGGAAGAAGAGGAATGCAATGAGGAAATTGAAGCTTTATAGAAGCAAAAAGAGGTGTATGATGAAGAATTTGAGAAACTCTTCGATGGGTCGGAAAACGTAAGAAATCACGGTCAATCGTGCAATTCCACGGACGTGGAATCTACCAACATGACCGTAATCAGCTATTCAGAGGACTCCACTAAGTTACACGGCCAAAACCACGGCCGTGGAACAAACAGAGGCCCCGTAATTGATTTCCACGCCCAAAATCACGGCCGTGGAGGAAACAAGGGGAGCCGTAATTTTGGGTGAATCTAAAGGAGATTGTATCTTCTCCGCCACTTCTTTTGATTCTTCTCCAACATCTTCTACATCCTTAGACACTTCTAAGGAAGTAGTGGACACTCCTCAAGAGCCATTAGAGACTCCTATAGTGATGGAGTTGAAGCCACTTCCTACACATCTAAGGTACGCATTTCTAGGACCTAATTCTACCTTCCCGGTAGTTGTTAGTTCCGATTTGAGTATAGATGAACATAGTAAGCTCATGGTTGTTCTTAAGAAACATATGAAAGCCTTAGGGTATACTATATAGGATCTAGTAGGAATCAAACCTTCACTATGTATGCATAAGATCCTAATGGAAGAGGACTTTAGAACTTCGCGACAACCTCAAAGGCGGTTAAATCCGACCATGAAGGAGGTTGTCAAGAAGGAAATTCTTAAACTACTTGATGCAGGTATCATCTACCCTATCTCCGATAGCAAGTGGGTGAGTCCCGTACAGGTGGTTCCAAAGAAGGGAGGAATGACGGTCATCACCAATAAAAACAATGAACTCATTCCCACACGAACTGTAACTGGATGGAGGATATGCATAGATTACCGAAAGCTAAACAACGCAACGAGAAAGGATCACTTCCCACTACCCTTCATCGACCAAATGCTTGAGAGGTTAGCACAACACTCACACTTTTGCTATCTTGACGTTTATAGTGGTTTTTTCAGATCCCGATACATCCGGACGATCAAGAGAAGACCATATTCACGTGTCCGTGGGGAACGTTTGCTTATAGGAGAATGCTGTTTGGGCTTTGCAACGCCCCAGCCACCTTTCAAAGGTGCATGATGGCTATCTTCTCGGAGTACATAGAGGAGATCATGGAGGTCTTTATGGATGATTTCTCCGTTTATGGTTCCTCTTTTGATAATTGTCTTTCTAACCTTGCTCTTGTGTTACAAAGGTGTGAAGACACTAACCTAGTTCTTAATTGGGAGAAGTGTCAATTTATGGTGAAAGAGGGCATTGTATTAGGACACTTAATCTCAAGTAGAGGGATTGAAGTGGATAAGGCTAAGATAGAGACTATAGAAAAGCTTCCTCCCCCAACTTCGGTGAAAGGGATAAGAAGTTTTCTAGGACATGCTGGATTCTATAGACGTTTTATAAAGGATTTCTCCAAGATATCAAAACCGCTTACTAATTCATTGATGAAGGATGCAGTTTTTGATTTCTCGCAGGAATGCTTAGATGCGTTTAATATGATTCGGGAAGCTCTAATCTCAGCCCCGATCATTCAACCTCCGGATTGGAATCTTCCATTTGAGGTTATGTGTGATGCAAGTGACGTAGCCATAGGAGCATTGCTTGGGTAAAGAAAGGAAGGACGAACCCACGCTATCTACTACGTTAGCAAGATGCTAGATGAAGCGCAACTCAACTACGCCACTACCGAGAAGGAATTTTTAGCAATTGTATATGCATTTGAAAAGTTTTGCTCTTATCTTGTAGGTGCTAAGGTGATTGTGTACAAAGATCATGCTGCGATCCGGTATTTGCTTGCGAAGAAAGATGCGAAACCAAGGCTGATTAGATGGATTCTTCTCCTACAAGAATTTGATCTAGAGATCCGTGACAATAAGGGTTCAGAAAATTCTGTCGCGGATCATTTGAGTCGTCTACCACATCTAGAGGACGACAATCTACCTATAGATGACTCCTTTCCGGACGAACATTTACATATCATAGAGGAGTGCATCGACGTGATCACCAAAGGTAACGAACCATGGTTTGCTGATTTTGTTAACTATTTGGTTTGCCAGGAATTACCACCAGGATTATCCTACGCACAAAGAAAGAAGTTCTTTAAGGATGTTTGGGAATACTTTTGGAACGAACCTCTCCTCTTTAAGAGAGGTCCGGACGGCATCATTCGGCGATGTGTGCCGGAAGATGAGATGCAAAGTGTCATCCGTCATTGTCATTCACTACCTTGTGGAGGACACGCTAGTTCGAACAAGACTAGCGCTAAAGTATTGCAATCTGGATTCTTTTGGCCTACTTTATTTAAAGATGTGCAAACCTTTGTTTCCTGCTGCGATGCTTGTCAAAGAACAGGGAACATATCTAGGAGAAACGAGATGCCTCTTAACAACATTCAAGAGGTGGAGATATTTGACGTTTGGGGATTAGACTTCATGGGACCTTTCCCATCATCTTGTGGAAACCAATACATACTTTTAGCCGTAGATTACGTTTTGAGATGGGTTGAAGAAATTGTCTCTCCCACTAATGATGCTATGGTTGTGGTCAAGTTCTTTAACAAGACCATTTTCCCACGATTTGGGACACCACGGACTATCATTAGTGATGGAGGCTCTCACTTCATTGCCCGACGACTCGAAGCTCTATTAGCTAAGTATGGGGTGACTCACAAGATCGCCACCCCTTATCATCCACAAACTAGTGGACAAGTGAAGATCTCGAACCGGGAGATTAAAAGGGATCCTAGAGAAGACGGTTTCAAGGACAAGGAAGGATTGGTCTTTGAAACTAGATGACGCATTATGGGCATACCGGACTGCATATAAGACTCCCATCGGAACAACACCATACAACCTTGTGTATGGGAAGTCTTGTCACTTGCTAGTAGAATTAGAGCATAAGGCGTATTGAGCAATAAAGTGGTTGAACTTCAGCATGAAGGAAGCAGGAGAGAAACGTCTCTTGGACCTTATAGAGCTTGAAGAACTTTGCTTGAACGCCTACGAAAACGCCAAGATCTATAAAGAAAGAGCGAAGTGTTGGCATGATAAGCATATCATCCCAAAGGACCTCAAAGAAGGAGATCAAGTTCTCCTCTTCAATTCAAGGCTTCGTCTCTTTCCAGGTAAGCTTAAATCTCGTTGGACTGGACCTTATCTAATCAAACGTGTTTTTCCCCATGGTGCAGTTGAAGTATGGGGTGAAAAGGGCGGAAGCTTTAAGGTGAATGGTCAGCGACTCAAGAAATATTCGCCGGAACTCCAAGCAAAAGAGTTAGCACCCACCGCACTCGAATAAGTGCGAATTTGGTCTAGATACGGACCTTAAACAAGCGCTTCTTAGGAGGCAACCTAAGGTATTGCACTTACATTTTTGTTTTTGATTCGTAGATTAGAATAGTTTAGACGTTTTTGCTTTGTTTTGCCTTCGATACCTTCCGGTATGTTCGTGTTTTTGGATGTAGGATCAATGGAAAAAGAAAAGAGAAGGAAAGGTTGGAAGAAAAATTGACGAAACTTGGACTTTTGCACATTACAGAGAGTTCCACGGCCAAAACCACGGCCGTGACAACTCCAGTGACTGTAATTTGCAAAAGCCTGAGAAAAATCACCAAAACCACGGTTCCGTACATTTCCACGGCCGTGGAAACCCCCGAGTGACCGTAATTTTAGAAAAAATTTACGGCCACTATAAAAACCACGTTTCTTCACAAAACACACCAAAACTCCATTTTCCACACCCAAAAACGCCGAATTTGTCCCCCTCTCTCAAATCTCCGTTCGTTAATCGTTTCGAACGATTCTTTAACCCAAACTGGAGCAAATTCGATCATCTACAAGATCCAAGCAACTATTTGAGTGAACAATCGCCGGAGAAGACGGAATTTGGATTTTAAAATCCAAAAACCTAGGTTTTTCTTCTCTTCTCTCACTTTGTCGATTCGATTTAGTTTTGCAAGATATATTAGGAGAACTGATTGGAACTGGATTGGAATTAGTCTAGGGCTGCTATCTGGTGATTGTGCTGTTGATTGAGTGATTTTTGAGGATTTACGAACCGAATCACGGTCTCTAGGCATTCCACGGCCGTGGAAATTGAAGAACAGACCGTGGTTTTGGACATAACATGGACCTTGTTAGGAGAATGTCTAATAGGACCAAGAAGAGGAAAGGCAATGCTTCCTCCTCCTCTCAGGCACCCCCTACTGAGCCACCATCACCCCCACCCCCTAGAATTCCTACGATCCATGAGAATTACCTCGATGCCTTAGAGAGGATCGAGAAGATACCGGTCATAGGACCTCGTTATTTGCTGCTTGAGGAGTTAGAGCCACTGAATGTGGTAGGTACCTTACTTGGTTGCTTGATAGAGCCGGTTTGATCATCTTCTCCGCTATTCGGGAAGATGCGTATGAGGAGATCACTATAGAGTTTGTGATCTCATTTGAGCATAGCCATGTAGATAGGACGGTTTCTTTCCGGCTGATGGAGAGGAACTATGAGTTCTCGATACGAGAGTTCGGAGCCTTCTTTAGGTTCCATGAGACCTTCAATGGTCGATTTCCTAGTGGCGTGTACGCCAAAGATTTTTGGGAGGATATTGCTATGGTGTACGCCAGCGAGGACCGCTGGCAACCTATTGATACCAAGGCTAAGTTGATCTATCACTTAGCCTTGAAGATTGCCCACCGAGTGCTTTCTGAGTGTCTCTTCCCTAGGACGGAGACTCCTCAGAAAATCAAGACTGATGAGTTGTTTCTGCTTTACTGTATGCTGCATGGTAGGCCGGCTGACTGTGCCACCCTCTTAGCTTCTACTATGAGTAAGATAAAGAACAAGAGGGCCGGCAATATTGGATACGGTGGGATGGTCACCCACCTTGCTAGACAGCTAGGTATTGACTTCTCCGCGTGCACTAGGATAGCGGCTAGACCTCTAAGACTTCAAAGCCTCATGACTAGAGGTATTATCTTTCCTAGACATAGAGATCCACCTACCGCTGCCATGCCTTGGGAGGGTAGAGGAGGTAGAGGGGTTACATGGCTTCCCGATTATTCCATTATGGTTGGACGCCATAATTGGAAGGAGACATTCGCTGCTATGCAAGCGAATAGATTAGTAGCACCTCCCTACATTCCACTAGAGGCACCTGCTGTAGATGAGGAGGAGATGAGATGAGATGGTGAGTTTGAGGGAGGAGGTGAGGAGCACGATTTTGGTACCTTTCCGGATCAGCCGGATACAGTTCCCGACCTCCCTAGACACTCTCCCCGCCCCGCTAGAGCTTCTAGTTCTTCCTCTCGCCGCGCCAGCGTGAGTGAGAGGCCGACATGGATGGCGACCCCTCCTCAGTGGTATAGCACGCAGCCGGATTGGATGGGAGCTCCACCGACTTGGCATGCACAGCCACCACCTGCACCAGCACCGTCAGATGCACCATCTTGGTATAGCTAAGCGCCGGAGTGGTACGAGCAGCTGCCGGAGTGGGCCACCGACCTTTCCAGGAGAGTCGGAGCTTTGGAGATCCGGGCGGATGTTAGAGATACACGAGCTGAGGCACATGACCGGATGATGAGAGACATCTACCGCCAGCAGTTTGGGCGGAACTACGACCCCGGCTTCTTCCCGTTTCCACCACCACCGGCACCCTAGTGAGGATGATGATGATCTACCGCTTTAGCCACTCCACCACCGTCTTGTGAGTTCATTTTCTTTCTTTCTTTTATTATTTCTTTTTGAAAATTAGGGACAATGTTTGTCTCAAGTATGGGGTGGGGTGTGACTATTCGTTTGTAATAACTCTACTCACTTTTGCTTGCTTTGATCGAGAACACCTTGCATGTTTCATTCCATTGTTACACATTTCATTATCGCACTGCATGAAAAAGCTTTTGAAAAAAAAACCATAAAAATCGAAAAATTTTGAAAATTTTGTGCTTCTAAGGATTGAGATGATTTCCATGATAATCACTACTTGTGAATTGAGTTTTGATGACAATTGTATGCTTAAACAAATAGTGAATTGAAAAGAAATTGAATGAGTTAATTATTCCTCTTTTGCAAGTTTCATAATGTGAAGAGTGTTACCTAAATCATATTGAGAAATCAAGGTTGAAATCACATGATAAGTTCTTATACTTCTTGTTGAAATGATTTAGGCAATTCGATTTTCTTTCTTCTTTCTTTGATCATTTAGCCCCTCAATGAAATAATGGCCTCCCTTACCTATCCGGAAATTTGGAGGAGTTGATATTTGGCATGTTTGATGTGGGAGGGCCATGAAAGCAAAATTTTGCATTCAAAGAATAGAAAGAACTTATAGGTTTGGGGAAGTCAATCATGACGATGAGTAACTCGGCACCATTCACATAGCCGGGTGTTTGTGTCTTGCCAAAGTCGGATTGAGCGATATTCCTAACGGATTATGGTATGTGCATCAAGGGTTTGAGGCATCTCGCAAAATTGAGAACTGCCAATCTCCTAGGCTTCGGTTTTTGTGCACCTCTGTCCATAACTCCAAAAGTAAAGTCGAAAAATTATGTGCAAAAGAAGAGAGCAAAGCTCTAAGTTGAAAGTGTTGCAAAACCGCAAAAGAAAAAGAAAAGAGTTAGTTATCCACCTTCCCGGATTCATGCACCACATTCCTTATAGTTTCCTTTCCATTTCCGCATTCTAGACCTTACTTGGAAGTCCTTAAGATCAAGAGAATGTTATATGACTTGGTGATCTAAATTGAAGTTTCTTATGATTGATTTTGATAATGTTTGAAGGTTATGATGCTTACATTGAAGTTTGATCAATTCATGATGTTTCCTTCCTCTTTATTCTTTGGTTATGTATATGAGAGTCTCGTGAATGAATGAAGCAAGGTTTGAAAAAGATCTATCGACTAGAAGCATATTTACTTAAAATATGTTTTGTTTTTGAGATTGCATGCATATTTCATCCTAACTTGAGTTCTAAAGCTTTTGAAAGACCTTGCTTAGGGACAAGCAAGTGGCAAGTATGGGGTATTTTGTTAGCATGAAATATTGTGATATTTTAGGCACGTTTTCTAGATGTTTTTCATCCATTATAGTGTTCGTTGATTAAGCATTGAAGCAATTGTTAGCTAGCTTGTCTATATTGTCGATATAGAGGTCTACATAAGCTTTGTGTTGATTGTAGGCAAATAAGAGCTAAAACCGAACGAATTAAGAGAGGATGGAGATGAATTGAGCACATCCAAGGATTTAGGACACAACAAAGAAGCCAAGGAAGATGCTAGGATGAGGAATGGCACGAAACAAAGGAAGCTACGAGCAATCTATGCTTCCACGCTCTAAATTACGGCCGTAATGAAGTCCACGCTCTAAACCACGGCCGTGGAACTTGGCAACATGAACGTGGAGCATTCCAGAGAGTTACACGGTATAAAGTACGGTCGTGGAAGTTGTGAAGAACCGTAATCTACTTCCATGCTCTAAACCACGGCCGTGGAACTCCATGAAACCGTGATTTAGGCAATCTTTTGACGAATAAAATATAGACACATTGTCTATACACATGGGCCGGAAGGTTATTCTATCTTTCCTTATAAAAAAGACTGAAGGAGGGAGAATTCGGCATCTTCGCTTACGCTCGCTTGCACGTGCCTAGGGTTTCATTGGACGTGCGGAGGATTGTAATTTTGCAACGGATATTTACGAAGGCTTGAAGATTTGGAAGTTGCGCTTTTGTTCCTAGGTTTGATTAGAAGACGGATTGACATCCCGCTCTTCGTTCTTATCAAGGATTGTGATTGGTTTGTGTTATTCCAAATCTAATATACATTATACCCTTGTTTGTGGATTTGAGATTGATTTGAAGTTTATTGAAGGTTTTCGAAGGTTTTCATCTTTTATTCTTCTTAATCTTGAATTTGATATCATAATGACTGTTGTTGGCTAAAACCCTTTAGCAATTCTAAGGTGAAAGATTGATCGTTGTGGCTTAGATGCTGATAGATCGATCGTAAACAGATTAGACCCTGCGAGTTAGAGAGATTCGCCGCCGAACCAAAATCACGGCCTGTTCTTAAGGTTCCACGGCCGTGGAACTCAAGATCCACCCGTAATTTACATCAGTTTACGAACTTTGCTTTTACTTTGATCCAAGGTTAAAGATTAGCTTTAATCTAGTCTTGGCTTGCCTTTTTCTAGGTAGTAGTGAAGCCTCAACAACCTCTACTTCGATTTCGAGTGTCACAACCTTAATCGGTTTAGTTAGTCTTGATCCTTGGGTTACAAGTTTGGGTATTTGATATTAATTTTTGTCTTTAGATCCTTTCTATACTGAAGCCTCAACAACCTTTATAGAGAGTGTCTTTAGATAAGTCATATAAAGCCTTGAAACTTCACCGTACATTGTTTTACCTTAGTATACCGTTGCAACTCTTAACTCTGTCCTTAGTTCTTTAGTATATCTTGAATTGATTGCCACAATTAGATACCTGGATCTTTAGGGTTGTTGTTTTCCCAATACATTTGCAAAGCTTTACCGTTTTACTTTCTTGACAACTTTATAACTGAATTTGTTCCACCCAAATCCCTGTGTTCGATACTCTGGAATTCTTACTTAACTACGTCGATCCGTACACTGCGGGTTCGCTTGCTTCATTTCTAGTTTTATAAATTTAAAGCTTATTTGCACGCACGCTAAGTGGCGAACAGGTGCCTCACCACGAGATATCCTCTCTCGAATCCTCATCAGGGTCGGGCAGGTCCCCTGCTTCTGTTGGATCTTAGCCAACAGATCAGGTAGAGCCTCTGAAGTGTACAACTGGGCATCCTCAACAGGAACTGGATGTCCAACTCTAGCCAAACTATATCTCTCTAAAGCTGAGGCTGAATTGTCAGTCTCGCAGTCGCCTTCTCTCGAGGCGTCTTCCTACTCAGGGCATCGGCGACAACGTTCGCCTTTCTTGGATGATACAGAATCTCAAGGTCAAAGTCCTTGATCAACTCGAGCCATCCACGTTGGCGGTTATTTAACTCCCGCTACATGAAAATATACTTCAGACTCTTATGGTATATGAAGATCTAACATGTAGCACCATACATGTAATGTCTCTAGATCTTCAAAGCACGAACTACCGCTGCCAACTCCAGGTCATGAGTCGGGTATTTTTCCTCATACGTCTTCAATTGTCTAGACACATATGCAATCACTCTGCCCCTCTACCTCAACACACATCCCAACCCTAACTTGGAGGCATCACTATAAACCACAAAGTCATCAGAACCCTCTAGTTGTGCCAAGATAGGAGTAGAAGTCAAACACTTCTTCAACTCCTCAAAAATCTGGGCACACTGCTCAGAACACACAAATCGGGTAGTCTTCCCTTCCTTAGCAAACTCGTAAGTGGACGGGCAATCACAAAAAATCCCTCCACAAAGCGTCGGTAATAACCGGCTAGGCCAAGAAAGCTACGCACTTCCTTGACGTTCGTCGGTGTCGTCCAAGCTACAACTGTCTCAATCTTCGCCGGATCAACCATAATCCATCGGTGGAGACAATATGATCCAAGAAGCTACCTCTGACATCTAGAACTCCCACTTAGAGAATTTGGCGTACATCTCTCTATCCCGCAGAATCTGTAAAACCGCCCTCAAATGACCGGCATGTTCCTCTCTGCTACGAGAATACACCAGTTTATGGTCTATAAAGACCATTACAAACTGATCAAGGAAGTCGATGAAAATGTTGTTCATTAACTCCATGAAAACCTCTGGGGCATTCGGAAGCCCAAATGGCATCACTACAAACTCGTAGTGTCCAAATCAAGTCCGAAATGTCTTCCTATGCATATCCTGCTCCTTCACCCTCAACTAGTGATATCCTGAACGTAATTCAATCCGAGAGAACATTGTCGCTCCCTGAAGTTGATCAAGCAGATCATCATTATGAGGCAATGGATACTTGAACTTGATAGTCCCCTTGCTCAGCCCTCTGTAGTCAATGCACAATCTCAACGATCCATCCTCCTTCCGCACGAAGAGGACAGGGGCTCCCCATGGGAATACGCTAGGGCGGATCAAACCCTTCTCATCCAACTCCTCGAGTTGCTTTTTCAGCTCCAACATCTCGATAGGCATCATACGATGGGGCCTTCGAGGCCGGTCTCGTACCAGGGTCCAACTCGATGCTGATGTCCACACTCCTCTGAGGCGGCAAACTAGACGGCTCATCAAACCCGTTTGTAAACTCACAGACCACTGGAATGTCCTCCAATGTTGGACTCTCTCCTTGCTTCATGGCATAGTACCAAAAGGAATCACATATTTGTGCTATTAGCCTTGCTGCTCGTACAACACTAATGACAGAACCCGTCTTCCTAAGGTCCTAACCTCGGAAGACCTCCATCTGACCTATCTTGGTAGAGACGGTCACAGTCCTCCTACCTACATCTAATACCGCACGGTGTCTAAACATCCAATCCGTAACGAGAAAGACTTCCTCATCCACTAATGACATGACAAAGGGGTCTATAAACAACACACAAGTCCCTAAATAAATGAGACAATCACGTATCTCACGGGTACCTCTAACCCTACTATCATCAAGTAACTCTATCAAAGAAGGTCTACTCTCTACTGTATTTAAGATCAATCCATTAACGCATGCCTTAGAAAGCAAAGAGTGTATAGCACCCATATCAAACCAAACTCCACTAGGTAAACCATTAACGAGAGCGACATTTGTAGTGGGACGAAGCTCGACACCGTGCGGTATCAGATGTAGGTAGGAGGTCTGTGACCGTCTCTACCAAGATAGGTCAGATGGAGGTCTTCCGAGGTTAGGACCTTAGGAAGACGGGTTCTGTCATTAGTGTTGTACGAGCAGCAAGGCTGATAGCACAAAGATGTGATGCCTTCAGGTACTATGCCATGAAGGAGGGAGAGAGTCCGACATTGGAGGATATTCCAGTGGTTTGTGATTTTACAAACGGGTTTGATAAGCCGTCTAGTTTACCGCCTCAGAGGAGTGTGGACTTCAGCATCGAGTTGGAGCCTGGTACGAGACCGATCTCGAAGGCCCCATCCTATGACGCCTATCGAGATGTTACAGCCGAAGAAGCAACTCGAGGAGTTGGATGAGAAGGGTTTGATCCGCCCTAGCGTATTCCCGTGGGGAGCACCTGTCCTCTTCGTGCGGAAGGAGGATAGATCGTTGAGACTGTGCATTGACTACAAGGGGCTGAGCAAGGGGACCATCAAGAACAAGTATCCATTGCCTCATAATGATGATCTTCTTGATCAACTTCAGGGAGCGACAATGTTCTCCCGGATTGACTTACGTTCTTGTCACCCTGTGACAAGAACTTTTCCTTAGGTCGTTTTTATCTTATCAAAATAAATCCCAACTTAACACTAGAACAAATATAGTGGATAAGCAAGGGTCAAACTCAAGAGAGTTTGGTGATATTTTTATTAGATTCAATTATCGATTATAAAACAAAGTAAGGGGGGGTGGACTAAATTGATGCGAAATAAAACAAGAACACAAGTAATAAGATGAATGTAGAATGAATCTACACTAGGTTGATTCTTAGCATGCAAGACTACTTTGGTTGGTTCCTTTTATAAGTTTTCAAGTAATGTTCCCGTCTTGATCATATGTATGTGTTGAGCCAACCGGCATCAACACAACTTAACAAGTTTAGTGTTCCGTAAACCTACAAGAACAAATCATAAGTTAGCTTTCAAACAAAGACAAAGGGATATAAAGAGAAGACTAAAACCATTAAACTTTTATTTATATTTATATTCCTTTTCCTTTAAGTAATTACAACCAGTTTTTACCTAAAGGTTTCTACTAGATTAAAGACCCGAACCCGGAATCTATTAATCCTTGTTCTTTACATGTGATTTAAACACTAAGGTGATCAATCTTAAGTGATAAGAAAACATGTAATTAGACAAATAAAGCTCAAGGAATATAAAACATGAACTTAATAAAACTTATATTAAAAGGTACTTACAACCAAAGCAACAATACAACTTCAAAACAACCCAATGTAGCAAGGAATCTAGAAGCTCATTACAAAAGGAAGCAAGAGAAAAGAGAGAATAAAATGGGGAAAATGATGGATTATTCTAGCAATCAGTCATGGGTCTATTTATACTACAAATGGCACTAAATGGGAGTAAATGGCCGGCCAAAACAACCACCTTTAATGCCATAAAGGTGGTGCAATCAGCCGGAGTAAAGTCTTTGTCGCCGAACCGCAGAGGCGGTTTAGGCGAAAACGCTTGAAGTTCTTCGTGGCCGCAGGGCAGCCTGGCAATTCCGCAGGGGCGGATCTTTAATGTTCTTCAAACGCCTGACTCTTCGTATTTCTGTCGCTTCTGATGTCGAGCCGCAAGGGTGGCCCAGTGTCAACGCAGGGGCGAAGACACTGACTCTTCGGCTTCACAGCTCCGCTGGGTGAGACGCATGCAGAGGCGCACGCGCGCCGGCTTCGCTTCTTCAAGGCAAGTCACCACGAGGGCGCCAAGGGGAGGTGCAGGGGTGGTGACAGTCTTCGTTCCGGGCGCTGACGAAGGCGTAGGCTGCGCTCCGGAGTGCAGTATCACCCGCAGGGGCAATGACACTGCTCCGCGGGGGCGGTGAGACACCAAAAGCTTTGCTTCGTGAATGGTCTTCAACTTCCAAGTGCTTATAACTCATCTTTTATCTTCTTTTAGTCTTCTTCTTCTGGACCAAGGAGTTAGTAGCATAAAACGACTCTAATCTGATAAAAAGACTCTAAAAACTAACCTAAATGATAGTGATTCCATCACCTATCAAACTCCCCCATACTTAGGCCTTTTACTCGTCTCGAGTAAAACAGATGACAGCAGTTTAGACTCAAAGGCCTCAGGAAGCATGGGTAAGAGGCATAGACAATGGAAACAAAAGAAAAGCCAAGAAAGAAAGAAGGAAAAAGAGAGAAAATGTGAGAAAAAAGGTGAGAAAGCTACCATCCTTATCGCTCCAAGAGTGACCTACCCGGACACACTCCTTATGACTCCCCTTCTTATGCCGCCAAACGTCGGAAGGGAAATCTACAGTCGGTGTCGCTCATTTTTCCAAGGTGCCCTTTAGGGTTTTCACCTTGCCACTCTTCTTCTTTTCTTGATGATCTCAGTTAAACCTCACATCCCTCAAGTCCATTTTTGTACCAACCTAAGGTTGGTCGGACTACCATCTTTTTGCCTAAACCGCCCTTTCGGGTTTTCGGTTTATTAAAGGGTTTTCATGCCTTTTTTCATTTTATTTGGATTTTTCTTCTCTTCTTTTTTTTGTATGAATTTAAACTGAATTACAACTCATAAAAACTCAAAGCAAACACACTCAAAATAACTCAAATAAACTATACATGCAATGATATTCCCTCCCCTCATACTTAAAGCACACTTTGCCCTCAAAGTGAAAAATGAAACAAAGATAAATGTGAGAAGGGAGAAAGGATGATACCACTAGTGGGATGGTCCGGCTAGACCATCCGGACCCTCCTCCGGTGGGTAAGGGAAGTGGCGGAAGAAGTGCTCCTGTCGGCGATAGACGTCGTCAATGCGGGCCTGCTGAGCATCCAACCGACGGCCAAATGAGGTCTCAAAGTTGGCTTGCCAAGCCAACTGCTGAGCCTCTAGCTGCTGCTGCAGAGCCGCCTGCCAAGAATCCTTCCGGCGGTCAAAATGGGTGGTCATGCAAGAGGCAAAGCTAGTATGCCAAGTCTGCTGCTACTCCAGCATGGTCCGCTAGTACTCGGTCTGCCAAGCCTGGTGCTGGGTGGTCAAGGCTGCCATCTGAGCCTGGAGGCTCCTGAGCTCGGGACCATCATCTAGTGCTGTAGTGGGCATCTCCTCGTCATCCGGTATAGGCATGTGACCCTCAAATTAAGCCTGGTTGGAGCTCGTAGCATGTCTCTCAACTATGGCCACCTAAGGCCGCCTCGGTACAAACGGATATGCCGGGATGTACAACTCGGATAGCTCATCACCAAATGGAAGCGGCCGGGGAAGGTATGTGATATGGCTCCCATCTACAAATGAAAGCCAAAAAAGGTTGTCCCCGTCCCTCTTGAGGAGCTTGCACCTCCTAAGCATCCCCTCCCATTAGAGTGGCGCCTCCAACCCATCCTCAAGGCTGGAAAGATCCATCACTTTTACGGCGATCAAGGAGATCACCCCACCGCCAACGATGTCCCTTGGCTCGTTCTTCCTAATCCGCTTTAAAGCGGTAAGGAAGAGGTACGGCCAATCCGGCACCTTCTCGCTCATTGGAAGGCAGGCATACAGTAGTGGAAGGTCCTTAAGGGCGACCTTGTTCTCCTCTTTGTGTCCACAGAAGACACTCATGAGGATCTTGGAGAGGAGCCTCAAGCAGGGATGAGTGAGTTTGTTGGAATACTCACCCCCGGCGTGAAACTCGGATCCGGTAGCTGCCTGCCAAAACTCACAAAGGTTCGGGGTCGGGACGGTCTCCCACCAATTCTCGGAGGGGTTGAGAGTCACCCCGAAAGCCTCCTGCAACTGGAGGTATTCAAGCGTGTATTTCTGCTTGTTGAACTTGAAGCTAAGTCCAACACACACGTGATCCTCCTTCTCCATGGTGAAGGTGGCTATGAACTGGCGGCTGAGCTCGGGATACGTTGGAGCACTCTTCTTCAGAAAGTCTCCGAGCCTAGCGTTGGTGAGAAATGACTGCATGCTCTCCAACATATCAAGCTTTTCCAAAGTAGGGATGTGCAAAAACCGAGTTGCATACACAACTCGATCTTGCACAATCCTATAGCGGGTCTTCTCGGCCTCCGACGTCTTATATTTCCTCTGTGGTTCCATTCTTTCAAGTGATCAAGCAAAAGAATTAGCAACTTTCAAAAACAGAGAAAGAAGACGAACCCTCTGTCGAGTTTTCCGCAGGGGCGGCTGGTGGATGCGCAGGGGCGGATAGGCGCAAGGGCGGATCTTTCCAAGGGCGGGAGAACTCTTGGAGGCGATTCTTGATAGGTATGAAGGTGGTGGCGTTGGGGCATGTTCCGGTGGCTTTTGGTTGGTGACGATGTCGCCGGAGGTGGCTCAGAGTGGAGGGAAGAGAGCGTGTGAGGGGGAAAGTGTTGTGAAGTTAGGTTTTGAGAGATTGAGGAAGGTGATGGTTGGGAGAGAGAGTGGGTGGCGCAGGGGCGTCGGAAGATGGGGTGAAGGCGTCGATGAGGTGGCATAGGGGCGTGAGGCGGGTGGTTTGCGGGGCTTCAGTCGAGGGCACAGGGGCGTTTGTGAGAGAGGGAGGTTGAGCGGTCGAGAGAGAGTGAGTGAGAGATGTGAGTGGTGGGTGAGGAGAGAGAGAGGGGTTGGTGGGGTAGGTGTAGGGTATTTTGGATTTTCTATTTTTTTCTTTCCTGGGTAAACCCGCGGGGCGGGGGCTTGTCACCACGGGGCGGTGACAAGGAAGAGGGAAGCGCAGGCTCAGTGCCGGGGCAGCGCTGAGGATGTGTGTCGCCGTAGGGGCGTAGGGATGCCACCGCGGGGGCGGTGGCAAGGTTGTTGCAGATGCAGGCCCAGCACCGGGGCGCCGCTTGCCAAGAGATGTCACCGCATGGGCGGTGACACCGAGCCGCGGGGGCGATTTTCTTGACATTGGCTCCTCTTCTTATTCCTTCGGGTTGCCTCCTGAGCAGCGCCTTTGTTTTACGTCGTTGGCTCGATGTAAGGACCCTATTTCTCTGCTTGGGCCTCCTCCAGCACCATCTCATCGATTGGATCATTCTTCACTCCTTCAAGGTAAGGCTTTAGCCTTTGTCCGTTGACCTTGAACACCTTATGCATTTGTGGATCGTAGAGGTCCACAGCGCCATGAGGGTACACTTCGGCTATCACGAACGGGCCTGTCCACCTTGAGCGCAGCTTACCTGCAAAAAGCTTCAAGCGAGATTGGAAAAGAAGTACCCTGTTACCTACCTTGAAGTCCTTCCGGAGGATGTTTCGGTCATGCCATGCTTTGGTTTTTCCTTGTATGATGTGGCATGGTCATACGCATCTAGTCTCAACTCCTCTAGCTCTTACATTTGGAGTTTTCGGAATTCTCCTACTTCCTCCACATTCATATTGCACTTCTTTACTGCCCACCAAGCCTTGTGTTCAAGCTCCACCGGAAGGTGGAAAGCTTTTCCGAACACAAGCGTGAATGGAGACATCCCTATAGGATTCTTGTAGGTTGTCCGGTATGCCCATAGAGCGTCATTTAGCCTTGCACACCAATCTTTCCTTCCAAGAGAAACCGTCTTTTCAAGGATGGTTTTGATTTCCCGGTTGGACACCTCAGCTTGACCATTTGTTTGTGGATGATAAGCTGTTGACACTCGTTGGTGGACGTGGTACTTCTTAAGGAGAGCGGTGATCGTCTTGTTGCAGAAATGGGTGCCTCCTGTCACTTATCAAGGCTTTTGGGATTCCAAATCTTGCAAAAATATTATCCTTAAGGAAAGTTGCAACCACTTTAGAATCATCAGTTTTGGTGGCATTTGCTTCCACCCACTTGGAAACATAGTCCACCGCAAGTAATATATATGTATGCCCAAAGGAAGTAGGAAAAGGCCCCATGAAATCAATCCCCCAAACATCAAATATTTCGCAAAATATGAGGGAGGATTGAGTCATTTCATGTCTCCTAGAAATGTTTCCTAACCTTTGGCATCTATCACACACTTTACAAAACCCAAAAGCGTCTTTAAAAATGTGTGGCCAAAAGAAACCGGCATCCAAAACTTTTCTTGCAGTTTTCTTGGCCCCAAAGTTCCCCCCACATGCTTCGGAATGACAGAATGATAGGACGGATTGTACCTCATTGTCTAGGATGCAACAGCGGATTACTTGGTCACTACAATGCTTCCAAAGGTAGGGGTCGTCCCAAACGTAGTGTCGAGCTTCGGCCTTTACCTTCTCTCGTTGTGCCTTGGTGAAGTCTGGAGGGTACTCATTTCTGACATTGAAGTTCACAATGTCAGCAAACCAGAGCTTAAAGGATTGGACTTTAAGACAAACCTCTGTCGACATTTCCGCAGAGGCGCCTAGATCGAGCCGCAGGGGCGGGACTCTTGAGGCGCAGGGGCGGTTACACAACAGAGGGTTGTGTAGAAGGTATCGTCTCGAAAACTTCCAGCTATTTCCTTTCCCTTGGCTGGATCTTCATCTTCCTTCACTAGCCTGCTCAAATGATCGGCCACCAAGTTCTCAGCCCCCTTCTTGTCCCGTATCTCTAAGTTGAACTCACTTAGAAGGAGAATCCACCGGATCAACCGTGGCTTGGCCTCCTTCTTCGCCATGAAGTACCTAAGAGCTGAATGTCTGAATTTTTCAAGGGCAAAAACCACCGCTAGCATCTCCTTCTCGGTGGTGGAATAATTCCTTTGTGCCCCATTAAGTGTCATAGACGCATAATGGATAACGTGTGAGGCTCTTTCATCCTTCTGTCCTAAGACAGCTCCTACAGCGTAGTCGCTAGCTTTACACATAATTTCGAAAGGTTTCTCCCAATCCGGAGACCGGATGATTGGTGCACTAGTGAGACATGCCTTCAAAGTGTCGAAAGCTTTCTTGCAGCTTTCATCCACTATGAAGGTGGTGTCTTTCTTGAGCAATTCACATAAGGGTGCCGAGATCTTTGAGAAGTCTTTGATGAACCGTCGGTAAAAACCTGCATGACCAAGAAAAGATCAGATTTCCCGAATGTTAGTAGGATAAGGTAAACTTTGAATTACATCAACATTTGCCTTATCTACCTCTATTCCTTTTGAGGATATCACATGTCCTAGCACTATTCCTTGTTCTACCATGAAATGGCATTTTTCTGAATTAAGAACTAGATTGGTTTCAACACATTTTTCAAGAACGAGTTTTAAATGTCCTAGACATGCATCAAAACTATCTCCATGGACGGAAAAGTCATCCATGAAGACTTCAACAAAATTTTCTATGTATTCGGAGAAAATACTTATCATGCACCGTTGGAAGGTGACGGGGGCGTTGCAAAGTCCGAATGGCATTCTGCGGTACGCAAAAGTGTCAAATGGACAAGTGAACGTCGTCTTTTCTTGATCATCCGGGCAATGGCTATTTGGAAATAGCCTGAATATCCGTCCAGAAAGCAATAGTATGGATGACCTGCAAGACGTTCCAACATTTGGTCAATAAAAGGTAATGGGAAATGGTCTTTACGTGTCACCTTGTTGAGTTTGCGGTAGTCAATGCAAACTCTCCACCCGGTTTGCGTTTTACTCGGAACCATCTTTCCATGTTGATTTTCCACCATTGTGATACCCCCTTTCTTTGGAACCACTTGGGTTGGACTAACCCAAGTGCTATCCGAAATGGGGAAGATCATATCCGCTTGGAGAAGCTTCAACACCTCCTTGACCACGTCCATCATCGGCGGATTCAACCTTCGTTGAGGTTGCCTAGATTGCTTTGCTTCATCCTCGAGTAGGATTCTATGCATGCAAGTGGATGGACTTATCACTTTGATGTCCGCAATGGTCCATCCAAGGGCCGTCTTGTGTTCTTTCAATACTTTCACCAACTTGTCCTCTTGACCGGTAGTTAACTTGTTAGAGATGATCACCGGTAGGGTATTGTTGTCTCCAAGGAAGGCATACTTGAGGTGGGGTGGAAGGTCCTTCAACTCTATCTCCGGTGCCTGCATTATAGATGGAACGAGCTTCTCGCTTGGGGTTAGTAAAGTGGGCCCAATGGTCAAAGTAGAGATAGGTAACCTTTTATGCCCGTCCAATTGGGCTAGGACATCTTTTATGCTAGTTGTCAATGCATATTCTAAATTATGATCATCAATGTCATGCTCAATTATATTTTTCAATTCGTCCATGTCAGAAATATCAAAAATATCTTGCACAAAAGGTTCAACAATGTCAATAGCACATAAAGAATGATCATCACTAGGAAATTTCATTGCATCATAGATGTCAAATTCCACTACTTCACCATCAAACTCCATGGTTAGTTTACCACTAACATAATCGATTTTAGTCCTAGCAGTTTTTAGGAAGGGTCTCCCAACAATATCGGTGCAGCATGTGAGTCATTTTCCATGTCCATTACAAAAAAATCAGCAGGAAAAATTAGATTGTCTACCATTACTAATACAACTTCAATTATCCCTTTCGGATACACATTAGATCTATCAGCAAGTTGTACTACAATCCTAGTTTCCGTTAATGGCCTTAGGCCAAGTGATTTATAGATAGAATATGGCAAGACATTTATAGAAGCACCAAGGTCAAGCATAGCTTTGTCAAAACGGGTTTCCCCTATAACACAAGGAATGCTTACCATGCCCGGATCGCTATATTTCTTGGGCATTCTACGTTGGAAAACGGCAGACACATGCTCGCTTACTTGCACTTTTTGTTTCCTCTTCAGCTTTTGATTCCTCTTGATGGTGCAGAGTTCCTTCAAAAAACGAGCATATTTAGGAATACTCTTCACTAACTTAAGGAGAGGGATGTTTACCTCGCATTTTGAGATAGTCTCAAAGAGATCCTTGTCCTTAATTATTCTTCTCTCCTTTAGTGCCTCGGGGAAAGGAGTTGGTGGTTTCTCAGAGTACAATGGTGGAAACTCAGGTCGGATGTAAGAATCCTTCTTAGCAGAACTCTTTGTCGAGTTTTCCGCAGGGGCGCAAGCTTGCAGACGCAGGGGCGGCTCAGAGGCTGTCACCGCAGGGCCGGTGACATCCAGCCGCAGGGGCGGCGTTTGCTCAGGGTTGGTGTTCGCTCCAAACGGTGTGTGCAAGCTTTAAATTTATATCCCAAGAAATATTCTTAAAACAAGGATGCGAACCCGCAGTGTACGGATCAATTATAGTAAAAAGCAAGAATTCCAGGGGTCGATCTCAGGGACTTAGGTGAAACAAAGAAAGAAGAGGTTGTCAATGCAACTAATAACCACGAAAGCGATTAAAGCAATCAAAGATGATAATAAGGTCAAATAAGGGGAAAATGCAAATTCTAGGGATTAAAGCATCTAGTTGTGGTTCCGACTCAAGATCTCAAAAGATAATACGGACAAAGCTGAGATTTTGCAAAGGGAAGGTGTTTCTAAGATGGGAATAGATTACCGGGTAAGTCTCACTACTCACTATCCCAATCCAAAGCTCCTATTACCAGGTAAGTCTCAAGGTACTAAGGAAAGGAACTATAATCTCAAACCAACACACCACCTAAGGGAATAGAATCAACCTTTACCGGGTAAGTCTCAGGCTAACTCACAAAGATGGGATGAAGGAACACTCAAACCCCAATAAAGGATAAACCTTTATTACCTACACTTATGATCATGGGTAAACAAACTAAGGAATCACCGGGTAAGTCTCATCCTAGGCTTGCATTGAACCAGGAAAGGTGTAATAAGAATAGGATTTGGCAAACTATAACACTTAACTCTCAATTTCGGATCAGAAAAGGTCGCCTCGTTCAGTCAAGTTCCACCCCGGCCGAGATGTTCAACGATTGAGCGAGGTACTCTAGGGTAAAGGTTAAAGACTCGAGCTTTCAGGGTCCTACTGGGATTAAGATCATTCTATCATCGTCTTTCCCACAACTTTCAGTCAATCACCCTAGAATCGAACAAGAAATTTAGCCACTCATCATCATGAAAACAATAATCGAATATATGTGAAGAGAATCAATATTTGAACACAAAAACCTTAAGAACAAGACTTCAATAACTGAATCAAATATACACAAATCAGCGTTCCTTAGATCACAAATCAACAAGACAATAAACCAAAAAGGGAATCTAAGAAAGTCTTACAAACTCCCTCAAAAGCTATCTCAAATTATGAATCTTCCTTCCTTCAATCTTCAAAGCTTCCTTCAAACTTCCAGAAAATCTCTCTAATCCGCAGATTATTCAGTATATCGAAGATGGCTGAATTGTTGAAAATCCAACCCTTTATATAGGTGAATTTTCTTCCAAAGATAATGATATCTTAAAAAGATAATTTCCTATAAAATATATTATATCTCTAAAATAGATCTCCCAAATATATGATCTTCCTTCCAGAAATCCAGCCCAAAAATATAAGGTATCTTTTTTCCAAAAATAAAAGATCTCAGCCAAAAGATATGATCTCGCCGGCGCCAGGGTGTTCCCCCCGGTCGGGACGCTCCTCAAGATCACCTCGGTCGAGGTGACACTGTAGCTAACCGAGGTGAATCTCAGATGAATGTGAAATCTCTAAAATCTTGTCCAAAGTAAATCTTCTTCATTAGTTTCATGCTTCCTGAGTTCTTCTTTAAGCTCTAGAATGTAGTTCCTATGACTCCTTTGCTCCTTAGCTCCATTACAGTCCAAAATGTGCTATTTTACCTATGATTACAACAAAACTTGGTATAGACCTCGATTCCCGTAAAGGTAGATGAAACAACAATATATGTCATAAAGATAAAATGTCCAAACAAGTCCCCAAATATAGACTATAATACATGTTATCAAAATACCCCATACTTGCCCCTTGCTTGTCCCCAAGCAAGTTCCAAATCTTACGTACAAGATAGAATGGATTATATGTCATAAAGATCAATGAAAATTATTTCAAAACATTTTTTGTGGTGTGTTTCACACATAGATCACTTTAAGAGAATGCTTCATGGCATTTAAAATCAAGATATGATCAAAACATTTTATAAATATAAGAAAGTTGTTCATATTTGCATAAAATCATAGAATGTATAATAAATCATAATTATCGAAATTTATAATGTATAATCCAGTTTAAACCACCAAGTCAATCAACAAGCTCGAGGTCTCAAGGGCTTTTTCAAAAGAGGTCAAGAAACGTGTGAGGGTGGGATGTATATAGGGAATGTGGTGCTAGAATCCGGGAAAAGGATCTTCACTTGCTTTGAACTTCAACATCTTCCACCAATAAGCTTTACTTATTTACTTTTTACTTTTTGGGATGCATGGACGGAGGTGCACAATAACCGAAGCCTAGGAGATCAGCAATCATCAATTTCTCGAGATGTCTCAAACCCTTGATGCACATACCATGACCCGTTAGGAATATCACTCAATCCGACTTTGGCAAGACACAAACACCTGGCTATGTGAATGGTGCCGAGTTACTCATCATCATCATTGACTTCCCCAAACCTATTATGTTTCTTTCTAAAACTTCCAGCCGACACCTCAACTTCACTTTCACTTGCTTTTCACTTGCTTGCTTCCAAATTCCCGGATAGGTAAAGGAAGGCAAATATATATATGAGAGGCTAAAGCATGATCAAGAAGAAGAAGAGAAGAGAACGAATTGCCTTAATCATCCCAGGAAGAAAGTGAGAGAACTCATCATGTGGTGTCAACCTTTAAATTCAACATAATTTGGATAAAAATAAAGCATTAAACATGCCAAAATTTCAAACAAAGCATTTTGCAACTTAAACATATCATAAAACCTTTCAAGCATATAAAGATTTCAAAACCAATCTGCAAACAAAATCATCACTGAGATCATATCCAGAAAAGAAGGACAAAAATCGTTTCGAAAAATCTCTCAGTTAAACCACCTCGGTCGAGGTGTTCTAAGTCATCCGAGGTACTTGACCTCGTTTGGCAAGGATCATCCCGGTCGAGGTCATAAATTTTTTTTTCTTAAACAAGTTTTTGACGTTTTTCTCAAACAAATAACCTGTATGCATGCATGTAATCTCAGATAGGCACATAGAGCATAAAGAAAATCATAAATATCCGAACCGAGTCATACAAGCATACATAATGTCGAATAATACACATAAATACCCCATACTTAGGACACATTGTCCCAATGGGTCAAAATAAGTCTAAAAACAAGAGAACTCACCGAACATGCTGAGTTGCGAAAATAAATAATAAAGAAAATCCATGCAAGCTCTAGTCCTGATCCGTTGGTGGTGGTGGTGGTGGATACGGGATGAAGGGATATTGAGATGGATCAAACGGATAACCCATAGTGTGTTGGAACTAGATCTCCATCATCCTCCGCTGATAGTGTTGGCTCTCCCTAAGCTCCATCATCTCCAATGACAAGGCGGCGTAAGAGTCGATCATCTGGTCCGTTAGCTCATCAATCCGTCGGTGAGCTACAGGATCTCTCTGTCTGCGGACTCTACGCCTAGCAGGTCGTGATGGTGCTGCAACTGCCTCCTCCTCTGTAGCCTCGTCGTCTAAATCGACAACTGGCACACTAGGCCCGGTTGTATCTGTATCTGTCTCCATGGAAGCTCCGCCATCATCATACTCCTCCTCCACCTGAGCTGGTGCAACATCTCTAGCATCCTCTATATAGGGCAGCCAAGCGGAAGACCAGTACGGTGGATCAAAAACTGTAAACTGATCTGACCATGGAATACCTTGAGAGGCAGTCTGCTCCGAAGGCATAGCTACGTACGGTGTGGTAAGGCCACGAGGAACCAGTATCCTCCTCATGATCATCTCCTGAAGTCCAAGCGGCTTTGCAGCCGCCACCAGTGTACATGCAGTCAAGTCTAGACCCATAATTGTAGCGATATGAGTCAATAGTCCTCCACAACAAATATCTCCCTTCGACTTGCCCTTGATCCGGTGCAGATCCTCAGCTAGCATGCCTCCAAAGTCAGGCACTCCTCCAGTCACCGTGCAGAAAAGACTCAACAGCTCTCCCTGTCTGATCTTCTGGGGCGTCTCAGTACGTGCTAGAAGAGTGTCACTAAAAATGCGGTGGGCCAGACGGAAAGTCAAATGGAAGATGATGCGCTCCTTGGAGTCTCCAAGTCTCCATTTGTCTACATGCTCTACCACATGGGCAATCTCCCCCAAGAACTGTCGAGCCACGGCTCGAGAAGGAAAGTCGGGAACTGTAGGAGTCGGGAAGCCAAAAATATCTCTGAATTGATCCATAGGAACCATATGATTCCGGTTCATCAACCAGTACTTTATGATGTTCCTCTCAGGCATGTGAGTGACAGAACTCACAAACTCCAGGGTCGGCTCAAGGTAAGCTGGAGCTCTGATCTCCAAAAAACGCTCCAGCCCCACCATGGAAATCATCTTCTTCAAGTCCTCCACCACGTGGAGGCACTCGAAGGCTAGAACATCTAAGAAGCGCGGGGCAATGACAGGGCGCGCGCATATACGGTCAAAATCTACCTAGTGATGCTCATGGATCACCGGGATAGAAGGTCTAGAGGAAGGGGAAGAAGAAGAACCACTGGGGGCATCCCTCAGAATCAGCTAAAGATCAGAACGAGAACTCATAGTTTATGCTAACAAGGTCACCTCGGTCGGTCTGACAGCCTGAAGAACACCTCGGCTGAGACACAGCTCGACTGGACCGAGGCGAAGTGCTGTTCGATTTCCTCTCTCTGATTTTCAGTTCTTTTCCCCTAAAATCACTACCAATTGCTTCCTATGGGGTACTTATACTCTTTTCAGCATAAATCTATATATGGCAACCAAAGCCAATAAACTCTAAAATCAATAAAGAGAAGGAAAGTTAGGGTTTCCGACAATTTACCCCAAATTACGCAGATTCGAGGCGTTTTTCTTGCAGTTTCTCGCTTGCAATCTGATCCTCTTGCTTTTCCTTGCGAATCGGAGCAAAAATTGTGGAAAACGATCGAAAAACAAAGAAACGAGGTTGGGAGTGTGCCGTAGTCGAGAAGGAAAATAGGAGGGAAGAGAGAGAAATCCTTTCGCCTTTTATACCCCTCGCTGATTCTGCTGTCACCTCGGCCGAGGTGGTCCCGACCGGACCGAGGTAGCTAGATGGGTTGTCAGACCTAGTCGCCTCGGTTGCTCAAGAATCATCTCGGTCGAGGTGCTGTGACAGCAACCGAGATGTGTCTCAGTCAAACTCCGTCTTCTCGATTTCTCGAACTTCTGTCCTTCTAGTGTTGCTCCTGAGTTGTAATCCTTCCTTAGAGAGTACCTGGTTTCTGTCTAGGATGCGAAAAACAAAACAAAGCAAAGCAAAAGAAAACTATCTAAAACTAAACTAGAAAAAGGGAAAAGAAAGCAATACCTTGGGTTGCCTCCCAAGAAGCGCTTGATTTAAGGTCGCTAGCTGGACCGTACGGCATCCCTAAACAAGGTATAGTGGTGCAATCTCCTCAACCTGGACTTCCGGTTGGTACTTCTTAAGCCTATGACCATTGACATTGAAGCTTCCGCTTGTTTCTCCCCAAATCTCAACTGCACCATAAGGGAAAACATGTTTCACAATGTAAGGTCCTGTCCATCTAGATTTCAACTTACTTGGAAAGAGGCGAAGGCAGGAGTTGAAGAGTAGAACTAAATCTCCTTCTTTGAATTCCTTAGGAATGATATGCTTTTCATGCCATTTCTTCGTTCTTTCCTTGTAGATCTTGACATTCTCATAAGCGTTTAAGCGCAACTCTTCCATCTCGTTAATGTCCAATAGCCTCTTCTCTCCGGCTTCCTTGATATCGAAATTCAACCACTTGATTGCCCAATATGCCTTGTGTTCGATCTCAACGGGTAGATGGCAAGACTTCCCATATACCAAATTTTAAGGGGTGGTACCAATGGGAGTCTTGAATGCGGTCCTGTAAGCCCAAAGAGTGTCGTCCAACTTCATGGACCAGTCCTTCCTCGTCCTAGAGACGGTCTTCTCCAAAATTGCCTTGATTTCTCTATTCAAGATCTCGACCTGTCCACTAGTTTGAGGGTGATAAGGGGTTGCTACCTTGTGTGTTACCCCATACTTCGATAGAAGTGCCTTAAACTTCCGGTTGATGAAATGTGTCCCTCCATCGATAATGATGATACGTGGTGTCCCAAAACGTGGGAAGATAGTCCGATTGAAGAACTTCACAACCACCATGACGTCATTAGTGGGGGAGGCAATAGCTTCTATCCATCTAGAGACGTAATCGACAGCTAGGAGAATGTAGAGGTTCCCTCCGGATGATGGGAAAGGTCCCATGAAATCAACCCCCATACATCAAAAATCTCAACCTCCTGGATATTGTTGAGTGGCATCTCGTTCCTTCTAGACAAGTTTCCTGTTCTTTGGCATGCATCACAAGAAACAACAAACGTTTGCACATCCTTAAATAATGTAGGCCAAAAGAAACCAGAACGCAATACCTTAGCGCACGTTTTGTGAGCGCTAGCATGTCCTCCACAAGGAAGCGAGTGGCAATGCCGTATAACACTAGTAACTTCATCTTCCGGAATGCATTGTTGAAGCATCCCATCTGGACCTCTCTTACACAATAGAGGTTCATCCCAGTAGTAGTGGCTTACATCCTTGAAGAATTTCTTTCTTTGAGCGTACGTCAATCCGGGCGGTATTTCCTGGCGAACAAGATAATTAACAATGTCAGCATACCAAGGTTCTTTATTATCAGAAGTTTATGGAGCCAGTGCTCCACCAACTGTGAATGAGACTCAGAAAAGGGTTTAGGAAGTTTGTTGTCCTCAGTTGACAACATCTCGCTTGCCACCTCGGTCGGTGTCCGAGGTGGGTGACCGAGATGTTCTTCAGATAAGAACACCTCGCTTGGTCCAGAAAGTGCCTCGGTCAAGGTACTGGAAGTGGGACCAAAGTTTGAATTTCTCCTCTCCTCGATCAGTTTCTCAATTTTAGCTCCTAGATCTTCTTCCAGTGCCTTTAAGCTCCGTATATCTGCATCGCAAGAAGCATCAATATCTTCCTCCATTAAGCTAAAACTAATAAATCTTTCAAGAGGGTCATTAATAAGGATAGAGCTCACCAATTCCCTTGATTCTTCTTCATCATAGATGTTGAAGATATCATCCTCCAGCGGCTCTCCTTTCATTGCAGCAAGCAATGCAAACTCCACTTGATCACCGCCAATGTTGAATTTCAACTTGGCGTTCTTACAATTCACATTGCAACCCGAAGTTGCTAGAAATGGTCTCCCGAGAATGATAGGAACGGGATAATCTGCGGGTATATCAAGTACAACAAAGTCTATAGGTAAATATAAATTACCTAACTTAACCGGAACGTCTTTCAAAATGCTCACGGGATGGGTGATGGAGCGATCCGCCATGTATAGCCTTATCTTCCCCTGCTTGGGCTCTCCAAGTCCGATCTTCACACATAGCTCCAGCGGGATGATGCTCACGCTGGCTCCTAGATCACACAACACCTCACAAGTTACATCCCCAACTTGAATGGGAATGCAAAATGAGCCGGGATCTCTCAACTTGGGTGGCATCTTCTCCTTCATGATTTGAATGAGCTCCAAGGATTTAGATGTCATCCTTACTTCTCCAAAGTCTTCCAGTTTCCTCTTCCTTGATAGAATTTCTTTTAAGAACTTCCCATAGGCGGGCATCCCTAGAATAGCATCAAGGAAAGGGATGTTAATGTGTAGTTTATTCATCAAGTCGAGGAACTTACCAAAATGTTTGTCTAAATGTGCTTTGGCCCTTGACTGAGGGAATGAAAGTGGTGGTTTATAAGCAGGAGGTGGGACATAAACTTCAGATTTGTCCTTCGCTTTCTGGGACTCCACCTCGGGTGGCACCTCGACCGAAGTGTTCCTCGTCTGCATCTGGACCGAGATGTCCTTCGTCTGCACTGGCACCGACCGAGGTATTGGATCTGCAGTTTTCAGTCCACTTCTCGTCGTTATTGCCATGATTTGTATCATCCATAAGACTTCATACTTACTCCTCGTCACATCAATCATGATCCTACTGGCAGAACAACATGACCTTGAAGGTTACTTCTGGCATCTCAATTCACATTCAGGGAGCATAGCACACTGGCTTCTATCCCTCGGATTCTGCAAAACCGTCCTCAAATAACTGGTACGTTCCTCTCCGTTGTGAGAGTACACCAAACGTCATCAATAAGGTCTACCCCAACTGATCAAGGAAGTAGATGAAGACGCTGTTCATCAACTCCTATAACGACTACTAGGACGTTCCTCAACTCAGATGACAGCACTACAACTCGTAGTGTCCATAACGGGTACGGAATGTTGTCCTATGCCCACGCTACTCTCTCATCCTTAGCTGATGATATCCTTAGCATACGGAAATCTTAAAAACACGATTACTTCTCTTAGTTAATCCAACAAGTCGTCCATACGTAGCAATGAACGTGCTAGGGCGAACGGAGCCCGTCTCAAAGCATTCTTCAAATTACTTCTTCAATTTCTAACAACTCAACAAGTCATATACCTCATAGGCCTTCTCCTAACTAGTCTCGTACCATATATCAACACAATATCAAAGTCCTCACTCCAGTGAGGCAATAGATTAGACGGTTCAGTAACACGTCTATAAGATCATAAACCACTGGAATACTCTTCAGCGTGGAACTATCTCTTTCCTTCACGACATAACATTAGAAATCATCACCTCCTTATTAACCTTGCTGCAAATATGGTATTGTCGGCAACTTGCCTCTTCAAGGTTCATAACCTTGAAAAACCTCTACCTAGTCGATCTCAGTAGAGACTATAATAGTCCTCCTACTGCTATCTAAACCAACATGATATATATTCGTCCACCACACACATAAAGACCTTCTCATGCACCTAAGGCATGACAAAGAAGTCTTCAAGCCATACACAAGTCCCTGAACAAAGGGAACAACCATATATCTCGCGGGTACCTAAGACCCGTAACTCGTAATCCTATAAAGGAAGATCTATCTTCTACTGTATCCACAGTTAACTATTAACACATGACAAAACTCCACTAGGTAAACCATTAACAAGAATGGTACCTGTAACAACTATCGCCCGAAGCTCTACTGCATATCATTACTCAATCTTAGACCTATGCTCCTCAGGTATCACTGAGGTCATCGCCATAGCCTCCACTTCCACTCTTTCTGCATCGGAAAGAGGAAGGTCTTGATGAGAAGAAACACTACCTTGCTGACAGAAAGGGGCCAGATGGCCTAGTTCACCACAGGTGAAGCAAGCTATCGGTGCCATGGGGCACTCAGAGCACACATGATCTGGATAACCACAGTTGAGACATATACGTCTCATCCCTGTCACTAGTACGGGTGGCTCCTCTGCACTGCCCAGCGCAAAGGCTCTACCTTGAGCTCTTCTAGTATCCGTGGTACTCCTACCACGACCCTTACCTCTACTCAACCTAGGAACGGATTAATGAGTAGGCGAATGATCTGGGAATCTCTGCTGCCCCCGCGTCTGCTGTTGAGGTGTCTTCTGACCACCTCCTATCACACTAGTAGAAATAAAACCCTATCGTGATGCCACTCCAGTTTGCTTACAGAAAACAGCTCTATGACCCTATCTACCACAGGTAAAGCAAGTCACTAGCGATCTTGGACATTGTGGTCATCCATGTCCAGGCTTCCCACAATGGTAACAAGTCCTCGTTTCACCAGAAGTCCGTGTGAACGAGAAGTACTCAAACGTCCACAAGTCGGGATCGGTTTGCAACCCGGATATCCAACCTCATCTTTCACTTATTCAACCCATTGTTTCTTCTCTAATCCATAAGCTTCAGTCGATCTCACAGATGTTGATAAATCCGATGTAGATCTACCCGCTAGCACCACCTCATATACTTGTTGCATATACTTTTGAAACTCAAATCTACTCATGGAGACACGATCAGCCTCTTCAAACTCGTTCTCTGCCATAGGCAACACAGCAGTGGATACTGGTCCCTGACTTGACGCTACTGGAGGAAGAGGGGGTGTACCCCTATCTCGTCCCACTACAGATACTGCTCTAGTCTGAGCCATCTGTAGAATATACGCTCCTAACTTATAAGGCTATATATATATGACATATGTATCGATATATATATATATATAATACTCATTATTACATGCATACACATCACCACATAAAAGATATCTATATATATATATCTACACTGTAGAGATCCTCAGATGGGTGACTACTTCTGTACATACTATCCGAAAACATTTGTACTCGCTTTATAAACCAAAATCCTTTAAAAAGTCAGACCCCATGTGGGTTCTGTTTATTTATCCACTCTACCTTTATTGTAGATAGCAAGTGTCATTGTTGTCAACCTAAGGCTCTGATACCAACTCTGCAACACCCCAAATTCACGGGACTTGGAGTGTCACATTGGGCTAGGATCTCACAATGGATCCTGACCCTAGCCTGACAACAAGTTTAATGGATCTTACAACAAGGCACAGGTAGATTAAAACCAAATACATAAAAGTTGTATATGATACATCAAAAGAGTTTATAAACTCAGAGCCGAGTACAAACCATTAAACCACAACATCTCATACAAAAGATCCCATATCCCGCGCATCCTAATGTACAGAAGTCCTCGGCTGCCCACACCATCTGTCTCACCCTACAGTCTTCCTAACCTGCAGATCATCTACAACACAGTATGAAACCGTTAGCTACAGCAATGAAAAGCATGAAGGTAATAGCACAACCACACATCAACATCTCATACATGCAATGCCACACACATTCATTTATTATCTTTCACGCTATTCCATTACTAATTCAACTTCTTTTGTAACACGAGGAACCTAAAGAACCTCGTCCCTTTCCCCGTTAACACAGGGGTTTGCATTGGGGGTGATCGCCACTCATCCCCCTGTGTTACTGGCTTCCAGGCACCTCCTTCTAACCAGCAGGCGGAGACCGGTGGTTACCGCCCGTTAAATAAATGTAATAAATGGTCATCCTAGTCCGGTTTAGGTTATAAATGCACAATCATATGAACACACACAACCATCACAATCATACAATCCACAACTGCACGCTAAGTAAGTCCTATGGACTTACCTGATATACTTGTAACCTGTACCACGTCACAGCTTCCCCTTGGGGAAGTAATCAACGCCTACAATAGCAAGACACACACAATCACATACTGCAAAGGTTAGGAGACTCGTCTCACTAACCACAACCAACCTATATCTCAAATCTAAACCTCAGATCCTCAACACATTCATAAATGCCTAACGCATATCCTCAACATAACATCTCATCATACTCGTACACATACTAAACCTTAAAGCCATAACCGATATCCATAACATCATCATGATCCTCAACTCATTCTGACACCTAGCATGCATCTAATCAGTATTCCTCAATCTCAAATTTAACCCTAATTTAATTAATTAACCTTTAATTAATTAATTAAATTTCGCCAGAATAACATTTTGCCCGCAGGCCATTTCTAAAACAACCTGTCATCAGATTTCATCAAACAATAACCCATAAACACCAGAATAATATAATCATCATAATGGAATTTTTAATTATCCATTTTGAAAAGCCTAAGGTCAATTTAGGCCAAATCGCAGTACAGAAAACGAATAAATTCATAACTTATTCGTTACTAACCCGATTGACGATCCGAAAGAAGATTCGGAATCACAACGACACAGGCTACGCATGTACAACATCAAATTTACCGGAATCTGAGCGACGGAACCGTCCTGGTGACACATATGCTCGACCAGGTCTTCATCATCTCGGAAATGCAGAAACTCGGTACCAATATGAAGATAATGAAGAGAGGAATCCAGAAACTCAAACGGAATTGAAATCGGATTAGAAACAGAGAGTAGATCTGAGTTTGAAGTTTGAGAGAAATCAGAGCTTTTACGAGGAAACGTGAAAGGAAATGAATTAATAAACGATTTTCCGCTATTTATAGTGACGTCGGTAATTATCCTTTAGCGAAGTCGATAATTATCCTTTAACCGATCCAATGGCTGGTTGAACCCCCTTCTCCAAACTTCTCGAAATCGGAACAATAAATCTTGAATATTGTAGGGATAATTATTCCACAATTGTCTCAGAAAACGTGTATTCCTAAGCCATCTTTCTTAGCCGTTAAGAAACGAAATAGCGACTCTTTTGGCCGTTTTGTCTTTCCATGTTATTTCATATCTAGTACATGTCCGATATCCTGATCATTTCTCTCAACTGCATTTTTATTAATTGGAGCTCCCAAATGCTCCAGATAATACCGGAGGGTAAAAATAATTACCTGGGGGAAAAAGTGAAAATTTCACCATAAGCCCAAAATTACGCCAGGAAAATAACGGTGGGACTTATACTCAACACTTACGCAATCTTCGCGAGTTATATGTCAATTACTATCACTGATTAAGTTAATCAACATTAATTAGAATTCGGAAATCCTAGCTATTACAGTCCTTAATCATCGTCATCAACAAACCAACCTCAAACTCTCTTCAAAACTCTCACAAGATCAAGGAAAACAAGATGAAGATCCATGGAAGGAGAAAGGAAGAAGAAGAAAAGCGTAGGGGAGAAGATGCAACTAGAGAGAGAATGAGGAAACCCTCATCTGGAAGAAGAAAAAGAAGATATATAAAGGAAGAGGGGTCAAAAGCAAGGCACGAGTCAACGAAGATGACTGCAACACACCCTAATCCGCAGTGGCGGATCAGGTGGCCGCAGGGGCGGCACAGAGAACCGCAGGGGTGGCACAGAGAACCGTAGGGGCGGCTATCCTTGGCCGTAGGGGCGGTTCAGGCCAAAACCTGCACAACACGGCATTCTCTCAGCACCTTAAGACTAAGGCTCTTACGTGGACTTAGAGATTAACTATCTTCTTGCAAGATTCAAAAGTGAGAATGAGCTCTTAATGGTCCTCACAGGTGGTCCGTGGACAGTATTTGGTAGGTGCCTTATCATGATACGTTGGTCTCCAAACTTTGTCATTTCGAGCCCCATTACTTCAGCACCTACGTGGATGAGGATAACCGGAGTTCATGTTTAGTGGTATCATGAAGCACTAATTTGGAAAATTTCAGAAGGAGTTGGCCTTCCTATAACGATTGATCCTAAACCCTACACTTTAACAAAGGGAGATTCATCCGTGTTTATGTAGAAATTGATCTCAGTAGACCCCTCAATAAAGCTATATTCATCAATGGTCGGAAATGCCCTATTGAATACGAAGGGCTAGACATAAGTTGTTTCAAGTGGTGGAGATTTGGACATTACGCCTCCCAGTGCGAGTTCTACATGGTCCGGAGAATCATGGTAGCGAAACTGTTGAAAAACCAATGAGAAGGATTCTGATGGAAATAGGAACGATCTCCAACAAAAGAATGCTCCTCCGGCTACAACGCTGGAGGAGGCGGATGTTGACGCCGGATTTGGTCCATGGATGCAGGTGGCAAGAAGGACCAGAGCTCATAAAGGAAGGTATCATTAGAATGCGAATCAAGGTTATTTTGTTGTTCAATCAAGAAATGTGAATAAGGCCATACAAGGTAAAAATATACATGGCAAAGGGAAGAATCGTTTGGCTGGATATAAATCAAATCAGTCAACTAATCCAGCACAGGTTCCGTCCCGTAAATCTATGGAGAATCGGGCCTCATGTTTTGGAATTCTCTCAAGTGGGCCCAAGAAAGTTGAAGGCCCAATGATTAATAAATCAGCAATCATTAATCAGATTGTTGAGGAGTCTCGGGATTCAAGATCTGGTAACCCTTCAAATGGGCTTCACTTAAACGGACCTAATAAGGGTGACGGCCCAAGCAGTTGCAGTACAGTAAGCAGCAGTTTGAAGTAGCAGAAGCCAACATCCACACTTGTAGGAGGAGAGTACGTAGAAACCATGCAACCACATAAGGTAAATACTAACCCTCCCATTTTTGGTACTACTGTAGATAACAAAGAAGAAACTACTGAAAAGGGGAGCAACAAAATGAAAAAACGAAGCAAGAAGAGCGGCTTGGAGAGCGAAGATGATGGAGGAACCTGGTGTTGTTACATCCCCTCTCAAAATACAACGACATGATGATCCTCCACAAGCCAAGAGTCTTCAATGAGGGTCTGAGCTCGAGTTTATCAACAGTGGGGTTGGCACCGAGTAGAGTATGGAATGGTCAGTCAAGAGAGGTTGGTGAGCCATCAATCCCGGGTACCTCTCCTACCCCATACCCGACTGTACTTTTAACAAGTATACTTATAAATAGTGAAGAGCATTCAGCTATGTCAGATGAAGTTATGGAAGAAAATCATGGAAAGGTGGTTGGTGTGGAAGCTACCAAGTTGGGTCAGTAGTTTCTCCCGTTCTTTGTTTTCTCCCCTTAACTCGGTTATTATGAATTGTCTTTTTAGGAATGTTTTCTGAGCTTGCAAGAGCGGGTTCCGTAGAGCCATTAAGTATTTGTGTAATCATCACAATGTTGATATCCTTGCTATCTTTGAGCCCCAAACCTTTGGAGCTAGGGCCCATGCTATCTGTGATCGTTTAAGCTTTTCTAGTTGCTTTCGTGTTGAAGCCGTGGGCTTTGAAGGAGGCATTTGGATCTTGTCACTACTACAAAAACCACATTTAATCGCGGGCGGTTTTATGATTTTATCCCGGATATGTAGTGATATAGCTCCGGGCTTCAGAGTGGTGTGATATTAGGTCAAATATCCCGGACCTATAAAACACGCCCGGGAGATTAGGCTGTGTCAGGAGTTAAGATTTTACCAGTCAAATATCCCGGATATGCAATACGCCTGGGATATTAGAGGTTCAAATATCTTGTATATTCTTAAAAACAAGCCCGGGATATTAGATATTTGTATCCGGAATATTAGATTTTCAAATATCCGAGATATTAGATAATCATATCCGGGATGTTAGATGGACGACGAAAACAAATCTGATTTTTTTTATATCCCAGATTAAGTATGTCTGGTATGTTAGAGATTCATATCCGGGATATTAAATTAGAAACAACTCATTTTAAATCCCAGGTTATAGGTCTGGGATATTTGCTTTGTATTGTTTTTAATCCAATATTACAATTTTCCAAAAAAAATCTTGTATATTAACAACAAGCTGTACAATTTGCAGAAACATTCATCAAACAGATATTATCCCATAACATCAACTTGCATTAAGTTCAAGATCAAGTTTGACATAGCTAAGTGAAACACAATGAAAAAGTACAACAACATGCACATGTACTACAAGTGTTTGATAATAGTATCATATGCAACATTTAACCAAGCTAACTTACTATCATTCATCAGTAACATTTAGCATTCAACAAAGCCTAGAACTAGGGAAAATTTGAGCCTCCATCACCAACCGCAGCAGTCATCGACCCTCCATCACCAAAGTACAACAACATGCGAAATGTCGAGCCTCCATCACCAAAGTAGCAATTCCTAGACATCATTGAAGTTACGAAATTAGCGCCTCAATGGTCACAAAGCAAACTACCAACTATCAAATAATCATCCAAGTAAATTTCAAGGACAACTTGACATAATTAAGCTGTCAAACATATTCATCCAACTAAATTCCAAGATCAAGTAAATGATGGGGCGGTTAGGTCATTGCATTACAAGATCAACGAATCCAAAAAAAAAATGCCTCAGCCACTTCGAAACAGCTTACTTTGCCGAGCCAGCATCAACTTCTCTATTGACGTTTGCGCCCGTGCCATCAACCGAGAAGGTGGAAGAGCCTATTTCACAACAAGCCAGCCGGGGAAAACATTTTTATTGAGGCAACTGCACTTGGTCAGTAGAACATAGTCTCGGCTTGACCTACATACCTGATGTTCTTATTGAGCATGTCTCGCACACCTCCACAAGTTTCTAAACCAAGAGAGAGGGGAGTGACAATTAAATGATGGCAAGATCAAGTAACCAGAGTTTCCAAATAGCTATATTAGTTTTTGTGGGGCAGAAGTTATATTGAGCTATTTTTCACCTTCCATAGATCAAGTAACAGATTCAAGCTGTGGATGATTTTATTTAACCCTTCTTTTCTACAGCAGGCATTTTTAGCATTCAGATTTCCACATTTATGACTTGAAAATTTTCTTGCAACAGGCACTGTCAACACACATTCTTTTCTTTCACATTTATTTAACCATTCTTTTCTGCAGCTGGCACTGTCAACACACATAAGTTCTTCCCAAAAAGAAAACTAGCTCAATATTAACATATCTGATGTCAAACAGAGTTTCCTACTAGTTCCAAGGACAACTTAACAATTTAACCCATAAAAAGAAAAATAGCTCAATATAACTTCATATCAGCATAATTCACAAGAAGAATAAGTGAAAACAAAGCTAAACAATAAGAGGACCTGCAACTTTGCTTCCTTCATATATGCATGACTTCAATGGTAGTAAAATTTTGAAGTTTAACAATAAGAGGACCTACAACTTTACCTTCTTTTATGGTAGCACAAATAGAAGAGACTCAACAAACTCATCTAAAAACTAGGAAGAGATAATGAAGCTTTTACATACCTATATAAGAGTAAACAAATGATCTAGCCATTCCTTTCGAACTTTATCAATATCTTCATGTTTGTAGCTAGTCTTGTCTCCATACCACTGAAAGATTACACATTATTAGATACATGAACCAACCTAATTGAATATAAAGGAACTAGAATCACTAAGTGTGGAAAGTCATGCAAGGGGAGATATAAAATCAGATTTTTGATAGGACTTCTGACATATCAAGTCCTTCATAAACTTCATAGCATAATATCCACATTCAATTTCACTTGCTTGACAGGAGCACTGCAAGTTATAACAAAATATTGGATATGTTATGCACATAATCAGTAGACGCTTTCTCTCCATGCCATATCCAGACTTTGTAGTCGATATTTATGCCATCACAAATCAGATGATCTCTTATAATGTTGACATTTTAAGTCCGCGAGTAATCACAGTTATTGCAGGGTCAAACAAATCTCATAGGATCAGAACCATGGTCAAGGGCAAACCTAATAAACCGCTCTACCCCATCTACATATTCAGTAGTCATACGATTTGCTAGCATCCATGACTTATCAATCATCTAAAATAGTCAAGCAATCATACAATCATAAGTCAAGATACATCTCATATAAGTACTAATGGCTACTAGATATTCCATTTAAACAATAATGTCATAATTCTAGCACAATTACAAGGCATATAAATAGAAGGAAATCTTACTTTGTTCGTTAGAGGGTCAAAGGCAATAAAAAGTTCGAAGTATGCCCGATGACACCCAACAACGTAGAACTATCATAATGAAAGAGAAGAGATGTAAGAAAAGTTGCATAATCATACATCATAAGAGAAGAGATGTAATTAAAAAAAAGTTGTCAAAATTTCTGACTGCTATTAAATAATCAAAAAAGGGTGCATACAAATTTACAGATTTGTCAAGTATGTTTAATTATGGCTGTTGTAAATAATTCTAGCTGTTGTAAATAATAAAAAAAAATAATTACAGATTCTGGCTGCTGTAAATAATCAAAAAGGGTGCATAGAGATTTACAGATTTGTCAAGTATGTTAAATTATGGTTGTTGTAAATAATTCTAGCTGTTGTAAATAATAAAAAGTTCAATTACAGATTCTGGCTGTTGTAAATAATCAAAAAAAACAATTACAAATTTACAAATTTTTCAAGTATGTTTAATATAAACCCTGCATAACAAAACAAAAGCTCAAGTAAAACAGATTGCATATTTTTACCTCAGTTTAATATTTCTATTTTACCTTTGTTTAGGGGTGATTTGAGATTTGATCATCCATTTTCAGGTCTCCTGAGTTTGAAGTTTTGACAAATTCTGCATTCTTTATATTCCAACTAAAATTTATATCTTTGCATACGAAGTGAATGATAAAATGCTAAAATGGTCTCAAGGCTTCATCTTTTTATCATTTTTGTGCTGATTTTAATGTAAATTTTGGGGTTTGATGATTTTGCAACAGCATGTACATAAGAAGAGGTAAACAAAGTGATGGAATCAGCAAAGGCGGGACAAAAACAATTGGCAAAAACTCCTCTTTGGTTTTGGGCAGAATTGCTTCATAAAGCAAAACCCCAAAAATATAATTCAGATAGAAGGGTAAGAGATATAATTTCCGAATCTCATACATGTATGCTCAGTGGCTTCTCACTTGTACCTATAGATGAAAAATAACACAAATACATAATTCAGATAGAAACCAAACTTTAGCAAAAAAAAATATGCAAGTTAGAGAAATATGCAAGTTAAACATCTCTTGTACAGTTGACATTCAAGTAAGAACATTATATCGCTATATTAGTCTAGGAGGAACAAAAATGGTAGCATCTTAGCAAACAGAACTGAATAAACATACATTCAAACAATTCAGTTACATTCAATAGTTGCTCTAAATTCAGACATCAACCGTAAAATCACTGATAAATGATGATCTTACTTAACCAAAGGGATTGCCAAGAGAGGCTTGGCCTTATGCAAACTCATCCTAAACTTCTCAATCCTATATGACTTGACCACTGTCATCTTTGCCTGTCAAGCTACAACCCTATCTCTAAAAACTACATTTAACGGCTTAATATTAAACATGAAATGAGGTAAATTTGGTACTTGTACAGATCTATGAAAGCAAAGTTATTTGCAATACAGGTCAAACACCTTATACAGATCTATGGCTTAATATTAAACATGAAAGTAATACTCGAATTCACAAGCAATGAGTTCACAGACAAGTATTCTAGTAAATGAGATTTGAGTCACCAACTGAAAGCATACCAAACTCCATTGTTACTAGACACAAATGCAAGATAAGGAACACCTTTACCAATCTATGGCAAACAAATACATACAGCAACAAAGAATTGCAAAATTCGTGAAAATTGAGTTGTAGAGGAACCTATCATGGGAAGATTCGAAGAGAGAACTGGTGGCGAACGGCGATGACGAGGAGGAAATGGGTGGACTGGAAGACGGCGAAGAGAAGAGACGCTCGAAGGGAGCTGTGGTTGGTTCCGATTCGATAAGGGTAGAATGCTTGGTCACAAGATCTAGGGTTCAATTTTGGGATGAAAATATTGAATTAGGGGAGTGAAAAGCTCGAAGGGAGCTGTGGATGGTTCCGATTCGACAAGGGTTCAAGATAAGCTTCCGACTTTGGCACTGCTAAACTTGCTGTTGTCAAGCCTCTCGACGTCGAGCTTAGTTACACAGCCCAACCGACTCCCCCGACTATTAATGACGAAGTTGGATGGCGGTTTCCTCAGAATGGCGAGTACTCGATACCGACTGCGTATAGGCTCCTCACTAGTGCAGATGATGTCCAACTCAGTGAAGGTATCACTTATAAACTCATTTGGAAGCTTAGAATCCAAGAGAGAGTGAAAATCTTCATTTGGAAGCTTATGAAGGGAGCGGTCTTAAGCAATGAGGAGCGTCGGAGACGCCATATTAGCCTTACAGATGAGTGTACATGTTGCAGCCATGTTACGGAGTCTCTTCTCCATTTATTTAGAGACTGCCAAGACACCTTGTCCATGTGGAGAGTCATGCAAGCTGGATCTTACGTCGAGGATTTCTTCTCGCTACAATTCCTCACTTGGTTGAGAGGTAATATCTCTTCTATTGCTCATTTTAATGATGATTATTCGTGGAGTGATTTTTTGCAGTTGGTGTCTGGTGGACGTGGAAGTGGAGAAACGATGTTGCTTTCAACAACAACATCTTCAATGGCAACAGGGGCCGGGATATCCAAGTTAAAACTAAAGAGTACGTATGTCGAGGTCTGGAACAAGAGGAGCGAGAACAATAGTAGAGGTCGGAAGAGTTTGATCAATGTAGCTTGGAATCCACCACCGGCTGACCTTGTGAAGGTGAATGCGGATGGTTCTAAGAGTAGAGACGGCTTAGCCAGCGCTGCGGTGTGGTAAGAAACAAAGCAGGGGATTGGTTGAGTGGTTTTTGTGTTATCCTTGGAATCTGTATTGTACCCATGGTTGAGCTATGGGGTTTGGTACATGATCTTAAGGTTGCTTGGGAGTTGGGTTATCGATTGGTAATCTTTGAAACGGATTCACTATTGGTTATCAAACTCATCAAGAACACCATAGCCCCTCACCATCCCCTCGCCAGTCTGGTGCGTATGTGTCATGACTATATGCGAAGAGATTGGAATATCCAGTTTCGACATGCCTTCTGTGAGGCGAATACAATAGCGGACGTTTTAGCTAGTTTTGCTTTGAACCTTCCTATTGGATTGATTGTATTGTCTGACCCACCGGATGGTGTAGTTGATCTTTTACTTGATGATGTAAGGGGTCGGGCTATCCCCCGTATGATGACTACTTAGCTTTCTTTCCAATTAATAAAGCGCGTCTAGATGTGCCGGAGACCACTGACTCTCCTTCCCACAAAAAAAAAGTGTACATCTCACCATTTCTAGCTGGTGAATTCCCTTCCTTTCCACTCGCACTGTTCCGTCTTCTTCTCCATTTCTCCCCAGTCTCCACTGTGTCCCACTATCCATCTGCCTTCAATTCTTGCGTCCCTACGCACCAACAAGATTCAATTAGGGCTTGCTAAAATTTGAAATTTCTTTTGCCCCACATGCAAATATGATTTTCAAAATGTTAAAAGCGTGAAATTACTGGTCATTTATGGATAAAACGATATATTTCGCATCCAGGTTTGTTAAGGAGTGAGAACCCGAAGGACATGGAGAAAAAAGGCTATGGAGGTTAGATAGGAGGGATTGCAAATCCGGTATGATAAGGCTCCTAGAACGAGGTTTAAAGCGTGGTTTGTTAGGGTTTTCTCTGCCACTTTGCTTTGGACTTGTTTTGTCCAATTTGTTATTGTTGGTGAGCTATGGCATCCTCGATTCATCATCGTCATCTCGAATAGGTTCTATCATGTAAGTCACTCATCTCTGCTGCTTGTCCCAAGCACAACCCTGTGAAGCAATGTGCGACGGAGGAAAGGAGGAGTGATTTACAATTCTGAATGGTATTCCCTGAAATTTCCAAGGGTAGAAAAGCCATCTAGATACCATTCATACGATTCAACCTGGGGTGGTCGATTGAATGATTCAGTTCATTCAACCCCTTCATTCAACGATTCAGTCGAGTGACTGAACAGAAAATATCACCACCGAACAGCAAGGAAAGTCATTCAGTCGATTCATTCGACTGAATATTTCATACCGAACGGGGCCATAGTACTTGGAGTATATAAGAAAGGACCTTAGGGTTAAAAGTAAAATGAACTCACAATCCTTGGATCAAAACAATCAAGAGTTGGGATTTGCCAAATTAGTTAACATTTGTCATATAGTTGAACAAAAAATTAATTGAACAAATGAACATATAAATTTACATTTGAACAATTACGAATATAGTTGAACAATTGATCAAATAGTTGAACAATTTTGAATATAGTTAAACAACTATTATGATCTCATTACGAATATAGTTGAAAAATTGATCATACAGTTGAACAATTTTAAATATAGTTAAAAACTATTATGATCCAATGATTGTTGATTCTCTTATTTTTAACCCTTAGACCCTTTTCACTCAAACTTAGATATACATGTATGTGTGTTTGTATACACACAAATACACAATCCATTGGAATTTAACAATGTATTTGAGGAGTTTACTTATAAAAGGTGTATAACACCTTGTGAGTACTACTAAATAAAGAATAGTATATGATTATTATGCTTTTTTTAGGGAATATTGATCATAAGTAATAGATGTTTCATGTGATACTATTGCAAATGTGTGGATACATATACGAACAACACTTAAAGAAGAGACTAAAGTATAACAAAGAGGTATCAAAAGTGTAGATTCACATAATATATGTAAATATATCTCTAATGTGTGGATACATATATGAAAACACAGGATACACATTTGGCTAAAGGCTTGAGCACATTTATATAGAAAGTGCACCGTTTGAGCAACGGATCGATCCAATCCGAATTACTAGAGCTACATTAGGGTGTGCAACAAGATCGATCCAACTTGAATATTCGATCCGAGTTTTCAATTCAAGCATTTTACAGAAGATATCGTTTTACCCAATCTGTATGATTTATTATGTTTTTTTGAGAGAATATTGATCATAAGTAATAGATGTTTCATGTGATAGTATTGCAAATGTGTGGTTACATATATGAACAACACTTAAAGAAGAGACTAAAGTATAACAAGAGGTATCAAAAGTGTGTAGATTCACATAATATATGTAAATATATCTCTAATGTGTGGATACATATATGAAAACACATTTGGGATACACATTTGGCTAAAGACTTGAGCACATTTATATAGGAAGTGCACCCTTTGAGCAACGGGTCGATCCAATCCGAATTACTAGAGCTACATTAGGGTGTGCAACAAGATCGATCCAACTTGAATATTCGATCCAAGTTTTCAATTCAAGCATTTTACAAAAGGTTAATTAGTGTAGTAACACCATATTACGAAGAACTGGATATGAACACAAGTGCTTATAGCTGCAAAATGGTTCGGGGAAGATCGCGATAAAGCAGTAATGCGGAAGTTGGAAGAATACTCTCAACCGCTACCACGCTCGACAAGAGGCCGAATGGAGCACAAGGGGGTAACGAACAAACCCGTTTCAAAATAGCAATTTCATTATCCAAATCGGGAAGAAACATTACAAAGAAAAACCCGAAAAAGAAAAACCCGAAAAAGAAAAACAAGTCCTCTAAACCATGGCTCAACACAAGTATTTACAATCACCATAAAACTTAGTCTTTACTAGACAAGTGAACAGCATTGCTAGACTTCAGCTTTTGTAGGATTCTCCTATCTATTATAGTTTCATCTTTACTTCTTCGAACGTCGGTCAAATGTCACACCAAACCAAAATTCCAAAACCAACCTAAAAACTGATCATCAACCAGCTTCCATTGTTTAACTTTGATGCAAAATCAACATTCTTTCTCTCTTTTTTTCGCCTACCATTTCCGAGACCTCAACAAGGAAAAGAAAAACCAAGAAACAAGAAGACATTTGAGAAAAAGCTATAAAAACGCCATACTTGGTGAAAAACAGTGACTATCCATTCTGGTACTACACTCAGAGCTTCTCTTCTCTATGTCTATGGTTTGCCGGCTTCTCTGGCTATCGGATCCCGCAAAAGGAATTTGACCTCTTGCAGAAAGATATTACCGTCATCCATCCTCACCTCAGAGTTCTTTATAAAACAATTACCTGCCCATTGAACAGAAATTAACCTCAGCCTGAGGCAAATATACGCATAACAGGAAGCATATACCAAACTATACGCACCTCTGAGAAATATGATCTCCCTACTCAAAAGTGGACTCCATTTCCATTAGTGCAGATGATTGAAGGAGAGCCATTCGCATATTCTGCGTGGCCAAGACGTTGAACCTTCCTAAGTGGAGAGTCCAATGGTCCTCTCCTATTTACTACTACTTTCTTTGACATTGAAGGTGTTAGCAAAGAATCCAACTGCCCTGTAGCTGCTGCTATGAGTCCTGTTAATGTGTGAATCATCAGCACAAGCTCGGGTACTACAATAAAGTTAAGGTTTAAGACTGAGTTGAATTTATTTGTGAACCTTCAAACAAAGGCGAGGGTTTTCCTGGTCTTGAATTGAACTCGGGGTGGAACTGAGCTCCTATGAAGAAGGGATGACTAGGAAGCTCGACAATCTGTCATATAAAGACAAAGTTGAAAACTTTGCACACCGGTAGTCAGTATGATTTCGATATTAAAAATAACCCTTACCTCCATGCGTTGTCCGGTTTCATCTTTACCGGTGAACATCAATCCTGCATCCTCAAGTTGCTTGACTACTTCAGGATTAACCTACACGAAAGTAGAAGGCGCCAATTTAAGATGGGATTTGATTGCCACAAAATCCATCTTTTGTAGGAAATTAGACTACGGATATTTAGAACAAACCTCGTATCTATGTCGATGTCTCTCATCCACAAAGCTAGGATTACCATACCTAACACATTTTCCAAAATAAACGTAGAAAGTTAGATCCATAGTGAAAAATGAATTGTAATATCCCATTTTACAGACATGATAAGCTAATATATAGACTTACAGCTTGGCAGACTTGCAATCCTTAACCTGGAAATGTGTTCTCCTGGCCCCCAGTCTCATGGTTCCACCCATATGCGTTGTCGACCCCTTCCACCATAATTAACAACAAATTTTAGTGTTTGTCCACAAAAAAGGCTAAAAGGGACTGACTGTTGATATTATTGAGGAATCAAAAGGAACACGAGAGTACAAGACACACCTCTGGCATAAATATGACATATGGGCTTCTGGTTTTGGGATCAAATTCGGTGCTATTTGCATCCTTTACACCAAGAACTGATCGGGCATATTCTATCACGGCAACCTGCATGCCAAGACAAATTCCTAGGTACGGGACTCTGTTCTCACGGGCATACTGGGCAGCAAGAATTTTTCCTTCAACACCTCTATCTCCGAATCCTCCAGGAACCAAAATTCCATCTGCTCCCTTCAGGACACTCCACGCTGTGTTGTAATTTTCTGGGTTCTGCAATATACAATCACTTGTAAGCATCTAAGGTTATGATTTAAGATGTAATGATCTGACAAGGGAAAGAGAATACAAGGTAATAACCTCTGTTCTCACAGAATCTTCAAGATCATGAGCAGCAACCCAATCCACGACAAGTTTTTTACGGCGTGAAACAGAGGCATGTAGAAGAGACTGCATAACAATAAATAAAAAACACAAATATAAGGAAACGCTCAGCTCATATAATAGATGAGAGTCGTGTGGAGGTCATGGTAATCACCTTCACTACAGAAAGATAAGCATCTGAAAGACCGGTATACTTTCCAACCATGGCAATTCTTACCTATTAGATTAAGAAAGACGAATATTTTATCATCATATTAACAACTATCATGCCAAATTAACAGCACCACGAAAAATTAATATTAAACTCACGGGCTCCTGCAAATTGTCATAGATTTCGGTCCTCAAGGTCCACTCTTCCAGTGCAGGCTCTGCAGCAGAACTAGAAATCAACCGGAAAAATAAGAAAGCATCAAGTGAGAAGGGACTACACTAATTGAAAAGGTTATAGGAAATGGGAACAAAAGGGGGAAGGGCAAACCTAGAAAGTTCCAACACGCTCAAGATTGCTTCATGTGCCTTTTGATCCTGATCCGGCGGAACAAGGTTAAACATATGCCTTGTGTAAAAAAGGATCAAAATCCATAGAAAAAAGACATCAAACTCACTCTTAAGATCAGTGGAATGTGCCAGATGTTGGGAACATCATGGATAGACATTATGTTCTCTGCCTGATCATAACATATAAGGGTTCAATAACAGAAAAATTAAATGCAAGCTCTCTAAAACTGTTATAACTATATAGGTTTAATTTTATGTTACACAAAACACCTGTATATGGCAAAATTGTGACAGCTTAGCTTTAACATTGGCTTCTAAGACCTGCAAATAACAAGGTTTGAGAGATGAAATCAGATTCGGATATAAATACAAGGAGATATTTCTTAGTAAACAACAGGTAAAATATGGCACATACCTTCGTGCTACGGCAAGCAAGGATGTCAGGTTTCAATCCCAAACTCCGTAGATCACGAATACTGTGTTGTGTAGGCTTTGTTTTCTGCAAATTGTTAGGAAGTTAGTCTCTTCACTGAACTACTAACCATACCAGGACTTGACAGACATACCATTCAGAATAACCGATGAGAAAATATACAAAATAAACATGACAGATCACCTGCTCCCCTACAACGCTTATCACCGGCACAAGACTGACATGCACCAGACAAAAGTTACCAGTGCCTATCATAAAAATTTAACCAAACCAAGTCAATCCATATACCTACTTGATAAACATCGACTAAAAAGAATTTTGAATATGTTTTATTTTCTTACCTACACGGTACGAGAATTGGCAAAGTGCCTCAGTGTATATCTGAGACTCCATGTCCCCTGCATAAACATAGATTGCCATGTAAATTAAGTAGGCTGATAAGAAGTTTGTCACTGCAAGACACTACATTGATATTTCAACTCACCGATTGTTCCACCTAACTCTATGACACAGACATCAGCTGGGCCATCTTGACCATCTACTGGTACATGTGCAACTCTTTCAATCCATTCTTGGATGGCATCTGTGAGATGAGGGACATTCTAACAGGAAAGAAGTATATAATAAGATAAATAATCCTTCAGTAACATCAAAAACCGTGAATAGATAACCAGATTGAGCAGCAAATGATACCTGTACAGTTTTCCCCAAATAATCGCCTTTTCTTTCCTTTTGAATGACATGCTGTGCCAAAAATATAACAAGAGAAACTCAAATCCGAACTGTATGATTTTAGAGGATTCACAAACATAACAAAAGAAACTTTTGTGAATTTCCTTACTTGGTATATTTTCCCTGTTGTTATATTGTTATCCCGGGTCAGCTTGATGTCAACAAAACGCTCATAGTTTCCAAGATCTAGGTCAGCCTGTAATACAAAAAAAAAGAGGTTACCTGATTTTGTAAAATGAAAATTTCAGTTAAGACAGGCCTGTGATTAGTATCTACCACTGAGATATTAAAATGTAGCTTGACTGCCTGATATATTATATACAATTGATTCTCATTTCTAGTGACCAGCAGTGCCAAAAAAGTCACTACTCTTTTCCTCATATCCCTTAGAAGATTAACTTTTAAGAAAAGCAATTGCTATACTCATTGCCTTTCCAAATCCATTCCTTTTAAAAATGAAAATGAATTACAACCCGTGCGGAAGATAATGATGATAGTGTACCCATATCAAATCCAAGTCATACCAGACAGAGCAAGAGCAGTCTAAGTCAATATTTTTCTTTTGGATAAACTCTTGTTCTTACAACAATTCAACTTTCAAACAAGAAAGACAGAAAATAAATAAATAAATTGAACTATACCTCACCACCATCATCCAATACATAAACCTCTCCATGTTCGAAAGGAGACATGGTACCAGCATCCACATTCAAGTAAGGATCTGCCACAACAAAGAAGAAAAAAAGGCTATAATTATAGAAAACGGTACCTAATTGGAAGGGGGTGACAGAAAAAGTTTGAAAAAGCTGCCATAGATTTAAAAAGACTACACGAAATGAAATAAAGGAGAAAAACTTTCAATGACAATGTTGGTTCAATAGTGGAAACTATTTGGATCTAAAAGAAAGTAAGAGCCCAAAATCCACATCAGGGTGGTGGTAGAGGAAATAAACCCAATTTAATTCAATTCCAAAATCAAATTGATAAATGCTCCATACAAGAAAATATTGCATCCCTTTTTGTGAATGGCACTATTGATGTTGGTTCACGAATTGTTTTAACCTTTAATGGTGAATAACAATTAAGACAGAAAACTAATACACGAGATGCAAAATCAAATTAGTTTCCCAATAGAATTAGAGAACCAAGAATATGAAACCGAATTAAATCAACATCTGAAACAACCCTGTCCAGACCACCAAACATAATCAGAAACCCATAAATTTCCACCATTGAAACACCAGAACAAACTCAGACCCAGATAGAAAAAACCCACGAAATGGTAACATGCAGCACATGTTTCGCAGCAAATTAAAAAAAGAAATGGTAACATTCAGACATTTCCTTACCTATTTTAATATGGGTAATCCGCAGTCCACAAGATTTCAATAACAAGCCAATGCTACTGGCAGTGACGCCCTTGCCAAGGCCACTGACCACCCCACCTGTCACCAAGATGTATTTCATCTTCTTTCGTCGGCTCTTCAATGGGTGTCTTTAAGCTTCTTCGCTGTTCTCGAGAATGATCTGTGAAATAACTCAAAACAAGGCAAATGTGCAAACTACAAGAACAAGGCCCAAATCCCCTACTCTTAGAGCTCTTCTAACTGCTATGAGAGAGATAAGAGAGAGATGAGGAGAGATTAGACAAAGGCGTGCTGGCGGGTGTGAGATGAAATACGGATTCTTTATATAGTGAAGAACATGGGTTTATGCTCTGATCCTAAAAAAAACCCTAGAGCGGCCCACCTCAACTCAACCTCAAATACATTTGTAAATTTCTTCAATGAATAATATAAATTAGGACATTAAAACACATATTTACTAATTTAATATGTCGTGTTATGGAAAATTATTTCAAAATGATATAGCGTAATAATTACGTAAGGAAAAAGTTAATAGCAAAATAACAAGTATATAATAATAATATTTTTATGGTTAGAAATAACATTATAACATTATTATAAATTTTCATAAATTTATTAAAATATAATATTTTTATGGATAAGAACTATATTATAAAATATATATTTCTAACCATAAAAATATTATTATTATATACTATATATAACAAGTACATAATAAAAATTATGATTAGGAATTACATTGTTTATAACTTTCTGATGTACGGTTCATGAGCCGTTTTTAACGAAATCCCGGTCGAGATTTTGGTCGATATTACTCACTGTTGAAAAATCTCGGATGACCTTGAAAAATCTCAGCCGAGATTCTTGTGACGGTATCAGAGCCCGCTTTGGGATATTAGAGTTCACTCTAGAGTATCAGAGATTACTCTGTGTGCGTGTTTCTATCTTCTTTTGCTCTTTTTTATCCTCCAATGTAGTCCAATATTCTATAATTTCGACTCCTTGTACTTTTTCAGGCTCCTTTTGATCCAAAAATGTGTCATATTTCCTACAACAGCCCACCTCAACGCAACCTCAAATATGTTTGCAAATTTTCTCGACGAATAATATAAATTAGGACATCAAAACACATATATACTAATTTAATACATAGTGTTATGTAAACGTTATTTCAAAATTATATAACATTATTATAGTAATAATTATGTAAGGAAAGAAATAATATCAAAATAACAAGTATATAATAATAATACTTTTATGGTTAGAAATTACATTATAATATTATTAAAATTTTTGATAAATTTATTGAGATATAATAATTTATATGGATCGGAACTACATTATAATATGTATATTCTTAACCGTAAAAATATCATTATAATATACTTGTTATATCTTGTTATATAATAATAATATTTTTATGGTTATGAATTACATTATAATAATATTAAAAATTTTGATAAATTTATTGAGATATAAAATTTTGATGGTTAGGAATTACATTTTTTATATGTGTGTGATTTGGATTATATCGAAAGGGTTTTAGGGTCAAAAGTGAAAATGACTCTTAATTGATCATATACTTGAACAAAAATTTAGTTTAACAATTAAACATATAAATTAATATTTGAACAACTAGTTATATAGTTGAATAATTTCGGATATAGTCGAACAATTGATATATTTGAACATTTTTTAATATACTTGAACAACTTTTATTTGAACAAATACATGTTATATTACATAATGATACTTGATCAAATGATTGTACATATTTCATACTTGTGAGATCCTTTTTCACTTAAACACAATATATATATATATAAAGCTTGATTCGATATTAAAAAGAAAGTTTCGTCTTATTTTCTATCAACAATGGAGGACAACAATGGAGGAGTGTGATGTATCCATTTTTTTTGGTATTGGAATTTAGGTTGAGTCTTTTGGAGATTACTTGTCTACATTGTCATTGTTGGTCTGGATTGGTTGGTGCGTTCAAGAGTTTTTTTTTCATATTTCGGCTCGCCATTCATCGCATTCGGCCGGGATTCGAAGGCCAATTTGCAAGCAACACGTCTTACAATTCTTTTTTTTTTGTTGGTGTTGTATGATTATATCCAACTATTGAGTTCTCTTGTCTCTTTTTCCGTCATGTGGTGTGACAATATGCCAGCTATTTACGTTCTCATGGCTGCTTGTTAACAAGTATGTTCAATGCCGATATTTGTATGCCGACTCTCAATATTTTACTTTTGTTCAACATATTGAACTTACTTTCATTTCATTAAAACAATTTCAACGTACCATTTCAGCATACCATATCATTTTTCTTCACACCAATATATCTGCTCTCTAAAGTCTTCAACTTTCTTAATTAATTTGTTTCAACTCTTCCATTTTAAAATTTTCGTATTATCTTTGTAGTTTCTAATCTCCTTTTCATTTTATACAACAAATTGTTTTTGTCTCTGTGATTTGTTTAATTTCTTTTCATTGAATTATAGTAATTTGCTCAAAAGGTTTTTGTGTTTGCCCAAGAGATTTTTTTTAGGAGAGCGTCGACTTCATGCATTCAGGTAGTATAACATAGTATATTCATATAAGTTAAATGATTTTCGGATGAGTGAGAAAAAAGGTCCAAAATTGAATGTATAATCGACACATTTGATAAAACAAGGAAGATATAATATATCCCACATCGAGAGTAGGAGAAATCATGGGATAATATATATACCAAGAATTAGTATATGGTTATCACTTATCACTGTGTAGCTACATCCTACCACCCTCAAACTAGTGATCAAGTTGAGATTTCTAACAAACAAATCAAAAGCATCCTAGAGAAAATTGATTTCCGCTCCCATAAGGATTGAACGCCGAAACTCAACAAGCCTTATGGGCTTACCGAACTACCTTTAATACACCCTTAGGAAAAACTCCCTACAAGATTTTCTACAGGAAATCTTGTTATCTACCTGTATGATATGGATCATAGGTCTTTTTGGGCTATAACGACACTTAATTAGGACTACAAGTCCGCATATGAGAAACATCTCTTAGACCTACAAAAACTTGAGGAAATAAATTTGACGGTATATGAGAAATCCTTCATGTATAAAGACAGTTCGAAGAAGTGTCGTGACATGAAGTTTATTCGTAAGGAGATAACAATAGGCAACAAGGTATTACTCTATATCTCTTTTTCTTTGCCTTTTTCTAAGAAACTTAAGTAACATGTGAATGGCCCCTTTCAAGTCGATTAAATCTACATTCATGGAGCCATGCTCATAAAGAACGAACAAGGTGAAGAATCGAGGTGAATGGAAAAGATTAAAGAGTTACTTTGAAGACTCGTCACATAGAAGAATCGACACCATCATCCTTCACACATAGGATAACCAAATCTAACTACAAACCTAAAACAAAGTTCTTTTTGAGAGGTAGCCCAACCAAGTTTTTTTTTATATAATATTTATAGCCCATTATCTAGACCAACAAGCACATACATGGCCGACTTTGTAAGGCCCCAACCCACCTTGATTGGACTCAATTCATCAATCACCCAACTCGCTCAACCACACTCTCTACGTTTTGGGTCTTCCTCCTCTCCCTTAGGCCTAACTTTAGATCTAGATCGATCTTGTACTTCAACCACTCCATATTATTATGTGCGGATGAATTCAAATGATGGAAACGAGTTGGCGGAAGCTTTGAGATGGATGTGTAAGAAATGGTTTATTCGATCTAGGTAGATCGAGCAAATCGTGAAGTGGAGTGAATTGGTAATACTTGAAGAATCCTCGAATGTGGAGACTTGGATCAAAGATCCAAAGAAGAACTTTGAGAGAAGAAGATTGTTATGTTCAAAATCAAGGAGAAGGAAATACTTCTCAACTAAAGTTGATTAAAATTAGACATGTCATAAAAATGAGGTCAACCATCCCTTATATAGGGAGAATGGTGACAAATCACAAGACTTAATTGAGAATATGCTAGCAATTAAAGAAGAGATTTTGTGGGAATATTCTAAGAATTATTCCAAGTCATAAATGTCTTCTTATTGGGAGAGATTCACAAGAATATCCTTTAACTATTTCAATATCTAAGTAAATAAAAGATATAATAGATGATGGAATGAATATACGGGAAACGTCTTTTGTTGGTACTCTCATTCATTTGCTGGTATGCCTCATATATTTGTCGGTGATCCCATGGTGGATCAAAGGCAAGATGTTCCAGTGTCGGGATATGCCGACATATGGATGTTAATGGTAGTCAAGGATGTATCAGTCCCCCCATATTGGATATGAACCGTCCCCGTTTCACCGTCCTTAAAGGAGGGATCAACATATAAGGAAATACCCTTGACGATCAATGTATAGTGCACAACATATGAATCTAGGGGCTCAAACTTATAGTCCATCAAGATGGTGGAGTTGTGAAGTTCGTCCAATATATCAGCAATATGCGGAATTGGATCTCGGTTATTTAAGTGACTTTGTTGATGGGATGGACGAAGAACTCTAGGCGTTGTAGATCATTTATCCTCTCTATATGTTCTTTAAAAGCAGCATGGTTGGGGAAAGACGTGCCGAAAACCAAATTGATGTGGTGCTCAATGCCTCGGATGGCAAGTCGGGTTGTAGATCACAACACATAACTACCTGAAATTCGAAAAACAACAAGCACACCTTGTGTGGTACATTACTCAAGTCATGGGAAGTTAAACAATAAGGTATACGCGAGTAACTATGAAACATGCTCTTCATGACCGGTGTCAAAACATGTTGAGAAAAGGCATCGGCCACATTCTCCTTGAATTTCTTATGTCAAATTACATAAGGAAAGGTCTCTAGAAACACTAACCAACTTGGGTGCCGGCTCAATGTAATTTAACTTTTGAGGTACAAAAGAGCTGCATGATCCGAATGAATCACAAGCTCTTTCAACCACAAGTAATGTTCCCACGTCTTTAGACAATGAACTAAAGCATATAGCTCCTTGACATTAGTTGGATAGTTGAGTGAGAGACCAACAAATTATTTCTCTAAAGTAGGCATTGGGTCGATTCTCATGTAGGAGAACTCTTATAATACCCACGTTCGACACGTCACACTCTAGCTTGAAGGTTTTCAAAAAGGTTGAAAGTTGGAGTAGCGGCGTAGGAAAAGGACGGTATTTGAGGATATCAAATGCTCGAGCAAGGGTATCACACCACTCAAATGTGACACATATCGTGGTAAGCTATGTAACTACTATCGAGTTAAAGTGTTTGAGAATGTGTCGATAGAAGCCCGCAAATCTGAGGAAGGCTCGGACCATGGTAAGAATAGTAAGTATAGGCCTCTCTAAAATGTCGCAAACTTTTGATTTTCCCACTTGTAGTCCATCCTTAGACACGACAAGGCCAAGTAAAATAGTGGTGTCCAAGCAAATTACATAAAATATCTCAATTAGCATACAATGGTTCTTATCTATGGCAATCAAGCACTTGGAGAAGGTGCCCGATGTGGTCCTCCAAAGACTTATTAAACACCAAAATCTCGTCGAAACAAACGACAACAAAAATACCCAAAAACTTGCATAAGACATGGTTCATGTACAAGAGTAGGCTTGTGTCATTGACCAAGCATCTGGAAAAACTTACTTGGAAGTACCGGGCATAGTTTAGGTGATTTTCATATGGCTCACTTCCGTTGTTGAGGTTAACGTCTTCTTCATCCTTAATGATGTTATTGCCTTGGTATTCTCCGTCGTCCTTGTCATACAATGGGTTGACAAACTAACTTGAGAGTGCCGAGGTGTGATCTAGTTGATCATCATATGAATCCATGTTGCTCCTTCATCTTCAATGATGATATTGTCTTTATCTTTGACTTTGCCCTCGTTATGCAACGGGTTGACAAAAAACTCACAGTTAGGTCATTCCACCACTTCTGGGCCTTGGTAGGCTTGATTAGGGATGGTTTGTGCTGGGGTAACATAACCACGGGTCGGTGCCTTCTCGGGGTCCGTTTGGCGGTTGGGTAAAGAAGTCTTAGCTTCAATCTCTTTGTTGTAATGCCAATTTTATGCGTTCAAGGAGAAACTTTGAAACTAGATCGATCTTGAACTTCACCTAATCCTTTTTGTTATGTGTGAATGGATTCAAATGATAGAAATGAGTTGGCGGAAGCTTTGAGATGGATGTGGAAGCAAATGGTTAATTTGATATTGGTAGATCGAGCAAGCTGTAAAGTGGAGTGTATATGTGATTCTTGAAGAATCCTCGAAGGAGAAGACTTGAATCAAAGTTTCAAAGAAGAACTTTGAGAGAGGAAGATTGTGATGCCTTAATCAAGGAGGACGATGAGATACTTCTCAACTAAACTTGATTAAAATTAGACATGTTTTACAAGTAAGATCAACCATGCTTTATATAGGTGATTCTTGAAGATTATGAGTGCTTGAGGGTCACAAAGTTGCACCGTGCATATACGCCCACCTACTCGACACTCACCTTTGAATTTATCATCTGATTCACCTCCAAGATAGACAACACCACTCTTGAGGGCCACATATCCTTCCGTTTAGGTAACACCCACCGGATGCTTACTCTTTTTGCGATTAAGAATATCTTAGCTCTACCTTAAAATGCAAGTGATTCTTTAGTGATGGATGGGTAAGCTACCATCTTTGGTTACTCATGACCAACAAGTAGGTACTCATTAGTCATTAGTCCCATATTGCTATTGATTGATGGACGAGTAAGCTACCATCCTTTGGTTACTCATGACATGGAAGGATCACGATCCTATTGTGCATGACCTATGGAGGTCAACTTGGTCTTGGTTACCAGCTTGTAACCAAGATCCTTGTGGTACATGATGAGGCTGATAACCTCAAGTCTCGTAAATACATACAAGACTCGTTGTAGTAGAAGGAGTCAATATTGAACACATGGAAGACGTTGTCTTGCTTTGAAAAATTAATTAAGAAACCAAGATCAAGCAATAAAGTAAACTAAATATGTACATGTATAAAGGATCACAAAAAGAAACTAGACACCAAAGACATTAAAGGTAGGTCTTCCGACAAGGGCAGGTCAACCGGGTCAAAAACGTCAAAACACTAGAGAGTAGTAAGGGAATAACTAGAGGGAGAATCATATCAAAATCCTAGACTTAGGTAGGGTAGGTTGCCCGATGGTCCTCATGAAATTCTCCTGATTGCTTCATAAAAAAAAATTATAAATAAGAATAGAAAGGTAGTAGAAAATTTGGATCTTTAGAATGTTCGAAGCCACATTTTAATGGGATACAATCCAAGCAACTGATAACAATAGAGATAAAACCTTCCAAAATTCGGATCACCATAACATGCATACAATAGATCTCAAAAGGCAATTCCGCAATATTATATCAATGGTGTCACCATATATGTCACATACACAAGACGGTTGTTGATTAATCACGTTGAACGAAGCATTAAGGTGTGAGAAATATGCTATCACTTAAAGTCAAGGTCACCCTTTGCGAAACATATAGTATGTAACACCCCGTAAATTATCATCTCGGATCATTTGAATGAGAATTTATGGTTAATTTATATGGATGAGTTTCTATCCATGTCAACAACAATTCTTCTTTTCCAGTGGTCGAGTGAGAACAAAGAACTTTGGAGTTAAGCGTGCTCGTGCAGGAGAAATTTCAAGATGGATGACCTCTTGGGAAGTTTCCGTGCGAGTATATGTTGGCATGAGGACATCGTCCGCAATACCTCGGTTCTTACAAATGGTGTCAGAGCTAACCTTGACTTACGAGTATGCTCGTCCTAGTAGGCGGTCACTCGGCTCGCTGGACGGTCCTTTGGCCCCACATCATTTGAATGGGGATTTATTGTTAACTTATATGGATGAATTTCTACCCATGTCAACAAGAACTCTTCTTTTCAAGTGATTGAATGAGGACAAAGAACTCTTGAGTTAAGCTGCTCGTGCGGGAGCAATTTCAGGATGAAGGACCTCTTGGGAAGTTTCCGCGCGAGTATGGTTGGCACGGGGACAACGTCCGTAAGACCTCGGGTCTTACATAGTAAATATGTAATACTATCATAACTCATAGACATACAATCAATATATAGAATCATTCTAGTATCATATATCAATGTCAGTTGGGTTCACAAACCCTAGAATAGAGAGGGATTACCCACACATATCTCAGAACAAAAAAACAAAATTTATTATTGATCGAAAGAAGAGGGCTCCGTTAGACGGGTATAGGTGCCGTACTACATGCAGTGAAAGTTTCTGCCGAAAGCTTCATAAATGCATGGAAAAGGAGATATCTAACCTAATATTTGAAGAGCCTTATTTATATGTTCCGAAAAGAGTCAGAAAACCCTTAATCTCCCTAGATTGTATCTTCTATTAAGATAGGTGACGTGGTTATAGTATGTCCGACAAAACACCCATAAGTGCGTTTTTCCATTGTAATACATGATTTTGTAATCGAGGTGTCGAATTCCATAGAGACTATGTAGTAAATTGACTTAATTTGACAAGTTTAGTTTTTAAGGAAAATGTGTAAAATGAAGAGGGGGTGTGGTTCATGAAATGGGGTTCAACTTAAAGAAAAGAGTGATAAATCAATATATTAAAAATCTAAAAATATAGGGATTATTAACACCAAATCAAGGTTGATACATGCTCAAAGGGTCTAAAGTAAATCATGGCGATGTTGGAAATAATCATGCATAATCATGGTGATCCTTCTTAAGTTCTCATGCACTTTAGGTGAACGAGGTAGTTGTATAAAACCGTCTTATGATCACAAGAGTGATATTTAACAATAACACATTCCAAATTCAAGCACATAGATAGTACGTTTTCACTATATGAGATGACCGAGAGGTCTTGCCAATATTCACCTCACTACACAAACACATTCTTATGGATGGATTACACAATAGGGGAATCTTAGTGATTTTCATGTTATCCACCTAATCCACTTCCTAGCATCTAACAATGCAATCTACAAAGATTCAAAAGTGCGAAAATGATCAAAGACATCATCACGTAACCTATCCCATTCATATGCCCTATGAGGGAGATGACACGTCACTTTTATCATTCCGATTCGATCACAAGCGATTCAACATTATGCATGTGTACAAATCTATAAAACCTAACACCAGAATTTGTAAATTGTCTTAAGGAGTACATCTACTAAAGCTATATTCATTCATATGCCCAATGAAGGAGATGCACGTCTGATGTGGGACCATCCTTAGCATCTACGACTACGCTACATGGATCATCCACCAATCTAGAAGAGAGAGAAACTCAAGGAAGGAGTGCTTATAAGTTGCAAACATGGGGCGAATCGATGGAATGGTAGATTGCATGGAAGATGAAGAAAATCGACCGATTTTCCTGTAGAGAAATTCCACCGATTTTCTTGTCCGATTTCCTTCACTGGAACGAGCTTTTGTAATGATCCGGACATGATCTTCTATCTTTTGCCGATTATATTTTGTTATGATTACTTAAAGCTCTCAGATTCTTTTAAGGGATTATTAGTTAGTTATCTTTTTAGATTTTATTATATATATATTAGAGATATCTTTGCAAGATTATCTTTAAATATATTTTCCTAGTTTTCGTAGGATTAGTCTACCTTATAAATAGCCTTAGTGTGAGAGATTGTTGAGTAGATTAGATTTGATATATTTCCACAGATTGTGAGACTTGCAACTTCACTTACGAAGTTTGTGTTTTATTCATTAAATTGTTCAATCAATAAAGAGAGCTTATGATTGAATTATTTGTGAAGTCCTTGCTAAATTGTGTTTGTGTGTGTTAATCTTATTGAAGGTTGGTGTTCCTGGTCAATACTAGTCCCTCATCGTGCTTGTCTTAATTAGAAGACTTGTGTAAGGTTAAAGAAGTGCGGGTTAAGGTAATCTTCTCGTTTAAGGGTTTTGACACATCATTGATCAAGGTTCTTTTGGGGAACTATCTTAGTTCATATCTTCCTATATTCTTTCCATCATTTCGTAATCATCTTCTTATCTTACCATATCATTCACTAATCTGTATTTTGAATTTGTTGAAAAATCGACATTTTCTTGAGAAAAATCGACAGATTTTCTCTATAGAACAATTCGATTTTTATCATAGTTAAGGACTTTCAATCTAGATTGGGAACTGCAGGTTATCTCCGCATCAAAGTGGTATCAGAGCTAAGCGATTGAAGTCCGAATATTCATCAAAAAGGTTTGATTTTTATTTGAAACTTCTTTGAATCATATAAATTTGAGTCTTTTCTTGTTCGCCATCTTTACGAGATTATTTGAGTCTAACGTGCGTTGATTTGTGTAACTTCGGAAAGAGATGAACGCCCTCAACCAAACACAAGCAAGCCATTGACCTTAAAACCTCGCCAATACAAAAAAAGTAAAGGAAAGAAAGTTTTTGAACAACGAATCCAAGAGTCAATTTTTCTCAAAGAAAATCGACCTGTTCTTCAGAAAAATTGTCCGATTTTTCAGTCGATTTTTGCCACTGTTGCCAAATTTCGAGAAATTTTTTAGGGACACTTTGTAGAACCCAAGTGCACCTTGTGCAAGAGTATTACAACATAAGAGTTTCAGTGTATACCTTGATTCCATTCAAGAGTCTTAGCCATACTTAAAAACCGAAACCGGCTAACTCTCTTTCTTAGCTTCGCAACTCAAGGTACGTTCTTCTCTCTTCTTAATCTCTTGTGTGCTTTTCTTTAACCTCTTTCTATTCTAAACATTGAGTCTTTCCTTGAGTGTGTTAGTTAGTATCTATACTTCTTTACACACTAGTTGTCTATCCGCAATTTTTCTTTCTACCTTGTCGCGTGTGGAGTAAAAATCTAACAGGGATTCCTTAACCATCGCACCCCACAAGAACCTTTAACTGAACCAAGTTACAGTCAAGAAGTTCTAGTTGGACCAAGGCGTTGATTTGTAAAGAAGCATTAATCCACACCAATCAATTCCGTTAAACCAGCTTGCGACAACACAACAGAGTGTGTGTGCAAGAGAAGACAAGTAAGAAACCCTTGTTTTCACTAATATCATACGCTTGTCGTTATTTTATGCGATTGTGCAGGATGTACTATCCGGAATATCATTCCAGAGGAAAATCTCGACTCATAGAGCAAAATCTCGCCCGAGATTTGTATAACCAAAAATTTTAAACTCCGTTTAATACCGGATCAAAACGGATTCCGATCCGCCAACCTTAATTCTCTATATACAAGAACACGATATTGAATTCTATCATTTTATGTGACCTTGATTCACATAAAATGATAACTTAAATAATGCCTTAAATAATTCTGTAAATAATTCCGTACTTTTTAAAATAAAAACCGAAGAGCGGTTCCGTAAGAATAACGATTTAGATAGCATTCCATATTAACTAAATGAACTGACCCGGCCCAAACTGCTGGCCCATGTCTTCACCCGGCCCAATACCAATCTATTTAACCTAATCCTAAACTTAATCTAACCCTAAAACGTAACCTAATTCTAAAACTAATCATACGTGAACAAGTCTGCCGCTTCTCCTTCACTTACCCGACCTCACGACCGGAGAAGACGAAACCGCTACTCGCCTGGGATCGAAGCCGCTGCTGCACGCCAAGAGGTATTGAAGCGCCGCTTACTCGCCCTGCCCCATCGTCGCCACCGCGAGACCGGACTCACCTTCGGCAGAGAGCTTTAGGGACCTGCAGTTCTGTGGTGTCGTCCCGTCATCTTCAATCTACGAACCAGCCAGGATCGGATCCGACATCCTACGCGACGGAGATCCCGGTAAGGCCTTCCTTCCTACTTTTTACCCTCCGTCTTCCGGCTCCTGTTGCTGAACCTCACTTCGAACGGTAGGCCAATGAAGAGCGCCTTCTCTAGCCGGAACCGCGGACGATACGAGCCCTTGTGCTGGACCAACGAGTAGACTAAGGACGGACTCCAGCCTCGCTCCACAAGGACCGTAACTGCCTACCTGCATCCGACTCGGTAAAACCACCCGACTGACCATACTTATTTCATCCCCTACCTTTGCACTTTCTAACCGACTGTGGTACGTTGGTGATCATCCGGGTGGCCGGTGTTGTACAGTTTCGACAAGGGACTTATCGAGGCTTCGTCGACCGACTGCAACCTCTTGTCTACTCCGTCAAAGGCGAATCCAGAGGGGGAGGGGCTGGAAGGTGACTGATCCCATTGTACAGTGTGTGCACATGTATATATATATAGATAGTGTATGACTGAGAGTGTGATTTTTATATATATATAAATCGGGTAGTATATATATTTAAGAGTACATGTACGAGTATATGTACATATAAATTACTGGAGTGGAAGCTATGAATATATATAGATATACACACCAATGCAGTAGATGTAGATGTGTACATATAAATGTAAAGGGCGGAGTATACGTAAGTATATATATAGGTACAAGGTAATGTATATATAAGTGTATATACATATATGTATAATAGTAGAGTGGTGAGGATAAGAGCCAAGGAGACGGGTGGTAGAATCATAACCGGGAAGGTTAAGAATAATATAACCGGATAGAGTACTAGAGAGGAAGGTTGAAAAGATTTATGTTGTAACTTAAGCTAAGCTTATTTAGGATTTGATCTTAGACCTAGTAACTAAGTGTATAGGTCGGACCTTAGCAACCCTTTGAATTTCTAAACCTGGTTAACATTAGAATCTTTAGTATTTTATCCTTGAGAAATTAGAGTATGGAAATAAGTTCTAAAAGAAAATATGAGAAATTAATGATATACGTTGGAGAGTTCCGGGGTCAGGGGTAAAATAGTCTTTTACCCTAAGAGAGTTGTTTTCGTAATTTCACCTCTTGAGATTTGTACCTCTTAGAAGTTATAACTTCTAAGAGTTTGGGATGTAATTTTGATCCCCATGCCTTATTTGACAGACGTTTGAGTTACCACGAGTACGGACCGAGTTGAGACTCGTTAGAGTGTGATTTGATACAAGTAAGTCCTTGCGACTTACTTAGCTAGTTTCTGGATGTTAGTTGAGTGATAATAGTGGTGTGTGCAACGTGTGTTTATAATAATAATAACTTGATAGGACGACGGTTATTATTTTGTTTTAAGGCCCCCAAGTGTATGTATAACGGACCGTGACATTACTGCCCAGCTCTGACAGGAGACTGGGAGGTTCTCTATACCCAGACCAGGCAGGTACAAGGTGAAATGCATCGGATCCAATCCTGATGGTTACACGGGGGCGGAGGCGAGGTTTGAGAATCCCTCGTGTCACAAAATAAGTATCATTAGTAAGAGTGAATGACTTAAATTAAGATAATAAATGGATTGTTTGAAAGCATGATGAGTGTTTATTATTTTATGTGTGTGTGTGCTATTATTATTCTCCTAATGTTTAGATAACTAGCTAATGGTTATTTTGTTGTGTTTTTAGATTTACCGCAAGTTAGAGAAGCAGTTGAGTGATCCGGAAGTAGTGGTCAGCTAGGTCTCCGTACTCCTTAGAGTGGGGGTTTGGGTTGTTGCTTTGTCGTTCTTTCCTTTTGTTAAGACAGTTAGTATTTTTCCTTTGTTTAAGTACTATAGGCTGCTAGACCTTGTTGCACTCATTCCTTTAAAAATACTATTTCATGAATTTCGGTTTTTCTTATTTGTGTCTTGTTGCAAGATCCTAGTAATATTGTTGTCAAACTGAGGTCGGGACCCATTGTGAGGTCCTAACCAGTAACGTCCCGAGTTTTGAAAATTCGGGGTGTTACAAGATTTGCCCCAATCAAGGTTTAATCAATACGTTCCTCAATGGAGATAGATGAATGAGGATGACGGACGCTTACGTGTTCCGTATAGAACTCCAGCCCCGGAACCACATCCACAAATCCATTACGACCAAGGTATGAGGTATTCCAATCAAAATTATGATACGCCTAACGCTCCGGAGTATGTTGATCTTCTGGAATTCGAGGATGAGAGGGACTATCATAGGCATGGTCAACGTTCCAGGAGGGAACTCTATTACCCAACGGCGGAACCATCTAGACATCCTTCGATAAAGGTTCATGAAACTATAAAGGAACTCAGAAATGAGTTGGGGGAAGTACGTAAACAATTGATCGCATTAATAGAGGCTATCCAAACTAACAGGGTTACTGACTCTAAACTTTTTGTTCCTATTAATGATCATGTGGAATTACCGGAATCTAATTTGATTGTTGATGACATAGATATAGATATGAAAGAACATTCTCTTGAATGTGATGAGCATGATCCCAAGTTGTTGCAATCATCTTTAAATTGTTCTTTAGTACAAAGTCCTAGTAATCTATCTTCTGTTGTGCCTAAGTTTTATGTAGTGCATCCTCAAGTTGTGGCATTGTTAGATTAGATTACCATAGGAAGTATGTTATGCATGAGATTATTAATGGAAGTTTCAGATGGCATAGAGTGTTGTATGCTTTGCATTGTCATGACTCTATTAATACATTACTTCTTTCAAACCTTAATCTTGCACCGTTATCCAAGAGGAATCAAGTGAGCTTTATCGTAGGATTGCAAGATGAGTTGGTCAAGTTGATGACTTCATCATATGAAGTTAATCCAGTCCGGAAGCTTCCATACTTGAGTCATCGTGTGATTAGTGATAAGCAAGACTATGCTTCGAGGTCGAATCATTTCCGAGAAGGGAGTATGATGTGGGACCATCCTTAGCATCTACGACTACTCTACATGGATCATTCACCAATCTAGAAGCGAGAGAAACGCAAGGAAGGAGCGCTTACAAGTTGCAAAGATGAGGCGAATCGATGGAATGGAAGATTGCATGGAAGATGAAGAAAATTGACCGATTTTCCTGTAGGGAAATTTGACCAACTTTCGTGTCCGATTTCATTCACTGGAACGAGGTTTTGCAAAGATCCGGCCATAATTTTCTATCTTTTGGTGATTATATTTTGTTATGATTCCTTAAAGCTCTCAGATTCTTCAAAGGGATTATTAGTTAGTTATCTTTTTAGATTTTATTTTATATATCTTAAAGATATCTTTGCAAGATTATCTTTAAATATATTTTCCTATTTTTTGTAGGATTAGTCTCCCTTATAAATAACCTTAGTGGGGAAGATTGTTGAGTAGATTAGATTTAATATATTTCCACAGATTGTGAGACTTGCAACTTTACTTACGAAGTTTGTGTTTTATTCATTAAATCGTTCAATCAATAAAGAATGCTTTTGATTGAATTGTTTATAAAGTCCTTGCTAGATTGTGCTTGTGTGTTAATCTTATTGAAGGTTGGTGCTCCTGGTCAATACTAGTCCCTCCTTGTGTTTGTCTTAATTAGAAGACTTGTGTAAGGTTAAAGAAGTGCGGGTTAAGGTAATCTTCTCGTTTAAGGGTTTTGACACATCATTGGTCAAGGTTCTTTTGCGGAACTATCTTAGTTTATATCTTCCTATATTCTTTCCATTTATCATTCCACAATTATCTTCTTATTTTATCATATTATTCACTAATCCGTATTCTGAGTTTGTCAAAAAATCGGCCTGTTCTTCAGAAAAATCGATTGATTTTCTTTATAGAACAAGCCGATTTTTATCCCAGTTAAGGACTTTCATTCTAGTTCAGGAACTGCGGCTTATCCCCGTATCAACGTCACTTTTACCATTTCACTCACAAGCGATTCAACAAATTTTAGCATTCAAACTCTAAAAGTTTATACTCATCTAGGAAGATGACTAATCATGCATGCAATGGGCGTTCCAACATATACACTCAAGTCTTTGCAAAACAACCACGAAATGGGGTTTTCACCCCCAAATCCCTAAGGAGGGATTTAGCTATTCATAGTAAAGATTGTAAGGGAATCTAAAACATGCATCATATTTAAACAACTTGAAAGGTAAATAAACTAGGAAATAAACAACATACAATAAGAAATATAAAAATCAGAAATTACAACTCACAAAGTTGTTCTTGATGTTCTTGCAAAAGTAAAGTGTTTAATCTAGAAAGAGGTGGAAAATTTGAAAATAAGTGTTTTTGTTAGCGTCCTCTAGTAAAAATAAAGAATCCTAAGCCTAAGGCAAAACCAAAGTCACAAGTTATCTCTTCCTAATGGTGGAAAAATGTTTTTATAAAGTTTGAATTCACCTTTTGACCCATAGGAAATTACATTTCTACCCTTAAAAGAAGGCAAAATCACACAAGCAGTCACATGTGGGCCCACTGACACATACAAGGGGCACCGGTCCACATGGCGGTCCAAAGGTCGGTCTCGGTTCTATAGTGGCTAGGCTGAACGGTCCAAGATTGGGCAAGTCGGTCCAGGAGGTTGGTCCACAATAGTTGACGTAATAAAATCTTTGTTTGTAACTACATAAATCTAATGTCATATTGATCTTGTTATAAAAAAAATATTCCTACACATCCATTGCATCTTATAGGAAATTAAGGCATAAATTCGCGTAGATCTCACATTTTGTAAAGAATACCCTACAATAACGCACATCTCTCACACACTGAATTGAAAAATCACAAGATTACCATACCGTATAAATTAAGACAAATATTTCAAAGGACATAATTAACTTCAAACATCACAAATTTATCATGCAAAGTCCGGCTCTCTAAATCCAAAACAGTAAGAATTTAACAAGACATACTTACCATTTTTTTATTAAATCGAAATATATTAATCGATCGATTTGATCAACTATAGCTAGTTTAACGCACATGAAGGTTGTCAAGTTCTAAAACTGAATGTAAAAACTGGATTTTTAACCTAGTGAATTGATGACCTTTTTTATAGGTTTCACACTAATTAGAAAAAAACTTGTCTAGGAATGGAAAACAAGTCCAAAAAGTCAAAGCATATCTTCCAACAAACACTATCTCACAGGAAATATATGGAGAAAGAGAGAAGGATAAATCTTCCAAAATCTGACGCATAACTCAAACAATCAACCGTTCAAACACAATGAATGAACTCATATTGGTGTAAACTGTAATGTTTGGAATAAGTGGCAATGTGCTCCTCGTATGCATGTGCACGGTTGACTCGATCGATGTGGTCAGTCGATTGCTTGTATTCTTTCGAGTACTTCTTCATTTCTCCAACTTCAATCAATTCAGACTTGACGTGAACTTCTTCAAGCATAGAGAGAACCTTGTTCAATAGTTGATATTCTTCCAAATATAACTTCTTTGATGCTACAAATGGGATAGAATGCATGCATTTTCATAAAGCGCGAGTATTTTTCAAAACAACAAAGTGAATGAAATCTACTATTAAAATCATGCAATTTTATTCTAAATGCTTAAGAGATTCAGGGGCTTACTAGCGTGGTCGAGGGACTTATTCCTCATTTTAAAAATATTTTCTATGAACATTACTTACACAACCTAGAATCCTTAATCAAACTATTATAGACTACACAACTCTCATAAATGACGTCGTTGTCAAGGAGTTAGAATTATATTTGAGTGCGTTTTAACGTTTGAATAACAATAACCCAAACATAAGAAAAGAACGCCCACATGGACTTGGGTTCAACATCGTATTAATTTTTATATTTTGCGGGTCAAATTTTATGGAAGGTGCATATTTGTTGAGCTTACACAAACTCACGAGGTTTCAGCCTAACCCACATAACTGAGATGTTCTGCTTATATATCACGTGTTATCGATACTGAACAATGTATCTCTAACTTCACAAAGGTGACATGTAGTGCAACCGATTATTTAATTAAAGAGTAAAGTTGATGAGACGGCTAATTTTATCTTGATATACGGTGCATGTTATTTTCATGTTAGTATTACAAAGGTACGTCCAATAATATGAGACCTTTAACCCAACAAAATAATATTCCTTTTTACATGGCCTTGTAAGATGTATGTTTATTTGATTTAATTACCATGTAATTATCGTCAAATTAGTTAAGTAAGCCTTTTTAAGATTTCTCTCTAGTAACTAGATTCATGGTATAAATATGTTTAGTAAATGTACCCCTAATCAAACCCCTTACCTTCCATCTTCAATTTAATGAAAGTGGTAAAAATTGAAGAGGTATACAAACCTAATGGAAATAGAAAAGGACCTATTTGACCAAATTCTTTCTTTAATTATTAAAATTTTTTGTTAAGGCTCAATCTTATATCTATTAAAGCAGAAGCTTTTTTCCACGTGTCAACCTCACGTTTCTCGAGGCCCAAAAAATTTATTTTAAAAAGTTATTAATTATGTTTATTAATTAAATTATTACTAAGTCATAATAAATACATTTTAAAAATGTTAAAATATTCAACAATATCTTTTTAGTAATATAAATTAAAAATTTTAAAATCGATTATTTTTCTCAGCCCAAATCTTTTTTTAATACACTAAAATCTGTTCAATAATATAAATTAAAAAACGAAATTTTGTTAAAAAAAATTGGTAAAATATCCAAAATTATCTATTCAAGAATATAAATTAAAAAAATTAAAATTGAAAATTTTTTAAATATTTTTTGTTAAAATAGTTTACCAAATTATTATAATAAATTTTGTTAAAATATGAGATTTTTAATTTTATACTTGATTTTTTTTAATGAAAGTATCTACAAATTTGTCCTAATAATTAGATTTTTAATTTAAGTGTTTAAATTAGTAAATTTTTAATAATTTTTTTTTATCTTATCTATTTATCTATCATTTATATATATATATATATATATATATATATATTAACTCTAATGTCACGTGTCATTTTAACAATTAATAACATCTCAAAAAAATTTTGATTAAGTTTCTTACATCCCAAATCTTATCTTATCTTAAATCTTAAATCTTTAAATTCAGTAATTTCAATAAGATTGTTAAAATTAAAAAATAATTACTAAAAATTTGACTCATACTTCTCCTCAACCCACAAACTTTTTTAAATCTTTTCATTATGTAATTTAAATGTATATTTTTTAATTGCTTATATAAATTGATATTTTAAAAAAAAACGTACCTAAAATCTTTTGTCAATTTTATTCAAAGAGTGTATTGTAAGTTTTTATGTTGATTTTATCACATTATGTGAATTAAAAAAATTTGTAAAATTTATAGTGCATAAATTATATTAAACTCTTATAAAATAATTTTATATTTATATATCTATGATGGGTATTAAATCATATCTCGTGCAGGGCACGGGTAATACACTAGTATTTCATTAAACTTAAAAGGTTAAGGGCAATTTAAGCGTTTATTTCCCCTCTCTCTCTCTCTCTCTTTCGTTTTTCATTTTTTGATACATAGTTTTTAAAAATAGTTTTGAAAGAATTTTTCCAAATAGACCATTTTTTATTTTCATTAGGTTTGTCTACTCCTTCAATTTTTACCACTATTATTAATGGTAGGTAAAAGTAATTAACCCCTTTATTTAAAAAAAAACAAACATGAATTTTCTACGTAACTAAGTTACGTAAAACACTTTTTTTATTATTTTGTTTTCCTTTTTTTAATTAATTTTCTGGTATGAAATTCTCATACCAAAAATTTTCATCCAAAAATTCTCATACCAGAATTTCATATCAAAAGTTTCATACCAGAAGTATGTAAATAGTGAAATCCTAATAATTTGTGTTCGAAATGAAATCCTAACAAATCATAATGAACATATTTGATGAAGCTGGAAAAAAGAAGAAGAGAAAAACTAACTACCCAGGAAATGTTCATGACATAATTGAATTGAATATTGAAGTAAAGCTTTAGTAAACGTTGACAACAACGGGGTTGTGGACATACTGCTTGCCATCGGACCACGACAACTCTCCAACAGACTGACCCTCAAAATTAGTCAATGGTAGGAGGGTGTAACACATAAGGAAAGATTCTAGTAGGAGGGATTCATATCAAATTTAACATTCTCTATAGGGATTATGCTTTAAAAAAAACTATTCAACACTGTTGTGCGAAGGATATTCTTGTAGAATTTGGTCTCTTTCAATAACTGAAGTATTGAAATCCAAAAAAAAAACTCAAATGAACGACACTAAGACATCAGTAAATTCATATCACCCGATTAGGATTTTCAGAAGAGGAAGACGGTAGTCACAACTCCCAAGCCAGGGGGCGATGAACACAACTCCTATGTGAGACGGCAAGATGTATGTTCCTTCCCGGCGGATGACAAGGCGGCTAGCGGCGAGGCTTGGTGGCGGGGTTGTTCTGGGTCGGAACTGGTTTCCGATTCACACTATAGACAAAGCTAGTGAAGTCGAGACAACGAGGCAGATTAGTTCTCCTTTGGTGGCATCAAAGGAAGGTAGACGGTGACGGCAACTCGATCCCAGTTTCCGGCTGGACTCGACTAGGGCGGCAGTGACAGTGGTCTGTCGGCTTCTTCATATCCAAATCGGCAAATCGAGGGAGATGACTCCCTTCGCTAGGAGTTGATGGTCTTCATCTATCTAACCGAATAGAATCTAGTGGAATGGGTGCCGGAGAGAAGAGAGAGAGAGGAAGGTGAAACCCTAGATGAGTGTGCTTGAAAGGTAAAAAAAATACGGGGTACATTTACTAAATCAAAAAACGAGATGGGCCTAGTTACTATACTAAAAACTGAAAAGGGCCTATTTACCAAATTCATCCAAAAATTTTTAATCCTTATTTTTTATCTTTAGATGTGATTTTGTTAAAGAAAAAGATTAAAAAGGCCTTTAATTTTTACGCTATATATAATTCTCCCCTAAATGAAAGAATTGAGTAAAATAGAGGTATATTTACTAAATGAGTTTATGAGTTATGGGTACTCTTAATAGAGTAATAGTGGTAAAAAAAACTAGTTGGTCATTTTACTCAAATAAAGAAAGGTGTTTGGAGTACGAATTCTATCTATAAGTCATATTGAGTTTTTTTCTAATAAATGTAGTCACCATTAGTACATGATAACTCCACCTTGGTTATATATATGTATATGTGATGATGGATGGAAGACTTAACATTATGAGCGGTTTATACACTAACAAATATGGATTATCTTTCTAGATTGCATGGTTTGGTTTTGTGTTTGTTAAATGTGTGCAGGCCTTGGAAAGCATTTCAAAGGATGAATGGAGGTCTTGAAACAAGTTACAAAGGACAAACACGGAGATTGAGAAGCAATTCAAAGGTTCAACGTTGAGGCCTTGAAAACCATTTCAAGGATCAAAGCCGAAGCCTTGAAACACAATGGATACCTCGGCTGGAAGGATTTCAAAATCAAGATTCAATCTCAACAACCAAATCCACCAAGTATCAAGAGAAGATCTTCAAACAAGATATCAAAAGAAGATCTCGGCCGGCTCAAATCTCCAACGGATTTTGTAGAAGAATTTTCGTCCCAACAAGAAGATCATAAAAAGATCTTAACCGACGCAAGATTGAATATTTCATCCAACGGATTTCATCCAACGCAATCAAGGAAGATCTTCAACGGCTATCAAAAAAAGATATCTTCAACAAAAGATCCTTAACAACTTGGAAGATCTCGGAGCTTGAAACAAGGGCTTCAACGACAAGATCTTCAACGGCTCCTTTCAAGAGAAGATCTTGAAGAAGTATCTCCACGTGCGTCAAGGAGATGAAGAAGATAGAAGATCCTACAACGGATACTTCATTTCAACCTACGCCGTTTTCTATGGAGAAGGAAGAACGTCACAACGGTCATCTTCATAACGGCTAGAAGACTTCTCCATCGAAGACTATAAATGAAGATCACGATTGAAGAAAACAACAACAAGCTTACACGGGAGCCTAATTGGTATATCTAGAGAGTGTTATACTTGAGTGTGTTACTCTGCGAAGTAACTAGGCAATTATTGCTATGTTAAGAGTTGAAACTAGATCGTGGCATTGAAGACTTCTAGTTTGTATCTAGGAATCTTTGAAGCAGATAATAGATAGTTAGATCCTACGGGCAAAGAAACACTAGGACGGAGACGTAGGTTGTTAAAGATGAACTTCGTAAACATATCACCGTGTCGATCTTTTACTTCCGCACAATTTCTTGCGTAATTGTGACAAACTTTGTTTTGCAGGTTTTCGGAGTCAAGCCTTGAAATCACTTTCAAAGCCCTTGAAAACCAGTTGTGTCACAAAGAGCACATATCAACATCAAGGCCTTGAAATCAGCTTCAAACCCTTGAGATAGGTTTTTGCGAAAAGTTCCCACACTCTATGTAACACCCCAAGTTTTGGGAACTCGAAGCGCTACGGGTTAGGACCGCACAATGGGTCCTGACCCTCAGAGTAGCAACAGAAAACGAATCTTACAACAAGGCACAGACGAATGAAAAACCAAAACTCAATAGAAAACCAAAGGTTTAAACAAAAGCAAACGTAAAAGATTCGCGGCCGAGTTCAAAACAAAAGGGAAAACAACAACAAAAACATAAACCCGATCCCGTCCTATAATGTACGGGAACCCCGGCTGACCACACCATCCGGATCACTCAGCAACATCCTGAACCTGCGGAATGTCTACAACGACGGTATAAACCGTTAGCTAACATTCTAGGTATAAGCAAGAGCGTAAAGGCACAAACACACATAAGGTAAAATTTAACATATAACATGCTTGCACTCAACCGGTTATTATCTTTCATTAAGTCATTCATTACTAATTCAACTTCTTTTGTCACACGAGAATCCTTTCGAAACTCGCCTCGGTCCCCTCTTCCGGCAATGGAACGGTGCGGATGCCTCCGACCGTCTAACCAGCACGGGCCAGTCGCCGAGAACCTCCTAGCTCACGCAAGAGCTAAGCAGATGATGTGACCACCCGTTATCATACACTTGGGCCAATTAAGGTTATAAGGGTGAATCCTAGTCCGGTTATCCGTTATAACCTGAATAAACAACACAAACAAGCCAATACAATCCAACTAATACGCGGAATGAAGCTAAGTAAGTCCAAGGGACTTACCTCACACGAAGGTAACTCAAATCTCAGGAATAACAACTCAAGAATACTCAAGAGAGCTCAGTTTCCCTCAGGAAAGGAGCAAGGAAAGCCTGTACGAACAAGCAACATGGATCAGGAACGAAACGGTTGCTAGAAGTCTATGACTTCTAGTCTCAAAGATCTCTAAGAGATCTATGCATGCTAAGGGCTCAACCCTAGTCTTACAGCACTCACAGGAGATCAACAACATCCAGAAGATGTAAGGAAAGGAACGAGGAAAGCAAGGAAGGAAGTAACTCACAAGAACGGGAGTTACTATAGAGGAAACCGCAGGGGCGGCTGGACAAAGGCGCAGGGGCGGCGGTGTGACAGAAAGCGCTGTCGGCTTTCCTCTTCGACAGAACTCACAGCAAGGGCAACCAAAGCTCAAACCTTTGGCTCCAACACATTAAGACTCAACTCGAAAGAGCCTGAGAACAACGATACATCAACAACGAGAAGCCAACAAGAATCAAGGTTAAAACTTGATTCTTGGAGAAGAAGAAAAGGAGAGAAGAAGAAGAAAACGAAAGGAAGGAAGCATGTTGCAGTACAAGAACGTAAGAAGGAACAAAGGATGAAGAAATTACACGTTCAACAAGGTCGCAGGAGGCAAAGGACGACTGCAGCTCTCTAGGGTTTGAAGACGATAGCAAGAAAGGGGAAAAAGGAGGAAAAAGAGGGAATATATAGAGAAGGGTTGGAATGATAGAAGGAAGGGACGTCTAGGGTTAGAAGAATAGAAGGAGGACGGGCCAAAAGCCCAAGGATGGAAAAAGATAGGAGAAGACGAAGATAAAACAGCCTGTAGACGGGCTGGGCCTAGCAGCACCTGCGGCTGGGCCGTGCCGCGCTAGCGGCTCCCCTTCACCGCGGGGGCGGTGAAGGCAAAAACCTAGGATCTTACATCAGATCCTCCAAAAAAGAAGTTTCGTCCCGAAACTTGCAAAAGCCTAACGATCACAACAACACACAGAAACAAAACTGAACTCATACATTCCCACTCGGGGCACGTAACTCAAACGTCACACAAAAGCGTATGCCACGCAACAAGAGAAAAACCAAACAACTGACTATGATAAAGGTGCATCCATCCCAGCGCAAAACTCCGGATAGTTCCTTGCATCGACCACTGAGTCTTCATCATCGGTATGTCCTTCGAACGCTAGCGTCTCGTACAACGCTCTAAAACAGCCACCGGGTGCTCGACAAACGTTTGGTCTGGCTCGAACACTAGATCCTCGTGACTGATGGTGTGTCTCGGGTCTGGTATGTACTCCTATAACTGAGACACATGGAAGACGGGGTGAACAACCTCGAGTCTAGGTGGCAAAGCCAGAAGGTATCCTGCCTCTCCAACTTGCTCAAGAATCTCGAACGATCCGACGTATTTGGCTCAACTTCCCCTTGACACCAAAACATCTGACGCATCGTGTCGGGGATACTCTCACCCAAACCTGAGCTTCAACCCTGAACTCTAGAGGTCTACGTCTCTTATCTACATAAGACTTCTGTCGACTCTACACTGCTAACATCCACTCGCGGATTACTGCGACATGAGCCATGTCATCCTATATGCTCAGGTGCTACTCCGCTAGCACTACTCGGTTCATCCCAACAAAACGGTGTACGAAAATCTCTGTCCGTATAAAGACTCATAAGGAGCCATCCTGATCGATGCGTTCCAACTGTTGTTGTATGAAAACTTCACTAAGGGAAGGTGATCTGACCACACCTGTCCCCAGTCTAACACACAGGCTCGTAACATGTCCTCCAAGGTCTGGATGGTCCGCTCAGACTGACCATCGATCTGAGGATGATAAGTTGTCGTGAACTGTAGACTCGTGCCTAGGGCGACATGAACTTTCTGCCAGAACCTCGAAGTGAACCGTCCGTCTCTGTCAAAGACTATGATCCTAGGATGATAAGTTGTCGTGAACTGTAGACTACGCTTCTGGCGTCTCAAAACTCCTTCAACACCAACTGCAAACCGTGGTGCCTCTCCTCGAGACATCTAGTCTCGGATCTGTGTCAAAGCTGGGCAACTTTCCTACTTCTGTCGGATTTCGGCCAATAGGTCAGGTACTATTTCCAAGGTGGTCAACTGGCTGTCGGAATCCGGGAAGTGGATATCCATATCTAGCCATGTCAGGTCTCGCTATAACTGTGGCTGAGCTATCAGCCTAGCAATCGCCATCTCTCGGGGAGTCTTTCTACTAAGGGTATCTGCTACCACATTAGCTTTCCCCGGTGGTATAAGATCTTAAGATTAAAATCCTTGATCAACTCCAACCACCTGCACTGGCGTTTATTCAACTCCCACTGAGTGAATAAGTACTTCAGACTCTTGGGGTCTGTGAATATCTGACACGTAGATCCGTACAAATAATGCCTCCAAATTTGCAAAGCATGAACAACAACAGTCAACTCCAGATCATGGGTAGGGTAATTCTCCTCGTATGTCTTGAGCTGTCGAGATGCGTAAGCAATCACCTTACCCCTCTGCATTAAAACACATCCCAAGCCCAGCTTGGATGCATCGTTGTAAACTACAAAATCCTCAATGCCCTCTGGCTGAGCTAGGATAGTAGCAGAGGTCAACCTCTTCTTCAGCTCCTCCAAGCTCTGCAGGTACGACTCGGACCATACGAACTTCGTCGACTTCTGCAACAAGGAAGTGAGAGGTCGGGTAATAACTGAAAAGCCCTCAACAAAACGCATGTAGTAGCTTCTTGGCCGTCACCTAAGAACGTTAAGGAGGTTCGCAGCTACGGGCTAGGACCGCACAATGGGTCCTGACCCTCAGAGTAGCAACAACAAACGGAATCCTTTCGAAACTCGCCTCGGTCCCCTCTTCCAGCAATGGAACGGTGCGGATGCCTCCGACCGTATAACCAGCACGGGCCAGTCGCCGAGAACCTCCTTAACGTTCTTAGGTGGCGGCCAAGAAGCTACTGACTCGATCTTCGCCGGATCTACCTTGATCCCTTCAGCTGAAACAATGTGACCAAGGAATGTTACCTCGGACATCCAAAACTTGCACTTAGAGAGCTTGGCGTAGAGCTCTCTATCCTATAAGACCTGAAGAACGATCCTCAAGTGTCCTGCATGCTCCTCTCTACTGCAGGAGTAAACCAGAAGGTCGTCGATGAAGACAACTACAAACTGGTCTTGAAAGTCGATGAAGATGTTGTTCATCAACTCCATGAAGACTGCGTGCGCATTCGTGAGTCCGAATGGCATTACTACAAACTCGTAGTGTCCATATCTAGTCCGAAATGATGTATTGGCTACGTCTTGATCTCTCACCCTCAACTGGTGATATCCAGATCTCAGATCGATCCTCGAAAACACTGAATCTCCATGCAGCCGATCCAAAAGATCGTCGATACGGGGCAATGGGTGCTTGTTCTTGATCGTCACCTTGTTCAGCTCTAGGTAGTCGATACATAACCTCATTGACCCGTCTTTCTTCCTAAAGAAGAGAACTGGTGCGCCCCAAGGAGATACACTTGGGCGGATGAAGCCCTTCTCTGCTAACTTCTCGAGCTGCTTCTTAACCTCAAGCATCTCGATAGGCGTCATACGATAAGGAGCCTTAGAGATCGGTCTCGTATCGGGCTCTAGATCAATGCCATAATCTACACTCCTTTGTGGAGGTAAACCTGATGGCTCTCCAAAGACGTCAGCAAACTCGCAAGCTACTGGAATCTCCTCCAAAGCTGGACTAGTACTATCCTTCATGGCATAGCATCAAAAGCCTCACAACCCTAACTGATAAGTCTCGCAGCTCTCACTGCACTGATGACAATACCAGTCTTCCCGAGTTCCCATCCTTTGAAGATCTCAACATGGCCTGCATCTGTAGTTACCTTCACTGTCCTCTTGCCGATGTCCAGAACTGCTCGATGTTAATCCATCCAATCCATTGCCAGAATAACTTCCTCATGTACTAAGTACATGATGAAGAAGTCAGCTGGCCAATCGTGACCTCCCAATCTAATAGGGCAATCGCGAACCTCTCGTGAACCTCAAAACTTACCCCCATCGAGTAATTCTATAAAGAAGGGTCTACCTTCTACAGTAACTAAGGCCAAACTATCTACGCAAGCATCGGATATAAAAGAATGCGTAGCACCAGTATCGAAAAGAACTCTGACAGGAAAACCATTAATATGAATGGTACCTATAGCTGCTAGTGTTGTTGGCTCTACAACACTCCTCAACTCGTACAATCTGGCTGATGCATCTTTGGTGTCAGGCTTACCACCTCCTCGTCTTCTACTTTGACGGCAGAACGCAACTCTATGTTTGGACATGCCACAAGAAAAGCAAGTCACTGCAGGCTTCTCACAATCTGCTCGGATGTGTCCGACACCTCCGCTGTTATGACACTGTCGTCCTTTGTTGGAACTCCGTATCATCTGTTGGATCCTAGAGTGACCTGTCGTCTGAACATGCTTGAATCCTGATGCTCCAACACTGGCTGGTCCAGTCTTCTATCTCTTCGTAAGACCTCCTGCCTGAAGATCTCTCCAGGAATCCGGTCGTTTCCTGATCATACTTCTTATTGACTTCAACGCTGAATCCATGTGGTCTGGCCAAAGCTCAACTCCTGAACTTGCTCCATCTTGAGCTCTGACGTTCTCAACAGATTTCACGGGTATTGACGGTGCTGGTGCAGGTCCTCTAGTCCTGTTAGCTTCTTCAACTCTTTGCACGTAGTCGCGATATGTAGATTCTCCGATGGTCACTTGACCGGACTCGATCGTTTGTGGTCTCTGTGCTCCGGACTTCTCGATAGTCTCATTCCCTGCTTTGGGAACACCTCTCTCAGCAACTTCTTCAACGAACGCCTTGGCGATAGGCGGATTAGCAATTGGGACTTGGCCCCGACCTCTAGCTAGTGGAGGTCCTTCTGCACGTTCTCGTCCACGAACAGCATGTGGAAGAGGTGGTTGACCCCTTCCTCGCCCCATAGCAGATGTAGCTCTAATACGCGCCATCTACTATAAGGATAGATATAAGGGAACTATATATATAGATATAACGCCACGCTACAGATAAAGCAGAAAACCAAGAAAAGCACATATAAAGGCCAACACAAAAGAAACTACACTGGTGAGATCCGCGGAGGTAGTGGTGGTCGCCCGTACATCTATCCCAGACCGAAAGGTTAAAACAAAACCCCCTTTTGAAAACGTTAGACCCCTTGCGGGTTCTATTTATTTATCCATCCGACCTGTAGAAGATTTTGAGTGCCATTGTTGCCAACCTAGAGCTCTGATGCCATATTGTAACACCCCAAGTTTTGGGAACTCGAAGCGCTACAGGCTAGGACCGCACAATGGGTCCTGACCCTCAGAGTAGCAACAACAAACGGATCTAACAACAAGTCACAGACGAATGAAAAACCAAAACTCAATATAAAACCAAAGGTTTAAATAAAAGAAAACGTAAAAGATTCGCACCCGAGTTCAAAACAAAAGGGAAAACAACAACAGAAACATAAACCCGATCCCGTCCTATAATGTACGGGAACCCCGGCTGACCACACCATCCGGATCACTCAGCAGCATCCTGAACCTGCGGAATGTCTACAACGACGGTATAAACCGTTAGCTAACATTCTAGGTATAAGCAAGAGCGTCAAGGCACAAACACACATAAGGTAAAATAAACATATAGCATGCTTGCACTCAACCGGTTATTATCTTTCATTAAGTCATTCATTACTAATTCAACTTCTTTTGTCACACGAGAATCCTTTCGAAACTCGCCTCGGTCCCCTCTTCCGGCAATGGAACGGTGCGGATGCCTCCGACCGTCTAACCAGCATGGGTCAGTCGCTGAGAACCTCCTAGCTCCCGCACGATCTAAGCAGATGATGTGACCACCCGTTATCATACACTTGGACCAATTAATGTTATAAGGGTGGATCCTAGTCCGGTTATCCGTTATAACCTGAATAAATAACACAAACAAGCCAATACAATCCAACTAATACGCGGAATGAAGCTAAGTAAGTCCAAGGGACTTACCTCACACGAAGGTAACTCAAAGCTCATGAATAACAACTCAAGAATACTCAAGAGAGCTTAGTTTCCCTCAAGAAAGGAGCAAAGAAAGCCTGTACGAACAAGCAATACGGATCAGGAACGAAACGGTTGCTAGAAGTCTATGACTTCTAGTCTCAAAGATCTCTAAGAGATCTATGTATGCTAAGGGCTCAACCCTAGTCTTACAACACTCACAAGAGATCAACAACATTCAGAAGATGTAAGGAAAGGAACGAGGAAAGCAAGGAAGGAAGTAACTCACAAGAACGGGAGTTACTGCAGAGGAAACCGCAAAGGCGGCTGGATAGAGGCGCAGGGGCGGTGGCGTGACAGAAAGCGCTGTCGGCTTTCTTCTTCGACAAAACTCGCAGCAAGGGTAACCAAAGCTCGAACCTTTGGCTCAAACACGTCAAGACTCAACTCCAAAGAGCCTGAGAACAATGATACATCAACAACGAGAAGTCAACAAGAATCAAGGTTAAAACTTGATTTTTGGAGAAGAAGAAAATGAGAGAAGAAGAAGAAAACGAAAGAAAGGAAGCATGCTGCAGTACAAGAACGTAAGAAGGAACAAAGGATGAAGAACTTACACGTTCAACAAGGTCGCAGGAGGCAAAGGACGACTGCAACACTCTAGGGTTTTAAGACGATAGCAAGAAAGGGGAAAAAGGAGGAAAAAGAGGGAATATATAGAGAAGGGTTGAAAGGATAGAAGGAAGGGACGTCTAGGGTTAGGAGAATAGAAGGAGGAAGGGCCAAAATCCCAAGGATGGAAAAAGATAGGAGAAGACGAAGATAAAACAGCCCGTAGACGGGCTGGGCCTAGCCGCACCTGCGGCTGGGCCGTGCCGCGACCGCGGCAGCGAGGTTGATCCGCGCCAGCGGCTCCCCTTCACCGCGGGGGCGGTGAAGGCAAAAACCTAGGATCTTACACTCTATTCACCCCCCCCCCTAGAGTATTTATATCCTTTATATTCACCTATATGGTTCTTCAATTGGTATCAGAGTTAGACTCACGTATATTGATCTAACCATCAGTGAGACTAATCATGAACTCTGCAGGTGATGGAGGATTCGCTCAAGGGAGATCTACATCTCGACCACCACTCTTCTGCGGCAACAACTTTGCCCATTGGAGGGCACTAATTCAAATGTTTTTTATTGATCAAGAAATGAAACTATGGATCATTATTCATAATGGCCCTAAAATCTCAACCACCACGGTTGAAGGAGTCCATGTCGCAAAGAAAGAAGCAGACTTCACACAAACCGACTTGGATAGTGTTTCAAAGAACTACAAGGCCATGAACTTGCTCTATTGTGGATTGGATGCAAATGAATTCAACCGTGTCTCATCATGAAAGAGTGCTAACGAAATATGGGACACATTAGTTATCACATACGAAGGAACAAGTCAAGTGAAGGAAACAAAGATAAGCATCTTCCTCAGACAATATGAGTTATTCAAGATGAACTCAAATGAATCAGTCAAGAAATGTTCACACGATTCACCGAGATCGTGAACAACCTCGACTCATTTGGGAAGGTCTTCACACATGAAGAGAAAGTAAGGAAGGTTGTAAGGAGGTTACCTAAATCCAAGTGGGGACCAAAGGTGACTGTAGTCGAAGAAACTCAAAATCTCACAACACTTCCTCTTGACGACCTTCTTGAAAAGCTTATCACCCACAAAATGGTTCTTGGTGAAGAAGATGGAGAGCTCTCATCCAATACAAAGACCCTTGCTCTAAGATCCAAGAAGGATGAGATACCATCAGAAGAGGAAGATAGTGATGATGAAGATGAGGAAGATCCATTCGCTTTGATCTCAAGGGGTTTGGCAAAAATTCTTCAAATGAAGAAGCAATTCGCAAACAACAAAGATTATCCACGATCATCAAGACCTCGAGGTAAGTTTTCTAACCCTAATAAGAAAATTAAGGTACTGACTTGTTTTGGATGTGGTAAAACATATCATTTCGTAAAGGATTGTCCACAAAAGAAGAGGAACAACTTTAGGAAGAATGATCAAAAGAAGAAAGCTATGATAGCTTCATGGAGTGATTCACATTCTACCAAATAGAAGAAAGAAGAAAGCTATGATAGCTTCATGGAGTGATTCAGATTCTACCAATGAATCAGAAGACGAGAAAGAACAAGCAAACTTGTGTCTAATGATTGATCATGAAGAAAATCCAAATAGAAGAAATGACCCTTACATCATTAGAAACACTTATCCTCTATGTCTAAGGAAACAAGTTAAGCAAATATGGGTTCCTAAATGTACTAGACCATCAAACATGATTGAGCCTGAATATGGACCAAAATATGTCATTTGGTCGACCCAGAAAGGTTGATGTTTGTTGTTTTGCAGGATATCACCAAGGTAAAGAAGCATAAATGGATTTTAGATAGTGGTTGTTCAAGACATGCGTGGAAAAAGCTCACTGTTCTCATATCTAAAGAAGCAATCATTTGGAACCATTAGGATTGGTGATAAAGGAAAGTGTAACATCATTGGAATTGGTAAAATTGGCTATAATTCATCTAACTTCATCGATGATGTTTATCTTATTGACGGCTTAAAATATAACTTGCTTAGTATCTCTAAAATTTGTGATAAAGGCAACAAGGTGATTTTTTATTCGAAAAAATGTGAAGTTCAAGATAATATATCGGGTGATATTGTGCTTATTGCTCCTAGATGCAACAATGTTTATTCAATGAGCACTAACCAAGTTTCATGAACTAAGCTAACATGTCTCAAGGCCTTGACTGACGATCCAAGGCTTTGGCATAGGAGACTTGTCCACGTAAGCATGCATACAATGAAGAAACTACTTTCTAAGGATTTGGTACGTGGTTTACCAAACCTAAACTTCAAGGTAGATGAACTATGTAAGGCTTGTACACAAGGTAAACAAACAAGAGGTTCATTCAAACCAAAGAAGGTTATAAGTTCTTCTCGACCCATTGAACTTTTACATATGCAACTAAGCTAACATGTCCTCTAGGGTGCGAAAATCGCACCCTAGAGGACATGTCTAGGACTTTGCTTTTAGAAAATAGTTTGCCAAAAAAATTTTGGGCGAAAGGTGTTAACACAGCTAACCACATCTTGAATAGATGTTTAATTCGTCCTATTTTGAAAAAGACTCCTTATGAACTATTTAAGGGAAGAGGACCTAAGGTCATGTTTATCAAAGCATCTATACTTTAGGTTCTTGGACACTTTTTTCATTTTCTCTCTACACCAAGTCACTCAAGCATCTCACCCATTTTATTGAAGCATTCTTATTTAAGATCTTCCATATATACTATCATCAATTTATATTTTTGTACTATATAAAATATACATTATAAATAATAATTCATGTAATTTCTTTTACCTAAAAAATAGAAATCCTAATTTAATAATGAAATATGTATATTTGAACAAAAATAATCGTATGTATACATTTGACTACCATATTTACAACTTAGATATCTATGAATCTATAAATTATTAAACACAAACATATAAAAAAATTTACATAACCTAAATATATATAATTAAAAAATATATAAAAATTATAAATTTTTAATGATTATAAATACATGACAATTCATGTAATTATATTCGTTAACCTATCAAATATATTAATATCAAAGATAATACATAATTTAATATTTTTTAGCCTTGATTTATACTATAATATAAAAACAATACATATAATTAGAAAAATATTTAAACAAAATATAAACTTTTATTGGACCCAAAAATTTTGACTATTGTTATTATTTGTTATAATTAATTTTTCAATGACTTTTATAGATAGAAAAATATTTGTTTCATAAATGAGTAAATATATATAATATGGGTGTGTGTAGGTAGATAAAAATAACTCTTATACAATGGTATAATGTTTTCATTTTGTTTAAAATTTATAAAGCCTTAAAAACACATGTAATTATTTCTTTAATACCTATTAATATAACATCTCCACCTTTGATTACAATGCCACTTGACACATTCTTGTGTGTCTTCTATCAAACAATAAAATGGTGGCATGTGGCCAAGAACTCTCAAATTGTGAGATGCTCCCCCAAGCATTCTTAAACGAGGATCTTCAACACTTTTTAATTGTTTATTATTATTTTGCTCAAGAACCCTTCAAGCACCTCCCAATAAACATGCTCTAATATTTCTTATTTTAAACCCTTTGGATGTACTTGCTTTGTCCATAACAATGGCAAAGACAACCTTGGTAAATTTGATGCACGTAGTGACGAAGCTATCTTCATCGGATATGCTTCAAATTGCAAAGTTCATCGTGTTTATAATAGACATACCAAAATCGTTGAGGAAGGTATTCATGTTATATTTGATGAAAGCAATTATGGTACTTTGAGTGAAAGTTTTGCAAATTTTAAACTGAATCAAAATGGAGATCACAATTCTGATGGAGAAGAAGATCTTAAAGCTAAGGAAAAGAACATATAAGAAAAGATTCAAGATACCGGAGAACAATCTCAAGACCTTGAAACGCATCTTCGAGACCTTGAAATAGAAAATTGCGATGTCAGAAATTAGTTTCAAGGCCTTGAAACTAAACTTCAAGGCCTTGATATAGGATCCAAAGGCAATACTCTAGCGGTACCTGAATCCAGTCGAGCAAATGAGCTCTAATCTTCAAAATCTACTCCATCTTACAAAAGGAGAAAATTTCAACATTCTTCATACCATCCACCAGAGAATGTGATCTCAAATCCAAACGCATGAGTTCAAACCCGATCTAGGGTTAATAACCTATGTGCATTCTCGGCGTTCGTGTCTCTTATTGAGCCCAAAAACTTTGTTCAATCTCTTCAAGAACCCGATTAGATCATGGCCATGCAAAATGAACTAAATGAGTTTGAGAGAACTAAAGTTTAGACCCTCGCATCTAGACCTAAGCAACAATCCGTCATTGGTACAAAATGGGTATTTCGAAACAAGTTGGATGAAAATGGGAAGGTTATTCGAAACAAAGCACGACTTGTAGCTCAAGGCTATAACCAAGAAGAAGGTATTGATTATGAGGAGACTTTTTCTCCGGTTTCCAGGTTAGAAGCCATACGTATGCTACTTGCTTTTGCATCCTTCATGAACATAAAGCTTTTTCAAATGGATGTTAAATGTGATTTTCTAAATGGCTTCTTAGAAGAAGAAGTCTACGTGCTCAACCTCCTGGTTTTGAAAATGATGAATTTTCAAATCATGTTTTTAAATTGGACAAAGCTCTATATGGTCTTACGCAAGCTCCTCGAATTTGGTATGAAAGATTGTCCAAGTATCTCCTTGAAAATAATTTCAAAAGAGGTTTGATTGACAAAACTTTATTTATCAAAACCAGAGGCAATGATATTTTAGTAGTACAAATCTATGTTGATGATATATATTATTCGGAGCTACTAAAGATTCTATATGCAAGGAATTTTTAGATATTATGTGTAGGGAATTCGAGATGAGCTTAATGTGAGAGTTTAATATTTTTCTTGGACTTCAAGTCACACAAGCAAAGAAAAAAAAATTCTTAATCAAAGCAAGTATACCAAAGACTTGCTTAAAAGTATAAAATGGATCAATCCAAGGTAGCAAAGACTCCTATGAGTTCCACACTTTCATTTGATCACGACAAGGACGGTAAAAGTGTTGTACAAAAGGAGTATCGAGGTATGATCGACTCTTTGTTATATCTAACCACTAGTCGACCTGACATTATGTTTAGTGTATGCATGTGTGCATGATTTCAAGTTGATCCTAAAGAGTCACACTTGATAGCCGTGAAAAGGATTTTTCGGTATCTCAATGGCACCAAGAATTTAGGGTTATGGTATCCACGTCAAAGCTCGTTTCACCTAGTTGGCTATTCAGACGCTGAATTTGCAGGCTATAAGGTCGATCGAAAGAGTACTTCTGGATGTTGTCAATTCTTAGGGTCATTCCTAATAAGTTGGCACTCTAAGAAGCAAAACTCGGTTGCCCTATCCACAACTGAAGCTGAATATATAGTTGTGGGATCCTGTTGTGCACAAATTCTATGGATAGCTCAACAACTTCGTGATCTTGGCTTTGATCTCTAAGGTATACCTATTAAATGTGATAATACTAGTGTTGTTTCGATTGCTAAAATCTTGTGCAACATTAGAAAACAAAGCATATCGATATGAGATATCACTTCATATGTGATCATGTTGAAAAAGGTGATGTTTTGATATTTTTTATATTGACTATCTTGCAGCTTGTAGATATTTTTACTAAGCCTCTATCGGAAGATCAATTCAATTTTATTTGATTAGAGCTTGATATGTTGAATAAGGAAGCATTAATTTACGGGGAGTAAATCGTTTTATTTCTTCCTTATAATGCAACCCACTTTTTCATTTCAAGACCTTGAAATAAAATTCAAGGGCCTTGAAACGGAATTCAAGGGGCACATTGAAAAATGCGGATCATTTATTGGTTAATATCTTTTAGATACTTAATCATTAAATTATTTTAAAAAAGTATTGTTAAAATCAATTTCAAAAGATTTTGATCTCAAATTTAAAAGATTTTATGAGAAGTGGTTGAGATTTATTAAGAAAGATTGCAAACTAATTTAGGGTTACAAGGCCTTGATTCACTCAAGATCTTGACAAGCCATAAATTGATTTGACTTGCCCCCCTTTAAATCCCTTACTTCCTCCTCCTTTATCTCTTTCCTTCTTCATCGTTTTTACAACATCCACAAACTCAACTCTTCCTCTTCCAACAAACCTTTTGGTATCTCTCACAAACACATCCATGGCTCCCAGAAGAAACTCAAAGAAAACCTCATACCGTCTTGCTTCGACTTACCATGCATCCACCGCCAACATATCTCCGTTTTCAAAAGAACAACAATTTGGGGATGACATTGAGATTTCACCACACAAAGGTCTTCCAACCTCATGGTTCATCAATTTCAAAGCCACTGGAACGTGGCTAGATGGATTTCACAATCGATCAATGTGTATGTGCGATCTGGTGGACATTGATTTTTTGGAAACTCTTCAACTGCCTTGTGTGTCAATGCTCAAAAACTGCTCAGTCTAGAAGGTACTCAATCCAGGGGAACCTGCGTTCACCAGACTCACGAGGTTATTTTATGTCAACCTTGTCGCAAAAAGAGAAAAGGGAGTCCTCACTCTCGAAACATCAGTTAAAGGTACTTCAATCTCTCTCACACCCACTATTTTGTGTGGAATTTTAGGGCTTCCTACAGATCTTTCCCTTAACCACCCATCCTGGTCTGAAAGTGTTCGACTCGCCAAGAGCAATTTTTGGTTCCTAATTCAACATCCCGCCAACTCACTCACACCTCCCTAACACTAGATGCTAAAATCATCTTTACGATTCTGGTAAGATGTGTTATTCCTTGAGCAAACTCGAATGAACTGTTGACGGATCAGTCTCTAGAACTGATTTATCTAATCATGTCTCGATTCTCTCGATTAGATGTAGATTTGACTAATTTGATCCTAAAGCATATGGTTCACACCATTAACTCCACCAGAGCCATTTCACTACCCTACGGGAACCTTCTCCCTACGATCTTTGCTCACTTTTCAGTTGACACGTCCTTTGAGGATCAACAACTATCAACTGGAAAGATTGATGAGCAGTGCTTAGAACGATTAGGGGTAGAGAAAACTTTATATGGGGTTTGGACTTTAAAAGGAAAGGTTGTTGCACTGACCCCCTCATCTACTGCTCCCTTGGCTTCCTTTGTCTCGGACACCAGGTTAGATGGATTTGAGATCGAATTAGGTTCTCTCAAACGAGAATTGTCTGACTTCCAACTTGAGACTATGCGGAGAATGGATGTTAATCATGAGGTCATGTCTATTATGCATGAAAAAAAATCAATCAAATGTATCTCATGAATGCTCTCACACTCACCACCACTGGTAAAATGTCTCCTCTGACTAAAGATGCCGCCCAACACACTCAGGAAAGAGTGGAAAACGTTCTTATGAATTGCAAACACAAAGTACAGAATAAATTCATTCTTTATCCCACACTTGTTGAACCAACCATTCTTACAACTGAGGATAATGGTGTGGTCAAAGAGCTCCATGCTAAAGAGAAGAAACGCATATTAGAGGCTGAAGTCAACGGTATGAGTAACAAGAATGCTCAATCCAGGTGAAGGAGGTAGTATTATGAGGATCATAAGGAATGAGCTTAAATGGATGTCAAGGCCTTGACATGGATTTCAAAACCTCTTGGTTTGATTTCAAGGCCTTGAATACTGTTTGTGGGACTTGTCTTTTAAAACTGTTTTTGTGTTTTTGGAATTACACTTGTGGGTCTGTAATAACTTTCAAACTCCTGTTCTTTAACTGTTTTTTCTCCCTTGTTGAAAGACAAAGGGGGAGAAATGATATGCGTGATCCGATATTTCTACATTATGCATTTTAAGATATTATTGCATATGCATCGCAAACTTTAAGTGCAAGTACGATATTTGTTTTGTCTTCCATCAAGGGGGAGATTGATAACTCCACCTTGGTTATATATTGGTATGTATGTGATGATGGAAGACTTAACATTATGAGTTGTTTATACACTAACAAATATCGATTATATTTCTAGATTGCTTGGTTTGGTTTTGTGTTTGTTAAATGTGTGCAAGCCTTGGAAAGCATTTCAAAGGATGAACGGAGGCCTTGAAACAAGTTACAAAGGACATACACAGAGATTGAGAAGCAATTCAAAGGTTTAACGTTGAGGCCTTGAAAACCATTTCAAGGATCAAAGTCGAAGCCTTGATTGAAGATTTCATCCAACGGATTTCACAAAGATCTCGCAATCCAAGGAAGATCTTCAACGGCTATCAAAGAAAGATATCTTCAACAAAAGATCCTTAACAACTTGGAAGATCTCGGAGCTTGAAATAAGGACTTCAACAACAAGATCTTCATCGGCTCCTTTCAAGAGAAGATCTCGAAGAGGTATCTCAACGTGCGTCAAGGAGATCGATGAAGAAGATAGAAGATCCTACAACGGCTACTTTATCTCAACCTACACCGTTTTCTATGGAGAAAGAAGAACATCACAACGGTCATCTTCACAACGGCTAGAAGACTTCTCCATCGAAGACTATAAATGAAGATCACGATTGAAGAGAACAACAACAAGTTTACACGTAAACATCTAATGTGGGTGTATTCAATTAAGACTTTACAGCAAATTTTTGGAGTTTAAAAGTCTATGGGTATTTAATATAGATTTTTAAAAGTCCATATAAATCTTTAGGTATTCAATTAGGATTTAAAATTTTCCATAAAATTCCTATGGTATTTTAAAAGTTTTGTTGTAACACCCCAAATTCTCAGAACTCGGGACATTACTGGTTAGGACCTCACAATGGGTCCCGACCTCAGTTGGACAACAATTTTACTAGGATCTTGCAACAAGACACAAATAAGAAAAACCGAAATTCATAAAAAATACATTTGTAAAAGGATGAATGCAACAAATTCGAACAGCCTATCATACTTAACAACGGAAAAGACTAACTGTCTTAACAAAAGGAAAGACAACAAAACAACAACCCACACCCCCACTCTAAGGAGTACGGAGACCCGACTGACCACTACTTACGGATCACTCAGCTGCTGTTCTAACCTGCTATAAAACTAAAACCACAACAAAACAACCATTAGCTAGTTATCTAAACATTAGAAGAATAACAATAGCACACACACACATAAAATACGAAACACTCATCATGCTTTCAAACAATCCATTTATTATCTTCATTTAAGTCATTCACTCTAATGATACTTATTTTGTGACACGAGGGATTCTCAAACCTCGCCTCCGCCCCGTGTACCCATCAGGAGTGGATCCGATGCATCTCACCGTGTACCTGTGTGGTCTGGGTATAGAGAACCTCCTAGTCTCCTGGCAGAGCTGGGCAGTGATGTCACGACCCGTTATACATACACTTAGGCCTTAACACATAACAACAACGGTCGTCCTAACAAGTTGTTATTATAAACACACATCGCACACACCACCATTATCATTCAACTAACATCCAGAAACCGGCTAAGTAAGTCGCATGGACTTACCTGAGTCAAAATACACTCTAACACGTCTCAAACAGTCCGTACTCGTGGTAACTCAAACGCTTGTCAAATAAGGCATGTGTATCATAATCACATTTCGATGTCCAACCTCATGCGAAGGAATTACGGAAAGAAAGATTTTCATACGGTGAAAGACCGTTTTACCCTTAGTGCCGATAATTCTCTGAGTCACTTTTTGACTTCTAATATTTCTTTTTGAACGCTTTTCAAATATCTGACTACGCTAGAACGGTTTACTAAAGGTCATAATATTATTCTCATCCACTCGTCATCTAGAACCACATTCCTTCATTCTCGGTATTATCTAATCTTATATATATCTATATATATACATACTTATGTGCATACTAACTTCCTCCCAATTCTATAAATCCGTCACTCCTAGGTATTTATACATTTATATATATATAGCCACATACTTATTATTTTCACTAACTCACACTCATGTGTACACTTTTATTTCATATAATATATATATATACACGTATATTTTATATACTCGGCATACATTCTCCTATATAAGCTCACATAACCGCTCTTACTAACATACCGTATCTCATCCCGTACCACTTTCAATCTATGATTTATTATATGTATCCAATTAAATCTTATAAGTTTTCCATCTCGAATATGTATATACCTATACACTCTCTAATATATACGTAATCTAACTCACATACATACATATATTATAACTCGGTTTTATTCATATTTATTCATAGTCTTATGCGGGTTCATCCTCAGTTTTATGCAGGTTCAAACACCACTCATTAACGCAGAACAGGAAGAGGAGGTCGGAGGAGATTCTTACCGGCTGCAGTCCGGCGTCAGACTGGTGTTCCGGCGGTCCTCTCCTGGTGATCGACCTGCTGCTGCTGCGGAACAACCGAAGGCGCGATGGCTGGCGTTCTGCTGCAGATCGAAGAAGGCTGCAGTGAGCGGCGTTTCGCGCTTCGAAAGAAGGAAGGCGGAAAGAAGGGGCCAGGGTCTTACCGGTTCCCTGCGGCGGACGGCGGAAGGCGCACAGACTCGTGGAAGCAGCGGTGGCGGACGGAGCAGTGGTGGTCCGGTTGCAACGGTGCGGAGCTGCGGTGTTGCAATCCGCTGGAAGGGTCACAGGCGCCGAACTACAGTCGAAGGTGGGGAAGACTTGGCTTGCCACCGGGGTACTATGCTGGTCCAGGCGGCACGGCGGCGGCACAGGGGAGGGAAGGTGGAGGCGGTGCTTGTCTCCGGTCGAAGGGAAGGCTGCTGCTTCGATTGTTTGCGAGAGGAAAGGCAGGAGCGGCAGGCAATAGCGTGAGATAGGTTAGAATTAGGGTTAATTAGATTAGTTTAATTAGGTTAATTTTAATTAGTTTAGGGTTAAATGATGGGCTTAGTAAGTGGGCTGATGGCTTGGGCCTAGGATTGGCCCAATTGAGCGGTGATCTCATGAGATCGAAAGCGGAACTCGTTAATTATGTGTGGAAATTATATAATACGGAAATTAAATTTCGTATTATCTAATTTATTATTATTTTTAACTTAAGGTGCGTATTTAATTCCGGTTACAAGGTCTCGTCATTTTATGTGACTTAAAGTCCTATAAAATAATAACATTTAAACTCATTTTATTTAATTTTATTTATTATTTACGATTGTCGCATCGGAATTTGGTTAGTTGCAGTTTACCGGAGCTTTAAAATTTTCGGTTATTACAGTTGATTTTAAAAGAATATATTATTTGATTGATTTTGTAAGATTCTTTATTATTTATATACATACCTAAACTCCATAGAAATCTTCCCCCAACACATAAGATTTCCACAGAATCTGTATTGACTATATATAGAATTAAAATATCCCACGGAATCAGCAAATTTAAGAATCAGTCAAAATCTTTAAAAGTCTGGATTGAATACACCCACTAAATCTTCAAGCGATCACATGCATCTTCATTTCGTTCCAAAAGTTTTTCTTCCTCTTAGTTCACAAAAGTTTACATCCCTAGAGGGAGAAAAACACGAGAGCCTCATTGGTATATAGAGAGAGTGTTATACTACTGGAGTGTGTGTTACTCTGCGAAGTAACTAGGCTATTATTGCTAGGTTAAGAGTTGGAACTAGATCATAGCATTGACTACAGTTAGAGAAGAAGGGGATTTCTTCTAGGTTGTATCTAGGACTCTTTGAAGCAGATAATAGATAGTTAGATTCTACGGGCAAATAAACCCTAGGACGGAGACGTAGACTGTTAAAGCTGAACTTCGTTAAATATTACCTTGTCGATCTTTTACTTCCGCACTATTTCTTGCTTAATTGTGACTAACTTTATTTTGCAGGTTTTCGGAGTCAAGGCCTTGAAATCACTTTCAAAGCCCTTGAAAATCAGTTGTGTCACAAAGAGCATAGATCGACATCAAGGCCTTGAAATCAGTTTCAAAGCCTTGGGGTAGGCTTTTGCGAAAAGTTCTCATACTCTATTCACCCCCTCTAGGGTATTTATATCCTTTATATTCACCTATACGGTTCTTCGGTACACATTTAACAATTTATAAATTAACAACAATCTCTCTCTATATTATTGAACTCATTTAAATATTTTGATTTACTTTTCTTACCTTAGTCTAACTCAGTAATAAAAACACATATTTTGTAGCATATTTTATAATTAATGAATAAATTACTTTCTTTGCAACCCAAAATATAATTAACCTTCTTAAACTCCTTATTCTCTCAAGAATATAAACTATTTTTTTGCCACACGTCTCATCAGTTGACTATAGCAACAAAATTAATTTTTAAGTGTAACGCGATACCCGTACGTAGCACGAGCTATGCTCCTAGTATTATATATATTGTTGTTTGCTTTGTTTAATTTGTCTTATTATTGCAAATTGAATTTCTTATTCTGATACAATGTAGAAATAACGAGTTTTCAATTGTGGTAATTAAATAGAATTTTTTTCCAAAATAATAGCAAAATAAAAATAATTTCTAAGATTAATGAAATTGCGGGTTCAAATGAATAACCCGTAGTTTGAAACTGCAGGTTTCATTTCTTTATTAAAAAAATGAAGATGTGGATCAAAAGTTTCCATCAAGACTTGAACTCGGGATTAATTGATTCAGTGCCAATGTCCTAACTACTAGACCAGGGAACCTTTCCAATATCCTAACCGCTAGACCATGAAACCTATTACTATTGTAAGAGGAGATGTAAATATAGCTTATTTATTCATAAACACCAAAAAAAACAAATAGGTGAGATTCAATCCCCCAAACTTATGGGTTATGGGACCAACATGTTTCCGCTAAACTACACTATTTTAGTGATATAAGTTCAAAACTAAATATATTCTTATCCACAAAGGTAGAATGTGAACTTAAAATTATATTTGTGTTATTTTTTTACAAATAGGTATATTTTTTTAAACATAATTATATCTTTACTTTATTGGCTTATAAATATCATTTAGCATGTATAGAAATAAGAGTTACAATTTGTATTGAATATTTCATATAACTTTAAAAGTTACATGATATTATAATTATTATTCGAAAAAATACATATAAAATATAAGAGTTAAACCAATTAGATTGAAAATATGATGAAGCCGAAAATTATAACTCACGAATTCGTATTTGTGTTTTTTTATAAATAGTTATATTTTTAACATAATTATATACTATATTGACTTATAAATTATCATTTAACATCTATAGAAATAAGAGTTAAAAAATTTATTATTTTATATAATTTTTAAAGATATTATAAAATTATAATTATTATTCAAAAAATAACATAGAAAATGTAGGAGTTAAATTAATTATATTGAAAATATAATGATATTTATAAGTTAATAAAAATTAACTCTTATTTTTATTTATAAACCAATAAAATAAAGATATAATTATATTAAAAAAATTTAACTATTTAAAATTTATTTTTATTTTGTTATTATTTTAGAAAAAAATCTCATTAACTAATACCCATAACCTATACTAAAATTTTATTAGTCAAAACCATTTAATTGATTTAAATTGAGAATAACTAATTGATTGCTAGTAGTGTAATTATTCTATCTATTCATTAATATTATAGAAGTGTCAAACATTTTGTTAAATTAAACTAATTGATCAAATGACAAACATTTTGTTACGGATGGAGTATTAGTCAAAATCATTTAAAATATTAATATTAAATTGATTCTACCTCGAGCAACGTGCATGGCTGCAGTTGGATGAAATATTTTATTGATCATTGTTAAGCCTTATTCATAATATTATATGCATGCATAGTGATTAATGCGCACTTGCAAGTCAAGCCAAAGATTTATCATCATAATAGACCTTTTTTATGAATAAAAAAATGCTGCAAGTAACTAGTTTTGTTTTCGTGTTGTGCACATTTTTTATAATATTAATAAAATGTATTAATATCTAACTTTTTTCTTCAATAAAACCTAATTAATATAGTATTTTAACTTTTGATGTACATACTTTAGAAAACATTAATTATTATAAAATTTCTCTGATATATTTTTACGTTTATCTTTACTAATATGTTTTGAAAGATTTTGACCTACTAGGCCTTTTTTAGTTTTATGTTTAGTAAGTGTATCCATAATTTTTTACCACTTTCATTTAATGGTAGGTAAAATTAATTAACCCTCTATTTTAATAGAAAAGAATAATATGTGTTTTTATTTGTTATGTATCACTAATTACTTTTTTTTTAATTATCTTTATTATTTTCTTTTCTATTTTCTCGAATGAATTTCTTCTATAAAAAATTTCATACCAGAAATTTTTCATACCAGAATTTCATCATACCAGAATTTTTCATCATACCAAAATTTCATTATACCAGAATTTTTCATCATAATAGAATTTTATCATACCATAATTTTTCATCATACCAGAATTTCACAATACCATAATTTTTTATCATACCAAAATTTCATAATGCTTAAATTTTTCATCATACCAGAATTTTTCATAATACTAGAATTTTTCATCATACCAAAATTTCACAATACCATAATTTTTCATCATACCAGAATTTCATAATAACATTACACTACACTAGAACTATACTCATTTGTGGGTATTCAAATGTTGGTGAGAACAATAAATTATACGCAGTAACATTTGCACACTTTACCGGCGTTTTCCCAACACTGTGAACCTTAATCTTGCAATATTTCAGTTCGATTTCAAGAAAGTAGCACTGATTATCCATTAGTGATCCAGCATAGGTAAAAGCAAGAAAAGGTACTCAGACTGCTCAATAACTCAAACAACAACGATTTCGGTGCAAAACTACCATATCGAGCTTATTCTCATTCTCCAAAGAGACATCGACAAACACAAGAACAAGTCAGATGGCGCAAATTGGGTGTCCGGTAGTAGAGGTTGCCTACCTCTTATCCCCCTCACTTGTCTAGCAAAAAAACACGACCCATTAATGTACTTCATGTAAGCAGCTTGTGACGTTGTTCCAGCTTCAAGTCCTGAAGTTGCCAAGACTTTCTTGAACACCAGTTCGTATACAGGTCAGATGGCGCTGGTCGCACTTACATGGCCTACAACATTTCCATCAAAGAGAAAGTGGGTTTTCGGTTAATAAAATCAAGTGTTCTTCTCCAAGGCAAAACTATCATAGTCCTTCTGAAATCCGAGTTCAGCTAAGCATTTCTACAAACGCCTTCAATGCATTTCAAATCCAATGAAATCTTGCCATCAAATTACCTATTGCATCAACAAACACACTTCTGGAGAGAAAGGTGTGCTGTCCAGAAACTTCTGCTACCGCTTTCGGAGAAGTCGGGTGGCTGCTGCGTAGAACGTCGGGAGATCGAACCAATGAGCAGCTTGTGCTACCACTTGAATATCTAGATCTAGATCTAGATCTATATCTATATCTAACTCTAGATATAGATCTACGCACGATCCAGTGTGCTTCTTCACGAAGTTCTCGTCCTTAAATTTAGATCCATAGATTGACTCGCCTCCAGTTCCGTTTCCGGCGGTGAAATCTCCTCCTTGGCACATGAATCCCCGAATCACACGGTGGAAGGACGATCCCTTAAAGTGAAGTGGCTTCCCACTCTTTCCAATGCCTACTCTCAGAGTGCGCGGAAGATCTCCGCCGTGCAAGGTGTCGTATCGGCGAAATGTTCCATCACTATCCGGCCGGAGATTGAGCCACTGATCGACTTGTCGAAGAACACTCTAGGGTTTGACATTTTCAAAGCAAGGGTTATCTGGTGGTGAGTGTCTAGCAATCAATCCCTTCTAGATCTAGTTGGAGTGTGGTGAGAAGGGAGGTGGGAAGAGACGAAAGAAAAGGAGAACGGCTGGAAAGAAAACATGAGAATTAAGGGAGAAGGTGTGTGTTAGGATTCATGGTAAAAATATAAGGGAGGAGTACATTTACTAAATTAAAAACTATAAAGGGCTAGTTACTTGATGGTAAACTCAAAACAGCTTAGTTACTAAATTAGCCCAATTTTCTTTGACCAAATACTACGAAGAGATCCTCACATCGACAGTGGCGGAGACAGGAGGCTGAAGGGGACCGCCGCCCCTGCTGATGTCGAATATATACTAAGTTTAAGGGTTTTGTTTGTAAGTTAGCTCAGATGGTAGAGCATGATACTTTACTTTTGACATGAAAGTCTCAAGCTCAATTCCTGCTAAGTACAATAGCCTCCTATTAATCTTCGGTTAAACTTGTTGCAAATGCTTACAAGCTAACTAAATCTATTGATAATTTCTTTATTTTAATTGATTCAATTAACTCTATAATTTACATAAATTTTGTGTTAAATGAAAATCAAATATAATTTTTTCATCAATTATTTAGCATGTTATATTGAAATCTTTTTGCTTAAAAACATTAAAATTAAAGTTAATCAAGTTTTTCAACGTATGAAAAATCATATAATAAATTTTCCTCATGAACCAAACTCTTTGGTAACAATATACCCCAAAAATAATACATAAGTTATTTTATCATTAATTTTAATTTAATATTAATAGTATTTTATAATTTATTTAGACTTAATATACACTTATCTACCTAAATTAATTTTTAAAGTCGTCCCTCCTGAGAAAAGCTTTTGATTCCGTCAATGTACATCGGTATTAAAACACAATGCCACATAAGTTCATCACATAGGTCAATGAGATTTAATCATAAAACCAATGATAAAAAACCATAATTAACCTTATATTGCAAACTAGTTATTTATTTATAATCGACACTTTAATTACCATTAATTGACTAAAACACCATCCTTATTCTAAACTTTTCCTTATAAAATTGTAAAGTATAAAGTATGGACCCACTTTGAATTCAAAGATGTCGATGGGTTAATATAAATCTACAACAAACAAGTGATTGTCGACAATATGAGACGTCCATCGATAAGTATTTGCCTGAATAACTAATCAAAATCGATTAGTATTTAATGGAAAAAGACTTCTCATGCAATTTTATTTTATTTTTATCTTTACTAGATGGGTACACTACTCTACTTTATACCCACTTATCCAACAAATCTTAATATAATAACATCTAAATACACTCAAGAGAACACCCGAAATTGCTATATTAAGTAGTTTAATTTTCGCATCTTATATTGATTGATCTAATATAAATAATTTATTTTATTTTTAAAAATTTTAGAATTAAATTTTATGTATATTTTTCATATAAAAAAGAATTAATCACAATAGAAGTAAAATATAATTAAATACACGTTGTAATAAGAATAGAAGTAAGATATTTCTTAAACTAAACTTGTATAATCATAAAATTTGTATTTAATTTACATAAAAATTATTTATTCTATTTTAATAGAAATGAAAGTAAGATATAACTAAATAGAATTTTTTTTAATCTAAAAAAAATCGGTGACTTTATTTTTTAACGTGATACGTAGGATTCATCACATATAACTGCTGAGATCCGCGGAGGTAGTGGTGGTCGCCCGTACATTTATCCCACACCGACAAGTTTAAAACCAAAACCCCCTTTTGAAAACGTAGACCCCTAGCGGGTTCTGTTTATTTACTCTAATTCGACCTTTAGAAGATTACGAGTGTCATTGTTGCCAACCTAAACCTCGCTCTGATACCATATTGTAACACCCCAAGTTATGGGAACTCGAAGCGTTACGGGCTAGGACCTCACAATGGGTCCTGACCCTCAGAGTAACAATGACAACGTCGGATCTTACAACAAGACACAAATAAATGAAAACCAAAACTGATAATAAAACCAAAGGTAAAACAAAGGGAAGCGTCAAAGACTCGCAGTCGAGTTCAAAACAAATTGAAAAGCAACAACAGAAATAAAAACCCGATCCCGTCTTATAATGTACGGGAACCTCGGCTGACCACACCGTCCGGATCACTCAACAACATCCCTAACATGCGAAACATCTACAACATCGGTATAAACCGTTAGCTAACATTCTAGATATCGGAAAGACAGTAAAGGCACAAACACACATAAGGTAATATAAACATATAGCATGCTTGCACTCAACCGGTTATTATCTTTCATTAAGTTAATCCATTTACTAATTCAACTTATGTTGTCACACAAGAATCGTTACTATCTCGCCTCTGTCCCCTTTCACCAACAGGAATAGAGCGGATGCATCCCTCTGTCACCTGCTAGACTGCTCGCAAGAACATCTCCTAGTTTACCCATTTTGAACTGGACAAGCGGTCACCGTCCGGTTATAATACAATTGGGCTAACTAAGGTATAAAAGGTCAGATCTTATTCCGGTTACCCTTTACAACAATAAACAACAACACAAACAAGCCAATACAATCATACTAATATACGGAACCCAACTAAGTAAGTCCAAGGGACGTATCTCACTCGAAGGTAAACTCAAAGGTCAGCTACAACTCAATTTCCCGAAGGAAAGGAAAGAATGTCTGCTCAAAGAAGGGATAACGAATCAGGAACGAAATGATTGCTAGAAGTCTATAACTTCTAGTCTCCATGATATTTAAGAGATCTCCACAAGCTAAGGTCACAAACCCTAGTCTTACAGACTCACAAGGGTCAACAACATCAACACAAGCCAAGGGAAGGAACGAGGGATACAAGGAAGGAAAGCAGCTTTTCAAAGACGAGGCTACTACAGACAAGACCGCGGGGGCAGCCAGACAATACCGTTGGGGCGGCACTAAGGAAGATCCGCGAGGGCGGGGATGTGCAGCCGCGGGGGTTGTGCACTGACAGAGGGTGGCGTCAGGGTTTCTCTTGACATCAAACTCACAACAAGGGATCCAAAACTTGATTCCTTGATCCAAACACGTCAAAACTCAACCAATGGGATTCTGAGAACAACAACGTATCAACAACGGAAAGGACAACAAGAATCAAGAGTCGATCTTGATTCTTGAAGAAGAAGGAGAAGAGAAGACGAAAAGGAAAAGAAATAAAAGGGAGGAAAGATGCAGCAAGCTCAAGAACATGCGGGAGAATCCCAGGGAAGAAGACTTACACGTTCAGCAAGGTTCACAAGGGAAGAAGGTTGCAACTTTCGAGGTTGCAGAAAAACGTATGCAAGAAACAGGAAAAGGAAGAGAAGGCGGGAATTTATACGGAACGGTGGGAAATGATAGAAGGAAGGACGTCTTTAGGGTTAGAAGATCAAAGGAAAGCCGGCCCATAAGATAGAAGACCGGATCTTCTATCTACGGAAAGAAATAAAACGGAATAAAAATACATCAGTGCGATATGGGGAAAAACCGCGGGACAGTTTACCCTGTTGCAGGGGCGGCCCTCTTCACCGCGGGGGCGTTGAAGGCAAAAACTAGGGTCTTACACTTCCACCTTCTCTACCTATGTTCCCTTCCACGCCAACTATTATTTATCAAATAGGGAATAATATACACTCCGGTAAGATGCTAGCTCCATCTTTCTCGACCCATGTTCCCTTCCACGCCAACTATTGCCTATCGAATAGGGAAGAAGTAAATTCCTTCATTAATTATTTTCTTTGAGTTTCATGGTTAGTGTTCGCTCCAAACGGTGTGTGCAAGCTTTAAATTTATAACCCTAGACGTAAGCTTAAAACAAGGATGCAAACCCGCAGTGTACGGGTCAATCGTAGTAAAAAGCAAGGAATTCCAAGGGTCGATCACAGGGACTTAGTGAAACAAAGTCCAATTACGGTAAGCTTTAGCAATTACTAACCACAAAGCAATTAAAACAATCAAAGATGATAAAAGTCAATAAAGGAAATATGCAATTCTAGGGATTAAAGCATCTAGTTGTGGTTCCAACTCAAGATCTAAAGATAAGCGGACAAAGCTGAGGTTTTTGCATGGGGAAGGTGTTACTAAAGTGGAATAGATCACCGGGTAAGTCTCACTACTCACTAATCCAAAACCGTAACTCCTATTACCGGGTAAGTCTCAAGGAATTAAGATAAAGAACTATAACCTCAAACTAACACACCATCTAAGGGAATAGAATCAACCTTTACCGGGTAAGTCTCATGCTAACTCAAATGGGATGAAAGCACACTCAAACCCCAATAAAGGATAAACCTTTATTACCTACACTTATGATATTAGGTAAACAAACTAAGGAATTACCGGGTAAGTCTCATCCTAGGCTTGCATTGAACCAGGAAAGGTGTAATAAGAATAGGATTTGGCAAACTCTAACACTTAACTCTCAGTTTCGGATCAGATAAGTCACCTCGGTCAGCCAAATTCCACCCCGGCCGAGATGTTCATCGACTGAGCGAGATGCTTAGGGTTAAGGATAAAGACTCGAACTTTCAGGGTCCTACTGTGATTAAGATTATTCTATCATTGTTTTTCCCACAACCTTCAGCCAACCACCCTAGAATCACACAAAGAGATTAGCCACTCATCATCATGAAAGTATTGATCAAATATATGGGAAGAAAGAGAATAATTGAACAAGAAAACCTTAATAGAAAGGCTTCAATAACTGAATCAATTATCAAACACAAGCGTTCCTTGGATAGAAATCCAACAAGGCAAACAACAAGGAAGGGAATCTAAGATAATCTTACAAAAAACCTTCAAAAGCTATAAAAGCTATAGACTTTCTTCCTTCAACCTTCAAAAAGGTTCTTCAAATCTCCCAACTGGAGTATGGCTGCTGCGGTGTAGTAGGTGTAAGCGAGGTGATAGCGGATGTCGGATTTGTGGGAAATCCGACCCTTTTTATAGGAAAATTACTCTCCAAAGATAAGATATCTTAGAAAGATCTCTTCCCATAAAAATAGGTAAAATATATGATCTAGCATATCTTCTTCCTTCCAGGAGCCAAGCCCAAAAATATAAGATCTCTTTCCAAAGATAAAAGATCTCAGCCAAGAATAAAATATTCTCGCCGCGTCCCACGTGTTCGCCTCGGTCAAGTCGACTTCTCTGGATCACCTCGGTCGAGGTGACTCTGTAGTCAACCGAGGTGAGTCACAACTGAATGTGAAATCTCTCAAATCTGGTCCAAAGTGAATCTTTAATCCATAACTATGCTTCCTGGATGTTTCCTTATGTTCCTGAATGTAGCTTCAATGACTCCATAGCTCCTTTTGCTCCTTTTTGATGCAAAACGTGCCATTTTACCTACGATTACAACAAAACTAGGTGTACACCTCGATTCCCGCAAAGGTAGATGAAATGGTAATATAATCACATAATATACATATAAACATGCAAATTATTGAAGATAAAACGTCCAAACAAACCCCAAAATATGGACTATAATTCATGCTATCAAAATACCCCATACTTAGCCCTTGCTTGTCCCCAAGCAAGTTCCGCATATAAAAGGCAAGATAGAATGGATTATAAGTCATGAAAATCAATGAAAAGTCTTTCAAAACATTTTTATGGTGTGCTACAATCATAGATCACTCTAAGAGAATACTTCATGGAATTTAAAATCAATGTATGATCAAAACATTTTATTAGTATAAGAAAGTTGTTCATCTTTGCATAAAATCATAGAATGCATAATAAGTCACAATTATCGAAATTAATCATGCATAATCCAGTTTAAACAACTAAGTCAATCAACAAGCTCGAGGTTGTTACGTCTAGGAATAGATGCGCAAAAGTCTTACAATTTATAAACTCGTTATATTTATCCTAACTCCTAGCGAACCCGCAGTGTACGGGACGTTTGTAGTAGGGATAGTATTCCGAGGTCGAACACAAAGACTAAGGTGAGATTGATTCGATTAGTGATTAAGTTTAGTGAAGATCTAGGTTAAGAAAGGAGAAAGAAATAAAGAAATGAAAATCTCAATGTTTTTGGTAGTTTTTAGGTGATCAATCAAGGATCACAAATCATGCAAATCAACAATCAACTAAGCTAACAAATCAACACAAGCAAACAAACTAATCACGAGATATAAATCAAGGAGAGGAAAGCGGATTCTAGGGGTTGAAAGTTCCGGTTATGGCATAGGACTCAAGCTATCTATTCATCCCTTGGATTAACTACAATATGTTGGGAGCAAGTGTTTCTAGATTGGGATCAATCACCGGGTAGGTCTCATGGTCCACTAGTCGATTCCTAAGATCTCATCACCGGGTAAGTCTCAAAGAGTCTAAGAAATGGAATTCTACACAAACCGGATTTGTCACCTAGGGATCTAACCTTTCTTCACCGGGTAAGTCTCGGAAGGGCTAGTCCTAAACAACTATCCTAGCACACTTAGTCCAATGGCGGATTATGAGGCTCACCACTACCTAGAGTTATCATCTTTGGAATCTAAGAGTAGAATCACCGGGTAGGTCTCTTCTAAAGCTTAGGTGCTAACACTAGGTCACCCTAGGATAGATTTAACTCAACAAACACTAGGATTTCAACATTTTAACAACCTAGAACTTAGATCCATCGAACCAGGGAAACCACGGGTTGTTATACCAAATCCACGGCCGTGGTTTGGCAAGAACAAACCGTGGACTCTAACAGAGGCTACGTTCAAGTAAGTGACTCATCTAAGGGCAAATCTAAGTCCATCCTATCATAGTCCTAGCCATAACCATCCTTTCCTTACCCTAGAATCGCATCTACTTAGCCTACAACACTCATCATAACATTCGAAATCATCAAACATAAAATCATAGCTTCCATTTGCAAGATAATGAAGAGAAAGAGATGAACAAGTGAAGCAAACAAAACCAAGCTGAAATTAAGATTAGAAAGACTCACAACCCTTCCAAAAGAAGGTTTAATCGATTCTTACAACCGTAGAAAATGATTCCGAAATTCTTCACTATAAAACCTATCAAGTGTTTAGCAATGGTGTGTTCTTCTCTTCCAATGGAACTCCTCTCCTCCTTCAATGGTGTCTCCCTCCTTAGAGAATCTTCTTGTTGAGAGAGTATTTTGATTCCCAATTTTATTGGATGATAGGGGATTGTTGGAAAATGAAAGATGCCTTCTCTCAGCCTTGCAAGACCACTTTTATACTACCACCATGCTAGAGGAGGCCAAGAGATCGTGGCACAGCTGTCACAACCGCCTGGAAAAAACCACGGTTGGTTCCACGGCCGTGGTCTTGCCAGTGACCGTGGTTTGGTGCTTCAGCCTTGCCTTGGATCGTTAAGCTATGATTTGGTGCATGGCTTGTGTTGACAAGGTTCCATGAGTCCTCCTTAGCCTTTAGCTTGCATCCTAATGAGTCCGAGGGTGTGTCATCTTGATGAACGATCCTCAAACGTATCGATTTAGCTCTTAAATCTCCCAAAATACCTATAAAGCAAACAAAAGTCCGCATAGACGTCTATCTCGACAAAATAGGTGAATTAAGTACAAACGTCGTGAACTAATGCTAAACCATGCGTGAATGAGTAAGAAATCTATCTAAATGAGTGTCTAATCCTAAGTCATAAATCGTGTTATCAAAAATACCCCATACTTAAGGTTTGCTCGTCCCCGAGCAAATTCCCAACTATAGACTAAGAGATGACATGATTTATGTATGCAGAAAAATGGCAAAATCTTTTTGGAGTTGTGCTTCTAATATTGGATCACCTTCATAGGCATGTTTCATGGCGATGGACAAGCAATCATGTATCAAATAAATGAAGGCACGGATAGACAATTGTACTTAACTCGAAAGCATGCATGAATTGTAAAAACGAAGAAGTCAAGATGATCAAGAGCATATCCAATCTAGATTACTAAGTCTTACAAACATGCAAATAGGTCATAAGGTCTTGTGAAATAAAAGGCCAAGAAACGTTGTGATTAGGTGGAGATTTTTCTAGGCTATGTGATGCTAATCCGGGAATGGAACTAACTCCACAATCTTGTCCTCGATCAACTTCCCACAAGTGTATATTTTCTCCATCTTTTCTATCTTTTCTTTTTCTTTCACTTATTTTTAAGACAATGGCATTGGTGTACAAAAGCCGAAACCTAGGTGATTAGCCGTCCTCAGGTTTTTTCTATTTTTCGAGGTGCATCCACACCGGACACACATACCAAAGCTCGTTAGGACTATTGGTTTATTTGACTTTGGCAAGGCACCAACACCCGATTATGTGAAGTGTGCCGAGTTACTTGTCATTTAAACCTACGTCCCCAAACCTATATTTTTTGTCTACACTTTCACAACAAATTCAGCATTTTATTCACGACATTCTTTCATCAACATCTTCACCCCACACTTGCTTTTCACACACATCAACACACTAGCATGATCCTATTCCCGGATGGGTCAAAAGAGGTTAAATTTATGTCAATTGAGGTGCTCAAACAACATGATCAAGATGAGAAGTTAGAGAAAGATGAGTTGCCTCATTCATTTCTAGATGGTATGCAAGAACTAGCATGTAATGTCGACTTTCAATACTCAATCCAATCAAGGCAAACATCATGATCACAATCCATTCATGGGATTTAATATAAGTACTTCAAGTCCACATATGCAATTCATAAATTCAACACATAAGGCCATCCATAACCAATCCACAAGACAAGATTCATCATTAGGGTCATATCCAAACCTAGAAAGCACAAAAATTTTTAAATTTTCTAAATTTTTTGGTTTTTGGTTTTTTCGAAATGAGTATATACAATGCAAGACATGTGATAATATTAAACTATCCTAGATGCTCATCATGCAAAGGATCATGCAAACCCCACCCCACACTTAGAAACACATTGTCCCCAATGTGTAAATGAAGTAAAGAAGAGTGAAAGAGGGTTCTCACAATGTAAAAATGGTTTGCTATGGTATTTGGGATTACTCAAGTGAATTGATGGTGAATGATCCTTTCAACAATGGTAGAGAGCTCCAAGTGTTCATCAAAGCATTGGGACCCGCGCTAGGCGCCGCTAGCCGTCAAAGTTCCGCGTCTGCTCCACCCATAATTGATGAGGGGTCCATCATCATCAATGCCATACAAGGCTTCTATGCTACCAAGGCTTTAGCATACACAAAAACACACCAAACACACAAAAACAGAAAAATCAAAAGCAAAAACAAAAATGAAAAGGGAAAACGTTACCAATGGGTTGCCTCCCATCAAGCGCTTCTTTAAGGTCATTAGCTTGACCATTCTCGGGGGCGTCTCACTCGAGGTGAAGTGGGGCGATCATATCCACCGGAGTCCCGGGATATACTTCTTTAACCGGTGCCCATTCACCTTGAAATCTCCACAATGCTCCCCTCCTATCTCAATAGCTCCATGGGGGAAGATCTTCTTCACCACATATGGCCCGGTCCACCTTGACTTTAGCTTTCCGGGGAAGAGCCGCAGCCTTGAGTTGAAGAGAAGGACAAGGTCGCCTTCACTCAACTCCTTCGGGATGAGGCGCTTGTCATGCCACCGTTTGGTCCTCTCCTTGTAGATCCGGGCATTCTCATAAGCATACAACCGGATCTCTTCAAGAGCATTCATATCAAGCAACCTCTTCTCACCGGCCTCCTTGAGATCAAAATTTAGCCACTTAATGGCCCAATAAGCTCTATGCTCCATCTCTACCAGGAGGTAACTTGTAAGGAGTGGTGCCAATTGGTGTCTTGAAAACGGTTCTATATGCCCACAAGGCATCGTTAAGCTTCATAGCCCAATCCTTTCTCGTCCTAGAGACCGTCTTCTCAAGGATTCCCTTTATCTCCCGGTTGGAGATCTCCACTTAGCCACTAGTTTGGGGATGGTAAGGTGTTGCCACCTTATGGTCCCATGAAGTCCACACCCCACACATCAAATATTTCCACTTCTTGTATGTTGTTCAAGGGCATCTCGTTCCTCCTTAAAATGTTGCCCGTCCTTTGGCAAGCATCACAAGCTACCACAAAGCTTTGCACATCCTTGAACAAACTTGGCCAAAAGAAGCCCGATTGCAACACCTTCGCACATGTCTTGTGGGAGCTAGCATGCCCTCCACATGGCAAGGAATGACAATGGTGGATCACACTCTCCACTTCATCTTCTGGTATGCATCTTCTAAATACTCCATCCGGCCCTCTCTTGAACAAAAGTGGTTCACTCCAATAGTAATGCCTCACATCCTTGAAGAACTTCTTCCTTTGGGCATATGACAAACCGGGAGGCACTTCCTCACACACAAGATAGTTCACAATGTCGGCATACCATGGTTCACCTCCTCTAGACACTTGGAACAAGCACTCCTCCACCATTTGCAATTGCTCATCCCGGAATGAGTCATCAATCGGGATGTCATCTCTCTCGAGCTCCAATGGGGAGTCTACTAAGGTGATCTGCCACAGAGTTTTCGGACCCCTTCTTGTCCCGGATTTCCAAATCAAACTCTTGAAGAAGAAGGATCCACTGAATCAACCTAGGCTTGACATCCTTCTTGGTAAGTAGATAACGGATCGCAACATGATCCATATAAACAATGACCTTCGCTCCAATAAGATATGAGCGGAACTTCTCAAATGCATACACCACCGCTAGCAACTCTTTCTCGGTGGTAGCATAATTGAGTTGGGCATCATCTAGCGTCTTGCTAGCATCATAAATGGCATCTGTGCGCCCATCTTTCCTTTGCCCCAAAACAGCCCCAACGGCTACATCACTTGCATCACACATGATCTCAAACGGTAAGCTCCAATCCGGAGGTTGCATGATAGGTGCAGAGATCAAAGCGTTCTTCAACCTACAAAAAGCTTCAAGGCAATCCTTGGAGAAAACAAACTCAACATCCTTCATTAGTAGGTTAGTAAGAGGCTTAGAAATTTTAGAGAAGTCTTGAATAAACCTCCGGTAAAAACCGGCATGCCCTAAGAAACTCCTTACCCCTTTCACCGAGGTAGGTGGTGGCAACTTCTCTATCGTTTCAATCTTGGCCCTATCAACCTCAATGCCACGGTTGGACACCAAGTGTCCCAACACAATACCTTCACTTACCATGAAGTGGCATTTTTCCCAATTCAAGACAAGGTTTGTCTCCTCACATCTTTTCAATACTAATGACAAGTTAGCCAAGCAATTATCAAAGGAAGAACCATAAACAGAGAAATCATCCATGAACACTTCCATGATATTTTCAATGTATTCCGAAAAGATAGCCATCATACACCTTTGGAAGGTGGCGGGTGCATTACACAACCCAAATGGCATTCTCCTATATGCAAAGGTTCCCCATGGACATGTAAATGTGGTTTTCTCTTGGTCATCGGGATGGATAGGGATTTGGAAGAATCCACTATAGCCATCTAAGTAGCAAAAATGAGAATGTTGAGCTAACCTTTCTAGCATTTGGTCAATGAAAGGGAGAGGGAAGTGATATTTCCTAGAGACCATGTTCAATTTCCTATAGTCAATGCACATCCTCCATCCCGTAACCGTCCTAGTCGGGATTAGTTCATTGTTCTCATTAGTCACTACGGTCATCCCACCCTTCTTAGGAACTACATGAACGGGACTAACCCACTTACTATCCGAAATAGGGTAGATGATTCCCGCATCTAGCAACTTAATGATCTCTTTCTTGACTACCTCTTTCATTATAGGATTCAATCTCCTTTGATGTTCAATAGAGGGTTTATGGTTATCTTCCATCAATATCTTATGCATGCACAAAGAGGGTTTAATGCCAACTAAATCATCAATAGTATAGCCAATGGCTTTCCTATGCAATCTTAGCTCATGCAACAACTTAGCAAGTTCATCATCATTCAAGCATGCATTCACAATCACCGGATATGTAGAATTATCACCAAGAAAAGCATACTTTAAATGAGAGGGGAGGGGTTTGAGTTCAAGTTTAGGAGGACCTTTATCGAGTGGAGACGATCCAAATAGTGTTGGTTGAGATGAATCCAAAGTAAATGAAGACTCTCCAAGGCTCCTTGAAGCTTGATCAACAACAAGGGCTGCTTCTGAGGAAACCACGGGCAAATCCACGGATTCAGGCATATCCACGGCCGTGGAAGTTGCCAGGCTTGTTCGTTGAGGCTTTCCAGAGAGTTCTACGGCCGTGAAACACCTTCCACGACCGTGGTTCCTACAGGAACTCAGCTCACCTTCGTGATCCTCAAATTCAACTCTTGCCTCCTTTTCTAATGCTTTTAAGGCCTTGATTTCTTCATTGCAAGCCTCCTCAACACCTTCCTCCATCAAGCTTAAGGTAAGAACCTTCTCCAAGGGATCCTTGATCAAGATCGAGCTCACAACTTCTCTAGACTCCTCTTGCTCGACAATGTTGAATACATCTTCATCAAGAGTTGGCCCTTTCATCATTGTGGACAACTTGAACTTGATGTTCTCTTCTCCAATGTTGAAGGAGAGAACCCCATTCTTGCAATCCACTAGGCATCCGGAAGTGGCTAGGAAGGGTCTTCCCAAGATGATGGGAACCGGATAGTCCGCCGGGATATCTAAGACAACAAAATCAATCGGCACATAGAACTTTCCTAGTTGCACCGGAATGTCTTCTAAGATCCCAACCGGGTGAGTGATTGAACGGTCCGCCATGTAGAGGGTCATCTTGACCGGCTTAGGCTCTCCTAGCCCAACCTTGTTGCAAAGTGCAAGCGGTATGATGCTTACACTTGCCCCAAGATCACAAAGGGCTTCATATTTCACTTCTCCCACTCCAATTGGGACACAAAAGGAACCCGGATCTCTTAGCTTAGGAGGCATCTCCTCCTTCATTGTTTGAATCAACTCCGAGGACCTCTTAGTCATCCTTACTTCCCCATACTCCTCCAACTTCCTTTTGTTGGAGAGTATTTCCTTCAAGAACTTGCCATATGCCGGCATTCCTAAAATAGCATCCATGAACGGAATGTTAATATGCAATTTAGACATAAGTTCAAGGAATTTACCAAAGTGATTGTCCAAGTGAGCTCTTGCTCGTGATTGTGGGAACGGTAGTGGTGGCTTGTATGGAGGCGGTGCCACATATGTTGGCTCAACATCCTTGCTCTTGCCTCCATTGTCTTGCAATGTTTCCTCTTCTATCACCACTTGCTTCCCTTTATCATTCCCTTTAGGCAAGGGATCCTTCATGCTTAACCCGCTCCTTGTTGTAATGGCCAACACTTGGCCTCTTGGGTTGTCTTCGGTTCTTCCGGGAAGCTTTCCCGGATCTCTATGGGCTTCACCCGCCTTTTGGAATACTTGTGCTTCCAACACTTTTTGAGCCTTAGAAATGGAAGTCACCGTGCTCTCAAGACCACTCAACCTTCCAAGCAATTGCTCAAACATCATCTCGGTTCTATCCTTTGGAGGTTGAGTAAATCCGGTGGAGGTTCTTGTGAAGCTTTTGGTGGTGGAACTGCGCTTGTGGAAGCAGACGGGTTCAAGGCTCCATACGGGTTAGAATAGGAAAACCCGGGATGGTTATGGTTGGGCCGGTAATTATTGAATTGCCGGTTGTTGTTGAAGTTCCTTGGGCCTTGATAATTGTTGTAATTGCCCCTTCCCATGTAATTCACGTCTTCCTCCTTGGAAGACAAATTAGCTTGCACTTGCACTTGAGGAGTTGCTTGGTTCTTCAAAGTTGTGGCACACAACTCCCTCAAAGACTTTAGCTCGTTGTTGATGGCGTCAAGCTTGAAATTGCTCATGGTGACTTCACTCACCTCATATGCCCCCGCCTTTCTCCCATCACTCTTCCTAGGAGAAGGTCTTTGAACCTCTCCCAAGACTTGAATAAACTCTCTCTATCCTTCATCACGAAGGCATTGATCTTCCCTCTTAACTCGGTAGTCTTGGAAGGTGGGAAGAACTTAGTCAAAAACTCGGTTGTCATCTCCTCCCAAGTACTAACTCGCCCTTGTGGAATAGATTGATACCAAGCCAAGGCTTTGTCCTTAAGAGAGAAGGAGAAAGCCCTAAGCTTATGGTTGTTGCTCTCCAATCTAGGCGGTCTAAGAGTCTCCATCAAGATCTCATAATTCATCAAGTGTTGATGAGGAGACTCTCCTTCCATCCCTCCAAATTGATTATGCCGGATCATTTGTAGAACTTGAGGACGGAGCTCGTAATCATGGGTTGCGGGATCTCCTAAGTTCACACCCGGACGGTGTGCTCTTTGTGCTGAATCCATACGTTGCCCTAACGTTTGTGGCTCTTCCATAGCAATGGGCACAATGTGAATATTAACCGCCGGCTGCGGTTGTGGTGGAGGTGGAGGTTGTTGACGATTAAGCTCTCTTTGCACAAGAGCTTGTCTTATCTCCTCTATCTCCCTCCTAGTTGCCTCTTGCCTCTCATTGGCAAGTCTCCTTTCATTCTCCAAAGCTTCATCCCTTATCCTAATTTGCTCCAAAGCTTCATCCAATTCAGCTTGGAAATCTCTTCCGGCCATCTCTTTTCCCTTTTTAATGCTCTTGGATCTAAATCTAAGGGTTTTCTCCGGTTCGGGATCGAATGGAGCTAAATCCTTGCCACGAGATCTTCGCATACACCTAAAGAGTGAGAGATGTCCTGAAAAGCAAAGACGCAAATCAAAGAGAGATCAAAAGTAACAAGAAAGACCTACACTATAAACAATCACAAATAACGACTCAATCTAGACTTAGTCCCCGGCAACGGCGCTAAAAACTTGTTACGTCTAGGAATAGATGCGCAAAAGTCTTACAGTTTATAAACTCGTTATATTTATCCTAACTCCTAGCGAACCTGCAGTGTACGGGACGTTTGTAGTAGGGATAGTATTCCAAGGTCGAACACAAAGACTAAGGTGAGATTGATTCGATTAGTGATTAAGTTTAGTGAAGATCTAGGTTAAGAAAGGAGAAAGAAATAAAGAAATGAAAATCTCAATGTTTTTGGTAGTTTTTAGGTGATCAATCAAGGATCACAAATCATGCAAATCAACAATCAACTAAGCTAACAAATCAACACAAGCAAACAAACTAATCACGAGATATAAATCAAGGAGAGGAAAGCGGATTCTAGGGGTTGGAAGTTCCGGTTATGGCATAGGACTCAAGCTATCTATTCATCCCTTGGATTAACTACAATATGTTGGGAGCAAGTGTTTCTAGATTGGGATCAAGCACCGGGTAGGTCTCATGGTCCACTAGTCGATTCCTAAGATCTCATCACCGGGTAAGTCTCAAAGAGTCTAAGAAATGGAATTCTACAAAAACCGGATTTGTCACCTAGGGATCTAACCTTTCTTCACCGGGTAAGTCTCGGAAGGGCTAGTCCTAAACAACTATCCTAGCACAATTAGTCCAATGGAGGCTTATGAGGCTCACCACTACCTAGAGTTGTCATCTTTGGAATCTAAGAGTAGAATCACCGGGTAGGTCTCTTCTAAAGCTTAGGTGCTAACACTAGGTCACCCTAGGATAGATTTAACTCAAAAAACACTAGGATTTCAACATTTTAACAACCTAGAACTTAGATCCATCGAACCAGGGAAACCACGGGTTGTTCTACCAAGTCCACGGCCGTGGTTTGGCAAGAACAAACCGTGGACTCTAACAGAGGCTACGTTCAAGTAAGTGACTCATCTAAGGGCAAATCTAAGTCCATCCTATCATAGTCCTAGCCATAACCATCCTTTCCTTACCCTAGAATCGCATCTACTTAGCCTACAACACTCATCATAACATTCGAAATCATTAAACATAAAATCATAGCTTCCATTTGCAAGATAATGAAGAGAAAGAGATGAACAAGTGAAGCAAACAAAACCAAGCTAAAATTAAGATTAGAAAGACTCACAACCCTTCCAAAAGAAGGTTTAATCGATTCTTACAACCCTAGAAAATGATTCCGAAATTCTTCACTATAAAACCTATCAAGTGTTTAGCAATGGTGTGTTCTTCTCTTCCAATGGAACTCCTCTCCTCCTTCAATGGTGTCTCCCTCCTTAGAGAATCTTCTTGTTGAGAGAGTATTTTGATTCCCAATTTTATTGGATGATAGGGGATTGTTGGAAAATGAAAGATGCCTTCTCTCAGCCTTGCAGGACCACTTTTATACTACCACCATGCTAGAGGAGGCCAAGAGATCGTGGCACAGCTGTCACAACCGCCTGGCAAAAACCACGGTTGGTTCCACGGCCGTGGTCTTGCCAATGACCGTGGTTTGGTGCTTCAGCCTTGCCTTGGATCGTTAAGCTATGATTTGGTGCATGGCTTGTGTTGACAAGGTTCCATGAGTCCTCCTTAGCCTTTAGCTTGCATCCTAATGAGTCTGAGGGTGTGTCATCTTGATGAACGATCCTCAAACGTATCGATTTAGCTCTTAAATCTCCCAAAATACCTATAAAGCAAACAAAAGTCCGCGTAGACGTCTATCTTGACAAAATAGGTGAATTAAGTACAAATGTCGTGAACTAATGCTAAACCATGCGTGAATGAGTGAGAAATCTATCTAAATGAGTGTCTAATCCTAAGTCATAAATCGTGTTATCAGAGGTCTCAAGGGCTTCCCAAAAGAAAGGTCAAGAAACGTGTAGGGTAGGGATGTATGTAAGGTAATGTGGTGCTAGAATCCGGGAAAAGGATATACTTCACTTTCACTTTGACTTTCAACAACTTCCACCAATAAGTTTTGCTTATTTCACACTTTTCTTTTTTACTTTACTTTTTGGGATGCATGGACAGAGGTGCACAATAACCGAAGCCTAGGAAATCAGCAATCATCAATTTCTTGAGATGCATCAAACCCTTGATGCACATACCATGACCCGTTAGGAATATCGCTCAATCCGACTTTGGCAAGACACAAACACCCGGCTATGTGAATGGTGCCGAGTTACTCATCATCATGATTGACTTCTCCAAACCTATTTATATCTTTCTAAAACTTTCACTTCCAACCAACTTCTCAACTTTAACTTCACTTGCTTTCACCACTTTGCTTGCTTCCAAATTCCCGGAGAGGTAAAGGGAGGCAAAAATGTATATGAGGGGTTAGGCATGATCAAGAAGAAGAAGAGAGAAGAATGAATTGTCTTGGTCTTTCTAGGAAGAAAGTGAGAGAACTCATAATGTGGTGTCAACCTTCAAATTCAACATAATTTGGATAAAAACAAAGTATTAAACATGCTAAGAATTTCAAACAAAGCATTTAGCAACTTAAACATATTATAAAACCTTTCAAACACATAAAGATTTCAAAACCAGTCAGTAAGCAAGATCTTCACTGAGATCATATCCAGATAAGAAGCACAAAAATCGTTTCGAAAACTCTCAGTTAACCCGCATCGGTCGAGGTGTTCTTAGGTCAACCGAGGTGAAACACCTCGTTCGGCCAGAACTGCCCCGGTCGAGGTCAAAAAAAAAATTTCTGTCCAGTTTTGACGTTTTTCTCAATCAAATAACCTGTATGTATGCATGCAATCTCAGATAAACATATAGAAGCAAGATAAAACAATAATATCCAGTAGAGTCATCCAAGCATACACATAAGTCACATAAATACATCCAAATACCCCATACTTGGGACACACTATCCCTAGTGGGTCAAAATAAGTCTAAAGAAATAAAGTACTCACCGGACATAAATCTGAGCTGCATAATAAATAAGAAAGAAAAATCTTGCAAGCTCTAGTAATCCTGATCCGGTGGTGGTGGTGGTGGCATGTACGGATGCTGGGATGGGTCAAATGGATAACCCATAGTCTGCTGAAACTAGATCTCCATCATCCGGCGCTGATAGTGCTGGCCCTCTAGCATCTGATGAGTCCAGCTGTCGAGCTGTCGATGCTGGTCAGCGAATCTCTCATAGATGTCCACATTAAGGGCAGCGTAAGGGTCTATCATCTGATCCGTCAAATCATCGATCCGACGGTGAGCCTCTGGATCTCTTTGTCGGCGTACCCTACGCCTAGCAGGTCGGACTAGTGATGCAGCCGGCGCGGTCTCTGTATCGTCATCATCTAAATCAATGACCGGCGCTGTCGTCCCAACAGTATCAGTCCCTGTATCCATAGGAACTCCATCATCCCTGTCATCATCAGCATCAGCAGTCTCCTCCTCATCCTCCTCCTCAGCTGGTGTAGCTGCTGCCTCTCTCGCATCCTCCATCAATGGGGCCCAAGCGGTCTGCCAGTAATGAGGGTCATAAACTGTAAACTGGGCTGACCACCTGATCCCCTGAGGTGTAGTCGGCTCCCATGGCATCGCCACATATGGCGTAGTCAGTCCTCGGCGAACCAGAATCCGCCGGGTAATCATCTCCTGCAGCCCTAGCGGCTTGGCAGCCGCCACCATAGTACAAGCATTGAGATCCATATCCTAATAGTTGGCGATGTGGGTCACAAGTCCTCCGCAGTAGATGTCCCCCCTCGCCTTGGCCTTGATCCTGTGCAGATCCTCTGCCAGCATCAAGCCAAAGTCGGGGATCCCTCCAGTCACCATGCAGTAAAGGCTAAACAGCTCCCCCTGTCTGACCTTCTGGGGCGTCTCAGTACGTGCCAGAAGAGTCTCACTGAAAATGCGGTGGGCTAACCTAAAAGCTAGGTGGAAGATAATGCGCTCCCTGGAGTCTCCAGGGCACCACCTGTCTGCGTGCTCAACTACGTGAGTAATCTGACCCCAAAACTCCCTAGCTACAGTCCGGGAAGGGAAATCAACAACGGTCGGGGCCGGGAAACCAAAAATGTCTCTCCAATACTCTAAAGGAACTAAGAAGTTCCGATTCATCAACCGGTACTTCACAGAACGCTCTGTGGGGAGGTAGGTGAAGGAGCTAACAAACTCTAAGGTGGGCTCCAGATAGGCAAGTGCACGGATTTCAGTAAACTGATCTAGCCCTACCGTCGATATCATCCGTCTAAGGTCTCCATCCACATGGAGACAATCAAAGGCTGACACGTCCAGGAAGTGAGGTGCTATCACTGGACGGGCTGCTATACGGTCATAATCGACCCGGTGTCGCTCGTGGATCACCGGTCGATAAGGTCTGGAAGAAGAGGAAGAAGGAGAAGGGGAGGATCTATCCCTAAGGGCAAGCTGTCTGTCAGAACTCATTTTCAAAACTCTCTCTGTCAGATCACCTCGGTCGGCCTGACAACACTGAAGAACACCTCGGCCGAGGTACAGCACGACTGGACCGAGGCGAATAACTGCGCGACGATTTTTCTCAAAAATCCAGTTCTTTTCCCCCAAAAATCACTACAATTGGTTCCTATGGGGTACTTAATTTGTTTCTCAGCAAATGCAGGGCAATCCAAGCCCAAATCGAAGCAAAATCATCGAGGTTAGGGTTTTGTTCTATTTTACCTCGTTCGGCCGTTTCGGTTCGATTTCTTCGCAGATCGACGCTTGCACTGGGATCCTCTACGCTTTAATCGCAGTTTGGAAGCGAAAATGAGCAAGAATCGAAGAGTGAGGTGAAAGGGAGCGCCGCGGTCGAGGGGGTAGGTAAAAAGAAGAAAGAGAATTTTTTCCCTTTTTTATACCCTTTCTGGAACTGTTGTCACCTCGGTCGAGGTGGTCTCGACTGGACCGAGGTGGTACGGATCGAGGTGGCTCTTTAGAAACCCTAGTCGCCTCGGTTGCTCAAGAATCATCTCGGTCGAGGTGCTCTGACAGCAATCGAGATGTGCCTCAGTCAAACTTCGTCTTCTCAAATTCTCGATCTTTTGTCCTTCTAGTTATGCTCCTGGTTTGTACTCCTTCCTTAGATGTCACCTGTTGTCTGTCTAGGACGCCAAAAACAAAACAAAGCAAAGCAAAACTATCTAAGCTAGACTAGAAAAAGGGAAAAGAAAGCAATACCTTGAGTTGCCTCCCAAGAAGCGCTTGGTTTAAGGTCGCTAGCTGGACCATAGTGCGTCTCTCAAACGTGATGGGAGGTGCCCTCACCCCATACTTCACCTCCATCGTGGGGTGAGGTAAGTAAATCTATCAAACGCTCCAACAAGTGTAAGTGCTCATCGGGGAATGAATCGTCTATGGGTGGGTCGTCCTTCTCGCGTGAAGATGCAGGTAGCCGGCTGAGGTGATCCGCAACAGAATTTTCGGATCCCTTCTTATCGCGGATCTCTAAGTCAAACTCTTGAAGCAAGAGAATCCATCGAATAAGGCGTGGCTTGGCGTCTTTCTTAGCAAGCAAGTAACGGATGGTTGCGTGGTCGGTGTAGACAATGACTTTCGCCCCTACTAGGTAAGAGCGAAACTTCTCGAAAGCATATACAACCGCCAATAACTCCTTTTCGGTGGTAGCGTAGTTGCGTTGTGCTACATCTAGCGTCTTGCTAGCATAGTAAATGGCGGTGGTCTGGCCATCCTTCTTCTGTCCTAGCACCGCTCCTACGGCTACATCACTAGCATCACACATGATCTCAAAGGGCAAGGTCCAATCCGGAGGTTGGATAATGGGAGCGGAAATCAACGCTTCCTTAATCCTGTAAAAAGCATCAAGACACTCTTGCGAAAACTCAAAAACAACATCTTTATTCAAGAGGTTAGTTAGAGGTTTAGAAATCTTGGAGAAGTCCTTGATGAATCTCCTGTAGAAACCTGCATGCCCGAGAAAACTCCTCACACCTTTAACAGAACAAGGGGGAGGAAGTTTCTCAATAGTCTCGATCTTAGTGCGATCAACCTCAATGCCTCGATTAGAAACGAGGTGTCCTAGTACAATGTCTTCATTAACCATAAAATGACACTTCTCCCAATTCAAAACAAGATTAGTGTCTTCACATCTTTTCAGCACTAGAGAAAGGTTAGATAGGCAATCATCAAAAGAGGAACCATATACTGAAAAATCATCCATAAATACCTCCATGATCTCCTCTATATACTCGGAAAAGATAGCCATCATGCATCGCTGGAAGATAGCGGGTGCATTGCATAATCCAAATGGCATCCTCCTATAAGCAAATGTCCCCCATGGACAAGTGAAAGTGGTCTTTTCCTGATCATCCGGGTGGATAGGAATCTGGAAGAATCCACTGTAGCCGTCTAAATAGCAGAAGTGTGAATGTTGGGCCAACCGTTAGAGCATTTGATCAATGAAGGGAAGCGGAAAATGATCCTTCCGAGTGGCCGTGTTCAACTTCCTATAATCAATGCAAACTCTCCAGCCCGTGACGGTCCTGGTTGGGATTAACTCGTTGTTTTTATTCGTCACAACGGTCATCCCTCCTTTCTTCGGAACTACATGCACCGGGCTAACCCATTTGCTGTCCGAGATAGGATATATGATACCTGCATCCAACAACTTGAGAATTTCCTTCTTCACAACCTCTTTCATGATCGGATTTAACCGTCTTTGAGGTTCCCGTGAAGTCTTATGATCATCCTCCATTAGAATTCTATGCATGCAGAAAGATGGCTTAATGCCAATAAGATCATCTATAGTATAACCCAAAGCCTTTTGATGCTTTCTCAGGACATGCATTAGTTTAGGCAATTCAGATTCGGAGAGGGAAGCGCTAACAATAACAGGATAAGTAAAATCCGGTCCAAGAAAGACATACCTCAAGTGATTTGGGTTGGGAGTTGTTTAAGCCCCACAACTGGGGGCGCTTTCTGAGGGGGATCCTTGATTCCTCCTTCCAGTGGAGTAGATCCTGAAACTGGACTTTCGGAAGTCTCAGTTGAAGTCGTCTCGCCATCGACCTCGGTCGAGGCGCAGAGGCGTTGACCGAGATGTTCTTCAGTCGCCTCGTTCAGTCCAGGAAGTGCCTCGGTCGAGGTACTGTAACTGGAACCGAAACTAGAGATCTTCGTCTCCTGGATTAGCTTCTCAGTTTTAGCTCCTGGATCTTCTTCCAGTGCCTTTAAGCTCCATATATCTGCATCACAAGAAGCAACTATACCTTCCTCCGTGAAACTGAAACTAATAACTCTTTCGAGTGGATCATTAATAAGGATAGAGCTCACCAATTCTCTTGATTCTTCTTCGTCGTAGATGTTGAAGATATCATCGCTTAGTTGCTCTCCTTTCATGGCTGCAAGTAGTGCGAACTCCACTTCATCTCCGCCGATGTTGAATTTCAATTTGGCGTTCTTGCAATCCACGTTGCAACCCGAAGTTGCTAGAAATGGCCTCCCGAGAATAATAGGAACAGGATAATCTGCGGGGATATCAAGTACAACGAAGTCTATCGGTAAATAGAAGTTACCTAACTTGACCGGAACGTCTTCCAAAATTCCCACGGGATGGGTGATGGAGCGATCCGCCATGTATAATCGAATCTTGATCGGCTTGGGCTCTCCAAGTCCGATCTTCACACATAGCTCCAGCGGAATGATGCTCACGTTGGCTCCTAAATCACATAAGGCTTCACAGGTGACATCCCCAACTTGAATGGGAATGCAAAATGAGCCGGGATCTCTCAATTTAGGTGGCATCTTCTCCTTCATGATTTGAATAAGCTCCGAGGATTTAGATGTCATCCTTACTTCACCAAAGTCCTCCAGTTTCCTCTTCCTTGATAAGATCTCCTTCAAGAACTTCCCATAGGCGGGCATCCCTAGAATAGCATCAAGGAAAGGAATGTTAATGTGCAGTTTATTCATCAAGTCAAGGAACTTACCAAAGTGCTTGTCTAGATGTGCTCTGGCCCTTGACTGGGGGAATGGAAGTGGTGGTTTATATGCAGGAGGTGGAACATAAACTTCAGTTTTCCCCTCCGTTTTCTGTGGCTCCACCTCGGTTGGCATCTCGGCCGAAGTGTTCTTTGACTGCACCTGGACCGAGGTGGTCTTCGTCGGTTCTGACACCGACCGAGGCACTAAATCTGCAGTTTTCAGTCCACTCCTCGTAGTTATGGCCATGATTTGGCCTTTAGGGTTGCTTTCCGTTCTTGTTGGAAGCTTCCCTGGATCTCTTGGCGCTTCATTCGTCCTACTTGCAAGTTGTTGTTCAAAGGCCTTTTGGGCCTTCGAAAATGAAGTCATAGAAGTCTCCATAGCACTAAGCTTGATCAAGATAGCCTCCAGCACTACGTCTTTCTTTTCCGGCTGAGACGAACTTGATTCTTGCCCCTGACTCTTTAATGGAGTAGAAGAAGAAGAAGGGGAAGAGAGGAAAGGATTAGAGGAATCGTTAGAGTTGGAGTTAGAATGATTGTTACCAGAATTTTGGTTGTTCGCCCTCCAATTGTTGTTGTTGGATCCTCTATTGTTGTTGTTGTAGTTGTTGTTCCGGGAACCGTTGTTGTTGTTACGGTATCCATTATTGTTGTTCCTTTGTCCTTGATCTTCCTTCTTGGTTTGAGCAACCAAGATTTCCTTCAATTGCTTCACGTCGTTCTTCAAAGACGTAAGTTGATTGTTGTTTGGCTGAGTTTCTTGGAAGTTAACTCTTTTAACTCCACCTTTAGCTCCTTGATGGGTGTACTTCTCCATATGCAAAGCTTGCTTCTCTATGAAGTCCCAAGCTTCTTCAATCGCCATCTCCATAAAGGTACCGGCGGAGAGTAGTTGGAGGTTGAACTGGGTGCTTCCGTCCAGTCCCTTGAAGTATATCTCCAACAACTCTATCTTTGGAATCCCATGATGTGGGCAATCCAAAAGAATGTCCTTAAACCTCTCCCATGACTTGGACAAGCTCTCCTTGTCCTTCATAATGAACGCATTAATCTTCCCTCTCATTTCAGCGGTCTTAGAGGGGGGAAAGAATTTAGTCAAAAATTCCGTAGTCATCTCCTCCCAAGTGCTGATTTTTCCTGGAGGAAGAGATTGATACCAAGTAAGAGCTCTATCTTTTAAAGAAAAGTAAAAAGGTCTTAGCTTGTAGTTGTTATTTTCGATCCTCGAGGGTCTCAAGGTCTCCATCAAGATCTCATAGTTTTGAAGATGTTGATGTGGGGATTCCTTCTCTAGCCCTCCGAACTGGCATTGGCGAATCATGGACAGAACTTGCGGTCGAAGTTCGTAGTCATGGTCCGCTGGATTTCCTAAGTTAACTCCTGGATGCCTCAGTTGTTGATTGGGTCCATCCTTTGACCTAGGGTTTGTGGAATTCCTGCAAAAAGAGCGCCTCGGACTGGCATCCGAGGTGGAAGTACCTCGGCCGGGGCGTCAGGTACTGGGACCTGCCTCGGTCGAGGGTCAGCGACTGGGACCTGCATCGGTCCAGCATCGGAAACTGGATCTTCCCTCGGTCGAAGTAGATATTGGTCTCGTAAGGCTGTCATATCTGCTTCGATTGCTTCAGTCCTGGTGCGAGTTTCTTCTTTCTCTTGCCTTAGTTCCTCCCTGCTGAGGCGTAGCTGTTCTAACGCCTCCTTCAATTCGGCCTCAAGATCGCGATTGTCTTGGTTGGCCATCTTCGCTTCTCTTAAGCGTCGTTTGTATGTCTTTTCTGGTTCGGAATCGTAAGGAACGATTTCCTTCCCAGTGCGGGTTCTTCGCATAAACCTAAGAAAGAACCTGCAAAAGTCACTCAAGTAGAGTGGTTAGTAAACACGGGGGCAAGTGCCCCAAAAGCAAACCGTAACCGGCTCGGTCTAGACCAAGTCCCCGGCAACAACGCCAAAAACTTGTACACTCCAAACGGTGTGTGCAAGCTTTAAATTTATAACCCTAGACGTAAGCTTAAAACAAGGATGCGAACCCGCAGTGTACGGGTCAATCGTAGTAAAAAGCAAGGAATTCCAAGGGTCGATCACAGGGACTTAGTGAAACAAAGTCCAATTACGGTAAGCTTTAGCAATTACTAACCACAAAGCAATTAAAACAATCAAAGATGATAAAAGTCAATAAAGAAAATATGCAATTCTAGGGATTAAAGCATCTAGTTGTGGTTCCAACTCAAGATCTAAAGATAAGCGGACAAAGCTGAGGTTTTTGCATGGGGAAGGTGTTACTAAAGTGGAATAGATCACCGGGTAAGTCTCACTACTCACTAATCCAAAACCGTAACTCCTATTACCGGGTAAGTCTCAAGGAATTAAGATAAAGAACTATAACCTCAAACTAACACACCATCTAAGGGAATAGAATCAACCTTTACCGGGTAAGTTTCAAGCTAACTCACAAAGATGGGATGAAAGCACACTCAAACCCCAATAAAAGATAAACTTTTATTACCTACACTTATGATCTTAGGTAAACAAACTAAGGAATTACCGGGTAAGTCTCATCCTAGGCTTGCATTGAACCAGGAAAGGTGTAATAAGAATAGGATTTGGCAAACTCTAACACTTATCTCTCAGTTTCGGATCAGATAAGTCACCTCGGTCAGCCAAATTCCACCCCGGCCGAGATGTTCATCGACTGAGCGAGATGCTTAGGGTTAAGGTTAAAGACTCGAACTTTCATGGTCCTACTGTGATTAAGATCATTCTATCATTGTTTTTCCCACAACCTTCAGCCAATCACCCTAGAATCACACAAAGAGATTAGCCACTCATCATCATGAAAGTATTGATCAAATATATGGGAAGAAAGAGAATAATTGAACAAGAAAACCTTAAGAGAAAGGCTTCAATAACTGAATCAATTATCAAACACAAGCGTTCCTTGGATAGAAATCCAACAAGACAAACAACAAGGAAGGGAATCTAAGATAATCTTACAAAAACCCTTCAAAAGCTATAAAAGCTATAGACTTTCTTCCTTCAACCTTCAAAAAGGTTCTTCAAATCTCCCAATTGGAGTATGGCTGCTGCGGTGTAGTAGGTGTAAGCGAGGTGATAACGGATGTCGGATTTGTGGGAAATCCGACCCTTTTTATAGGAAAATTACTCTCCAAAGATAAGATATCTTAGAAAGATCTCTTCCCATAAAAATAGGTAAAATATATGATCTAGCATATCTTCTTCCTTCCAGGAGCCAAGCCCAAAAATATAAGATCTCTTTCCAAAGATAAAAGATCTCATCCAAGAATAAAATATTCTCGCCGCGTCCCACGTGTTTGCCTCGGTCGAGTCGACTTCTCTGGATCACCTCGGTCGAGGTGACTTTGTAGTCAACCGAGGTGAGTCACAACTGAATGTGAAATCTCTTAAATCTGGTCCAAAGTGAATCTTTAATCCATGGCTATGCTTCCTGGATGTTTCCTTATGTTCCTGAATGTAGCTCCAATGACTCCATAGCTCCTTTTGCTCCTTTTTGATGCAAAACGTGCCATTTTACCTACGATTACAACAAAACTAGGTGTAGACCTCGATTCCCGCAAAGGTAGATGAAATGGTAATATAATCACATAATATACATATAAACATGCAGATTATTGAAGATAAAACGTCCAAACAAACCCCAAAATATGGACTATAATTCATGCTATCATTTAGCAACTGAAAACAATCTTGAGTGTTCCGACTAAATGCCCTCGATAGTGAGCCAACACGAGCAAGACCAAAAGGCATACCTCTCCTAAAAACTCGAGCGGTAGTTCCATGAACTCATAGAACAAACTAATATTTGGCGTCAAGGTCTCTTCGGTCGTCAATTGATGGTCTTTTAGAGGCTTCACTTTGAGTGTAGTATGGGGAAAATTATTGGGTGGTTCTCCCATTAAAATTTTGATCATGAACTCACGAGTAGATGAGACTAGGGAAGTAATTAAGGAATGAATGGGTAATCAGTTAATTGGATATGATAAGATTAGACCACACAAAGAGGAGGTGGACTGGCACAAAGTAGTTTGGGACCCGGGCAATACGCTCAAGTATTGCTTTATACTACGGATGACGATCATTGACCGGTAATATACCCGAGATAGGTTACATTTTCTTGATATTGATCCTACTTGTAGTTGGTGTATGAGTGAGAGTGAGTCTCACGACCACTTGATCTTTGGATGCACAAATGCACAAGAGGTGTGGAGGCAGGTTGGAGTGGATTTTAGGGTTCCCAACGATGTTACTACCAAACTAGAGATATTATACTAACTGATTCACACCGTACATGCATGGTAGGAGTTGGACGAGCAAATCTAGGATATACGCGCGGTCTACTACCTTTGGTATACCAGGAATGCCCTGGTATTTGACCAGAACAGGATTCCGATAGATGTTCTAGTGATGAGGATCAGGGATCATATCTACACTTTGCTACATGAGGTTTTTCCCGCTGGAGATGGAGCTAGAGCTATAGAGTGGATTGCAGCCTAGTAGTTGGTCTTTATTGGAGATACATTACGCTCCATACTATGATGTTTTAGCTATGTGTGTACCGGGCATGGATCTAGGTTGTTGATGGCTTTGCCGAAGGTGGATTGGCCATTGACCCAAGGTTTGCGCACTTTTTCGGCTTGTGAGTGTTTATGTTTGCTGATGATTTTGCTAAAGGTGAACAAGCTTCATGAGTTTTGCCAAGTTTACATGTTTTCTCATGACTTTTGGCTTCAGGTAGTTGGTATGTTTAGAAGGATTGCATGTCTATGTGGAATACCTTGTGTATGATTGTTTTTGGCCGTAGACCCAAGTCACAGGCTTCTACATAAACTCTATTACTTTAGTATAACTAGGTCGTAAGGGCATGTGCAACAGATTCTCCAAAAAAAACTCTAAAATGGGGGAAAAAACTTTCATTTTCTCTAAATTATTTTTGTCTAAAATCCAATAGCTTCTTCATAATAGGGAGTCATGTATATATTTAATTTTTTATTTTAAAAATCATTTTGTTCTCTATTTACATTAATTTTAGATAAATGTTTATATATTAGAGAAAACTACAAAAAAAATTTAAATATTCTAATAAAAATAGCCATTTGAAACTTTCAACGGCTTGCTTAGTGTTTTTTTGAATATTCATGTAAATATAAGAAGCAATTGCATCACAACATACTATGTATCCCATTTTTCCAGCTTTTTTCTTCTCGTTTTGTCTCACTTTGAGTATATTTTATTATGGATCGCCGTTCGTTGGTTCTTCCGTTGAAAATAAGTGACGAAAGCTGTCAAATTTCGTACGTGAAATGTATTTGGAGAAGCTTCTAGCTTGTTGCAAATATAGAAAAATGAAGGCATATTTTTCCTAAACCCTCTATTTTAGGGTTTGGGATAGGGAATTTGTTGTGTCTAAAAAAGCTCAAAATTTTCCAAAAGCCCAACATTCTCTAAAATAGAGTATCTGTTGCATATGCTCTAACAATCCTAGTTATGCTTTTTTTTTTCTTTCTATGAATTTACCTTTATAAACAAAGAATATTGGAAATGGTACAAATGTATGATTATGTGAGATGTAGTTTTCTTGTAATTTGTGATGAAGTATAAGAGATCGACGAGATGTCCCTTTAGCCTTTCATGTGCGTCCTAAGGCACGCCACAAGGGTCCTTTTTAAATCCTATGTCTCACAAAGCGCACATGATAATAAGATTCGGATTCACATAACTCTCCTTTAAACTCACGTGTGTCTTAAAATGCGCACAAAATTAAATTTTCTCTATGTGCTTTAATTAAGACGCTTACAATTTGACGTTCTCTAGTAATATTTTGACGTGTATATGACTGACGACGTTGAAAATAGCCATATTTGATAGCTTTGAAGACTATTTTACTAGACGTCTAACTTAGTAAGACTAGTAATCTGTCTAGATTTGATAGATGTTTGACTCATGTGACCAAATAATAGTACGATAAAAACATGATAAAAGGTAATGAGTATGTTAGACTATTACCTAATTTGATGCATCGAAATATACAGATTTTAACATCATAAAGTATATAGGATAATAATAACTTTTATTTCTTTTGAAACATTGTAAGAGAACCTAACATCAATGATAATTCTAATATAACCAAGTTACGTAATCGAATTTATTTTTTAATTTTGGTAAAAATACTTTCAACATTGCCTTAATTTTATAGTCAATCATTTGAGTCAGGGTCTAAATCAAATATCTAACAAAATGAAATTCATAAAATTCCCGAATGAAATTATAAGTGGAAGTGTTTGTGTGACCAACCAAACGGAGCTTAACCACATTTAGTGATGACGACAACCAAAAAGAGGGAGGAAAAGGGGAGATATTGTCGGCAGCGGTTAGGATAGGGTTGCTTGCGTGCTGGGGCCGAGAAAGACGTAACACGTGAACGGTCAACCGTCAGTGTGGGTCCCACAAAGTAAAAGCCAACCACGTGTTAACCATGTGACAACTGCCATTAACCGACTCTAACGGTAACAGAGAATGCATGTGAAACCTGTTTTTCAGCAGCCTTGGGAAAATTTTATGATGACAAACTCTTTGAGACCATTTATCAACAACTAGTTTATAGCCCGCACCTTGTGCGGGTTTGTTAATAAAATAACTTATCATTTTACATTTTTTACTATGTTATATGTTGTTAACTTTATTAGTTATATGTTATGAGCTCGTATAATAACGCGTCAAGTGTTATATAGTAAATGAGACCACGTAGTCCATGTGTTGATCATTAATTAGTTTTATGCTAATAATTTTTTTTAAATCTAATTTATTATTTAATAAATAATAATTTAAATAAAAAAACATAATCATATAATTAAAAAATACCATAATCTGATATGAAATCAATTAGTAAGAAAAGATTAATTGACTTAATTTGTGATTTAGTAAAAGATTTAATCCGAGAAAAAACGTAGGAGCGCCGCGTCAACATTAATTTCGTATATTTTAGTAAAGTATATAGATGTATATCTAGTATATTGATAAAATAAAAATTACGAATTTAATAGTTCAACGGTCCACAAATCAGGTTACAACGACCCACAAATTAGTAGATCACAAGGACCCACAAGGCACAAGGACCCACAAATCATTAGGTCACAACGACCCAAAAATCATTAGGTCAAAATGACCAAAAAATCAGTAGGTCGCAATGATTACATACAAATACTAATTCGATATGAATAAGTATTATATTTGATTCTGACCAAAAGGTTCAGAAATGTATGAATTTTATAATCCTCAAACACTCTAAATCTATTTATACATGTCTTCAAAGTGTCATCTTTTCCTCATAATCCATGTGGGAGAACAAAAATCATATTTTACAAAATAGTTATGGTTAAGTTAAAAAAAGATTTATTAGCTTAATTCGTGATTTAGTAAAAAGTTTAATCCGAGAAAAAACGTGGGGGCGCCACGTCAGAATCACTGTCTTTTGTTTTAGTAAAGTATATAGAATATATATGTATATTTAGTATATTGATAAAATAAGATTTACGAATTTAATAGTTCAACGGTCCACAAATCAGTAGGTCACAACGAACCACGAATCAGTAGGTCACAACAACCCACCTATCAGTAGGTTACAACGACCCACGAATCAGTAGGTCACAACGACCCACGAATCAATAAGTCACAACGACCCACGAATTCATAGGTCACAACGACCCACGAATTAATAGGTCACAACGACCCACAAATTCATAGGTCACAACGACCCACAAATCAGCGGGTCATAACAACCCACAAATTAGTGGGTCACAACAACCCACTAATTATTAGATCAAATCGACCCAATTATCAGTAAGTCACAACGACCCAAAAATCAGTAGGTCACACCGACCTAAAAATCCGTAGGTCAAAACGACCCAAAAATCATTAGATCAAAACGACCCACAAATCATTAGGTTAAAATGACCTACGAATTAGTAGGTCACAACAATCCACATACAAATACTAATCCGGTATGAATAAGTATTATACTTGATTCTGACTAAAAGGTCCAGATATATATGATTTGTATAATCTTCAAATCTTCTAGGTCTATTTATACATGTTGTCAAACTGTCATCCTTATTTGATAACCGATGTGGGATAACAAAATTGATATTTTACAAAATATTTAAGGTTTAGTAAAAAAAAATTATTGGCTTAATTCAAGATTTAGTAAAAGATTTAATGCGATAAAAATGTGGAGCCTGAATTTTTTTTACAAAATAATCAAAGATTATGGCTATCTTTTAAACAAATTTTTTAAAAACATAAAAGAAGCCTCAATTTTTTTTAAATATTCTTAATTATTTGTGCCTGATAATATTTAATATTTATTTAGTAATTCGGCATCTATTTTTATAAGAATAGCAATTTAGTAATCTATCATAAATTTTTTAGGAGTGGCATATCAGTAAATATTTTACAAAAATGTTGAGGTGGCATCCCTCGTTGATTGACACATGGCATTAGTGTCCTTTGTTTTAGTAAGTTATATAAATTATGTTCAAAAATAAATAAATAAAATAAGTAGAAATATTTCAATTGTAGAATTTCATGATTAAGAAGATTATTAAGATGAATTACTAGTTTAATGTTCGTAATATTGTGAGGATTTTATTTTTAGAATTTACCTATAAATAAATTATATTTTAATAAATAAACAAAGATTATTACTTCACAAATCAACAATTTTGCTCAAAATCAAATAAAAAAATATTAGTTATATTAATACAAGTAATTTTTTAAAAAATACTTCATTGAAAAAAATATTTTTGTGGTTTTTAATGTGAATTCAAAAGTGCTACAAACTAAAATCTATGATAATAATATATTTTTTTATTAAAAAAAAATAACCCAAAATAATAACAATGACCAACATTCAACCCAAAATAATGCTAATTTTAAAAATTACTATGATCGATACAAACTATCAACGTATGTACCAAAAATATTATGTCAAATTTTTCCGACAAAAATACTAACTCCGGCGATGATGTGAAAACCGGAATCTTACATGTTAACAAAAAATGGATTAATGGTATGATGTTGATTTTATTTTTGTAAGTCAAATTAAACATAAAAATGATTAAAAAAAATTTTAAATTAAGTTTTTTTAATTATTACATTTAAATTATAATTTTGTAAATATATTTTTTAAATTATTTTATAAAATTTTTTGTAAAATTTTGAAATTTTTTTTGTAAACTTTGTTGTAAATTGTTTTTTAAAAAAGAAAATTTTGGCAAAATATATTTTCTTAAAAAAAAAAATCGTTTTCTTGTGAAATTTTTGGGAATTTTTAAATTTGCATATAACAGTCTTAATTTGAAAATATAGTTAAGAAAATCGATTTTATTTATAATATATAAAAATAAAAAACTTCCAATAAACGTTTTACAAAAACTCACAAAAAAATATTATTTTTTAACTTACAAAATTTTATAAAAAAATTATTTTGTAAAATAATATTTTGATAAAAATAATTTTTTTCCAAAAATAAATTTTTATAAAAATTATTTATTTTTACAAAAATAATTTTTTATAAAAATAATTCATAAAAAAAATATTTTTTGTAAAATTAAATTTTTATTAAAAAATAGTTACAAAATTACTATTAATAAAAACTTAATTTAAATTTATAACATATTAAAATATAAATGTTATTAACTTGATTCAAAAATCCACATCCCATTATTTCTTAATGACATTTGCTTTCTCAAAAGCCTAGTCTCGGATGTCATCAACCAAATCCTCCCCCGGAGAAACCGTCTTTCAATCGTATGTCCGTGCTTGACATAGAAAGTCCAGAAATGGCTTTCTTCTTTTGATAATACGAGGACAACTCCTCTTTAATAAAATGATTAGTCTTTGTAAGAGAGAATCGTATTAGGCAACAGTCAAAAAGCCAGATGAGATGTGATAGCTCTTTCGAGTAATGGGCAGGAACGACTACTTACTGGCTGAAACAAACAGAGCTCTCAAGGAGATAGAGAAAGACTAGAAGCCAGCAAAAGGGAATCCAAGGGATGAGAATGACTCGAGCGAAAGCTTAAGCGGAAATGAAAGAGTAGGTGAGAGGGCGAAGGGACGGAGTTTGGATTTTTGCCCGAAAAAATAAGACATATTATTTTTAGTAAATGTGTTGATACTTTGTATCGGTCCTAGTAATTTTTAAAGTTGGTCATTTTGGGTTGAAGGTTGATAGTTGGTATTGTTTTCGGTTGTTTTTCCTAAAAAGATTTTAAAAAAATTTTGATATTAACAATTGAGTGACTTATGAGTTTATTTATTTATTTTTTTTATCAATAAGGTATGATGTTTGACTACACCAAACAAATTTGGTGTATCTAGAGGCCAAAAACCGGCAAACGGATAAAGCGTCATGCAAATAGAGACAAAAATAAGAGATAAACACAAAAAAAAAATACTACAAGCAAATGACTGAAAAAGTAAAAAAAATCCAAAAAAAAAAAAGTCGGAACAAACAATCCGCGGGAGAAGGCGAGGAACACTCGAGGATGCAAAACATGGAGAGGACACGGAATAGATCAACTAACGCGGTGTCTCGCCGCCGGGAAGTAGAATAGTTGAAACTCTTATCAAGGGGATGACATACTTCGTACGGAATTGTTGATCCAACGACGTTCCCTTCACATAGATGGAGGATCTTCGGAGACCTTGAACACAACCATGATCAACAAGGGCATGTAACTACGGCATCTTCCGGAACACTAATTTAGACCACACTCACGTCTTCAAAGAGAAAGTCATCTCAACTAAACAATGTTATAGACTTTATCTCTCCATTTTTCAAAACCGAGCTCAAACCTTTGAAAGCTTTTATGGAGCTCAAGATTCCTTATTTTCATGAGCTTTAAAATACTCTGCCGTGATAGTTGAAACAAAAAATTACACACTTACTATGTGTCTGCACCTTAAAATACTCGTGGAAGTACAAATAAGATTTCCAACAAATCTATATAACTTACTAAAACAAAGGACACTAATGTCATGTGTCAATCAACGAGGGATGTCACCTCAACATTTTTGTAAAATATTTACTGATATGCCACTCCTATAAAATTTATGATAGATTACTAAATTGCCATTCTTAAAAAAATAGATGCCGAATTACTAAATAAATATTAAAGATTATCACGCACAAATAATTAAGAATATTTAAAAAAAAAATTGAGGCTTCTTTTATGTTTTTAAAAAATTTGTTTAAAAGATAGTCATAATCTTTGATTATTTTGTAAAAAAAATCCAGGCTCCACATTTTTATCGCATTAAATCTTTTACTAAATCTTGAATTAGGCAAATAATTTTTTTTTACTAAACCTTAAATATTTTGTAAAATATTAATTTTGTTATCTCACATCGGTTATCAGATAAGGATGACAGTTTGACAACATGTATAAATAGACCTAGAAGGTTTGAATATTATACAAATCATATATTTTTGGACCTTTTGGTCAGAATCAAGTATAATACTTATTCATACCGGATTAGTATTTGTATGTGGATTGTTGTGACCTACTAATTCGTAGGTCATTTTAACCTAATGATTTTTGGGTCATTTTGATCTAATGATTTTTGGGTCGTTTTGACCTACGGATTTTTAGGTCGGTGTGACCTACTGATTTTTGGGTCGTTGTGACTTACTGATAATTGAGTCGATTTGATCTAATAATTAGTGGGTTGTTGTGACCCACTAATTTGTGGGTCGTTATGACCCGCTGATTTATGGGTCGTTGTGACCTATGAATTTGTGGGTCGTTGTGACCTATTAATTCGTGAGTCGTTGTGACCTATGAATTCGTGGGTCGTTGTGACTTATTGATTCGTGGGTCGTTGTGACCTACTGATTCGTGGGTCGTTGTGACCTACTAATTCGTGGGTCGTTGTGACCTACTAATTCGTGGGTCGTTGTGACCTACTGATTTGTGGGTCGTTGTGACCTACTGATTTGTGGACCGTTGAACTATTAAATTCGTAAATCTTATTTTATCAATATACTAAATATACATATATATTCTATATACTTTACTAAAACAAAAGACAGTGATTCTGACGTGGCGCCCCCACGTTTCTTCTCGGATTAAACTTTTTACTAAATCACGAATTAAACTAATAAATCTTTTTTTAACTTAACCATAATTATTTTGTAAAATATGATTTTTGTTCTCCCACATGGATTATGAGGAAACGATGACACTTTGAAGACATGTATAAATAGATTTAGAGTGTTTGAGGATTATAAAATTCATACATTTCTGAACCTTTTGGTCAGAATCAAATATAATACTTATTTATATCGAATTAGTATTTGTATGTAATCATTGTGACCTACTGATTTTTTGGTCGTTTTGACCTAATGATTTTTGGGTCGTTGTGACCTAATGATTTGTGGGTCGTTGTGCCTTGTGGGTCCTTGTGATCTACTAATTTGTGGGTCGTTGTAACCTGATTTGTGGACCGTTGAACTATTAAATTCGTAATTCTTATTTTATCAATATACTAGATATACATCTATATACTTTACTAAAATATACGAAATTAATGCTGACGTGACGCTCCTACATTTTTTCTCGGATTAAATCTTTTACTAAATCACAAATTAAGTCAATTAATCTTTTCTTACTAATTGATTTCATATCAGATTATGGTATTTTTTAATTATATGATTATGTTTTTTTATTTAAATTATTATTTATTAAATAATAAATTAGATTTTAAAAAAATTATTAGCATAAAACTAATTAATGATCAACACATGGACTACGTGGTCTCATTTACTATATAACACTTGACGCGTTATTATACGAGCTCATAACATATAACTAATAAAGTTAACAACATATAATATAGTAAAAAATGTAAAATGATAAGCTATTTTATTAACAAACCCGCACAAGGTGCGGGCTATAAACTAGTTATACAAATAGTTGATAATAACTATGAAATAAAAATCAATAACATGTACAATAAAACAAATACCATAGGAAAAAAAATAATAGAAAATAATAAAATTTCTAGTAAAACTTTAACCGTATAAATAATTAACTTACAAATACGTTGTGCTTATAAAATAAAACAACATCAATTCCACCCTAAATTTTTATTTATAACAAGATTGGTCTAATAAGTCTTTTTTATATCACTAATTAAACAAGGTCCTTGTTAATTTAAAATTATTTTTTAATTTTAAAAATACTTGATTAAAGGGGTGAAAAGGGACCTAGTTTGTATCCTAATAAAAAAAAGTATGTTT
>BSUD01000006.1:113888620-113969076 GCA_033239045.1 Fagopyrum esculentum
AAAAAAAAAAAAAGGCTTACTTAACCAATTTACTCAATTTTTTTTTATCTCTATCATTTAAAATAAAATCTCATATAAAAAATAATGTATTTAACATTTAATTATACAACTAATTCTACACGGTATATCATTATAATTTTTAGAAATTAATGTCTAGTTTTGAAATAAATAAATATTATTTTATATCAATATAAAAATACATGATAAATTAATTTTACACATTTTGAATTTTATTAATGCGCTTTTTTTTTCAAAAAAAAATTCAACTATGAAAAATATAAAGATATTCAAATTTCAAACCAATAACATGTACTTTTTTTATTTTAACTTTTCCTATACGATACTTCAGTAGAAAAGATATTCAACCTAATTTTTGCAATAGTAATATAATTGCATAGTATGTTTATTAAGACTCTGACACCTGCACCGGAAAAATAATACTCCAATTTACGTGTGAATTATTGGTGCACACATGCATATACTCAATGATATTAAAATTTAAACTACACTGTTCTGCCTATTTTTTTTAGAAAACTCTTACAATTTACCAACAAATAATGAATAAATCATGATAAGTTGATTGCACGAGGATAAGAAACAGAAAAACAACAATCCTTAGCATAAGGATAAAACATAAATAATATATTATTTTAACCTATTTGAAAGAAAAATTTATATATTATATGAATAAAAATATTTAATAAGGACCAAAAATACATAAAATCAAAACTAAAATTAAATGTGTGATTTTATAAGCTTTATGTTATTATATGGTTATTTTTTGTAATTTTAAAAAATAAATTAAAATTACTTTCCTAAATTTGATATTTTTATTTTTTCTAAAATTAATAAGTATTTATTTTGGGATGGGGGAAAATCAAAATAAAAGTTATCATTTTAGTTACGTTGTTAAAGGCCCATTTCAACTAATTTCACATGATTTTCAATGAACTACTGTTGGAAAGTACTCGAGGCGTTTTCAAATGGATTTGTTCAATCAGTGGGAATGACTAGAACATAGTGTTTCTCATAATTCTATATTTTGTTTCTGGTATCTCTTTGGAGGAGAAATAGTAAAACGATCGAGAGACGAGACATTTGTGAAAACTTGATTTTGTAACTGGAAGAAAGTTCTAGAGAAATTTAGAGAACATGTGGGAGGAGCTATTCATAGTATTCACAATGATGCTTTAACGTTATTCTTTGCTTTCAGATCAAATGTAAAGTTTGACAAGATGTGTGACTTTTGGAGTTCGAGTAATGAGTGATGCATATCACATTCGGTGCATTTGTGGATGTTATTAGAATTCTACTTTGTCAAGGATTGACTTTTCGGGGTCATAATGAACACTCGGACTTGCCCAATAAAGGAAATTTTTTGGAACTTCTAGAGTGGTATTGTTTACACAATGTTGAAGTTGGGAAGGTTGTGACTAAAGCACCATTAAATCACCAACTTACTAGTCCAACCATTCAATTGGACATTGCAAAAGCAGGTTCATCAAAGACAATACAAATCATAAACAACGGTGTTGGAGACAAATTCTTTTCTTTATTGATGGATGAGGCTTGTGATAGTTCGACAAAAGAACAAATGGCTATTGTTGTAAGGTATGTAACCAACCATGAGGTAGTGGTAGAGCACTTTATTGGAGTTGTTTCATGTTGTTGATACCATTGCATTATCTCTGAAAACTGTTATTGATGAATTTTTCGCTAATCACGGATAATCTATCTCTAAACTGAGAGGTCAAAAATTATGATGGAGCTTCTAATATGCGAGGAGAACTTAGTGAACTTAAGACTCTTATCTTAAATGAGATACCATATGCAAGGTTCATTCATTGTTTTGCTCATCAACTACAATTAGTTATTATGGTAATTGCACATACAAACAAACCTATTAGTGATTTATTTGAGTTTTTGTCTATCATAACGAACATGGTTGGAGCTTCTTGTAAAATAAAAGATGAATTTCGAAAAATTCAACATGACAACTTGGTAAAGATGTTGGAACGGCAAAACTTCTGCGGAGAGAGGAAATAATCAAGAATAAAGTCTAACTCGGCCGGGAAGTACACATTGGGGTTCACACCATGAAACAATTATATACCTGTCTTCTATATTTGTGGCCCTTAGTAATCCAAGTGCTTGACAATATTTATGTTGATGACATAACACAAAGCTCGAGATGTTGTCGATTGCTTGAGCAGTTGAGCGAAAAGATTGAGAGTTATCAAATTGTTTTTATTTCTTATTTGGTTCGGATACACAAATGCCTTGTCACAACTCTTACAACAAAAAGATCGGATTATTATTGAGGCGGTGAGTTTGGTTCAAACTACTAAAAACAAGTTGCAAGAGATGAGGGGAACGGATGGGATAAACTATTAGAAGATGTCAACACTTGTTGTGTTAAGTATAATATCGACATTCCAACATGCACGATGATGCTCCAAGTCGATGTGTTAGACGTATTGGAAATATTAGAACAAACTACAACCACTTTCGAGTCGATATAATTTTGTAGGTACTTTTAGTATTATGAGTTAATCTATTTTCAAGTGTTTAATTTTTTTCGATCAATATTAACACTTACATTTTAATATAATTAAACATATGTTATATTTATAGGTTCTTGATCAATTGGTTTTGAGATGGATAATCATTTTAGTGAGTCAAAGTTACTTCGCCTTGCAGAGTTATATCCACACAACTTACCAAAATGTGATTAAATGGAGTTTAAACGGAAATTGCAGGTGTGGAATGTTGAAGTGAAGAGAAATGAAAGTTTTTCTACATTACAACATATTGAGGATGTTGTTAAGAAGATTGTTGAGGTAGAAATTTACAAATTTTTTCACTTGATGCATCGTCGAATTGAGTTGACTTAAGTACTACCAATTGCAACGACTACCGGCCCGTGGAAAGGGCATTTTCAGCAATGAACATCATTAAGAGAGTTACTAAACAAGTTTTTTGAACGATTTTAGGGTGTGGTATATTGAGAGAAATTTGTTTAGAAGCATTGAAACAAAAGTCATCATGCAATATTTTCAAAATATGAAAACTCGGAAGACGGATTTACCCACTTTACCGTTGGCTCCGCCACTGTGTGTATATTAGAAGCAATGGGGACTTCCAGATACCCGGAGTTCGTGTACTTAGCAAGCCAATATTTTTATTCCGTTTTGTGGTTACTATGTCTACTTATAACCTTTTTTTTTTGAGGAAATGTTTACTGATAACCTAAAAATTATATTACGAACTATTCTTGAAAAAAATAAATGAACTCAAACCAACTTTCTAGATTAGGATAGTAACTTAAGAATTAATCCTAGTACAGTGGCTGTAGTGTCATCATTTCAAGCCACCCCGGTTCAATTATGTTTTCGTATTTTTTATTTTCGATAAATATATATATATATATATATATATATATATAGTATAGATCCTATGAGAACACCCCCTAACGTGAGAACATGAGAACAGATTCGTAATTATTATCAGTTTTGTTACGAATGTGCCATATCGTTTAATGTATTATTCGTAGTTATTGTTGGTTGAGTGGATTATTCGTAGTTATTGTTGGAATCCTAATTATTATTATTCGTAGTTATTATTATTTTTGATATCTACTCTAAATCTCAACCCTTAATACTCACATCCAACGGTGTACGATTGTTCTCATGTTCTCACGTTAGGGGTGTTTTCATGGGAACCACACCCTATATATATATATATATATATATATATATATATATATATTTATATATATATATATATATATATATTGTTAGAGATATATTTATTACTTAGTCAAATATCATTATGCTAATACCTTTACATTATTAGGCAAAGACAATTTTACCTTTAGGGAGTTACCATACTTGTATATATAATGGAGAGAGCCTAGAGATCCCGGTGGGGACTCAGTTAATATTTTCACATTGGTATCGGGCTATTTTGCGAAACCCTAGTTTCACAACCACCGATCCACCCGCCACCTTCATTCCGCAACCCTTAGACACTGAGGCTCCCACCACCACTCGCCGCCAATGGCCACCAACGACAACCAACTACCCCACGTCGAAGACCCACCACCACCGCCTCACAACAACCTTGCCGTGACTCCAAAGTCATCGCTCCATTCCGCTCTCCACGTTTCGAACATCAAGAATCATGTCACCCTCACTTTAGACATGAAAAAGGTTCAATACCACACCTGGGCGGAACTCTTTACGGTTTCCGCAACCACTCACGATGTCCTTTACCATATTGACGGTTCCGATCGTCCTACTGACGTCGATGACGCCTTATGGCGCAAACTGGACTATATTGTCAAGGGATGGATGTATGCAACTATCTCCGAGGATGTCCTCCTCTCCATCATCAAATCTGGCGCTACCGCTCATGAAACATGGCTCCGCATCAAAGGCTTGTTTCATGACAATCAATCCGCTCGGGCAGCCGACCTTGAAAGCCGGTTCATCAACCTCAAACAAGAATCTTTCGGCACGGTCTCCGAATACTGTCAGGCTCTAAAAGCCCTTGCTGATCAACTCGCCGACGTCGGTCATACTGTCAGCGACGAACGGCTTGTTATGCAACTTATCAACGGCCTCTCGTCAGCCTATGACGTATGTGGTGGCATGATCGGTCAAACACAACCGCTCCCGTCATTCTCCATGGCTCGCAACATGCTATCAAGGGAGTAAAGTCGTAAAGCCAGAAATTCCTCCCCTGGACAAGTATTAGTCTCGTCCAAAGACTACCAACCAACCACGCCTGCTTGGATGACCACCCCTCCGCCGCTCGGGTCGAACTCCTCCGGCCGCTAGTCTCGTGAAGGATCCAACCGTGGCCGCCGCCGAAACCCTCGTAGCCGCCAACAATCCTCATCGCCACACCAACCCCGGAACTTACACACGGGCTCCCAAAACTGGCGACAACAACAGTGGGCCAGCCCACTGGTTCCATACCAAACTACGCAGGCCCATTCTTATTACCCACCACTGGCCCACATTTCGGATCATCTGCAACCCGACCATCCTGTTCCCTACTATCCCGCCGGACACGCTGTCTACCAACCACATCACTCAGGCCCACAACGCCCCCCATCGGCCCAACATGCTCACTACGCTAGCCCACAACAGCCTACGGACCTCACTTATGCGTTCTCCAGTTTGGGCCTCCATCCACCTGACGAAAATTGGTACATGGACTCCGGGGCGTCTTCTCACATGACCAACAACCAAGGTCTACTTCATTCCTATTTTAATTCTAGCACTTTACCTTTTATTTATGTCGGAAACGGAAGTCCAATTCCTATTGTCGGTAAGGGTCATGTTAACCTAAACACACCACACCCTCTTCACCTAACCAATGTTCTACACTCACCTCATATAATCAAGAACCTTATTTCCATACGAAAATTTACCACTGATAATAATGTGTCCGTCGAGTTTGACCTGTTTGGTTTTCTTGTGAAGGATCTTTGCACGGGGACCCCCATCATGCGGTGCAATAGCTCCGGGGATCTTTATCCCCTCTCGTCCACAAATCCGAGCCCATCTAGTACATCTCCACCACCGTCTGTCAATGTTATCTCGCACCACCATGTGTAGCATGCTCGCCTTGGCCATCCCGGTGCTCATGTGATGAAATCCCTTAGTTCTCGCCTTTTAATTCCGCACCATAAAACATACTCTATTTGCTCGTCTTGTCAAATTGCGAAGAGCAAACGTTTACCTTTTTTACCGTCTACTACTATTACTTTTTGTCCCTTTGATATTGTGCATTGTGATCTTTGGACATCTCCTTTGCCTAGTGAGAGTGGTTTTAAAAATTATTTGGTGCTTTTGGATGATTTTACTAATTATGTTGGGTTTTTCCACTTCGAAACAAATCGGATACCCACGCTAGTTTTCTCCACTTTCATGCTCTCATCAACACACAATTCAAAACCTCTATCAAAAGTTTTCAATGTGGCATGAGTGGGGAATTCGACAACAAATCCGTACATGAGTTTTGTAAACGCCAAGACATCGTAATTCGCTTTTCATGCCATCAAACATCTCCACAAAACGGCAAAGTCGAACGAGTCCTCTACACCCTCAATGACAAAGTAATATATATATATATATATATATATATATATATATATATATATATATATATATATATATATATATTATATTTTGGTAGAGAATATCATAGTAACGAGAAAGCAGGGTCGTGACGTACTATTCACGGCGCATATCAAGGGGTTAAAAGTCTTAAAGAGTGTTTGACTGACAAGGGTTAACTGCCCATACGGCAGCGGTTAAAGGCCGTTAGTGTCAGTTGCCACGTAAGGGGTACGTGTTTCCTTGTCAGCGCTTTTCTTTTGTGGGCCCCACTAGACAGTTGACCTATCTGCAAGTCGCTTTTCCCTACCCCTCATTTTACCGACCCCCCTTGTATTTCTTCCTTATTTTTCCTTCAATTAAATGTTGTGTGCATTGACAAAACCACCCCTAAATATAAGAATCTTTTCACGTAAATAATATTCTATAATTTCAAAAGTTGATTTTTTTTTTTAATCCATATGGTTAATGTTTATAAACTATTTTTATTTAGCAATATTTGTTCTAAGTTTCATTTAATAAAATCATTTTAACCCGTGACGGGTGTTGGACGGACGATGGGTGAAGGCCTTACACCCATCACCTGACCCAATACACCCAAGATATCTCGAATTTTGTAAATTTATTCTTAAATTAAAATAAATATGACAATTTTATTGTTGTTTATATTATAAAATCATGTTATACATAGTTTATATCTTATTTAATGATATTGTTGGTTTTAAAAATATTAATTCCGTAATACATGTGTGAAATATTTTTAAAATGCATTATAAATTTACAACATTTGTAACTTTTGATCACCCGCAAATGAAGTCAAACCACCCGATGGGTGAATATATGATAAAGTTAATGGTTGAGTGATAGAAGTGTTTCACCCACCCGTCTCCTGACTCATTGTCAACCCTATCTAGTGCATATGTAGGTCTTTATTCTTCACTTTACAATTTTTAGTTGCAATTCTTCTCCTTCTTTTTTTCCTCACACGTTTTCTCCTCTACTTCAATAATCTAAATAACCTCTAAAAAAATATCAAACTCTTGATAAATCAAATCGAGAAAGATAAACAACTAACATTCAAATTATCTACTAGCGAATCACCGATGAAGGTTATTTAATGACGACATGATACGTGTAAAATTCGGTGGAATAGTATGATGGAGCGAGTTTCATGCCCGAGCACGCGTACATGCATGTTAGGTTTAGATATTATATATGAGTCACCTTACCTTATTTATTATCGATATGAGAACACTTTATTCATCCTACAACGAAATATCCCGCCCAAGTATAAAACACTTGATTAAACCCGATAAATATAAGACAATAAGTCATCTTGTTTTGACAAGGATAGAGTGAAAGTTTAGGGGGAGTACACGGTTCGTTATCCATATAACATATTAACGTAAAAAATTTGATATATAATACAAGTCACGTGTATTAAAATGTCATACAAAATGATAGATATATAGACCGTCGCCTAAAATAAACCAAAAAAGTCAATAAAAAAACAATATATGTAGGGTTTATCTTCTCTCGACTAAACCTATTTATGTCCCATAAAAAAATATGAGAAGGTAATTCCATTAACATCATAATATGTTTTTCTTCTTTCTTTGGTATTTTAAAAAAAATACTAACTTCATTACATTCTTAATAAATTAATAATCTATAGCTTATGTTCTTGGTATATGTCATACTTAAGATAACGTACCCGAAAGTAGATGAAGATATAAATATTATAAGTTGTGAACCTTAATATTGTAATTTGTCAAGTCTCAATGCCAATAAAATCACAAACTAGAAGCGTAACGTAAAGGGACATCATCAAAGACATCAAGTTGAATTTGGCTTTTACTGCATTGGAGTCAAAATAAGTGTCATTTTGACCATTGATATAATTCCTTAAAAATATTTTTAAAATCTGGAGTTGTGTTTATAATATTATTATTTATTAAATATTTACCATCTTTGTATTTAAACCAAACTTAATTTGGTAAAGAAGTTAAATTAGGTTTTTAGTAATATTACTTTATTAAGAATATCCATAACATAGATACATTTTGTAAATATACCTCTAGATTTTTTATTGTTTAAATTTCTATTCTCTCTCCATATGTGTGTAATACGTCTCTCTCATGACAGTGACGATCAAAATGAAAACAAAATATCTTGAAAACGCGAAATTTGTACACTCTCTCCCTATAATCTTTCACACAATCATCCCAGTTCCGAGTATCAAGAAATCGCCATCTTCTTCTCTATTAAGATCCGTCTTCCAAGAAATCATCATTTCAGGAAATCACCATCTTCTTCTCTATCAACATTACATACTATAAAATCATATCAAAACCTCATATCAAACTCATACCAGAATTTATACCAACCAAACATATCAGAGCTCATACCAGACAAATCATAATATACATAGGAAGAACATCAACAAATTATACAAGAAATTCATATCAAACTCATACCAAAAACCATACCACACTCATACTAGAAACTCATATCAAAACCTCATATCAAACTCATAACTGAAAATCATACCGGACAAATGATATCAATATACACAGGAAGCACATCAATAAATCATATATGAAACTCATATCGAACTCATACCAGAAATCATACTAGACTCATACTAGAAACTCATATCAAACTCATACCAGAAATCATACTAAACTAATACTAGACAAACATACTAGAAAAACATACCAGAAATCCATATCAAACTCATACCAAAAACCATACCAAACTCATACAAAAAATCATACCAAACAGACTAGAAACTCATACCAGAAATCATACCAGCCAAACACACCAAAAACTCATACCGAACAAACATACCAAAAAAACCCATATCAAACTCATACCAGAACCAACGCCAGACTCATACTAAAAACTCATACCAGACAAATCATATCAATATACACGGGAAACACATCGACGAATCATACCAAAAAAGGATCAGACAACAAGAATCGTTGAGACTTAACCTTGGATCACCCCATTGTGATGGTTGAGTTAGGGTTTATAGAGTTTGTGAGAAAAAAACAAAATGGGAGAGAGAGATTGGTCTCCGGATAACTATAGCTGAAAGAGACAATCGAAATGGAAGAGAGATTGGTCGTTGGTATGAGAATCAAATGGGATGGAGAGAAGCGAGAAGTGCGAATGGGAGGGGGGAGAGAGAGAGAGAGAGGGAGAGAGAGAGATTGTTTTAAACTAAAATCAATTACAGTGGGTTAAAATTAGAGGGATCTACAAAGCAAAAGCATATAAAAAAGAGCATATTTAACCATATTGGTTGATCGAACCGTAGTTGGGATTGGAAGTGTTGTGGAGTGCCCACGTAAGGAGCAGGAAAAGTTGAGAAATGTTCCAGAAAAGAAGTCACTACAACAACATTAATCATTTATAGTGTTAAGTAATAACGTTTATACTATAAATGTTACAAATTATATAAGGGTAAATATTTAATAGCATTTTACTATTGTACAAACGTCGTTAATTACACATGTGTAAAAAAAGTCATTTAGCACCAGGAACCGATTTTTCCCCCTTCAGCGGGCTAAACAAACGCTATCTTCCCCCTCAAAATGAGAATATTCTAAATTAAAACTATATCCCATTTACTTTCAACCATGTACTCTCTCTCTCTCTCTCTCTCTCTCTCTCTCTCCCCATGATCCGATGTCAACCTTCTTCACGTATCCTTTCAACTCACGCTATAGCTGTCTATCTTGATTTCTTCTTCTTCTTTTGAAACGGCGTTCATCTTCTTCATATGTACTTGTGCTAGTAAATGGAGGGGATGTTCAATTACATGTTGAATGAAAAAGGCTATGCTTCCTATATGTGTGAACATCCTACAATACAGCTTAAACATGCATTGGTGACCTGCTAAGACCTAATGTGATTTTATTTGAGTTTGAGACGACATTAGATGTTTGGACCTTGCTTGTCTTTATTTATTATTATTTTTTTCGTCTGATTTCTTTTGGTTTATAAGGTATATTTCTAAAGATTTGTTGATTTTAGCAATGAATACCTCTACACCGGTTGTGGTAAGTTGCATGACCCAATCCCTTCTTTTATGGTATTATGGCTTTCAGTTATAAGTTATATTCCTCAAGATTTTAGTCGGACTCTGATAAGACAACAAAATGAGCGATCCGAGAGTAATAGATAAGTTGAGGTTGACGCCATAATTAAATCTTGTGGTACTATACATGATAAATATGCTTTACTATGGAAATAATAATAAAGAGGTCAAAACAATAGTCTCGTTCCCTGGCTTTGTACAATTTCAGTGATATCTTATTGTTCACAAAATTTTGTACTTCAAATTCAAGAGAAGGCAATGGACTCAACTTGGTTCTCCAACTGGGGTATACAAAACTCTAGTAGGAACTAGGAAGAAATTGGGTTCTTATTGTCGGTAATTTCTTGGAGCTTCAAGCCCATTACAATTACAGTTGTTTTCATCAAGTCTCTTTCCAAAACAATCAAAAATTAAATAATAATTGGTAGTTGTTCCCCATATATAAATGATACCATTTGATGACCCACGATCAATGTAGGACAATTTCCGATTCTCAAAAAGAGACTAACACCAACATGAAGGGATGATTATAGTTCATTGGTGTATAAGAACATGTTTTGGAATGAGGAAGAAGGTATATCGGAAAAAAGAGTACATATACGAGGACAACGGCAAGGCGATGCGTTGCATTAGTCGCTTCTTGTGTGAAAGTGAGCATCTCAATAGACATTTTCTATCTAATAGTTTGTTTATTATTATATGACCTTGTTAGGAATGAGGGAGTGACGAAAGATCATCCCCAACACTACTTCAAGGACCAACTACTAGATCAAAGTCTAAGACACTGAAGGACAAGACAGCCACAATATCTTCACGTCCCATCATGGAAGGAGGCATCACTAAAACAAGAGCAAAGGCCATCCAAGATGAAGTTGCTAGCTTGCTAAACACATGTATACTCAAAGAGACCCTACTCATGTAAAAGCTAGGATTTTCGAATCCTAATAAAGGATGTTTAAGGGTGATTAAGTTAATCATCGATATCAATTGACCCATAAATCGCGAATAGTGTGTAGATGACGAGTATGAATTCCACCGTCATGATCCTGACATAACTTTGGACTTATGGGGAAATTTGCACTTTTTCCTCCGGGGAATAATTTTTACCCTCTCGTATTATTTGGAGCATTTGGGAGGTGCAATTAATAAAACTGCAATTGAGAAAAATGATCAGGACATTGGATATGTTCTAGATATGAAATAACATAGAAAGGCAAAATGACCAATAGAGTCGCTATTTCGTTTATTAGCGGCTAAGAAAGATGGCTTAGGAATACGCGTTATCAGAGTAAGTTGCGGAATAATTATCCACACAATATATCAGATTTATTATGCCAATTTCGAGAAGTTTGGAGAAGGGGCTCAAACCGCCTTCGGATCGGTAAAAGGATAATCATCGACTTTGTTAAAAGGATAATTATCGTCTTCGCTATAAATAGCGGAAATTTTTTTATTAATTCATTTCCTATCACGTTTCCTTGTAAAATCTATGATTTCTCTCAACCTTCAAATTCAGATCTACTCTCCGTTTCTAATCCGATTTCAAATCCGTTTGAGTTTTCGGATTCCTCTCTTCATATCGGTATCGAGTTTGTGTTTTTTTCCGAGCACATAAAGGGCTGGTCGAGCATATTAGTTGTTTGGCTGGGGGCTCCGTCCAAGTTCCGGTGGATTTGAAGGTGTCCGAGCGTAGCCAATGTCGTTGTGATTCCGAATCTTCTTTCGGATCGTCAATCGGGTTAGTAACAAATAAGTTATGAATTTATTCGTTTTCCGTATTGCGATTTGGCTTAAATTGACCGTAGGCTTGTCAAAATGGATAATTGGAAATTCCATTATGCTTGTTACATTATTCTGGTGATTATGGGATATTTGTTTGATGAGATCTGATGATAGTTGGGTTGAGAAACTGCCTGCGGGCAAAACGTTATTCTAATGAAATTTAATTAATTAATTAAAGATTAATTAATTAAATTAGGAATCTAGAAAATGCTATAAGCTAATTAAATTCAAAGGAATGAATTTAATTGATGTTTGAAGCAAGGAGTTTAATACGAGGAATATGATATTCTTGACAGGTGGTGTTGAAGACGGTAGACTAACTATAGCTTAGTTGCTCAGTGAGCGTATCCAGGTAAGTCTTCGGACTTACTTAGCTTCGATCTACAAAAACCCGTACTTGAGAGATTTATATCTCACTGCCTTGATGTGTGTTGTTGTTTTTAAATGTCTTGCTGTGTTGAAATATAAATGTTGATATGCATTGCGATGTGTTATGTGTGAAGCATGCTTGATGTGTTTTATGATGAAAATGATGTTATGACGTGTAAAGCATGTTTAATGTTGTTGTGATTATTATCATGTCATGGTTATGAGAAATTGTTAAATGAACATGTGTTAGCCTTTTGAGGCGTGCTATTGAATGACAAGATAAGCTTGTTGAAACATGATAATGTATGACATGATAAGCCTTTTGAGGCATGTGATATGATGATGACTTGTAAAGGTCAATAGTATGTAAATTGTTTAAGACTCTGAGCTAACTATTATCCAGGTCGCTAGCTATTGCAGCGAATGCCGTAGCTCGGTCAAGCCCGGATAACTTGCGTTTGTATAAGAATGACACCGAATCTGATGGAATTCAGGCTCGGGTCACACACCTAATGAAAAACGGTAAATGTTTGCATTAACATGAATGGGAAAATGTTGCATTTGGTTAGGGGTTAAGACTATAACCCGCCACGAGAAAGCCTGGCCCGTAGACTTGATCAGTCTGGCTACGACCTAAGAGTAAATGTCTGAATTAACCTAATCTGTGCAATGGTGAGCTCACACCAAAGCCAAAACCATATAAGCAATGATTCCGGATTTGGTCCGGGATCGCAAATTGTTAATTTCATACTGCATTCATGTGCATCATTCATAAAAGCATGATATCATCTCATGAGCACGGTATATGGTATCTGAATATATCTGTTGTGTTGTGATGTGTTGATATAATCTCTCGTGGATAGATTATGATCGGTAGCTAACGGTTTTAAACCGAATCTTTTTAGGTTATGCCGATCATAGGAACGCTTCAGGGATATCAGCTGCAGGAAGTGGACAGGCGAGGCAGTGTTAATCCAAGGGTTGGTTGAACTACTTTTGAAACTAATCGCTTGCAAGCGAGTCTTTTGTTGGTTGTGTGCAACTGTGTACACATGTTGATTTCAGGCTGAAGTTTTAAGACACCTGTTCAGGTGTCATGTTTTGAAGTGTCATTTTGGGATATACATACTAACTGCATGCACGGTTGTTATGTAAATGTTTTCTAAATGACAGGTTGAATGTTTTCATTATTTCTTCGTGCTTCTTGTTGCAAGGTCCTATTTTTGAAGTTGTTGTCAGGCTAACTGATGGGACCCACTGTGTGGTCCTTAGTCTAGTGACGTCTTGGGTTACTTATAACTCGGATCGTTATAGATTGGTATCAGAGCTTAGGTTGAAAATAAGGGCACATGCGACTTCAGATGAGACATGATAGTTCAACCTAACTAAAACCCAATTCGGGTTGATTTTGAAAGGAAATTTAAGTTTTCAAAAGATTTTGGAAATTACTAACATATGGTTTTAATGGATTTAAAATCATATGCATAGTCGGGATTGTGGGTAAAGACAATGCCTTCCACTCCTCAGCGTGACTCCTTGTAAGTGATAGTTCTCTCTCTGACTCTTAAGATTCATAGTATTCTGATTAGTGTTACTACTACTATAGGTAGTAGACATGTCTGAGGAGAGAACAAATTTGAATATTCCGGTTCATCACAGTGAATCTGTAAGTGTGCCAGCTGGGGCACCACGTGGTAGAAGAGCGCGAGAGGATAATGCTGATAGTATGAGATCGAGGTCAAGTGCCTCAACCAACCATGTCATACGTGATGAGCACATGCAAGAGATGATTGATGCTGCCATGAAAAGAGTAATACCCGATATAGTACAAGAGGCAGTTGCTACAGCATTGGGTAATACATTGCAAGGAGGGGTGAAGCCACGAGAGACTCCAACTGTTGTACCCCCAACACAGATGAATCATCATGCCGAACATGAGGGTCATGAATTGAGTTCAGAAAAGTGGTTGAAAGTAGTACATAGAAGGGAAGTTCCTAACTTCAAAGGAAGCTATGGCATTGAAGTAGATGGGTGGCTAAGCCACATAGAAGTTGTCTTTGATGAGGTAAAAGTACCCGAGGAATACAAAGTGAGTTTGGCAGTGACATTTATGCAAGAGGCAGCTATGAGTTGGTGGATTAGGAACCGCGATAACATCACTGACTTTGACGCATTCAAACAGCGGGTTAAAACACACTTCTGCCCAGCAGCAGCTCGGACTGGCTTGTTGAGCGCCTTTCTAGAAGCTACTGAAGAAGATGCTCCGATAATAAAGATAATCGATAAATTCCACGGAGAATGCACGTTGTTGGGAGACAGAGCTCCACCAGAAGATCAGTTGGTTCACTTATTTGCAAATCGGTTGAAGGGATATCATCGTCATATGCTTGCACCTTTTGAGGATCTGCCACTCCTAGAATATCAAGAAAAGGCTCTGAGGCTTGAAGCTAGACAACCTCATAAAAGGGAAGTGGACTCCAGATCTAGTAGTAGTTATAACAAGAAACAAAAACCTGTGTCAGGATTCTACAGAGCTGAGGGGTCAACACCACAAAGTAGTCATAATCGTTCTGGAGGGAATTTTTAGGCCAATCGTTTAATTGGAAATCCTAACTTCCTAGGATGTTTCAATTGTGGAAATATGAACCATAACAAGAGGCAATGTCAGAAGGATCCCACTACATGTTTTAAATGTAGTCAACGTGGACATATGGCTAAGTTTTGTAGGGGTTAGAGGAACGATGTCATCTCAAGGATCCTCCCCAAACATGAGAAGGGAGGGAAGTCAGAGCGTACAAGGCAACTACGGACGTGGGCAACGTCAGTTTCCAACTAGTCAACATCAATCTGGTCAACAAGGATCTCAGAATAGGCCACAAGGGCAAGGAAGCGGTGGAGGTCGTTGGGCCGGAAATGAGAAGAGTCAACTCCGAGCGATCGAGCTGAACAAAAGTAATGCACAAGATACACAAATGGTTGCAGGTACGATTCAAATTCGGTCTCAACCTGTTAAGATTTTGTTTGACACGGGTGCTACCCATTCTTTCATATCTGATAAATGTGTAGCTAGACTCGGATTAGATACCGTTGAAGGTATACCGTACTCGGTAAAATTACCTAACGGTAATAGGGAACTGGGATCTAAGGAAATCCATCAATACCCTCTTAGTTTAGGCAAGGTGGATTTGCCAACAGATTTTCTCATATCCGGATTGGATAGTGATGATATAATCTTGGGTATGGATTGGATGATTAAGTATAAGGTAAAGATAAATGCGGAAATGCTAACAGTAGTGATGTTAGCTAAGGATGGAACTTGTCATGTATTCAAAGGAGGTGATTTACAAGGACCATTGGTAATGATCTCTGCGATGAAAGCAAGTAAGCTGGTAAGGAAAGGATGTGAAGCATATTTATGCTATGCTCTGGAGAAATAAGGAAAGATTCAATTGAAAGACATTCTAGTTGCACGCAAGTTTAAGGATGTTTTTCAAGATGAATTACCTGGATTGCCACCTACTAAGCAAGTTGACTTTAGAATCGATCTAGAGCCTGGAACTAGACCAAATTCTAAAGCTCCGTACAAAATGGCAATTGTGGAAATGCTTGAGTTGAAGAAGCAGTTGGAAGAATTGGCAGATAAAGGATTTATTCGGCCAAGTGTATCGCCATGGGGAGCGTCAGTGTTGTTCGTGAAGAAAAAAGATGGTACCATGAGGTTATGTATCGACTATAGAGAACTGAATAAGATGACTATTAAGAACAAGTATCCACTACCACAAATTGATGATTTGTTAGATCAGTTACAAGGAGCAAAGGTGTTCTCCAAGATAGACATACGGTAAGGCTATCACCAATTGAAGATTCAAGAAGATGACATCCATAAGACAGCATTCAGGACTCGGTATGGACACTACGAGTTCGTGGTTATGCCATTTGGATTAACCAACGCACCTGCTGCGTTTATGGAATTGATGAATCGGATCTTCATTGGATACTTGGACAGGTTTGTTGTGGTCTTTATAGATGATATATTAGTTTATTCACGAAGTAGTGAAGAGCATGCAGAGCATTTGAAAGCAGTTCTTCAAGTATTAAGGAAAGAAAAGATTTATGCTAAGTTTTCCAAGTGTGACTTCTGGATGAAAGAAGTAACATTCTTGGGACACATGATTACTACAGATGGAGTCAAAGTTGACCCATCCAAGATCAAAACCGTGCTAGCATGGGAACCACCCAAGAACGTCAGAGAGATACGTAGTTTCCTAGGATTAGCGGGATACTATAGACGTTTTGTAAAAGGGTTTTCCATCATAGCAAGACCTATGACCAACCTACTTCAAATAAAGGCAAAGTTTATGTGGACTGACAAGTGTCAAGCAAGCTTTGAAGAGATAAAGAAGAGGTTGACTACTGCACCAATGTTAGCTCAGCCGAATGAAACACTAGGGTTCATTGTTTACAGTGATACATCTAAAATGGGCTTCGGATGCGTCTTGATACAAAATGAAAGAGTCATCGCCTATGCATCAAGACAACTGAGACAATATGAGCATAACTACCCTACACATGACTTGGATTTAGCAGCAGTAGTTCATGCACTTAAGATTTGGCGGCATTACCTATTTGGGACGACGTTTAAGATCATGACAGATCACAAAAGCCTAAAGTACATTTTCACTCAAAAAGAGTTGAATATGAGACAAAGAAGGTGGTTGGAGTTGATAAAGGATTATGACTTAGAGATACTATATCATATTGGTAAAGCTAATGTGGTGGCTGAATGTTTGAGTAGGAAGTCAGCTCAAGAAAAAGCGATTGCTCAATTAACTGTACAAGTTGAAATACAAAAAGATCTAATTTGTAGTTGTATTGAAATGGGTTCAGAAAGACCAAGGGTATCTATGTACCTTGGAGATAGTGCCCAATTGGTTGAAAGAAATTCAACAAAAACAAGTAAGTTGTCCTAATTTAACCAAAATAAGGCCAGTGATCGGAAGTGGTGAATCTTCAGATTTCCATATCGATACTGACAAGAGATATCAGGGAAGGGTATGTGTTCCTCAAGATGAAGAGATTAGAAAAAGGATTCTTGTTGAAGCCCATGCAACACCATATTCCATACATCCAGGATCAAACAAGATGTATCGGGATATTAAGCCTTACTTCTGGTAGCAAGGTATGAAGAAAGATATTGCTGAGTTGGTGTCACGGTGTCAAACATGTCAACAAGTTAAGATTGAACACCAAAGGCCAGGAGGAAAACTCCAATCATTGGAGATACCGGAGTGGAAATGGGAACACATCACCATGGATTTTGTAACCAGTCTACGTAGTAGCAAGAGTTATGACTCCATATGGGTGGTGGTTGATCGATTAACAAAGACTGCAAGATTTAATACTATCAAGGAAACTTGGGCTGTGAACAAGTTAGTAGAGGAATTCGTGAATCAAATAATCAGATTACATGGAGTTCCTAAGACCATAGTTTCTGACAGAGATGGATGATTTACTTCCCGAATCTAGAGCCAGGTACAGACAGTAATGGGAACCAAGTTGAATTTTACAACAGCGTTTCATCCACAGTCAGATGGTCAGTCCGAAAGGACTATTCAGACTTTAGAAGACTTGTTGAGGTCATGTGTGCTTGATTGGGGACCGATATGGCCAGATCAATTACCGTTGGTCGAGTTCACCTACAACAACAGTTGACATACATCCATTGGGATGGCACCATATGAATCACTATACGGAAGGAAATGTCGAACCCCATTATGTTGAGATGAGCCTGCCGATGTCTTTGATACGGCTCCAAACAAAGTTAAAAGTGATATTGAAAAAGTTGCTTTGATTCGAGAAAAGATGTTGGCTGCACAGAGTAGACAAAAATCGTATGTTGATAAGCGCCGACGTCCGCTAGAGTTTGAAACAAGGACACATGTTTGGCTGAAAGTTTCACCGACTCGTGGAGTCAAACGGTTTGGTATCAAGGGGAAGTTAAGTCCTCGGTATATTGGACCGTTTGAGATTTTGGAAAAAGTTGGTAAAGTGGCTTATCGTTTAGCATTACCGCCAACAATGGATGGAGTACATCCAGTGTTTCATGTATCACAACTAAGACAATATCAACCAGATCCGAGCCATGTACTCAGCTATGATGCTATCGAGATAGAGCCTGCTCAAACCTATGCCGAGTTTCCTATGGTCGTGTTAGATAGAAAGATGAAGAAGTTAAGGAATAAAGAGATTACATTAGTGAAGATCCAGTGGTCCCGAAGGGGAATGGAAGAGGCTACATGGGAAACAGTTGAACACATGTAAAGAAATTATCCAGAAGTGTTTAGTTCTTTGATCGGTGATTGAGATAGAGGTATGAATCAGTACCTAACTTTTTCCACTAACTAATGTGCCTATATGGTTTTATGTTGATGTGATTTATGTGTGTGTGAATTGATTTGTGTTTGCTAACATAGGAAGTGATAGACTTCGCTAGTGTGAGTTGATGACCCCCTACTAACATGGTAATAATTTATGCTTGCATGAAATGAAAAGATAGGTTAATTATGTGACTGATAGATTCAGTCTTCTAATGAGTTGTGTACTAAAGTTTCGGGACAAAACTTTTTCTTAAGGGGTGTGTGATGTAAAAGCTAGGATTTTCGAATCCTAATAAAGGATGTTTAAGGGTGATTAAGTTAATCATCGATATCAATTGAGCCATAAATCGCGAATAGTGTGTAGATGACGAGTATGAATTCCATCGTCATGATCCTGACGTAACTTTGGACTTATGGGGAAATTTGCACTTTTTCCTCCGGGGAATAATTTTTACCCTCTCGTATTATTTGGAGCATTTGGGAGTTTCAATTAATAAAACTGCAGTTGAGAGAAATGATCAGGATATCGGATATGTTCTAGATATGAAATAACATGGAAAGGCAAAATGACCAAAAGAGTCGCTATTTCGTTTATTAGCGGCTAAGAAAGATGGCTTAGGAATACGCGTTATCAGAGTAAGTTGTGGAATAATTATCCACACAATATATCAGATTTATTATTCCAATTTCGAGAAGTTTGGAGAAGGGGCTCAAACCGCCTTCGGATCGGTAAAAGGATAATCATCGACTTTGTTAAAAGGATAATTATCGTCTTCGCTATAAATAGCGGAAATTCTTTTATTAATTCATTTCCTATCACGTTTCCTCGTAAAAGCTATGATTTCTCTCAACCTTCAAATTCAGATCTACTCTCCGTTTCTAATCCGATTTCAAATCCGTTTGAGTTTTCGGATTCCTCTCTTCATATCGGTATCGAGTTTGTGTTTTTCCGAGCACATAAAGGGCTGGTCGAGCATATTAGTTATTTGGCTGGGGGCTCCGTCCAAGTTCCGGTGGATTTGAAGGTGTCCGAGCGTAGCCAATGTCGTTGTGATTCCGAATCTTCTTTCGGATCGTCAATCGGGTTAGTAACAAATAAGTTATGAATTTATTCGTTTTCCGTATTGCGATTTGGCCTAAATTGACCGTAGGCTTGTCAAAATGGATAATTGGAAATTCCATTATGCTTGTTACATTATTCTGGTGATTATGGGATATTTGTTTGATGAGATCTGATGATAGTTGGGTTGAGAAACTGCCTGCGGGCAAAACGTTATTCTGATAAAATTTAATTAATTAATTAAAGATTAATTAATTAAATTAGGAATCTAGAAAATGATATAAGCTAATTAAATTCAAAGGAATGAATTTAATTGATGTTTGAAGCAAGGAGTTTAATACGAGGAATATGATATTCTCGACAGGTGGTGTTGAAGACGGTAGACTAACTATAGCTTAGTTGCTTAGTGAGCGTATCCAGGTAAGTCTTCGGACTTACTTAGCTTTGATCTATAGAAACCCGTACCTGAGAGATTTATATCTCACTACCTTGATGTGTGTTGTTGTTTTTAAATGTCTTCTTGTGATGAAATGTAAATGTTGATATGCATTGCGATGTGTTATGTGTGAAGCATGCTTGATGTGTTTTATGATGAAAATGATGTTATGACGTGTAAAGCATGTTTAATGCTGTTGTGATTATTATCATGTCATGGTTATGAGAAATTGTTAAATGAACATGTGTTAGCCTTTTGAGGCGTGCTATTGAATGACATGATAAGCTTGTTAAAACATGATAATGTATGACATGATAAGCCTTTTGAGGCATGTGATATGATGATGACCTGTAAAGGTCAATAGTATGTAAATTATTTAAGACTCTGAGCTAACCATTAGCCAGGTCGCTAGCTATTGCGGTGAATGCCGGAGCTCGGCCAAGCCCTGATCACTTGCGTTTGTATAAGAATGACACCGAGTCTGATGGACTTCAGGCTAGGGTCGCACACCTAATGAAAAACGGTAAATGTTTGCATTAACATGAATGGGAAAATGTTGCATGTGGTTAGGGGTTAAGACCATAACCCGCCACGAGAAAGCCTGGCCCGTAGACTTGATCAGTCTGGCTACGACCTAACAACAAATGTCTGAATTAACCTAATCTGTGCAATGGTGAGCTCACACCAAACCCAAAACCATATAAGCAATGATTCCGGATTTTGTCCGGGATCGCAAATTGTAAATTTCATACTGCATTCACGTGCATCATTCATAAAAGCATGATATCATCTCATGAGCACGGTATATGGTATCTGAATATATCTGTTGTGTTGTGATATGTTGATATAATCTCTCGTGGATAGTTTATGATGGGTAGCTAACGGTTTTAAACCGAATCTTTTTAGGTAATGCCGATCATAGGAACACTTCGGGGATATCAACTGCAAGAAGTGGACAGCCGAGGCAGTGTTAACCCAAGGGTTGGTTGAACTACTTTTGAAACTAATCTCTTGCAAGCGAGTCTTTTGTTGGTTGTGTGCAACTGTGTACACATGTTGATTCCAGGCTGAAGTTTTAAGACACATGTTCAGGTGTCATGTTTTGAAGTGTCGTTTTGGGATATACATACTAACTGCATGCACGGTTGTTATGTAAATGTTTTCTAAATGACAGGTTGAATGTTTTCATTATTTCTTCGTGCTTCTTGTTGCAAGGTCCTATTTGTGAAGTTGTTGTCAGGCTAACTGATGGGACCCACTGTGTGGTCCTTAGCCTAGTGACGTCTTGGGTTACTTAAAACTCGGGTCGTTACAAGTCAAACTTAGGTCTCCTTTGGTGACATTGTTGACCACTATGGAAAGACCAAGCAAGGGCCATGAAGATCCAACAAGCTTAGAAGGTGGCAAGAACGAAGATCAAGCTCCAGAGAAGAAACCTCGGTCGTGAGGACAAAAAATCTTGCCCGGGATTTTCATAAATATTGACCGAGATTTGGCTCTTGTCGAGAGTTATAAGATCCCGCTGTGATTTTATTAGTTATAGATTATTTTATTATATTTATACCTTTAAAACTCTTAAACATTCTTAAAGGTATTTGTCGATCCTATCTTTAGGATTATCTTTTAGTTGTAGATTTTAGCTTTTCTTAGAATCTCACCTATAAATAGCCTTAGAAGGTGAGATTATTAGGAAGACTGAATTTGATTAATATTTTCACAATGTTGTGTGAACTCGCAGCTTCTCTTAAGAAGTTTGTGTTTTATTCATTTCTATTCACTCAAAGAGAGAGCCTTGATGGAATCGTTGTGAGTCTTTGTTATATTGTGATTGTGTGTGTTAATCTTCTTAAAGGTTGGTGCTCCTGGTAAATTCTAGTCCCTCCATGTGCTTGTCACAAGAACCGTAAGGTGAATATAAATGATATAAATACTCTAGAAGGGGGATTGAATAGAGTATGAGAACTTTTCTCAAAAACCTATCTCAAGGCTTTGAAACTGATTTCAAAGGCCTTGATGTCGATGTAAGCTCTTTGTGACACAACTGGATTTCAAGGGCTTAGAAAGTGATTTCATGGGCCTTGACTTTGTAAGCCTGAAAAAACAAAATTAATCACAATAAAGCAAGATATGATGCAGAATTGAAAAGATCGACACGGTGACATGTTTACGAAGTTCGGCTCTAACAACCTACTCTCCATCCTAGGGTATACCCGTAGGATCTAACTATCTATTATCAGCTTCAAAAGAGTCCTAGATACAACCTTGAAGAAATCTCCTTCTTCTCTCACAGTAGCCAATGTTACGATCTAGCTCCAAATCTTAACCTAGCTATAATAGCCTAGTTACTTCGCAGAGTAACACACACTCGAGTATAACACTCTTTAGATATGTCAATGGAGCTCTCGAGTTTATCTCTCTCTAAGGAATAAAGCTTTTGTAAAAAGAGAAAGAAAAACTTCTTCGATCAAATGAAGATGCTTTGGATCGCTTGAAGACTTTAGATATTTCCGTGTAAGCTTGTTGTACTTCTTCTTCAATCGACATCTTCATTTATAGTCTTCAATGGAGAAGTCTTCTAGCCATTGGAAAGATGACCGTTGTGGATGTTTCTTCTTCTCCATGGAAAACGCTTCTTGGTTGAGATGAGATAGCCATTGTAGATATGGCTTTATCTTCTTCATCTCCTTAAAGCACGTTGATTCTTCTTCTCTGTAATCTTCTCACGCCGCTGAAGATCTTTATCGTTCAAGCATTGAGATCTTAATGTTTGTTGAGATTCGTTGGATGAAGATCTTCGATATCTATTGAGAAGAAAATCTCTCGCCGTGTTGAGGATCTTTGCGTGATCCTATTTTCTTGGACCGTATCTCCTTGGTCTAGATCTTCTTTGTTGGCCGAATCTTATTGGAAGATCTTTTCTGGATCCTTGGTTGGTTTTGTTGTTAGATATTTGAATTCCTTCTCGCTGTTATGTCCTTTGAATCTTGTTTCAAGACTTCAGTTTTTGATCCCTTGAAATGTCTTTCAAGGTCTCCGTGTTGAACATCTTCAATCTCTGCGTTTGTCCCTTGTATCTGATTTTAAGGCCTCCTTCTATCCCTTGAAATGCTTTCCAAGGTCTGCATACATTTAGACAAACACCAAAACAAACCAAGCATACTAGAAATACAATCGATATTTTGTTAGTATAGAAACCTCTTATTTGTGTTAAGTCTTCCATCATCACATATTCAAATATATACTCAAGGTGGAGTTTTCAATCTCCCCCTTGATGGAAGACAACACAAATATTGTACCTGCATTTTAGAGTTAGTGATGCATATGAATAATATCAAACAAAACTTAAATGCAGAATGCAAAAATATCGATATGCCGGATCATAATTTCTCCCCCATTGTCTTTCAACAAGGGAGAAAAACAGTTAAAGCACGGGAGTTTTAAAACCAATTACAATCCCAAAAAGAGAGTATTTCCAAAAACCACAAGAGTTTAAAACAGAAGGCCCACAAACATCGTATACTCAGTCTTGATCATTCTCATAAAACTGTCGTCGTGCCCTGGATGAAGCAGTCCTGTGACTTCTATCATCCATTTCAGCTGCTAAGCGTCGTCTCTTCTCTTCAGCTCGTCATTCCTTGACAACTTCGTATTCTTCCACCCTCAGAATGGTCGGCTCAACATGAGTAGGATAAAGGATGAATTTGTTTTGTACTCTTCGTTTACAGTTTATTAGAATATTTTCTACCTTTTCCTGGGTGTGTTGAGTTGCATCTTCAGTCATAGGTAGAATTCTTCCCATGGAGGTAAGAGTGAAAGCATTCATAAGATACATTTCATTTATCTTTGCATGCATAATAGACAACATCTCATGATTTGCATCCATTCTCCTTTTTTTGTCAAACTGAAAATCAGAGAGTTCACGATTCAGAGAACCCAATTCCTTCTCACATACACCTAACCTGATTTCTGGAGCAGAAGGAGAAGCTGATGGAGCTGTTGGGGAAGGAGTTGGAATAGGCCCTTTTCCCTTCAATGTCCAAGCCCCTGCAAGGGTCTTCTCTATCCCTAATCTTTCCAAGTAAGATTCATCGATTTTGCCAGAGGTCAACTGTCAATCTTCAGTAGATGTGTCAATTGAAAAATGATCAAAGATCTTGGGCAATAGGTTTCCATAAGGCAAAGGGATAGCTCATTTGGAGTTAACAGTATGGACCATATGATTGAGGATGAGGTTAGATACATCAATATCCAATCCAGACATGATCAGATGAATCAATTCCAAAGATTGATCTGTCAACAATTCTCTTGAATTTGCACGAGGGATAACACGTGAGTTGACGGGATGTAGAGTTAGGAACTTGAAAATTTTCTTTGGCAAGGCGAACACTTTCTGACCGGGCAGGGTGTGTGAGAGAATGATCTGTAGGGATTCCTAAAGTCTCACATAAAACAATAGAAATGAGAAGAGTTGGAGTACCTTTAACAGATATTTCAAGGGTGAGAATTCCCTTTTCCCGTTTTGTGATGAGGTTGACATAGAACAATCTTGTGAGCTTTGAGAAAGAAAAATCTTTAAGGCTTAAGATCTTCTAGATTGTGGAACTTTATGCTTTGCAATGCAGGGAATCTGAAGAGTTTCCAGAAACTCAGTATCCACCATGTCACACATACAAAGAGGACGATTGTGAAACCCATCAAGCCAAGATCCCGTAGCTTGAAAATCGACGAACCAAGAAGTTGGAAGGCCAGTATTTTGTGAAATCTCCACATCTTCAGAAAATTTCTCATCTTCTGTGGCTGATGAAATGTGAGCCGATTCCTTCTTGAAAGTTGAAGCTTGACGATGAGCAGATTTCTTGCTTCTTGGAGCCATATATGGATTTCTGAGAAAAGAAATCAAGGATTTTGAAAGAGGTGTTTTTGGTTTTGTAAAATCGTTGAATATGGAAGGAAGAGGGTTTAAGCCTTTAAAAGGGGAAAAGAAAACAATTTATGGTTTTAGCAAGATCTTGAGAAAATCAAGGCCTTGAAAAACGAAAATTTGTTTAAAGTCTTTCCAATTTAATCTCAACAACCCTTTTTTAAACCAATTATTTGAATCTGAATATTCAGATATTTGAAATCATTTTAAAAATTCTTCTTAAAAAAAATTTAGAGATCAAAATATCTAAAAGATATTAACCCCTAAATAAATCCGTGATATTTAATTTTGCCCTTGAATTCCATTTCAAGGCCCTTGAAATGTAATAATGGGCTGCATATGAAGGAGAAAATAAAACGATTTACCCCCCCCTCCCCCCACGTCAATGCTTCCCTTTTCAACATACCAAGCTCTAATCTAATAAAATTGAATTGATCTTCCGGAAGAGGCTTAGTAAAGATATTTGCAAGCTACAAGTCAGTTGATATAAAATTCGAAACATCACCTTTCTTAACATGATCATGTATGAAGTGATGCCTTACATCGATATGTTTTGTCCTTGAATGTTGCACATGATTTTTAGTGATCGAAATAGCACTAGTATTATCACATTTAATTGGGATACCTTTTAAATCAAAGCCAAGATCACAGAGTTGTTGAGCTATCCATAGAATTTGTGCACAACAGGCTCCTACAGCTATGTATTCTGCTTCAGCTGTGGATAGGACGACAAAGTTTTGCTTCTTGGAGTGCCAACTGATTAGGGATGACCCTAAGAATTGGCAACATCCAGAAGTACTTTTTCTATCGACCTATAGCCTGCAAAGTCTGCATCCGAATAACCAACGAGGTGAAACGAGCTTTGACGTGGGTACCATAACCCTAAATCCTAGTCCATTGAGATACCGAAATATCCTTTTCATAGCTATCAAATGTGACTCTTTAGGATCAACTTGAAATCTTGCACACATGCACACGCTAAACATAATGTCAGGTCGACTAGCGGTTAGATATAACAAAGAACCGATCATACTTCGATACTCCTTTTGTACAACACTTATACCATCTTTGTCATGGTCAAGTGAAAGTGTAGAACTCATAGGAGTTTTTGCGACCTTGGATTGCTCCATCTTATACTTCTTAAGCAAGTCCTTGGTATACTTTCTTTGATTGAGAAAAATTCCTTTCTTTGCTCGTGTAACTTGAAGTCCAAGGATGAAATTCAACTCTCCCATTAAGCTCATTTCGAATTTCCTACACATAATATCTAAAAAATCCTTGCATAGAGAATCGTTAGTAGCACCGAATAATATATCATCAACATAGATTTGTACTACTAATATATCGTTGCCTCTGGTTTTGATAAATAAAGTTATGTCAATCAAACCTCTTTTGAAATTGTTTTCAAGAAGATACTTGGACAATCTTTCATACCAAGCTCGAGGAGCTTTCTTTGTCCAATTTGAAAACATGATCCGGAAATTTATCATTTTCAAAACCAGGTGGTTTGAGCAACATAGAATTCTTCTTCTAAGAAGCCGTTTAGAAAAGCACATTTCACATCCATTTGAAATAACTTTATGCTCATGAAAGATGCAAAAGCGAGTAGCATACATATGACTTCTAACCTGGCAACCGGAGAAAAATTCTCCTCATAACCAATACCTTCTTCTTGGTTATAGCCTTGAGCTACAAGTCGTGCTTTATTTCGAATGACTTTTCCATTTTCATCCAACTTGTTTTGAAAAACCCATTTTGTGTCAATGACGGATTGGTGCTTCGGTCTCGATATGAGAGTCCAAACCTTATTTCTCTCAAACTCATTTAGTTCATTTTGCATGGCAATGATCCAATCGGGTTATTGAAGAGCTTGAACATAATTCTTGGGGTCAATAAGAGACACAAATGCCGAGAATGCATATAGGTTGTTAACTCTAGATCGAGTTTGAACTCCTGTGTTTGGATCTGAGATCACATTCTTTGGTGGATGGTATGAAGAATGTTGAAACTTTCTCCTTTTGTAAGATGGAAAAGATCCTGAAGATTGAGGTTCATTTGCTTGACTAGATTCACGTACCACTGGAGTGTTGCCCTTGGATCCTATATCAAGGTCTTGAAGTTGAGTTTGAAGACCTTGAAATGGAGTTCTGACATTGGAGTTTTCTGTTTCAAGGTCTTGAATATGCGTTTCAAGTCCTTGAGATTGTTCTCCGGTATCTTGAATCGTTTCTTGCATATTATTTTCTTCAGCTGTAGGATCTTCTTCTCCATCAAAATTGTGATGTTAACGTTGATTCAAATTAAGATCTGCAAAACTTTCACTTGATGTACCATCATTGCTTTCATCATATATGACATGAATACTTTCCTCAATGATATTGGTACGTTTATTATAAACACGATAAGCTTTGCTATTTGAAGCATATCCAATGAATATTGCTTCGTCACTACGTGCATCAAATTTAGCAAGGTTATCTTTGCCATTGTTATGGACAAAGCATGTACATCCAAAGGGTTTAAAATATGAAATGTTAGGTTTTCTACCCTTAAAGAGTTTGTAAGGAGTCTTTTTCAAAATATGGCGGATTAAACATCTATTCAAGATGTAGTTAGCATGGTCCTAGACATATCCTCTAGGGTGCGGTTCTTACGTTCCATCACCCCGTTTTGTTGAGTTCTAGGAGGTGAAAAGTTGTGTGAAATACCATATTTTGCACAAAACAAATCAAACTTTAGTTGATCAAATTATCTACCATGGTCACTTCTTATCGAAACGATAAGTAGGGTTTTTAAAGTTTGCAACTCCTTACACAATTTTGAAAACTCAAACAAGGCTTCAAATTTTTTTCATAAAAGTGATATCCATGTAAAATGAGAAAAATCATCCACAATGACAAGGATGTACTGTTTACCTTTGGGAGATTTGACACGCATAGGACCACAAAGATCCATATGTAAAAGTTCAATGGATCAAGAAGAACTTACAACCTTCTTTAGTTTGAATGAACCTCTTGTTTGTTTACCTTGTGGCAAGCCTTACATAGTTCATCTACCTTTAAGTTTAGGTTTGGCAAGCCACATACCAAATCCTTTGAAAGTAACTTCTGCATTATATGCATGCTTACGTGACCAAGTCTTCTATTCCAAAGCCTTGGATAACCAGTCAAGGCCTTGAGACATTTTAGTATTTCCTTAAACTTGGTTAGTACTCATAGAATAAACATTGTTACATCTAGGAGTTGTAAGCACAATATCACCCGTTGTTTTGTCTTGAACTTCACATTTTTCTGAATCAAAAATCACATTGTTGCCTTTATCACATATTTGTGAGATACTAAGCAAGTTATACTTTGAACCGACAACACGATATACATTATCAATGAAGTTAGATGAATTATAACAAATTTTACCAATGCCAATAATGTCACACTTTCCTATATCACCAAGCGTAATGGTTCCAGATGATTGCTTCTTTAGATTTGAGAATAGTGAGCTTTTTCCACTCATATATCGTGAGCAACTACTATCTAATATCCATTTATGCTCATTTACCTTGGTGATATCCTGCAAAACAACAAACATCAACCTTTCCGGATCGACCAAATGGCATATTTTGGTCCATATTCAGGCTCAATCATATTTGGTGGTCTAGTGCCTTTAGGAACCCAAATTTGCTTAACTTGTTTCCTTAGGCATAGAGGATAAGTGTTTCTAATGATGTAAGGATCATTTCTTCTATATGGACATGTTGATTTTACATGACCCTTTTTACAACAATAGAAACATGTGGACATATGAATACTTCCTTTAGCCTTGACAAAAGTGGTAGTTGGTTTTATGGGAAAAATTGACATGATAGCCTATACCATTTTTGTTAAGGGAATATTGTTGCTCACCCATCATCCTTTTGAGGTTAGCTTTCGAACGAGTGGATTGAATAAGAACGGCCTTCTGGTCTTGACACATCACAGTTAGATCAACCTTTTTTCCCCTAGATCGATACATTCTCGATGGAGAGAAGAGAGATTGTCCTTGAGAATCGCATTTTCTGATTTTAAGGCCTTGATATTGATATCAAGGTCTAACTTTTCAGTATTAAGATTTTCAATCTCCAAAGACATATCACTTAATCTTTTCTCTTGTTTGAGAAGCTTTTCTCTCAAGGAATTTATCCTAACCCTATGTTCTTTATCACATATGATTATGTCTTTAAGGAATTGATTGAGGTTAGATTCAAGTTGGGTCATAATGGTACTAACCAAGTTTAAAACATAGTGATCAGGATCTTCTTCATGATCGGCCATAAGACAAAGGTTTGCTTGTTCTTTTTCGTCTTCTGATTCATTTGTGAAATTTGAATCACTCTATGAAGCTACCATAGCTTTCCTCTTTCGATCATTCTTCCTAAAGTTGTTCCTCTTCTTTTGTGGGCAATCATTTACGAGATGATCTGTTTCACCACATTCAAAACAAGTCAGAACTTTATTTTTCTTGTTAGAGTTAGAAAACTTACCTTTTGCGGATATTTTTTTATTGTTTGCAAACTGTTTCTTTATTTGAAGAATCTTCGCAAGACCCCTAGAGATCAAGGAAAATGGATCTTCCTCATCTTCATCATCACTATCTTTCTCCTCTGATGGTATCTCATCCTTCTTAGATTTTAGTGTCAGGTTCTTTGTGTTGGATGGGAGCTCTCCATCTTCTTCACCAAGAACCATCTCGTGTGTGATGAGTTTTCCAAGAAGGTCGTCTAGAGGAAGAGTTGTGAGATTTTGAGCTTCTTCGATTGCAGTCGTTTTTTGTCCCCACTTAGCTTTATGTAAGCTCCTTAGAACCTTCCTTAATTTCTCTTCGTCTGTGAAGACTTTTCCAAGTGAGTCTAGGTTGTTCACGATCTCAGTAAATCTTGTGAACATTTCTTTGACTGAATCATTTGGATTCATCTTGAATAGCTCATATTGTTTGAGGAAGATGCTTATATTTGTTTCCTTGACTTGACTTGTTCCTTTATATATGACAACAAGTTTGTCCCATATTTCTTTTGCACTCTTGCATGATGATACACGGTTGAATTCTTTTGCATCCAATCCACGGTAGAGCAATTTCATGGCATTGTAGTTCTTTGAAACACTATCCAAGTAGGCTTGTGTGAAGTCAACTTTCTTCTTTTCGACTTGGACTCCCTCAATTGTGGTGGTTGGGATTTTAGGGTCATTTTGAATAATGCTCTATAGTTCCATGTCCTGATCAATTATGAACATTTGCATTAGTGTTCTTCAATGAGCAAAGTTATTGCCACAAAAGAGTGGTGGTCGAGATGAGGATCTTCCTTGAGCAAATCCTCCATCATATACAGAGTTCGTGATTAGTCTCACTGTAGTTTAAATCAATATACGTGAGGCTAGCTCTGATACCAATTGAAGAATCGTAAGGCGAATATAAAGGATATAAATACTCTAGAAGGGGGGTTGAATACATTATGGGAACTTTTCACAAAAACCTATCTCAAGGCTTTGAAACTGATTTCAAAGGCCTTGATGTCAATCTAAGCTCTTTGTGACACAACTGGATTTCAAGGGTTTTAAAAGTGATTTCAAGGCCCTTGACTTTATAAACCTGCAAAACAAAGTTAGTCACAATAAAACTAGATATGGTGCGGAATTGAAAAGATCGACACGGTGATATGTTTACAAAGTTTGGCTCTAACAGCCTACTCGCCGTCCTAGGATATACCCGTAGGATCTAATTATCTATTATCATCTTCAAAAGAGTCCTAGATACAACCTAGAAGAAATCTCCTTCTTCTCTCATAGTAGCCAATGCTACGATCTAGCTTCAACTCTAAACCTAGCTATAATAGCCTAGTTACTCCGCAGAGTAACACACACTCAAGTATAACACTCTTTAGATATGCCAATGGAGCTCTCGAGTTTTTCTCTCTCTAAGGAATAAAGCTTTTGTAAAAAGAGAGAAAGAAAATCTTTTGGATCGAATGAAGATGCTTTGGATCGCTTGAAGACTTTAGATATTTCCGTGTAAGCTTGTTGTACTTCTTCTTCAATCGACATCTACATTTATAGTTTTTGATGGAGAAATATTCTAGCCGTTGGGAAGATGACCGTTGTGGATGTTTCTTCTTCTCCATGCAAAATGCTTCTTGGTTGAGATGAGATAGCCGTTGTAGATATGTCTTTATCTTCTTCATCTCCTTAAAGCACGTTGATTCTTCTTCTCCACAATCTTCTCACGCTATTGAAGATCTTTGTCGTTAAAGCATTGAGATCTTCGTGTTTATTGAGATTCGTTGGATGAAGATCTTCGATATCAGTTGAGAAGAAAATATTGGGCCGTGTTGAGGATCTTTGCGTGATCCTATTTTGTTGGACCGTATCTCCTTGGTCTTGATCTTCTTTGTTGGCCGAATCTTCTTGGAAGATCTTCTCTGGATCTTGTTGTTAGATATTTGAATTCCTTCTAGCCGTTATGTCCTTTGAATCTTGCATCAAGACTTCAGTTTTTGATCCCTTGAAATGTCTTTCAAGGTCTCCGTGTTGAACATCTTCAATCTCTGCGTGTGTCCCTTGTATCTGATTTTAAGGCCACCATCTATCCCTTGAAATGTTTTCCAAGGCTTGCATATATTTAGACAAACACCAAAACAAAAATATAATCGATATTTTGTTAGTATAGATACCGCTTATTTGTGTTAAGTGTTCCATCATCACATATTCAAATATATATATACTCAAGGTGGAGTTTTCATTGTCTTATTTAGAAGGCTTGTGTAAGATTAAAGAAGTGAAGGTTAAGGTAAGCTCTTCGTTAAGGAGTTTTGACACATAATTGGTCAAGGTTCTTTGCGGGAATATCTTGGTTCGGATGTTCCTATATTTCCATCAATTTTAATCTATATTATCATATTTTTATCTTTCCGTTATCACTCCATCTACTCACATTCTTTTGGTTCGAAGTTACATAAATCTCGACCAAACCAAAATCTCGACCGAGATTCCTTATCTGAGATCGTTTGTGGACTTTCAATCTAGATCAGGAAATCGCGGCTTCAACCTGCATCAAAGTGGTATTAGAGATCAATCGATTGAAGCTTGTCTCATGTTTAATTTGAGTCTTCTTTGAGTCATATAAAAATTGAGTCTTTTCTTGTTACGATTATCTTTACGAGATTATTTGAGATTAACGTGCGTCGACTTGTGTTTTTGGAAGAGAGAAACGTCATAGCCCAAAAACAAAGCCAGCTATTGACCTCAACGAAACCTCACCCGTACGTATTCAAATATCGCTCAAGATTTTGAGCATAAAGTTGAGATCTATACGTTACTTGTTCCCCAAGTTTCATGATTTTTCTTTATCTAGTTGAAGATCATATACTTATTGGGTTTGAGTCAAATCTAATAAGATCCCACTGCATATTTACGGAGGAAGGAGTTTTACAAGACATTATTGTTGAGATCTTATCTAGTAGGTGAGATCTTATCAAATCCGTTGGATCCTAACCGAATATCTTCTCGAAGAACCATATCTACGCCCCTCAATAATAAAAGATCCAAAGGCAACCTGTAAGCAGTATATCCCAGAAGTGAATGTTGATTACCGACATTCATTATCAAATCAACAATCTCGGCCAAATAATACTAAATCTCGGCCGAGATTTTGACTGTCGTTTGCTACTGTTGAAAATTTTCAAAAAACATTTTGAGGCAAAATCTGAAGAATTTAAGTACACCTTGTGCAAGAGTATATCCAAAGAATAAGTTCTATACCATCCTTTACCCCGTTACGAGCCTTAGCCGACCACAAACATCAATCTCGACCCACCTAATATAATCTCGGTCGAGGTTTATTAATTTTGACCGAGACTTGCGCTAGTCGAGACCGAAACCAAAACCGTCTATCTCTCTCTCCAACTGAGCAGGTTCAAGGTACGTAATTCTCTCTTTTTAATCTCTTGTGTGCCTTTTCTAGCCTCTTTCTATTCTAAACACTTGAGTCGATTTCTTTGGGTGTGTTAGTTAGTATCTATACTTTCTATCATACTAGTGTGTCTATCCGCAATATTCATTCTACTTTGTCTTTGTGTGAAGTAAAATTCCAACAGGGGTTCCTAAGCCATCTCACAGCACTGAACCAAGTTGACTACTTGATTCATCCAAGGAGTTCTAGTTTAGACCAAGACATTGACTATAAAGGAGTATAAATCCATCCAAGACAATTACATCAAATTATCTTGCGATATCACAACAGAGCGTGAGTGTGAGAGAAAACAAGTAAGGCACTTTGTTTTCACTAACATCACAAGTTTAATGTTACTTTGTGTCTTTTTGTAAATGTCAGGAAGGGATAGTACGAAATGATCACAAAAGAGTGACACTTCAAGTCCAAAAGCCATGGACTTACTGAAACAACTCATGGATACAATTTCCACACTCGCCGAACGGATGGAAAAGCTCGAAACCCGTCCCAGTGAAGAATCACGGCCAGAATCTCGCCCGAGATTTGACCCGAGATCCTTGTACAAAGTTGGTGGAAGCTCTCACCATCCACCTCCTCCACCAGTCCTCGTACCTCCTCTAAATCCCCCTCCGGGTCCAGGTATCGTTCATCCTAACCCTCTTTTTAATGCAACTCACAATCCACACTTTGGTGGAGATTTTTAGCAATTAGGTGACAAAGATGACGAGGGCATGTGGAAGGGTTACCAAAGACGCCATCATAATCTACGGAGAGGTCGTGACTACGATCATTTTAGACCTTCATAAGATAATGACAGAATTGGAAAAGTTAAGGTCAAGATTCCAAGTTTCGAAGGCAAATGCGATCCGGACGTCTACATGGAATGAGAGACTAAAATTGAATAAATTTGATCTTGCGATAATTTTATTGAGAAAAGGAAGATTCAACTTGTTGTGTTGGATTTCCAAGGATATGCCTTAGTTTGGTGGTATCATCTTGTCAAAGAACGGAGAAGAACATTAGATCCGGACATCAACACTTGGGAACAAATGAAGGCCTTAATGAAAGCTAGATTCATGCCTCAACACTATGGTAGAGCAATGATACAATGATTGGAGAACCTCAAGCAAGGTTTCATGACTATAGAGGAAGTTTATACCACCATGCAAATGACGATGGTGCAAACTAACGTGCAAGAGGACGAGGAGTCTATTATGGCTCGGTTTTTAAGAATTTTGCATCATTCATTAGCTAATAAAATTGATTTATATTCATATGCTTCAATGACTAACTTACTACATTTGACTATAAAGGTAGAGAAGAAGATCAAAGGATAGAACCAAGGATCAAGTTCGTGGAGTACATAGAGGAAATCTTGGCCAACTTGACCTAATCTCGGCCGAGATTCCACCCGAGATTCCCAGAAAGACAAGAGAAAATAATCCGCTTCTAATCCAACAGGCCATAAATCTTCTACACAATCTCTCTCTTTGAATGAGCCTTCAAAGGATAATAAAGGGAGCACTTCTAACTCTACTATACGTTCTAGAGATATTGTATGCTTTAAATGTCAAGGTAAAGGTCACTACATGAGAAATTATCCTAATAAAAGGGTTTTATTTATAAATCAACAAGGACAATATGAAATTATATAATATCATGAAAATGATCATTCTCATCTCAATGCATCACATGAACATGATAGCAATAGTGAAAGTGATAAAGGTTGTGAGTATGAACACGGAGAGTCTTTAATTGCTAGGAGAACTTTACATGCTAAGATAGGCCCATGTGAGGATAATCAACGAAAAAACCTTTTTCATACTAGATGCCTTGTTCAAGGAAAGATGTGTAGCATGATTATTGATGGTGGTAGTTGTTGCAACATCGTTAGTGAGGAATTGATCACTAATTTGCAAATCACTACTTTCTATCATCCTAGACCTTATAAACTGCATTGGATGAATGATTGTGGATAAGTAAAATTTAATAGACAAGCTAAGATTGCTTTCACCTTAGAAAAATATGAGGATCTTGTTGTATGTGATGTTGTGCCTATGCAAGCATGTTATATCTTATTAGGGAGTCTCTGGCAATTCGATAGAAATGTCAAACATGACGGTTTTACTAACTAACATTCTTTCGAGTTCAATGGATAGGAAATTACTCTTAAACCTATGACTCCCTTGCAGATTGTGGAACACTGTGACAAGAAAACGGAGAAACGCAAGGAAAATGAGCGAGAAAAGACTTCTAGAGAAGAAATCTCGGGCAACACTGAAAAATCTCGCCCTAGTTTAGAGAAATCACGTTCTAGTGAAAAATCTCGGCCCCGACAGACAAATCTCGCCCGAGATTTCCAGACCGAGATTCCTTTTCTAGAACCTCATTGAGTCCTTTTAGCATCCAAACCGGAATTCCTTGATGAATTTCTTCCTTTGCATACTGTTTTACTGAGTCTATGTAAAAACCTTATGACTTTGAGTGATGAAGTCAAGGCTTCTTTACCTAAACATATTTTAAGGACTTTGGATGATGTAACACCCCAAATTCTGAGAACTCGGGAAGCTGGTTAGGACCTCACAATGGGTCCCGACCTTGGTTTAACAACAACATTACTTGGATCTTACAACAAGGTACAAATGTACTTAAACAATTTTGAACCATAATATTTTTTATTGCATGAAGGTACACATGTGACAGCCTTACAAAACATAAACATATACATAACATGCATGTTGTATGGGAGACTCCCCCGTCCCCATCTAATGAGTACGTGGACCTAGAGGTGTGACCGGTTCAAACCAAACCGCCGAACCGGCGGTTTGTGAACCGGATCAAACCAAACCGCCGAACCGGCGGTTTGTGAACCGGCTCAAACCGCCGGTTTGACCAAACCGGCGGTTTAGGTTTGTCGGTTTGGTTGAACCGGGGGTTTGAGGTTTAGGTTTAGGTTTGGTTCAACACCAAACCTAAACCGACGGTTCAGACCGGTGGTTAACCGCCGGTTTAACCGGCGGTTAAACCGCCGGTTTGAGCCTTTTTTAAATTTTTTTTGGCCAAACCGGCGGTTTGGCAAAAAAAAGAGACGTTGGCAAAAGCCAACGTCTCTTTGCCCAATTTGAACGTTGGCTTTGCCAACGTTCACTCCAACGGCTATTACAGCCGTTGGAGGTTAAATTTTTTTTTTTTTTTATTACTAGTTTAACTAAAAAAAAATAAAATAATACCCACTATTCCTATAAATACCATACAATTATTTCATTTAAATCACACCAACATTCTCATCTATCTACTACTACTCTCAAGTCTCAATCTCCATCTCGTATTCTCTTTCTCGTATTTTCGATCTTTCGAAATGGCAAACCCGGATTTCCCAAGCGACTACGACTTCACTCCGACTCCCGCTTTCTTTCCTAGCACACAAGAAAGCGAGACTCAACCGCCGGATTCGGAAATGCCACAAGTTCCACAAGGTGAAGGGCCATTCCGACAAGCCCCTCCACCGAAAATGCTCACCTCCGACATATTCACCAAACATTACAACAAGGGTCCGGTGATGGACGATTATTGCCAAGTTTCGTGCAATTATTGTACGAAGGTGTACAAGTGGAAGTCGAAGGGCGGATACGGAACTTTGCAAACCCATATGCAAAAGACTCATCCGGAGAAGCTCGGAATATCACGGGGACAAACTCAATTGTCCCACGGGTTTGCATCCTCTTCCTCTCAATCTTCTTTATTTACTTATAATCATGTTGATGAATCTTTAGCATTAGCCAACTTAATTGCATCCGAAGCATTTCCATTTTCTTATGCGGAATCTATTAATGTAAGAGAATATAACACTAATTATCTTCAACCGGCTTATAAACCAACTTCTCGTAAACAAGTTTCGAAATTAGTTTCTCATTCTTATGAACAAAAAAAACAAAAAATTCTTACGGTTTTACAATCTTTTTCGCATCAAGTTTCAATTTGTAGTGATATTTGGAGTACTTTATCACAAAAACATTTTTACATGGGCATCACTTTACATTTTATCGATAATGATATGTACTTGCATAAATTTGTTATTGCATACCGACATTTTAATGAAAGACATAGTGCCGCCAACATTGCTAATTTAATAAAAACGGTTTTACAAGAATTTAATTTACAAAACCGTGTTTTTTCATACTCATTTGATAATGCTTCCGCTAACACCCGCGCCGTTAACCATTTAGTAGGAAATGCGGGTCAACTAATAAAAACTTCTTTTACTCACCAAAGATGTGCATGTCATATTTTAAATTTAAGTGTTCAAGATGGCCTAAAAGTTTTTTATGAAATGTTAGAACCTATAACCGATGTAATTGAACATATTTGGCATTCAACCGAATTAAGAAGAAAATGGAGATCAACTTGTATTGAAAAAAATGTTCCTCCAATTTCTTTTTCGAAAGATATTGGAACTCGGTGGAACTCAACCTATAAACTACTAACTCAAGCTATTCGTTATAAAAATGTTTTACAAGAATTTTCTTCACAATTTATTTCTTGGTCTATTTTAGATGATGAAAGTATTTGGCAAACTTGATTTGATATTTGTAGTGTTTTAAAAGTTTTTAGTGATGCTACTAATACATTAAGTTATGTTTACATTCCTACTTCTTGTTGTTTTTTAGAAATAGCCGTAAATGTTGCCGAGACTTTACAAACCGGTTTAGCTTTAGAATCACTTAAATATGCGGCAACCGAAATGAAAACAAAATGGCTAAAATATTATGATGATATTCCCTTAGTTTATCTTATTGCCGCCGTTTTCGATCCTAGACTTAAAATTGATGGTGTTACGGAATTTTTAAATGCTTATTATGAATGTTTAGGTTTATCTACTATTATGAATGTTAATAATATTATTAGTAATGTTCGTGTTGAAATTGCTAAATTACTTAATTTATTTGAAACTAGTGCTAGTGCTAGTGCTTCTACACAAACAACTCCTCCACCCACTTCTTCTTCTCCTTCTCCTTCTATTCTTTCTAAAGCTAGACAAATTTTATCTAAAAGAACTAAAACACCTAGACATTCATCCGCAAGTGCGGAATTTGAAGATTTTCTAACTACTCCTTTTAGTTTTGATGGTGATATTGATAGTTTTGAAGTTTTACAATATTGGAAGAAGATGGCCCCAAAGTATCCAACATTAGCCAAGATTGTGCAACAAATTATGGCCGTTCCCGCATCAACGGTGGCCGTGGAGCAAGCTTTTAGTCAAGGAGGAAACATGCTAAGCTACAAGAGGAGTCAATTAAAGCCCGATAAATTGGAGGCTCAAGTTTGTGTTCAAGATTGGATTAGGGCGGAGAGGAGGCTTCAACGGAATGCACCCACTTATGATAGATCATCGGATTCCAACTCCGATGATCCGGCCACTACTTCCGAGTCCGAGGCGCAAAGGTAAGGGGGTTACGAAAACAACTCGGAAGTCCGAAAAAAGGTAAGTAAAGGTAAGAGAACTACGTGGGCTTTGATTCCTCTTAAACCCCAAGAGGATACGTAGGCAACCGGGAAACCGGTTCAAGCCCTTTCCTTTTTTTTTTTTTTCATTTAGTTATATTCAAAATTTCAAATACTAATGTAAAGATGTAATATAAATAATTGAATGTATAAAAAATTTAGCTTGCTTTATTTTGTTGTAGAATTGTAGTTAGTAATTTTGTTTACTATGTAATTATTATACATTGAATTTCAATGTATAAAAAAATTTATTTTAGTTGCTTCTTTCTTTTATTATTGTTAGTAATTTATTTTAGTATGTAATTATTTTATTCAAAAGCTAATGTAATGAAAAAAAATTCAATGTATAAAATCTTTGAGTTTGCTTTATTTTATTATTGTTAGTAATGTTATTTTACTTACTTTCTTTTATTTACTTACTAATTCTATTTAAATGCTATTGTACAAAAAAAAAAATTCTATGTATAAAATATAAAATTATGAAATATTTTTTAATATATATAAATTAAACGTATAATTTTTAATTAATATATAAATATATATTATATTACTTATATATATATATATATATATATATATATTTTTAAAGTCATGTGCCAAACCGCCAAACCGGCGGTTTGGCGGTTTGGCAAACCGCCGGTTTAGGTTAAACCTAAACCGGCGGTTCGGGATCGGCCGGTTGTTCCCAAACCTAAACCGCCGGTTTAGGTTTGGGACCCATCTCTACGTGGACCCGGCTGACCATCCGTTCCGGATCTCTCTACAACTGTCTATCTCTACAAATCTACAACACGTATAAACCGTTAGCTAACAATCCAAAAATAAGCAGAATAAGGATAGCACAAACACAAACAAGGTAACATAAACAATCATCATGCTGGCACACAAACCGGTTATTATCTAGTAGTTAAGTGATTCACCTTATTCCATTTTACAGTTGTGGCACGAGAATCTTAAGAGTTCTCGCCTCCGTTCCTTATCCAACTGGGTGTAGGTCTAGCTTACCTCCGCCGGTAGCATCACTACAAACCGAGTGTGGACTAGTCCCTAAAGAAACCCCCAGCGCCCTCAAGCTGACTGAGCAGAATGCCACCGCCCGTTACTCTTAGGCCAAGGTATAGGTCGGTATATATTTATTACTAAAATATAACTATAAACGTCTCATTCACACACCACTACCATTATTCATACTCATATTTAGAAGTCAGCTAAGTAAGCCCAAAGGACTTACCTGAATTCAAACATAATCTCGTTATCTCGACTCGGTCTGTAACCGCAAGAACTCAACCGCCTGTTATAAAAGGCAAGTGGATCAATAATTTATCCCACTTAATTAGAAGTCTCTGACTTCTAAGATATTTAACTCTATCATCAGATAAATTACCAAAATACCCTTATACGGATAAATGACTGTTTTACCCCTGGTCCCGAAACTTTATAAAATTCCATAACAAAGTTCCAAACTATTCTTTGGAACTCAAAATCACACTCAAACTCTCAAAGGAAAGTTTGCTAAAGATTTAGAAGAGTTAACTACATTCTTGACTTTCATAAAAAGTCGTCAAGGTCCGACTTTGGCCTAAGATATGAGAACCGAATAAAAATATAAAAAGTCTAACAAAAACTCTAAGTCTTTTATGCTATACACTCTATCCATAGTAGTCAGAATTTCCCAAAAATACATAATAATCACTTCTACACAAATTCTCAAAGTCAGTTCCTAAACCAGAAATTCAGACTTAGCCAAAACTGAGTATTTCTTAACTGCTCAGCCAGTCCACTTTGGACCTTCATAGATCTAAATCCAACCGTTGGATCAACCCCAACTTTTGATACACCACACTATGCATGACACTCTATAACATATTAAAAACTGAACGGTGGATTATGTTTCTAAGGTATCCAAACTTAAGCTCAAACATGACTGCACAACTCAGATAATTCCAGCACTCAACAATTTGAGCAACATTCAGAAAACTGCTTAAGATCTCAACTTCAAAAATTCATAACTCCTAAACTACTTGCTGGATTCATCCCAACTTTTACCATGTTCTACCACAATATGCCAACTATATCATATCCAAAATTCAAGTCTAACAAAGATCAAAAGCCTAATCAAAACTATCTCATAAAACTGCATCTCATGCAGTTTTTCTCTACATTGAGTACACTTATAAAAACTGCATGAGCAGCCAACTTTGGAACACCATAACTCTCAAACTGTAACTCAAATTCCTCTCAGATTTTAGTATGATCTACTATTTACTACTGACTACAACATATCCAAAATTCAGCCACAAGGGATAAGTATTTCATACTTAAATATAGTCACAAAGTAGGCTGCTCGCCAATATAGGAAACTGAGAAATTGCAACAGCTCAACTACTCTACTTTGGGACCCTATAACTTCTAATCCGACCGTTAACTTCCTCCCAAATTTTAACACAGTAACCTACATATTTCTATCTACAATATATCAAAAATTCAACGGTTGATGTTCGATCTAAGCTATCCAAAAAAAAGGTTCAAAGTCAACTGTTTCAGCTCACAAAACTGGAAAAATCTGGGTTGGTTTTGGATCCTAGATTGAAGTCTCATGTCAGCATCCTTTCAACCCTACCATACCTTGAAGATCCTACTTCAACACTCAAGAGAAACAAGGTACATACATACCACCCATTAGCACTCTCTACTCCTAATCCAACTCCCACTCAGCCGCTGTCATCATCCTACAATAGTTACCCTTATGATGCTGTAAAAATTAAAGCAGTACAACGAAACAGTAGATTGTAGTGCAGAGGACTAACCAGTCCGGTCTGAATCGATGGAGTGATCAATGACAACCCCTTGACGATGCGAGAGGGAAGGCTAACGTGAGGGACATGGCTTGTGACGGGGCAACAATGATCCCTCTCCTGTGGTGTTGCACAGCTATGCTGTTATTTATGTACAGGAAAGCTACAGAAGAAGGAGAAGGGGACAGCACCACCTCACCTGGCTGCAAACAGCAACAACGGCGGTCGAGGTCTCGCTGCGGTGGACCGGCGCTGGGCGGCCTTGCCTTGCTGTGCCACAGGAGTGTCATCAGCGGTGGTTATTTGCCTCGGGAAGGAAGGGAAGGATCGGTACTCACCTGGTTGATGAAGACTAAACAGATTCCGGCGTCAAGGATGAAGCAGCGGTGTCCGGCGTCCCTGGAGTCCGTCTGGCCGGTTGCAGTCGCGTGTGGAGAGCCTGGTGGTTGTTCTGGGATTGTCTTTGTTGTGCAGCGGAACCCGTAGTTGCGACGTATGATTAGGTTAAGACTAGATTAGGTTAATTAATTAGGAATTAGGGTTACATTTGGGCCGGCTGGTTAATTAGTGGGCCTACTCTGATGGCCCGCTCATCCCGTTAGGGAATGGGCTGAAAAATAAATTGTTACTCGCACGAACCGCTCTTCAGTTTTTAAAATGTACGGAATTATTACACGGGTCACCTAATTATCATTTTATGTGAATCAAGGTCACATAAAATGATAGAATTTAATATTGTTTTATTTTTATTTAAGAAGAATAGAGGTAACCGGATCGGGATCCGGTTTGATCGGGTATAAAAAGGAAAATAAAAATTTTCGGGTATTACAGATGAGTTTTGCGATATATTTCCAGATGAGATTCTTGTAGGTCTGCCACCTTTTCGAGGCATTGAATATCAAATTAATTTCATTCCAGGTTCGACACTTCCTAATCGTCCAGCATACCAAATGAGTCCGCGGGAAAGTCAGGAAATTCAGGATCAAGTGCTAGAGCTTTTGAATAAAGGCTATGTTCGGGAAAGCTTGAGTCCTTGTACGGTTCTAGTTCTATTGGTACCTAAGAAGGACAATAACTGGAGAATGTGTGTTGGTCGGAGAGCAATCAATAACATCACTATCAAGTACTGTCACCCCATCCCCAGATTAGATGACATGCTAGATGAGCTTAGCGGAGCTACATTGTTCTCTAAGATTAATCTTAAGAGCGGATATCATCAAATCCGGATGCGGGAAGATGATGAATGGAAGACGGCGTTTAAAACTAAGTTTGGCCTTTATGAGTGGTTGGTTATGCCTTTTGGTTTAACTAATGCTCCTAGCACTTTCATGAGACTAATGAATAATGTCTTACGTCATTACATCGGAAAGTTTGTGGTTGTCTACTTCGACGACATCCTCATCTACAACAAGTCCCTTAAGGAACATGAGGAACATTTGAGGGAAGTACTCGAAACTCTTAGAATCGAATCTTTATATGCTAATATTAAGAGATGCGAGTTTAGTACTGATAATGTTATTTTTCTTGGATTTGTAGTAAGCACAAGAGGTCTTGAGGTGGACAAAGAGAAGATTAAATCCATCCAAGAAGGACATGCACCTACCACAGTCAGTCATGTCCAATCTTTTCATGGACTAGCTACATCTAAAAGGCTCTTTGTACGAGACTTCAACACCATTGCATCCCCCCTCACATCTCTCACAAAGAAGCAAGTACAATTCGAGTGGGGAGAAGCACAAGAGAAAGCATTCAACGAGTTGAAGAAGCAACTATCAAATGCACCACTTCTAGCACTTCCAGATTTCACCAAACCATTCAAGGTTGAGTGTGATGCATCAGGAATTGGCATTGGAGGAGTGCTCATGCAAGAAGTTAAGCCATTTGCCTACTTCAGTGATAAATTGAAAGGACCATACATGAAGTATTCGACCTATGATAAAGAATTATATGCTTTATTTCGAGTTTTCAAGACATGACAACATTATCTTTGGCCTAATCAATTCATCCTTAGAATTGATCATGAGTCTTTAAAGCATTTTAAGAGTCAAGATAAGTTGGATATGAGGCATGGTAGATGAATGAATTTTATAGAAACCTTTCCGTATATCATCAAATATAAACAGCGAAAAGATAATGTTGTTGTTGATGCCCTTTCTACGAGGTATACTTTGATCACCACTATGGATTCTAAGGTCTTAGATTTCCATTATATTAAATATCTATATGCGGATGACGTTGGTTTTGGAGATATCTATACGCATTGTAAATCTCAGCCATATTCCAAAAATCTCAGCCGAGATCCTGACCTAGATTTGCCACTGTTGCGAGAAAAGTACTAAATTTTCAAAGGTTTTTTTTGTTCCATGAGGATAAAGTTGGTATTCCTAGATGTTCTCTTTAATTATTACTGGTAGAAGAGGCTCATATGAGAGGTTTAATGGTACACTTTGATAGAGATAAGACTTATCATATCTTGCATTCGCATATCTATTGGCCTCATATGCTTAAAGATGTTGAAAATATGTTTAAGAGATGCATTGTATGTTTGAAGGCTAAGTCTAGATCAAAAGCACATGCTTTGTATACTTCTTTACCTATATCTACTTCACCATGACTTGACATTAGTATGAACTTTGTTGTAGGGTTACCAAAGACTAAGAAGGGGAGAGATTCCATGTTTGTGGTTGTTGACCGTTTTTTTAAAATGGCTCACTTTATTGCTTGCCATAAAATTGATGATGCTTATAATGTGGCTAACTTGTTCTTTAGAGAATTTTTTAGGTTGCATGGAGTACTACGGACTATTGTTAGCGATAGGGATGTTAAATTCCTTAGTTTCTTTTGGAAGACCCTTTGGGGAAAACTAGGTACAAGGTTGTTATTTTCAACCTCTAGTCATCCTCAAACGGATGGCCAAACGGAAGTAACTAATAGGACTTTAACCACTTTTTTGAGAGTTATTTTGAAGGACAATTTGAATGCTTGGGAGGATGTTTTACCACATGTAAAATTTGCTTATAATCATATCTTGCATTCATCTACTAATCTAACGCCTTTTGAATGTGTCTATGCATTGAATCTCACTACTAAATACATGGCTTGTTGTAACCGTTAAAATTAGTTACTGAAGGCTTCAAAATTGTTACAGTAAGGCTTTAGTAATGAATTATGCTCTGCTACAATAGGCTGCCTTGCAATAGGTATGTAGCAACGAAGATGAACTCTATTGTAACGGTTTAAAGAATCAAGTCCAAAACAATTACAATAGACACATAACTATTACTATGGGTGAAACCATTACAAAAATAAATTATTATTACAATAAATCTTACCATTACAATATTGATAGACCCGTTACCAAGGGACAACCATTACAAAATGTAGATAATTGTCGATCACCTTACATATAGAACCATTGCCATATGATCTACATTTGTTACCACAATACCTGATGTGTACAATTAATTAAATAATTTATAAATTATACAAATTTAGTACAAAATACTAAAGATAATCCATAGATAAATAATACGAAGGCATAAAGTGTACATCATCATTCTCAAAATAATACGAAGTACTTGTCAAAAGTATGGGCAACAAAGGTATATTAGTCTCCTAATTACACAAATTCCCAAACTAAAACGTATTGTACGTCACCGAAATTATTCATATGTTTTCTTCTTGTCAACTGATGATGAAATCTGAAATTGTTGCTCCATTTCTTCAGCAGTTTTCTTCTTGTCAAGGTACCTATTTTTAAAGGGCGACACTCAAAAGGATTCAACTATGAACTCAATTTCAATTTATGCTTCTTCTAAATTTTTGGCAAATAGAAAAGAATATATATATATATATATGATAGAACATACTTCATATGATCATGCAAGGCAGCTTTGAAGTCATAGGCTTGTGGTCTCTCTCTCTCTGAACCCTATACCGATGAAAGCATGTCGAAGGTGATCACCTGCAAGTATTCCGAGTGTACTGAAAGCATGATACTATATATCGGGGCACCGAATAAGGGATCACACAGATGAATAATCATAGTCTTAAAGTACCACTACCATTATGTTCTAGAGGTGATTGTTAAAGGTCACGTACCATCATGCACTTTAACAACAATGTCTAACACCCGCCCAGTGTCAGCACATAACCATTGCAATGTAGATCCAAGAGTTGTAGCCAATATCTTTCCATCAGGAGAAATAAACAGCCGATCATAATGTAACGAATTGACACCACTTGTATCAAGAGACGGGATAGGAAATGTCTTTAAAACCTTGGGGTCATCATCAAGATGATACCTAACTGATAGCACTCATATAGAGGCTTATTAATGAAAGGAATACATACAAAATCTTGTTATGAACTAAAAATATACATTGACATTCTTAACTTTGGAGTTACCATAACATTTTCCCCATAGAAACTTTGAGTCTGTACAACCTGCTTTAACTGCTCCATTGGTGATTGGTAATGTAATAATAAATGGTCCATCTTTAACAAAATTTGTTCAATCGACACGTAGATTAGTCAGCTCCAAATAAACATACTAAGAAACTAAACAGGCAGTCATAGTCTAGTCAACTTAAGTACAGGTGAGAAAAGAATGTTTGATTACAGTCAAATATTCAACAGAATAATAACTCAACACAGTCAGAACTCAGAACAGATGACCAGCCATGAAACATACTGTATTTTAAAACACTAGCAATAAAAAAAACACTTGGGGTTGTACATGGCTACATGCACATGTACTAAGAAGAGATCTCCTTCATTTGCTTCAACTTACTTTTCAATTTTCCTTTTCTCCTAAGAGATTTTGATGGAGTAAATACTATGTCATAGACTCGTAGTTCCTCAAAACACTAGTAATAAAAAAACCAAAGAAAAGCCATTCAAACCAAATTCAGTCAAAATATAGGAGTGAAAAGAAAATTGAATATATTTCAGTTGTAGTATACAAGCATGTAGTTTTGTAACAAGGGAGGAAACACACAACAAGTTAGATCCCAGAATGGACCCACAGAACAAATGTAATTGTCCTAATCACAGTGGTCATATGCAGCAAATTCAAATGCAGTCTTTGATAATGAGATAACTCTGTTACTCCCCTTATCTATAAGGCCAAGAGAAACTTATCTGTAAGACTGTAAAATATGCTCAAATAGAACTCTCCGAGCTATCACATATACTCAAGGAAATGCGAAAAAAATAATAGTTCGTGGAGATTGACATATTGGAACAAAACTAAATTTCTGAGCTATGTAACAAATGCTCAAATAGAGCATTCATCTTACCATTATTTTCTTCTACCCGAAGAACAAAATATCTGCAATAAGGAAAGAAATAAGTAAGACGTCCTACTTAGCAGCATTATCTTTGATATTACTATCAAAATATGCACTCTACCTGCTACTATCAGCTACAAGCTCCAAAGGGTGAAGTTCTCATTTTCTCAAATATGCCAGAGCATATAATTCACCTAAAGCAGTGCACTGCACTGAGCAATGTCAAGCTCACTCGGAGAATGGGTCTCCCAAACAAACTTAGGCTCTGTTTGTCAGTAGTGTCTTTAAAGCTAATCACTAACCTTAAGCTAATAATAGTAATAGTTTATTAGAGATCATAAATTAAACATTAACCTTAAGCTATTACTAGTAATAGTTCAGATGTCATCCAGCTACACTCACTTCTAATACACCCTTCAACCTCACAACTTATGATTATTTCCAAACAAACTTAGGCTTTGTTTGTCAGTATTATCTTTAATGCTATAACCTTAAGCTAATAATAGTAATAGTTCATTAGAGATCATAAGTTAATCATTGACCTTAAGATATTATTAGGAATAGATTATTACTTATTAGAACTCATAAGCTATGCTCACCTCATTTTGAGGCTAAACAGTAACCTATTCAATGATTCAGCCCAGTACATGGACGGTCATGTTTTGCATATAATGTGTTAGGACTGAAGTGAACAATAACATCAACAAAACTAGAGTCGTTTAATAAAACCATTAGGATTATATAACCAAAACAACACAACATGAATCAATGTACAATAAAATCAACAAAATCGATACTCAAAAGCAAAAGGCTCAACTAACAGTGTGTCTAACAACAACAACAAAATCAAAACGCAAAGGTTTATATTCACCATCATCCTCGAATCATTGTTAGTACACAACCAAAACGCTCAAGAGAAAGTAGTGTTCAAGTTCATTCTAGCCATAATCGATACTCAAAAGAAGCATTAAAGTTGAAGTATTGCAGATCCAACGCTAAACTTGAAGTATAGACGACTAGCTGATAGCATGAATTATTGTCTATATTTTGGGGCCTGTTTAGACGTTCTATCTTCTATAATCTTCATGTTTGGATGTATATTATGTGATTATATTGTCGTTTCATCTACCTTTGCGGGAATCGAGGTCTACACCAAGTTTCGTTGTAATCGTAGGTAAAATGGCACGTTTTGGACTAAAATGGAGCAAAAGGAGCTAAGGAGTCATTGGAGCTACATTCAGGAGCTTAAGGAAGAATCCAGGAATCATGGAATTGGATTAGAGATTCACTTTGGACCAGATTTGAGAGATTTCACATTCAGTTGTGATTCACCTCGGTTGACTACAGAGTCACCTCGACCGAGGTGACGCAGAGGAGCCGACTCGACCGAGGCGAACACCTTGGACGCGGCAAGGATATTTTATTCTTGGCTGAGATCTTTTATTTTTGGAAAGAGGATCTTATATTTTTGGGCTAGATTCCTAGAAGAAAGAAGATAATTTAGCCCATATATTTTACCTATTTTTATGGGAAAAGATCTTTCTAAGATATCTTATTTTTGGAGGGTAATTTTCCTATAAAAAGGGTTGAATTTTCCACAAATCCATATCCCGCATACCAAAAACATCCGCTATCACCCGAAATACCGTTTAGAGTTGCACACAACACAAGACAGCCGTTTATCCCACTAGGGTTGGGAGATTTGAAGAAGCTTTTTGAAGGTTTAAGGAAGATTGAAGGAAGAAAGTTTATAGCTTTTATAGCTTTGTGAAGGGTTTTGTAAGATTCCCTTAGATTCCCTTCATTGTTGATTTGTCTATTTGAATTTTGATCCGAGGAACGCTTTGTTTGTGATATTTGATTCAGTTATTGAAGTCTTTTCATTATATTCTTCTTGTTCAAATATTCACCATCTTCCCTTATATTTGATTATTGCTTTCATGATGATGAGTGGCTAATTTCCTTGTGTGATTCTAGGGTGATTGGCTGAAGGTTGTGGGAAAAACAATGATAGAATAATCTTAATCACAGTAGGACCCTGAAAGTTCGAGTCTTTATCCTTAACCCTAAGCATCTCGCTCAGTCAATGAACATCTCGGCCGGGGTGGAATTCTTCTGACCGAGATGACTTTTCTGATCCGAAACTGAGATTTAAGTGTTAGAGTTTGCCAAATCCTATTCTTATTACACCTTTCCTGGTTCAATGCAAGCCTAGGATGAGACTTACCCGGTAATTCCTTTGTTTGTTTACCTAAGATCATAAGTATAGGTAGTAAAGGTTTATCCTTTATTGGGGTTTGAGTGTGCTTTCATCCCATCTTTGTGAGTTAACCTGAGACTTACCCGGTAAAGGTTGATTCTATTCCCTTAGGTGGTGTGTTAGTTTGAGGTTATAGTTCTTTTCCTTAATTCCTTGAGAATTACCCGGTAATAGGAGTTACGGTTTAGGATTAATGAGTAGTGAGACTTACCCGGTGATCTATTCCACTTTAGAAACACCTTCCCTATGCAAAAATCTCAACTTTTTCCGCTTACCTTGAGATCTTGAGTTAGAACCACAACTAGATGCTTTAATCCCTAGAATTGCATATTTCATTTATTGACTTTTTATCATCTTTGATTGTTATAATCGCTTTTGTGGTTAGTTGCAACATTAGCTTACCTATATTGGTTTTGTTTCACTAAGTCCCTGTGATCGACCCTTGGAATTCCTTACTTTTTACTACGATTGACCCGTACACTGCGGGTTCGCATCCTTGTTTTGAGCTTTCATCTAGGGTTATAAATCAAAAGCTTGCACACACTGTTTGGAGCGAACAAGTTTTTGGCGCCGTTGCCGGGGACTTGGTCTAGACCAAGCCGGTTGCGGTTTTGCTTTCGGGGCGCTTGCCCCTGTTTCTACTAACCACTCTACTTGAGTGACTTTCGCAGGTTCTTTTTCTTAGGTTTATGTGAAGAACCCGCGCTGGGAAGGAAATTGTTCCTTATGATCCCTAACCAGAAAAGACATATAAAAGACGCTTGAAAGAAGCGAAGATGGCCAACCAAGACAATCGCGATCTTGAGGCCGAATTGAAGGAGGCGTTGGAACAACTACGCCTCAGCAAAGAAGAATTACGACTGGAGAAGAAAGAAACTCGCACAAGGACTGAGGCGATCGAAACAGATATGGCAGCTTTACAAGACCAGTTTCTACCTCGACCGAACCCAGATCCTCGACCGAGGCAAGACCCTGCTCTAGAACCTCGACCGAGGGAGGTCCTAGCACCTATTGCCCCGGCCGATGTACTTCCACCTCGGATACCAGTCCGAGATGCTCTTTTTGCAGGAATCCCACAAACCCTAGGGCAGAGGATGGACCCCAATCAACAACTGAGGTGTCCAGGAGTCAACCTAGGAGATCCAGCGGACCATGACTACGAAATTCGACCGCAAGTTCTTTCCATGATTCGCCAATGCCAGTTTGGAGGGCTAGAGAAGGAATCTCCGCATCAACATCTACAAAACTATGAGATCTTGATGGAGACCTTGAAACTTTTAAGAATAGAAAACAACAATTACAAGATAAGACTTTTTTACTTTTCTTTAAAAGATAGAGCTCTTACTTGGTATCAATCTCTTCCTCCACGAAAAATCAACACTTGGGAGGAAATGACGACGGAGTTCTTAACTAAATTCTTTCCCCCCTCTAAGACCGCTGAAATGAGAGGGAAGATTAATGCATTCATCATGAAGGACAAGGAGAGCTTGTCCAAGTCATGGGAGAGATTTAAAGACATTCTTTTGGATTGCCCACATCATGGGATTCCAAAGATAGAGTTGTTGGAAATATACTTCAAGGGACTGGACGGAAGCACCCACAACCTTCAACTACTATCCGCCGGCACGTTCATGGACATGCCGATTGACGAAGCTTGGGAGTTCATAGAAAAGCAAGCTTTACACATGGAGAAATATTACTACCACCAAGGAGCTGAAGGTGGAGTTAAAAGAGTCAACTTTCAAGAGGACCCATGTTAGCATGAAATATTGTGATATTTTAGGCACGTTTTCTAATCGTATTTGATTCATATTGATAGTCTTTGATTGATCTTTGCGCATATGTGAGCTAGTATTGCCTATATTGTCGATATGGATGTCTACACTAGTTCTATGTTGATTATAGGTGATTTGGAGCTATTTCCGAACGAAATCGAGCAAAGGAGAGTTGAGTTGATATGTCCATAGATCGAGGACACTTTTTGGAAGCAATTTGGAGTGTTAGATTGAGGAATGCGCGAGTGAAGGGAAGAATCACGTTCTTGCCCTAAATTACGCCCTAAAATACGGCCGGAATCCAAACCACGTTCAGAATTACGGCCGTGGATTCAGAGTCAGAATTCGATGTTCATTCCAGAGGATATTACGGTTGTGGAACTAACCGTAATTGTTTCCATGCCCAAGAATTACGGCCGTGGAATCTTCCACGACCGTGATCTTAGCGAATCTTTTCGCCACACTTCGAAGCCATGATCTTTTGAAGATCGGGCCGGGCCGACACTTTGCGCTGCATTATAAAAAGACGGAAGAAAGGAGATTCCGTCATCCTTGCTTACGCATAGACGTACGATCCCCGCTTACGCATAGACGTACGATCCCTGCTTACGCATAGACGTACGATCTTCGCTTACCCTAAGGCCTGCTTAGCGTTCTTGCATTCACGCATAGACGTACATTCCCGGTTAGCAATCGACGCTAAGGATCAACGCTTAGCAACGCAAAAACCCTCATTTGGAGGTATTTGGGAGATCTCATTGGAGATCAAAGTTCGCATAGGAGAGTTGCTCAAATCTCGCACTTTTAGTGGAGATTGCTGTTGTGATCTTGGGATTTGTGAAAGATCAAAGTTCTTGGAAGATTTTGCAAGAAGATCTCTCTTCTTGTTTAGGTTTGAATCGGAAACGGATTGACATCCCGTTTCTCTTCTTTCCTAAGGTTGTGATTGTTTACTTTGTTTTGAATCTTTTGATAAACATTTGTTGTGATCTTGAGATTCATTTGAAGGTTATTGATAGTTCTTGAAAGTTTTCATCTTTTATTCTTTGATTCTTGAATTGATATCAAAATGACTGTTATTGGCTAAAAACCCTTAACAATTCTAAGGTGAAGGGTTGATAGTTGTGGCATAGGTGATGATAGATCGATCGCAAACAGATTAGACCCTGAGAGTTAGAGAGAATCGTCGACAACCTAAAATTACGGGCAGTTCTTGAGTTCCACGACCGTGGAATCTCAAGATCCAACCGTAATTTCTTTCTAGTTTACGAGCCTGCTTTTACTTTAATCCAAAGTTAAAGATTTGCTTTAACTTAGTTTAGACTTGTCTTTTCTAGGTGGTAGTGAGCCTCAACAACCTCTACCTCGATTGTGAGCCTCAACAACCTCAATCGGTTAAGTTAGTCTTGATCTTTAGGTTGTAAGTTTGGGTATTTGATACTAATCCTCGTCTTTAGATTCTTTCTATATTGAGCCTCAACAACCTGTATAGGGAGTATCTTTTAGGTGAGTTACATAAGGTTTTTGGAACCTCAACCGTACGATTACCTTACATTAGTATACCTTTGCATATCTCTACTCTGTCTTTACATCATTAGTATATCTTGAATCTATTGCCGCAACTGGATACCTGGATCTTTAGGATTGTTGTTTTCCCGATATTTGCAAAACTCCCATATTTACTTGCTTGATAACCTGCAATCGAATTTGTTCCCACCCAAATCCCTGTGTTCGATACTCTGGAATTCTTGCTTAGCTACCTCGATCCGTACACTGCGGGTTCGCTGCTTGATTCTAGTTTTATAAATTTAAAACTTATTTGCACACACCTCTAGGGGCGAACAACCCATCAAATAATCAACTCATCTCTTTGAAGAATGATGTGAAACAATTGAAGGAACTCTTAGTTGCTCAAACCAAGAAGGAAGATCAAGGATCAAGGAACAACAATGGATACCGTAACAACAACAACGGTTCCCGGAACAACAACTACAACAATAGAGGATCCAACAGCAACAATTGGAGGGCAAACAACCAAAATTCGGGTAACCTTTACTCTAACTCCAATTCGAATGATTCCTCTAATCCTTTCCTCTCTTCCTCTTCTTCTTCTACTCCATTAAAGAGCTATGAGCCTGGATCAAGCTCATCCAGCCGGAAAAGAAGGATGCGGTGCTGGAGGCTATCTTGATCAAGCTTAGTGCTATGGAGACATCCATGACTTCATTTTCGAAGGCACAAAAAGCCTTAGAGCAACAATTCATCAATAAGGCGAATGAAGCGCCAAGAGATCCAGGGAAGCTTCCAGCAAGGACGGAAAGCAACCCTAAGGGCCAGATTATGGCCATAATAACAAGGAGTGGACTGAAGACTGCAGATCCAGTACCTCGGTCGATGCTAGTACAGACGAAGACCACCTCGGTCTAGGTGCAGTCGAAGAACACTTCGGCCGAGATGCCAACCGAGGTGGAACCACAGAAAGCGGAGGAGAAAACCGAAGTTTATATTCCACCTCCTACATATAAACCACCACTTCCATTCCCCCAGTCAAGGGCCAGAGCACATCTAGACAAGCATTTTGGTAAGTTCCTTGACTTGATGAATAAACTACACATTAATATTCCTTTCCTTGATGCTATTCTAGGGATGCCCGCCTATGGGAAGTTCTTGAAAGAGATTCTATCAAGGAAGAGGAAGCTGGAAGACTTTGGTGAAGTTAGGATGACATCTAAATCCTCAGAGCTTATTCAAATCATGAAGGAGAAGATGCCACCTAAATTGAGAGATCCCGGCTCGTTTTGCATTCCCATTCAAGTTGGGGATGTCACTTGTGAAGCCCTATGTGATCTAGGAGCCAGCGTGAGCATCATCCCGCTGGAGCTATGTGTTAAGATCGGACTTGGAGAGCCCAAGCCGGTGAAGATACGGTTATACATGGCGGACCGCTCCATCACCCATCCCGTGGGCATTTTGGAAGACGTTCCGGTCAAGTTAGGTAACTTCTATTTACCTATAGACTTTGTTGTGCTGGACATTCCCGCAGATTATCTTGTTCCTATTATTCTCGGGAGGCCATTTCTAGCAACTTCGGGTTGCAATGTGGATTGTAAGAACGCCAAACTGAAGTTCAATATTGGCGGAGATGAAGTGGAGTTTGCATTGCTTGCGGCAATGAAGGGAGAGCAGCTAGGAGATGATATCTTCAACATCTATGATGAAGAAGAATCAAGAGAATTGGTGAGCTCTATCCTTATTAAAGATCCACTTGAAAAGGTTATTAGTTTTAGTTTAATGGAGGAAGGTATAGATGCTTCTTGTGATGCAGATATACGGAGCTTAAAGGCGCTGGAAGAAGATCCAGGAGCTAAGACTGAAAGACTAATCCAGGAGACGAAGATCTCCAGTTTCGGTTCCAATTACAGTACCTCGACCGAGGCACTTCCTGGACCAAGCGAGGCGACTGAAGAACATCTCGGTCAACGCCTATGCGCCTCGACCGAGGTCGAAGGCGAGAAGATTTCAACTGAGACTTCCGAAAGTCCAGTTTCTAAATCTACTCCACTGGAAGGAGGAAGCAAGGATCCCCCTCAGAAAGCACCCCCAGTTGTGGAGCTTAAACAACTCCCTAGTCACTTGAGGGATGTCTTTCTTGGACCGGATTCTACTTATCCCGTTATTGTTAGTGCTTCCCTCTCCGAATCTGAATTGTCTAAACTAATGCATGTCCTGAGAAAGCATCAAAAGGCTTTGGGTTATACTATAGATGATCTTATTGGCATTAAGCCTTCTTTCTGCATGCATAGAATTCTAATGGAGGACGATCATAAGACTTCACGGGAACCTCAAAGACGGTTAAATCCGATCATGAAAGAGGTTGTGAAGAAAGAAATTCTTAAGTTATTGGATGCAGGTATCATATATCCTATCTCGGACAACAAATGGGTTAGCCCAGTACATGTAGTTCCGAAGAAAGGAGGGATGACCGTTGTGACGAATAAGAACAACGAGTTAATCCCAACCAGGACCGTCACGGGCTGGAGGGTTTGCATCGACTATAGGAAGCTGAACGTGGCCACCCGGAAGGACCATTTTCCACTTCCCTTCATTCATCAAATGCTCGAGCGGTTGGCCCAACATTCACACTTCTGCTACTTAGACGGCTATAGTGGTTTCTTCCAGATTCCTATCCATCCGGATGATCAAGAGAAGACCACTTTCACTTGTCCATGAGGGACATTCGCTTATAGGAAGATGCCATTTGGATTATGCAATGCACCCGTTACCTTCGAGCGATGCATGATGGCTATCTTTTCCGAGTATATAGAGGAGATCATGGAGTGTCATTTTATGGTTAATGAAGGCATTGTGCTAGGACACCTCGTTTCTAATCGAGGTATTGAGGAGGTCGCACCACTATACCTCGTTTGAGAGATGCCGTACGGTCCATCTAGCGACCTTAAATCAAGCGTTTATTGGGAGGCAACCTAAGGTATTGCTTTCTTTTCCCTTTTTCTAGTCTAGCTTAGATAGCTTTGCTTTTGCTTTGCTTTGTTTTGTTTTTGGCGTCCTAGACAGACAACACGTGACATCTAAGGAAGGAATACAACCCAGGAGCACAACTGGAAGGACAAAAGTTCGAGAATTTGAGAAGACGGAGTTTGAATGAGACACATCTCGGTTGCTGTCAGAGCACCTCGACCGAGATGATTCTTGAGCAACCGAGGCGACTAGGGTTTCTGAAGATCCACCTCGGTCCGTACCACCTCGGTCCAGTCGATACCACCTCGACCGAGGTGATAGCAGTTCCGGAAAAGGGTATAAAAGGGGCTGAAAATTTTCTCTCTCCTCTCTATACTCTCTTCTCGACCGAAACGGCAAATCCACCTCGCTTCTCCATTCTTCGCTCATTTTCGACGATTTTTGCTTCCAAATTGAGAGGAAAGGATAGAGGATCGTATTGCAAGTACCAATCTGCAGAAAGAACGAATCGAATCGACCGAATCGGGGTAAAAATCAAAAAAACCCTAACTTCCTCTTTTCCATTGTTTTCTTTCGATTTGGGTTTTGGTTGCCCCTGCATTTGCTGAGAAACAGATTAAGTACCCTATAGGAACCTGGGGTAGTGATTTTGGGGGAAAAGAACTGGATTTTTGAGGGAATCCATCGAACAATTCTTCGCCTCGGTCCAGTCGGCATGCGCCTCGGCCGAGGTGTTCTACAGCGTTGTCAGGTTGACCGAGGTGGTCTGACAGATTACAAAGAGATGAGTTCTGACAGACAGTTGGTCCTGAGGGACAGATCTTCTCCTTCTCCTTCTCCTTCTTCATCTTCTTCACGACGTACTAGACCGGTGATCCACGGGAGACACCAGGTCGACTATGACCGCATCGCATCCCGTCTAGTGATTGCACCTCGCTTCTTGGACGTCTCAGCTTTTGATTGCCTCTACGTCGACGATGATCTGAGGCGCATGATTTCTGCTGTTGGGCTGGAGCAGTTCACAGAGATTAGAGCTCCAGCCTATCTAGAGCCTACATTGGAGTTTGTCAGCTCCTTCACCTACTTGCCGACGGAGCGGGCTATGAAGTACCGGTTGATGAACCGGAACTACTTGGTTCCTTTAGATCATTGGCGGGACATCTTTGGCTTCCCGATTCCGACCATTGCTGATTTTCCTTCCCGAGCTGTAGCTAGGGAGTTCTGGGGACAGATTGCTCACATGGTTGAGCATGCAGACAGATGGCGACCTGGAGACTCCAGGGAGCGGATTATATTTCATCTGGCTTTTAGATTGGCCCATAGGATATTCAGTGAGACTCTTCTGGCGCGTACTAAGACGCCCCAGAAGGTCAGACAGGGCGAGCTGTTGAGCTTATACTACATGGTGACAGGAGGGATCCTAGACTTTAGATTGATGCTGGCAGAGGATCTGCATAGGATAAAGGCGAAGGGGAAGGGAGACATCTGCTGTTGAGGCATTGTGACTCATATAGAGAGTTACATGGATATGGACCTCAGTGCTTGTACCATGGTGGCGGCTACCAAGCCGCTTGGACTTCAAGAGATGATCACTCGGAGGATACTGGTTCCCCGAGGACTTACTACGCCATATGTGACGATGCCATGGGAGCCGACTGCGCCTCGAGGGATCAGATGGTCAGCTGCTTTCTCCGTGTTTGATCCGCATTACTGGCAGACTGCATGGATCCCACTGATGGAGGATGCTAGAGATGCAGCAGATGCAGCAGCTCAGGGGCCAGCTGAGGAGGATGAGGTTGAGGAGGCTGATGATGATGTTGTTGAGGATGGTGGTGTTCCTATGGATACGGGCACAGATACAGCTGGGCCTAGTGCGCCGGTCATTGATTTGGATGACGAGACTGAGGAGGAGCCGGCTGAGGCACTACCACGACCTGCTAGGCGTAGGGTACGCCGGCAGAGGTATCCACTTGCTCACCGTCGGATCGATGACCTCACCGATTAGATGATAGACTCCTATGCTGCCATGACTGTAGACATCCAGCAAAGATTTGACGACCAGCGCCGAGAGATCGACAGCTTGACTCGTCAGATGCTAGAGGGCCAGCACAATCAGCGACGGATGGCAGAGATCCAGTTTGAGCATACCATGGGTTATCCATTCGACCCATCTCTGTACCCGTATGTGCCACCACCACCACCACCGGATCGTGATTATTGAGAGCTTGCAGGATTTTTTTTCTTTATTTATTATGTAGCTCAACTATGTCCGGTGAGTTTATTTTTATTTTTTTAGACTTATTTGACCCATTGGGACAATCTGTCCCAAGCATGGGGTATTGGATGTACTTTTTATGACTTATGTGGTTGTATGACTCGACTTTATCAGATTATTTATGCTTTATTTTGCTTTATGTGCTTATCTGAAATTACATGCATGCATACAGGTTATTTGATTGAGGCAAACGTCAAACACTGGTTTAAAAAAAAAAATTTTGACCTCGACCAAAGCGATTCTGGCCAAACGAGGTACTTCACCTCGGTTGACTTAGAACATCTCGACCGAGGCGTTTTAACTGAAACGAATTTCGAAATTAATTTTTGTGCTTCTTATCTGGATATGACCTCACTGAAGATTTTGTTTGGTGACTGGGTTTGAAATCTTTATATGTTTGAAAGGTTTTATTATATGTTTAAGTTGCTAAATGCTTTGTTTGAAATTTTGGCATGTTTAATACTTTGTTTTTATCCAAATTATGTTGAATTTGAAGGTTGACACCACATGATGAGTTCTCTCACTTTCTTCTTGGGATGATTAAGGCAATTTATTCTCTTCTCTTCTTCTTCTTGATCATGCTTAGCCCCTCATATACATATTTGCCTCCTTTACCTATCCGGGAATTTGGAAGCAAGAGAAAGTGAAAAGCAAGTGAAAGAAAAGTTGAGATGTGGCTGAAAGTTAGAAAGAAACAAATAGGTTTGGGGAAGTCAATCATGATAATGAGTAACTCGGCACCATTCACATAGCCGGGTGTTTATGTCTTGCCAAATTCGGATTGAGCGATATTCCTAACGGGTCATGGTATGTGCATCAAGGGTTTGAGGCATCTCGAGAAATTGATGATTGCTAATCTCCTAGGCTTCGGTTATTGTGCACCTCTGTCCATGCATCCCAAAAAGTAAAAAAGTAAAAATAAGAAAAGCTTATTGGTGGAAGATGTTGAAGTTCAAAGCAAGTGAAGTGAAGTGAAGATCCTTTTCCCGGATTCTAGCACCACATTCCCTATATACATCCCACCCTTACACGTTTCTTGACCTTTCATCTTGGAAAGTCCTTGAGACCTCGAGCTTGTTGATTGACTTAGTGATTTAAACCGGATTATACATAATTTCGATAATTATGATTTATTATGCATTCTATGATTTTATGCAAAGATGAACAACTTTCTTATATTAATAAAATGTTTTGATTTTAAATTCCATGAAGCATTCTCTTAGAGTGATCTATGATTGTAGCACACCATTAAAATGTTTTGAAAGACTTTTTCATTGATCTTCATGACTAATAATCCATTCTATCTTGTATTTTATATTCGGAACTTGCTTGGGGACAAGCAAGGGCTAATTATGGGGTATTTTGATAGCATGAATTATTGTTTATATTTTGGGGCCTGTTTAGACGTTCTATCTTCTATAATCTGCATGTTTGAATGTATATTATGTGATTATATTGTCGTTTCATCTATCTTTGCGGGAATCGAGGTCTACACCAAGTTTCGTTGTAATCGTAGGTAAATGGCACGTTTTGGACTAAAATGGAGCAAAAGGAGCTAAGGAGTCATTGGAGCTACATTCAGGAGCTTAAGGAAGAATCCAGGAATCATGGAATTGGATTAGAGATTCACTTTGGACCAGATTTGAGAGATTTCACATTCAGTTGTGATTCACCTCGGTTGACTACAGAGTCACCTCGACCGAGGTGACCCAGAGGAGCCGACTCGACCGAGGCGAACACCTTGGACGCGGCAAGGATATTTTATTGTTGGCTGAGATCTTTTATTTTTGGAAAGAGGATCTTATATTTTTGGGTTGGATTCCTGGAAGGAAGAAGATAATTTAGCCCATATATTTTACCTATTTTTATGGGAAAAGATCTTTCTAAGATATCTTATCTTTAGAGGGTAGTTTTCCTATAAAAAGGGTTGGATTTTCCACAAATCCATATCCCGCATACCAAAAACATCCGCTATCACCCGGAATACCGTTTAGGGCTGCACACATCACAAGACAGCCGTTTATCCCACTAGGGTTGGGAGATTTGAAGAACCTTTTTGAAGGTTTAAGGAAGATTGAAGGAAGAAAGTTTATACCTTTTATAGCTTTGTGAAGGGTTTTGTAAGATTCCCTTAGATTCCCTTCATTGTTGATTTGTCTATTTGGATTTTAATCCAAGGAACGCTTTGTTTGTGATATTTGATTCAATTATTGAAGTCTTTTCATTAAATTCTTCTTGTTCAAATATTCACCATCTTCCCTTATATTTGATTATTGCTTTCATGATGATGAGTGGCTAATTTCCTTGTGTGATTCTAGGGTGTTTGGTTGAAGGTTGTGAGAAAAACAATGATAGAATAATCTTAATCACAGTAGGACCCTGAAAGTTCGAGTCTTTATCTTAACCCTAAGCATCTCGCTCGGTTGATGAACATCTCGGCCGGGGTGGAATTCTTCTGACCGAGATGACTTTTCTGATCCGAAACTGAGAGTTAAGTGTTAGAGTTTGCCAAATCCTATTCTTATTACACCTTTCCTGGTTCAATGCAAGCCTAGGATGAGACTTACCCGGTAATTCATTTGTTTGTTTACCTAAGATCATAAGTATAGGTAATAAAGGTTTATCCTTTATTGAGGTTTGAGTGTGCTTTCATCCCATCTCTGTGATTTAACCTGAGACTTACCCGGTAAAGGTTGATTATATTCCCTTAGATGGTGTGTTAGTTTGAGGTTATAGTTCTTTTCCTTAATTCCTTGAGACTTACCCGGTAATAGGAGTTACGGTTTGGGATTAGTGAGTAGTGAGACTTACCCGGTGATCTATTCCACTTTAGAAACACCTTCCCTATGCAAAAATCTCAGCTTTGTCCGCTTACCTTGAGATCTTGAGTTGGAACACAACTAGATGCATTAATCCCTAGAATTACATATTTCCTTTATTGACTTTTTATCATCTTTGATTTTTATAATCGCTTTTGTGGTTAGTTGCGACATTAGCTTACCTATATTGGTTTTGTTTCACTAAGTCCCTGTGATCGACCCTTGGAATTCCTTGCTTTTTACTACGATTGACCCGTACACTGCGGGTTCGCATCCTTGTTTTGAGCTTTCATCTAGGGATATAAATTTAAAGCTTGCACACACCATTTGGAGCGAACACTAACCTGGTGGTGCACGATTGTAGCCAGAGGAACGTGAGACAACAGAAATTAACAAGGAGGAGAGTAGTAGACACTGAATCAATTCATTCCAACCGTAACTAATACTAAGATCTCAACAAGCTAGATAAATTCGAGGGTTTCTTCTTCCTAGTCGACTCCATGGTTGTGGTAGAAGAAAAGGGGAAAACAAGATAAATTCGAGGGTTTTTGGGGACTGCGGTGAGACTCTCAGGGAACTCGTGAATAGAGATGGTCCGAACGTCTGAGAGAGGCAAAGAATAGGACGTGCCGGCGAGGTGTGGTCTCGGTGTGAGCAAGGGAGACGCAGGGAGAAGAGAGAGAGAGCGACGGTGAGACAAAAATGGAGGCAAATGATTGAACACTACTGAACGATCTCTTTATCTTTTACATTAGGGTTTTTTTAATTAGAAAAGTAAAAAAAATGAAAAATGGGGGCAAATGATTGAACAAATTTCATTTTTGTGTCTAAAGGCGGTATACTTTTTTAGTTTTGCGCCAAATATTTTAGAGCCTACCATTACAATTAGCATTACAATAGGGTCATTTTTGTAACTTTTTATAATCGTTACACAAGACCATTACCATAACACACTTATAGTAATATAAGTAAACATCTATTACAAGCATGGCATTACAATAAGTCAATCTTGTAAAAACATTACATAAACCATTACCAATAACTTATATAGTAACACAATAAAAATTTCGTTACAAATATGTAGTTACAATAGGTCAATTATCTAGTAGTGTCTTTTGACTCCTTTTGATCTTATATTGTTGCCTATCGATGAGCGAGTAGATTTCATTACAGGACAACATGTTGAGTTCATAAAGGAATTGCATGAGAAGACACGCACAAGGTTGTAAAACAAAGGGAAAGCCGTGGCATCGAAAGCAAATTGGAATTGCAAGGAGATGTTGTTCAACCCAGGAGATCTAGTTTGATTGCACCTAAGGAAAGAGCGATTTCCGGCAAAGAGAAAGTGATGCGTCCTTGGAGGTAACCAAGGATAACTCCGGATTTAGATCAAGCAAAACTCCAACTACTCCTTGACTCTTTGTGCAATGTTGTATCGTTTTGGATCCAAAGGGGCGGAAGCGATGAAGAAACAAGGGTTACTTCAATCTAGAGAGATCGAATAAACCTTTTTGTGTGGATCGAAGGTTGATTTTTAAGAAGAATCCTCGAATGTGGATTTCTGGGATCAAAGACGAGATCCAAGGAAGAAATTTGAGAGATAGAAGAGAGGTTTTGATGCCCAAGCTAAGTAGGAGGAAATTCTTCTCAAAACTTAATAATATTGAACATGGAAAATAAGTGAGGCAAGATATCTCTTATATAGAGAGACTTGCCTACCTATGGGCCAACGGGCCAAACAAAATACATGAAGAAAAGCCCAAAAGGGAAAACCTAAAAGGATAAGAGCAAACCCTAAAACGATAAGGTCAAAAGGGAATATTCTTATACGGAATATCCCTTTATTACATAAAAAGGAAAACATGAAAATATAGTCCGAAAATAAGCCAGCTTCATGCCATGGAGTCGGAAAGACGGGACATGCCGCTAACGGAACCGGTAGCCTATGCCATGGTGGTGTAGAGGCATGGCATGCCGGTAGTGGGACCAAGTGAAGAAGTAATGCGGGTGATGATGGAGCCGGTGGCTCGAGCAATGGCCTTAGCTCGGGATCGGGTGATCGGTCCATCTGAACAAACTCTAAGAGCCTCGTCCTCTTCGTCTATGGTCAACGTAAAAGGGGCATCCAAGGGCGCATCAGTCCCCCCATCTTGGCTGTGAAACGTCCCCGTTTCACCATCGTCAAAGAGGGGCTCAACATAAGGGGCAAGGTCCTTGACGTTGAACGTTGGGTGTACTCCGTAGGAATCCGGAAGCTCTAACTTGTATGCATTTGGACCATGACGGGCTAAGATGCGGAATGGGCCATCACCACGGTCCGAAAGCTTGTTCATGCGGCGAGTAGGAAAACGCTCCTTCCGTAGGTGGAGCCAAACAAGATCATCGGGCTCAAAAGAGACGTCGCGGCGGCCCTTGTTGCGTTGTCCGGCAAGTTGGGCGGCACAACGTTCAAGTTGTGTCCTAGTCCGCTCATGAAGCTCAATGATTTGGGCGGCTCAGTTTCCGGCGATGATGTGTTCTCCATCCTTGAGCGGGCGGGGAGTGAAATCCAATGGTGTGTGTGGATTGAGGCCGTATACAACTTCAAATGGGGACAATTTAGTTGTCGTGTGCCTAGACCTGTTATACGAAAACTCTACAACAGAAAGTAAGTCCTCCCACCTACGTGGGTTGGTCCTAGTGGTGGCTCTAAGTAGAGCACCAAGAGTCCGATTGGTCACCTCCGTTTGACCATCGGTTTGGGGGTGATAACTACTTGAAAATAACAAGTTGGTTCCAAGTTTTCCCCACAACGTTCTCCAAAAATGACTTACGAATTTCACGTCCCGATCACTAACGATGGAATGTGGTATCCCATGTAAACGCACCACATTGTCAAAGAACAAGGTGGCAACTTCACTAGCATTTAGGGTGCTTTTACATGCGATGAAATGAGCCATTTTGGAGAAGCGATCGACTACCACAAAAATGGAGTCTTTGCCTCGTTTTGACATAGGCAACCCGACCACAAAGTCCATGGATAGATCCTCTCAAGGTCCCATTGGTATAGGCAAAGGAGAATACATCCCATCCGGACCTTGGTGCGACTTGGCATGATGACATGTGATGCAACCCTTGCAAAACCGTGTCACATGCATACGCATCCGGGGCCAAAAGAAATGCTCTTGGAGAGCGGAAAGGGTCTTGGTAGCACCGAAATGACCACGGCCTCATGAGCTTCCTTGACCAACAAATAGCGTATAGATGAGCGCGGAATACAAAGTTTTCCCGCTCAAAAAAGATAGCCATCGTTAATAAAGAAAGACTCGTACTCTTGGAGGTCGAGGCATTGTGCCCATATGTCCTTGAAGTCAAGATCCGTGGCATATAACTCTTTGATAAGAGCAAAGCCATGTATCTTGGCATCCATATACACAAGGAGGGCATAGCGGCGAGAAAGGGCATCGGCTACCACATTCTCTTTGCCTTTCTTATGCCGAATGACATAAGGAAAGGTCTCTAAAAACTCTACCCAACTAGCATGGCGCCGACTGAGATTTGTTTGACTCTTGAGATACGAAAGAGCCGCATGATCCGAATGAATCACGAACTCCTTCGGCCACAAGTAATGTTGCCATGTCTTAAGACAACGAACTAGAGCATATAGTTCCTTGTCATATGTAGGGTAGTTGAGCGAAGGACCGGACAGTTTTTCACTGAAGTAGGCAATTGGACGATTCTCTTGTAAGATAACTCCTCCAATGTCCACATTTGATGCATCACACTCCACCTCGAAAGTTTTCGAAAAGTTTGGGAGTTGGAGTAATGGTGCATTACAAAGGCGGTCGTTGAGCGCATCAAACGCTCGAGCAAGGATATCACGCCACTCAAACGTGACACCCTTGGTAGTGAGCTCATGGAGCGGTGCCGCTACCGTGCTGAAGTCCTTGACAAAGCGTCGGTAGAAACCCGCTAAGCCGAGAAAGGCTCGGACCATGGTGACCGTAGTAGGAGTAGGCCACTCCCGAATAGCACGAACTTTTGATTCATCTACTCGTAGTCCGTCCTTAGACACGACATAGCCAAGAAAGATAGTGGTGTCCGAGCAAAAGACGCATTTGTCAAAGTTGACATACAATTGCTCTTGTCTAAGGCACTCGAGCACTTGGCGAAGGTGCCCGATGTGATCCTCCAAAGACGTACTAAACACCAAAATATCATCAAAATAAACAACAACAAATGTACCCAAGAATCGGCGCAAGACATGGTTCATGAGGCGCATGAAGGTGGACGGGGTGTTGGAGAGGCCAAAAGGCATGACAAGCCATTCATAGAGTCCATACTTCGTTTTGAACGCCGTCTTCCATTTGTCCCCTTCGGCCATCCGGATTTGGTGGTAACCGCTCCGGAGATCAATTTTGGAGAAGATGGTGGCGCCATGAAGCTCATCCAACATGTCATCAAGGCGCGGGATCGGGTGGCGATATTTGACGGTGATTTGGTTGATGGCACGACAATCAACACACATCCGCCATGATCAATCTTTCTTTGGTACTAAGATTACCGGGACGGCACATGGTGATAAGGATTCACGCACATGTCCCCGGTCTAGGAGCTCTTGCACTTGACGTTGTAGCTCCTTTGTCTCTTCCGGACTAGCTCGGTAAGCGGCACGGTTTGGCAAAGAGGCACCGGGCACAAAGTCAATTTGATGTTCAATCCCTCGGATAGGTGGTAAGTCGGGTGGGAGATCTTTGGGCATAATATCCTGAAATTCGGACAACAATAAAGACACCTCGTGTGGCACATTACTTGGGTCATGAGAAGTAGATAAACAAAACGGAACAAGTAGAAAACATGGGAACTTGCCTTCCATGACCGGTTGCAAATCATGCCGGCGAGCTAAGAGTATCCGTGGCTCACACCATCCTTGAATTACTGGATCCGAAGATGGTAAAGGTGCGCCCGAAGAAACAATGCGACCTTTACTACCTTTGGATTCGGTAGCATGGACAAGAGGGGCGGTGTTTCGGGATTTGGAAGTACTAGCACCTACAACATCGGGACTCCGGGGGTCCGATTTTGCCGGTGCTTTAGCGGACTCATCAATAGTTTGTTGCCTCTTCCGTTCCGCATAGTCAACCAAAATTTCGTGCGGAGTCATAGGCAAAAGTGTGACCCGTTTTCCATTATATTGGAACATGTACCGATTAAGATAACCATCATGATATGTGCGGCAATCGAATTGCCATGGTCGTCCTAATAGGACATGTGTGGCGTCCATCTTGATAACATCACAAATGACCTTATCAACATAGGCGCCAATAGAAAACGGCACCCAAGCTTGTTGTGTGACGGTGTCACATGCCGTATCGGAAATCCATTGGAGTCCGTAAGGCGTTGGGTGGGGGGTCGTAGGCAACTTGAAGTGTTTTACCACCCGTTCGTTGACAATATTGCAACAAGAACCCCCGTCAACGATGAGAGAAAGACTCGTATTATTAACCAAGCAACGAGAGTGGAAGAGATTCTCGCGTTGATCAATAGGAATATGCTCTTTTACAGCCAAAATACGACGAGAAACAAGAGCGAATTTACCGGGTTGTGCTGGGCCGCAAGCAAGCTCGTCATCACAGGGTTCCATGCCAAAAAGTGGGTCGGTGTCATGGTCATCCTCAATAATGATATCACCGTCATATTGACCATCGTCGTCCTCGAAATATGTTGGGTCGGCAAACAAGACCCGTTTGGTGTTTGGGCAATCACGTTGTACATGGCCAAAACCGCTACACTTGTAGCACATGGGCTCCCTTGGGCGAGCCGACGGTGAGGGTCCTTGTTGACCTCGAGAGGGAGGCGCCGGTGCCGAGCCACGGTTTGGTGCCTTCTCGGTACCCATTTGCCTATTGGAAGGACCCGTCCGTTGGGTCCCTTTGGAAACGTCGGTATCTGTAAGACTAGGCGCATCTCGAGAACGTGTGTTAGACGGATAAAGATATGGACTCGAGGAAGAGGTATACCTAGAATACCGCGGTGTTTCGAGTTGTTGCTTATATAACTTCATGGCGGCATGACATAATGCTCCCAAATCCTTGAATGGGACAATCCCGAGCGGCCCCCGGATGGAAGCATTAAGCCCACTCATGAACTTGGTGCGGAGAGCGGAGGGGGAGGCCGAGACGCCGGCCTTAATGTGCATGTCCTCAAGTTTAGCCAAGTAAGCCACCGGAGTGAGGTTGCCTTGTTTGAACTCGGCAATTTGCAACCGCATATCATTCTTAAAGTCCTCATGTACGTACTTCTTGGTCACGCAATAGAGCAATTGTTCAAATGTCTCAATTGGTGCCCATCCTCGCCTCTCTCGGGTGAACTCATACCGGTTCCACCAAGACTTTGCATCTCCTTCAAAGTATAGAGTTGCCGCCTCGATTTTCTCGGATTCCTCCTCATAATGAAAATGTTTTAATGCTCGTTTCATATCCTGCGCCCAATCAAGAAAAACACACGGATCATATTCACCATGAAAGGTAGGGAACTTAACCTTACCTTCCCTACGAGCTCGGTAGGGGTCCGGGCGGGGCGGTGGAATGTAGGCATCATCGGCACGGGCTCGCCGGTGGCCGCCATGAGGCCGTTGGCGCCCATGAACGGGTGGGACCTGCCTAGGTGAATTTGGGGGAGGCAACCATTCTTCACCCCGGTCTTGGTTCTCATAAGGGTCTATGACGGGTGGGTGCCACGGCCGGTTATGTGCTACCCGTTCTAAATCGGATTCATCACCGGAGAACTCGTTGAAGTTGTGTTGCTCATCGTATTCATCAAAGTCAAGGGTCCTTGGTTGCCGGGTTGACCGTTGGTGACAGTGTTCGGAACGATCATGCTCACGACCATGATTGGTGGTTGAGTTGGGACGGTACCAGGGCTCTTCCCGGGTTTTTCGGTCGGTGCGGGGCACACTAGGTGGAGGTGGAGAAGGAACATACCGTTGATGTTGATGCTCATAATATTGGTGCCGATGTTCCGTATCGACTATGCGCAAGTTATCTTGACGCGGGTCGGGGAATTCCTCCTCTTCTTCATGGGACTCATTTCCGTCAAGAGGTAAAGGATGGGTGCGTTCAATGACAGACGCAAGCCGGGTAACGTTTGATGGTCCGGCTCCCAAAAGTCCCTTGCCTTTCCGTTGTGCATCGGAAGTGGAAGCATTGACCATGATCTCATTCGGATAAGTTGGGGTGGGACGGCGAGCAATCTGAAGGGCCTTAAGAGCTTCTAGCTCTTTTTTCAAGGCAATGTTTTCTCAGGTCAAGGCATCAAACTTTTGTTGTGTGTTCGCTCCAAACGGTGTGTGCAAGCTTTAAATTTATAACCCTAGACTTAAGCTTAAAACGAGGATGCGAACCCGCAGTGTACGGGTCAATCGTAGTAAAAGCAAGAAAATTCCAGGGGTCGATCACAGGGACTCGGTGAAACAGAGTCAATACGGTGGTGGTTTGTATGCAGGAGGTGGAACGTAAGTTTCTGTCGTCCCTCCTGCTTTCTGTTGCTCCACCTCGGTTGACATCTCGGTCGAGGTGTTCTTCGACTTGATCTGGACCGAGGTGGTCTGCGTCGAGCGAGGTACTGGATCTGCAGTTTTGAGTCCACTCCTCGTCGTTATGGCCATGCACTGGCCCTTAGGGTTAGTTTCCGTCTTCGCTGGAAGCTTCCCTGGATCTCTTGGCGCTTCATTCGCCCTATTAGCAAGTTGTTGTTCGAAGGACTTTTGAGCCCTCGAAAATGAAGTCATAGAATTCTCCATAGCGCTAAGCTTGATCAAGATTGCCTCCAGAACTGCGTCTTTCTTTTCTGGCTGAGACGAACTTGATCCTTGCCCTTGGTTCTTCAATGGAGTAGAAGAAGAAGAAGAAGGGGAAGAGAGGAAAGGGTTAGAGGAATCATTAGAGTTGGAGTTTGAATGATTGTTACCGTGATTTTGGTTATTCGCCCTCCAGTTGTTGCTATTGGATCCTCTATTGTTGTTGTTGTAGTTGTTGTTTCGGGGACCGTTGTTGTTGTTACGGTACCCGTTGTTGTTGTTGTTCCTTTGCCCTTGCTCTTCCTTCTTAGTTTGAGCCATCAAGAGCTCCTTCAATTGTTTCACGTCATTTGTCAAAGACGTGAGTTGATTGTTGTTGGGTTGAGTCTCTTGAAAGTTGACTCTTTTAACTCCACCTTCAGCTCCTTGGTGGGTGTATTTCTCCATGTGCAAGGCTTGCTTCTCAATGAAGTCCCAAGCATCATCAATCGCCATGTCCATGAAGGTACCGGCGGAGAGTAGTTGGAGGTTGAACTGGGTGCTTCCGTCCAGCCCTTTGAAGTAGATCTCCAACAACTCGATCTTTGGAAACCCATGATGTGGGCAATCCAAAAGGATATCCTTGAACCGCTCCCAAGATTTGGACAAGCTCTCTTTGTCCCTCATAATGAAAGCATTGATCTTCCCTCTCATTTCGGCGGTCTTTGAGGGGGGAAAGAATTTGGTCAAGAATTCCGTAGTCATCTCCTCCCATGTGCTGATTTTTCCTGGAGGGAGAGATTGATACCAAGTAAGAGCTCTATCTTTTAAAGAAAAGTAAAAAGGTCTTAGCTTGTAGTTGTTATTTTCAATTCTGGAGGGTCGCAAGGTCTCCATCAAGATCTCGTAGTTTTGAAGATGTTGATGTGGCGACTCTTTCTCTAGCCCTCCGAATTGGCATTGGCGAATCATTGACAGAACTTGCGGTCGAAGTTCGTAGTCATGATCCGCTGGATCTCCTAGGTTCACCCCTGGACGCCTCAGCTGTTGATTAGGGTCCATCCTTTGGCCTAGGGTTTGTGGGATACCTGCAAGAAAAACATCTCGGACTGGCATCCGAGGTGGAAGTACATCGGCCGGGGCGTCAGGTACTGGAATCTGCCTCGGTCGCGGGTCAACTACTGGATCCTGCATCGGTCGAGGATCAACAAGAGGATCTTCCCTCGGTCGAAGTAGAATCTGATCTCGTATGACTGCTATCTCAGCTTCGATTGCTGCAGTCTTGGTGCGATTCTCTTCTTTCTCTTGCCTGAGTTCTTCCTTGCTGAGGCGCAGCAGCTCTAGCGCCTCTTTCAATTGGGCCGCAAGATCGCGATCGTCTTGTTGGGCCATCTTCGCTTCTCTTAAGCGTCGCTTGTATGTCTTTTCTGGTTCGGGATCGTAAGGAACGATTTCCTTCCCAGTGCGGGTTCTTCGCATATACCTAAGAAAGAACCTGCAAAAGTCACTCAAGTAGAGTGGTTAGACAAAACGGGGCAAGTGCCCCAAGAGCAAACCGTACCGGCTCGGTCTAGACCAAGTCCCCGACAACGGCGCCAAAAACTTGTTCGCTCCAAACGGTGTGTGCAAGATTTAAATTTATAACCCTAGACTTAAGCTTAAAACGAGGATGCGAACCCGCAGTGTACGGGTCAATCGTAGTAAAAGCAAGAAAATTCCAGGGGTCGATCACAGGGACTCGGTGAAACAGAGTCAATACGGTGTGCTAGTGTCAATGCTAACCACAAGAGCGATTAATACAATCAAAGATGAATAAAAAGTCAATTAAGCAAACATGCAATTCTAGGGATTAAAGCATCTAGTTGTGGTTCCAACTCAAGATCTATAGATAAGCGGACAAAGTTGAGATTTTTGCGTGGGGAAGGTGTTACTAGAGTGGAGTAGATCACCGGGTAAGTCTCACTACACACTAATCCTAAACCGTAACTCCTATTACCGGGTAAGTCTCAAGGAATCAAGATAAAGAACTATAACCTCAAACTAACACACCATCTAAGGGAATAGAATCAACCTTTACCGGGTAAGTCTCAGGCTAACTCACAAAGATGGGATAGAAGCACACTCAAACCCCAATAAAGGATAAACCTTTATTACCTACACTTATGATCGTTGGTACACAAACTAAGGAATTACCGGGTAAGTCTCATCCTAAGCTTGCATTGAACCAGAAAGGTGTTATAAGAGTAGGATTTGGCAAACTCTAACACTTAACTCTCAGTTTCGGATAAGGTAAGTCACCTCGGTCAGAAGAATTCCACCCCGGCCGAGATGTTCATCAACCGAACGAGATGCTTAGGGTTAAGGCTAAAGACTCGAACTTTCAGGATCCTACTGGAATCTAAGATTATTCTATCATTGTTTTTCCCACAACCTTCAGCCAATCACCCTAGAATCACACAAGGAAATTAGTCACTCATCATCATAATGAAAGTATTAAATATATGGGAAGAAGGTGAATATTTGAGCAAAGAAGAATTTAATGAAAAGACTTCAATAACTGAATCAAATATCACAACAAAAGCGTTCCTTGGATAACAATCCAAAAAGACAAGACAACAAGGAAAGGAATTGAAGACAATCTTACAAAACCCTCCAAAAAGCTATAAAAGCTATGATCTTCAATCTTCCTTCAACCTTCAAAAAGGTTCTTCAAATCTCTCCCAAATGGAGTATGCTGCTGCTGCGTTCTATGAACCCTGATCGACGGTATAGCGTAATAGCGGTCTGTATGCAGGATGCCGGAATTGTGGGAAATCCGACCCTTTTTATAGGAAAATAACCCTCCAAAGATAATAAATCTTAGAAAGATATTCTCCCATAAGTATAGGTAAAATATATGATTCTGCATATCTCTTTCCATCCAGGAGCCAAGCCCAAAAATATAAGATCACTTTCCAAGTTTAAAAGATCTCCTCCAAGAATAAAATATTCTCGCCGCGTCCTAGGTGTTCGCCTCGGTCGAGTCGGCATCTCTGGATCGCCTCGGTCGAGATGAATCTCTGGTCAACCGAGGTGATTCAAAACAGAATGTGAAATCTCTCGAATCTGCTCCAAAGTAAATCTTTAATTCATGGCTATGCTCCCTGGGTGAAGCTCAAATTGACTCATGACTCCTTTTGCTCCTTTTTGATGCGAAACGTACCATTTTACCTGCAATTACAACAAAACTAGGTGTAGACCTCGATTCTCACAAAGGTAGATGAAATGGTAGTAAAATCACATAATGCACATACAAACATGCAGATTATGAAAGATAAAACGTCCAAACAAACCCCAAAATATAGACTATAATTCATGCTATCAAAATACCCCATACTTAGCCCTTGCTTGTCCCCAAGCAAGTTCCTCATATAAAAGACAAGATAGAATGGATTATAAGTCAAGAAAGTCAATGAAAAAGTCTTTCAAAAATATTTTATGGTGTGCAAATATCATAGATCACTCTAAGAGAATACTTCCTGGAATTTAAAAACTCAATATGCTCAAAACATTTTATAAATATAGGAAAGTTGTTCATCTTTGCATAAAATCATAGAATGCATAATAAATTATAATCATCGAAATTAATTATGTATAATCCAGTTTAAACCACTAAGTCAATCAACAAGCTCAAGGTCTCAAGGGCTTCCCAAAAGAAAAGGTCAAGAAACGTGTAGGGTAGGGATGTATGTAAGGTAATGTGGTGCTAGAATCCGGGAAAAGGATGAACTTCACTTTCACTTTGACTTGCAACATCTTCCACCAATAAGCTTTGCTTATTTCACACTTTTTCTTTTTTTTTATTTTACTTTTTGGGATGCATGGACAGAGGTGCACAATAACCGAAGCCTAGGAAATCAGCAATCATCAATTTCTTGAGATGCATCAAACCCTTGATGCACATACCATGACCCGTTAGGAATATCGCTCAATCCGACTTTGGCAAGACACAAACACCCGGCTATGTGAATGGTGCCGAGTTACTCATCTTCATGATTGACTTCCCCAAACCTATTATTGCTTTCTAACGCTTTCACTTCCAGCCCACTTCTCAACTTTAACTTGCTTTCACCACTTTGCTTGCTTCCAAATTCCCGGATAGGTAAAAGGAGGCAAAATGTATATGAGGGGCTAAGCATGATCAAGAAGAAGAAGAGAGAAGAGAATGAATTGTCTTGGTCTTTCCAAGAAGAACGTGAGAGAACTTAACCTGCGGTGTCAACCTTCAAATTCAACATAATTTGGATAAAAACAAAGTATTAAACATGCCAATAATTTCAAACAAAGCATTTAGCAACTTAAACATATCATAAAACCTTTCAAACACAATAAGAATTTAAAACCAGTAGGTAAACAAGATCTTCACTGAGGTCATATCCAGATAAGAAGCACAAAAATCGTTTTCGAAAACTTTCTGTTACCCACCTCGGTCGAGGTGAATTTATGGTCAACCGAGGTGAAACACGTCGTTCGGCCAGAACTTCCCCGGTCGAGGTCAAAAAAAAAATTTTAGAAACCAGTTTTCTTTCGGTTTCGACGTTTTTCTCAATCAAATAACCTGTAAGTATGCATGCAATCTCAAATAAACATATAGATGCAAAAGTGAAGCATAAATATAATATCTGATCAAGTGGGGTCATACATAGGTGTCAAATAATACATCACATAAACACATAAACACCCCATACTTGAGACACACTGTCCCAGTGGGTATAATAAAAAGTCTAAACATGAGAGTACTCACCGGATAAAAGCCGAACTGCATAAAAGAAAATAAAGAAAATCCTGCAGCTCCTCAATAATCTCGATCCGGTGGTGGTGCATATGGATACTGAGTCGGATCGTAAGGATGACCCATGACACGCTCGAACTGAAGCTGGGCCATGATGTGCTGATGGTGCTGCCGCTCCTGCATCTCGCGGATATCCAGCGATAATGCAGCATATGAGTCGATAACCTGATCTGTAAGGTCATCGATCCGTCGGTGAGCAGCTCGATCTCTCACTCCACGCCTCTTGCGTCTGGCAGGTCTGACTGGAGAAGTCTCAGCTGGTGCTCGCTCAGTATCCTCCTCATCATCCAAGTCTATAATAGGTGGCGCGCTCGTCCCAGCAGTATTTGTCCCTGTATCCATTGGGACGCCACCCTCTCTCTCATCCACCGTCTCCTCATCGTCGTCGTCATCATCAGCCTCCTCCTCAGCCTCAGCAGGGGCAGCTGCTACCTCTCTGTAATCCTCCATCAGTGTATCCCAGGCTGTCTGCCAGTAATGCGGATCAAAGACTGTGAACTGTGCAGACCACCTGATGCCTTGAGGTGCAGTCAGCTCCCATGGCATAGCAACGTAAGGTGTAGTCAGTCCTCGGGGAACCAAAATCCTCCGAGTGATCATCTCCTGTAGTCCGAGCGGCTTGGCAGCCGCCACCATAGTACACCTACTCAGATCCATATCCTGATGCCTAGCGATATGGGTCACTATCCCACCACAGCATATATCTCCCTTCCCTTTGGCCTTGATCCTGTGCAGATCCTCTGCCAGCATCAATCCAAAGTCGGGGAATCCACCTGTAACCATGCAGTATAAAGCAAAGAGCTCCCCCTGTCGGACCTTCTAGGGCGTCTCAGTACGCGCCAGAAGTGTCTCGCTGAAGATCCTGTGGGCTAATCGAAAAGCTAGATGGAAGATAAGCTTCTCCCTAGAATCACCAGGGCGCCACCTATCTGCATGCTCCACAACATAAGCAATCTGACCCCAGAACTCTCTAGCTACGGCTCGGGTCGGGAAGTCTACAGCAGTGGGGGCAGGGAAGCCAAAGATATCTCTCCAGTGATCTAGGGGTACTATGAAGTTCCGGTTCATCAACCGGTACTTCACAGCTCTCTCTGTGGGGAGGTAAGTGAAGGAGCTAACAAACTCAAGGGTCGGCTCTAAGTAGGCTGGGGCTCGGATCTCAGTAAACTGATCCAGCCCAACTGTGGTGATCATCCTCCTAAGATCTCCATCAACGTGGAGACAGTCGAAAGCAGAAATGTCCAGGAATCCAGGTGCGATCACCGGACGGCTAGCAATACGCTCATAATCTACCCGGTGTCTCTCGTGGATCACCGGGATAGAAGGTCTGGGTGAGGAAGAAGAAGGGGAAGGAGAGGATCTATCTCTAAGGGCTAATAACCTGTCAGAACTCATCTTCAGAAATTTTCACTGTCAGACGACCTCGGTCACTAACAAACTCCAAGAATCACCTCGGTCGAGGTGCAGGTCGACTGGACCGAGGCGAAGACATTCGCGATTCCAACTCTCAGAAATTCAGTTCTTTTCCCCCAAAAATCACTACAAATGCTTCCTAAGGGGTACTTAAGCCTTTTCTCAACAGATTCAAGGGCAACCAAAGCCCAAATCGAAGTAAATGAACGAGTTAGGGTTTCGATCGTTTTTACCTCGTTCCGGCCGATTCACTCGAATTTCTCGCAGATCTGCAGTTGCAATAGGATCCTCTACTCTTTAATCGCGGTTTGGAAGCAGAAATCTTCGAAAACGAGCGAGAAACGAAGGAAGCGAGGTGGATCTGTCGCCGCGGTCGAGGAAGGTAAATAAAAAGTGAAAAGTAAATTTTCCCCCTTTTATACTGTTACTGGATCTGCTGTCACCTCGGTCGAGATGGTCTCGACTGGGCCGAGGTGGTACGGACCGAGGTGGTTCTGCAGAAACCCTAGTCGCCTCGGTTGCTCAAGAATCAACTCGGTCGAGATGCTCTGACAGTAATCGAGATGCTTCTATCTCCTCAGAATCTCGAACTTCTGTCCTTCCAGTTGTGCTCCTTCCTTAGATATTCCCTGTTATCTGTCCAGAACGCCAAAAACAAAGCAAAGCAAAGCAAAAACAAAAAACTATCTAAACTAGACTAGAAAGCGGGAAAAGAAAGCAATACCTTGGGTTGCCTTCCAAGAAGCGCTTGATTTAAGGTCGCTAGCTGGACCAGGATGCGTCTCAAACGAGGTAGGAGGTGCCCTCACCCCATACTTCACCTCCATCGTGGGGTGAAGTAAGTAGATCCATCAAACGCTCCAAGACGTGCAAGTGCTCATCGGGGAATGAATCGTCTATGGGTGGGTTATCCGTCTCGCGGGAGGATTCCGGTAGCCGGCTGAGGTGATCCGCAACTGAGTTCTCGGATCCCTTCTTATCGCGGATCTCTAGGTCAAACTCTTGAAGCAAGAGAATCCATCGAATAAGACGCGGCTTGGCATCCTTCTTAGCCAACAAGTAACGAATGGCTGCATGGTCGGTGTAGACAATGACTTTCGCCCCTACTAGATAGGAACGAAACTTCTCGAAAGCATATACAACCGCCAATAACTCTTTTTCGGTGGTAGCGTAGTTGCGTTGTGCTTCATCTAGCGTTTTGCTAGCATAATAAATGGCGGTGGTCCGTCCATCTTTCTTCTGACCAAGCACCGCTCCTACGGCTACATCACTAGCGTCACACATGACCTCAAAGGGTAAGGTCCAATCAGGAGGCTGGATAATAGGAGCGGAGATTAACGCTTCCTTAATCCTGTAAAAAGCATCAAGACACTCCTGCGAAAACTCAAAAACAACATCTTTATTCAAGAGGTTAGTTAGAGGTTTAGAAATCTTAGAGAAGTCCTTGATGAATCTCCTGTAGAAACCTGCATGCCCGAGAAAACTCCTCACACCTTTAACAGAACAAGGAGGAGGGAGTTTCTCAATAGTCTCGATCTTAGCTCGATCGACCTCAATACCTCGATTAGAAACGAGGTGTCCTAGCACAATGCCTTCATTAACCATAAAATGACACTTCTCCCAATTTAAAACAAGGTTAGTGTCTTCACATCTTTTAAGCACTAGAGAAAGGTTAGATAGGCGATCGTCAAAAGAGGAACCATATACAGAAAAATCATCCATGAATACCTCCATGATCTCCTCTATGTACTCGGAAAAGATAGCCATCATGCATCGCTGGAAGGTAGCGGGTGCATTGCACAATCCAAATGGCATCCTCCGATAGGCAAACGTCCCCCAAGGACAAGTGAAAGTGGTCTTCTCCTGATCATCCGGATGGATAGGAATCTGGAAGAATCCACTATACCCGTCCAAGTAGCAGAAGTGTGAATGTTGGGCCAACCGTTCGAGCATTTGATCAATGAAGGGAAGCGGAAAATGATCCTTCCGAGTCCCCGTGTTCAGCTTCCTATAATCGATGCAAACTCTCCAGCCCGTAACGGTCCTCGTCGGGATCAACTCGTTGTTCTTATTCGTCACAACGGTCATCCCTCCTTTCTTCGGAACGACATGCACCGGGCTAACCCACTTGCTGTCCGAGATAGGATAAATAATACCTGCATCCAACAACTTAAGAACTTCCTTCTTCACAACCTCTTTCATGATCGGATTTAACCGTCTTTGAGGTTCCCGTGAAGTCTTATGATTATCTTCCATTAGAATTCTATGCATGCAGAAAGAAGGTTTAATGCCAATAAGATCATCCGTGGTGTAACCTATAGCTTTTCGATGCTTTCTCAGGACATGCATTAACTTAGTCAATTCAGATTCAGAAAGGGAAGCACTAACAATAACGGGATAAGTAGAATCCGGTCCAAGAAAGATATACCTCAAGTGACTAGGGAGTTGTTTAAGCTCCACAACTGGGGGTGCTTTCTGAGGGGGATCTCTGCTTCCTCTTTCCAGTGGAGTGGTGTCAGAAACTGGACTCGATGCAGTCTCAGTTAGAATCGTCTCGTCATTGACCTCGGTCGAGGCGCATAGGCGTTGACCGATGTGTTCTTCAGTCGCCCCGCTCTGTCCAGAAAGTGCCTCGGTCGAGGTACTACTGCTGGAACCGAGACTAGAGATCTTCGTCTCCTGGATCAGCTTCTCAGTTTTAGCTCCTGGATCTTCTTCCAGTGCCTTCAAGCTCCGTATATCTGCATCACAAGAGACATATATACCTTCCTCCATTAAACTGAAGCTAATAACTCTTTCGAGTGGGTCGTTAATAAGGATAGAGCTCACCAATTCTCTTGATTCTTCTTCATCGTAGATGTTGAAGATATCATCAGTTAGCTGCTCCCCTTTCATTGCTGCAAGTAGTGCGAACTCCACCTCATCGCCACCAACGTTGAATTTCAACTTGGCGTTCTTGCAATCCACGTTGCAACCCGAAGTTGCTAGAAATGGCCTCCCGAGAATGATAGGGACAGGATAATTTGCGGGAATGTCAAGTACGACAAAATCTATGGGTAGATAGAAGTTACCTAACTTGACCGGAACGTCTTCCAAGATGCCCACGGGATGGGTAATGGAGCGGTCCGCCATGTAAAGTCGAATCTTGACCGGCTTGGGCTCTCCAAGACCGATCTTAGTGCATAGCTCCAGCGGGATGATGCTCACGCTGGCTCCTAGATCACAAAGGGCTTCACAAGTGACATCCCCAACTTGAATGGGAATGCAAAATGAGCCGGGATCTCTCAACTTAGGTGGCATCTTTTCCTTCATGATCTTGATAAGCTCCGAAGATTTAGATGTCATCCTAACTTCACCAACATCCTCCAGCTTCCTCTTCCTTGATAGAATTTCCTTTAAGAACTTCCCATAGGCGGGCATACCTAAAATAGCATCAAGGAAAGGAATGTTAATATGTAGCTTATTCATCAAGTCAAGAAACTTACCAAAGTGCTTGTCTAGATGTGCTCTGGCTCTGGACTGAGGGAATGGAAGTGGTGGTTTGTATGCAGGAGGTGGAACGTAAGTTTCTGTCGTCCCTCCTGCTTTCTGTTGCTCCACCTCGGTTGACATCTCGGTCGAGGTGTTCTTCGACTTGATCTGGACCGAGGTGGTCTGCGTCGAGCGAGGTACTGGATCTGCAGTTTTGAGTCCACTCCTCGTCGTTATGGCCATGCACTGGCCCTTAGGGTTAGTTTCCGTCTTCGCTGGAAGCTTCCCTGGATCTCTTGGCGCTTCATTCGCCCTATTAGCAAGTTGTTGTTCGAAGGACTTTTGAGCCCTCGAAAATGAAGTCATAGAATTCTCCATAGCGCTAAGCTTGATCAAGATTGCCTCTTGAACTGCGTCTTTCTTTTCTGGCTGAGACGAACTTGATCCTTGCCCTTGGCTCTTCAATGGAGTAGAAGAAGAAGAAGGGGAAGAGAGGAAAGGGTTAGAGGAATCATTAGAGTTGGAGTTTGAATGATTGTTACCGTGATTTTGGTTATTCGCCCTCCAGTTGTTGCTATTGGATCCTCTATTGTTGTTGTTGTAGTTGTTGTTTCGGGGACCGTTGTTGTTGTTACGGTACCCGTTGTTGTTGTTGTTCCTTTGCCCTTGCTCTTCCTTCTTAGTTTGAGCCATCAAGAGCTCCTTCAATTGTTTCACGTCATTTGTCAAAGACGTGAGTTGATTGTTGTTGGGTTGAGTCTCTTGAAAGTTGACTCTTTTAACTCCACCTTCAGCTCCTTGGTGGGTGTATTTCTCCATGTGCAAGGCTTGCTTCTCAATGAAGTCCCAAGCATCATCAATCGCCATGTCCATGAAGGTACCGGCGGAGAGTAGTTGGAGGTTGAACTGGGTGCTTCCGTCCAGCCCTTTGAAGTAGATCTCCAACAACTCGATCTTTGGAAACCCATGATGTGGGCAATCCAAAAGGATATCCTTGAACCGCTCCCAAGATTTGGACAAGCTCTCTTTGTCCCTCATAATGAAAGCATTGATCTTCCCTCTCATTTCGGCGGTCTTTGAGGGGGGAAAGAATTTGGTCAAGAATTCCGTAGTCATCTCCTCCCATGTGCTGATTTTTCCTGGAGGGAGAGATTGATACCAAGTAAGAGCTCTATCTTTTAAAGAAAAGTAAAAAGGTCTTAGCTTGTAGTTGTTATTTTCAATTCTGGAGGGTCGCAAGGTCTCCATCAAGATCTCGTAGTTTTGAAGATGTTGATGTGGCGACTCTTTCTCTAGCCCTCCGAATTGGCATTGGCGAATCATTGACAGAACTTGCGGTCGAAGTTCGTAGTCATGATCCGCTGGATCTCCTAGGTTCACCCCTGGACGCCTCAGCTGTTGATTAGGGTCCATCCTTTGACCTAGGGTTTGTGGGATTCCTGCAAGAAGAACATCTCGGACTGGCATCCGAGGTGGAAGTACATCGGCCGGGGCGTCAGGTACTGGAATCTGCCTCGGTCGCGGGTCAACTACTGGATCCTGCATCGGTCGAGGATCAACAAGAGGATCTTCCCTCGGTCGAAGTAGAATCTGATCTCGTATGACTGCTATCTCAGCTTCGATTGCTGCAGTCTTGGTGCGATTCTCTTCTTTCTCTTGCCTGAGTTCTTCCTTGCTGAGGCGCAGCAGCTCTAGCGCCTCTTTCAATTGGGCCGCAAGATCGCGATCGTCTTGTTGGGCCATCTTCGCTTCTCTTAAGCGTCGCTTGTATGTCTTTTCTGGTTCGGGATCGTAAGGAACGATTTCCTTCCCAGTGCGGGTTCTTCGCATATACCTAAGAAAGAACCTGCAAAAGTCACTCAAGTAGAGTGGTTAGACAAAACGGGGCAAGTGCCCCAAGAGCAAACCGTACCGGCTCGGTCTAGACCAAGTCCCCGACAACGGCGCCAAAAACTTGTTCGCTCCAAACGGTGTGTGCAAGATTTAAATTTATAACCCTAGACTTAAGCTTAAAACGAGGATGTGAACCCGCAGTATACGGGTCAATCGTAGTAAAAGCAAGAAAATTCCAGGGGTCGATCACAGGGACTCGGTGAAACAGAGTCAATACGGTGTGCTAGTGTCAATGCTAACCACAAGAGCGATTAATACAATCAAAGATGAATAAAAAGTCAATTAAGCAAACATGCAATTCTAGGGATTAAAGCATCTAGTTGTGGTTCCAACTCAAGATCTATAGATAAGCGGACAAAGTTGAGATTTTTGCGTGGGGAAGGTGTTACTAGAGTGGAGTAGATCACCGGGTAAGTCTCACTACACACTAATCCTAAACCGTAACTCCTATTACCGGGTAAGTCTCAAGGAATCAAGATAAAGAACTATAACCTCAAACTAACACACCATCTAAGGGAATAGAATCAACCTTTACCGGGTAAGTCTCAGGCTAACTCACAAAGATGGGATAGAAGCACACTCAAACCCCAATAAAGGATAAACCTTTATTACCTACACTTATGATCGTTGGTACACAAACTAAGGAATTACCGGGTAAGTCTCATCCTAAGCTTGCATTGAACCAGAAAGGTGTAATAAGAGTAGGATTTGGCAAACTCTAACACTTAACTCTCAGTTTCGGAT